>OX371263.1:96691366-97306353 GCA_947311025.1 Lypha dubia | reverse complement strand
TAGAAAAATTCTCAAATACAATTGAGAAATCGGACTTACATAGCCTATAAGTATGGATCCTTGGCTTTAATTTCCCATTGGTCCAAATGAGTGACAAACAAATGTTATAGAAAAATTCTCAAATACAATTGAGAAATCGGACTTACATAGCCTATAAGTATGGATCCTTGGCTTTAATTTCCCATTGGTCCAAATGAGTGACAAACATTAATGTGCCCACAAATAGCCAAATTCCCGTAGAGCTGAACAAAATTTACACAATTTTAATCTTTAAAATTTTATAGAAAAATTCTCAAATACAATTGAGAAATCGGACTTACATAGCCTATAAGTATGGATCCTTGGCTTTAATTTCCCATTGGTCCAAATGAGTGACAAACAAATGTTATAGAAAAATTCTCAAATACAATTGAGAAATCGGACTTACATAGCCTATAAGTATGGATCCTTGGCTTTAATTTCCCATTGGTCCAAATGAGTGACAAACAAATGTTATAGAAAAATTCTCAAATACAATTGAGAAATCGGACTTACATAGCCTATAAGTATGGATCCTTGGCTTTAATTTCCCATTGGTCCAAATGAGTGACAAACAAATGTTATAGAAAAATTCTCAAATACAATTGAGAAATCGGACTTACATAGCCTATAAGTATGGATCCTTGGCTTTAATTTCCCATTGGTCCAAATGAGTGACAAACAAATGTTATAGAAAAATTCTCAAATACAATTGAGAAATCGGACTTACATAGCCTATAAGTATGGATCCTTGGCTTTAATTTCCCATTGGTCCAAATGAGTGACAAACAAATGTTATAGAAAAATTCTCAAATACAATTGAGAAATCGGACTTACATAGCCTATAAGTATGGATCCTTGGCTTTAATTTCCCATTGGTCCAAATGAGTGACAAACAAATGTTATAGAAAAATTCTCAAATACAATTGAGAAATCGGACTTACATAGCCTATAAGTATGGATCCTTGGCTTTAATTTCCCATTGGTCCAAATGAGTGACAAACAAATGTTATAGAAAAATTCTCAAATACAATTGAGAAATCGGACTTACATAGCCTATAAGTATGGATCCTTGGCTTTAATTTCCCATTGGTCCAAATGAGTGACAAACAAATGTTATAGAAAAATTCTCAAATACAATTGAGAAATCGGACTTACATAGCCTATAAGTATGGATCCTTGGCTTTAATTTCCCATTGGTCCAAATGAGTGACAAACAAATGTTATAGAAAAATTCTCAAATACAATTGAGAAATCGGACTTACATAGCCTATAAGTATGGATCCTTGGCTTTAATTTCCCATTGGTCCAAATGAGTGACAAACAAATGTTATAGAAAATATCTCAAATACAATTGAGAAATCGGACTTACATAGCCTATAAGTATGGATCCTTGGCTTTAATTTCCCATTGGTCCAAATGAGTGACAAACAAATGTTATAGAAAAATTCTCAAATACAATTGAGAAATCGGACTTACATAGCCTATAAGTATGGATCCTTGGCTTTAATTTCCCATTGGTCCAAATGAGTGACAAACAAATGTTATAGAAAAATTCTCAAATACAATTGAGAAATCGGACTTACATAGCCTATAAGTATGGATCCTTGGCTTTAATTTCCCATTGGTCCAAATGAGTGACAAACAAATGTTATAGAAAAATTCTCAAATACAATTGAGAAATCGGACTTACATAGCCTATAAGTATGGATCCTTGGCTTTAATTTCCCATTGGTCCAAATGAGTGACAAACAAATGTTATAGAAAAATTCTCAAATACAATTGAGAAATCGGACTTACATAGCCTATAAGTATGGATCCTTGGCTTTAATTTCCCATTGGTCCAAATGAGTGACAAACAAATGTTATAGAAAAATTCTCAAATACAATTGAGAAATCGGACTTACATAGCCTATAAGTATGGATCCTTGGCTTTAATTTCCCATTGGTCCAAATGAGTGACAAACAAATGTTATAGAAAAATTCTCAAATACAATTGAGAAATCGGACTTACATAGCCTATAAGTATGGATCCTTGGCTTTAATTTCCCATTGGTCCAAATGAGTGACAAACATTAATGTGCCCACAAATAGCCAAATTCCCGTAGAGCTGAACAAAATTTACACAATTTTAATCTTTAAAATTTTATAGAAAAATTCTCAAATACAATTGAGAAATCGGACTTACATAGCCTATAAGTATGGATCCTTGGCTTTAATTTCCCATTGGTCCAAATGAGTGACAAACAAATGTTATAGAAAAATTCTCAAATACAATTGAGAAATCGGACTTACATAGCCTATAAGTATGGATCCTTGGCTTTAATTTCCCATTGGTCCAAATGAGTGACAAACAAATGTTATAGAAAAATTCTCAAATACAATTGAGAAATCGGACTTACATAGCCTATAAGTATGGATCCTTGGCTTTAATTTCCCATTGGTCCAAATGAGTGACAAACAAATGTTATAGAAAAATTCTCAAATACAATTGAGAAATCGGACTTACATAGCCTATAAGTATGGATCCTTGGCTTTAATTTCCCATTGGTCCAAATGAGTGACAAACAAATGTTATAGAAAAATTCTCAAATACAATTGAGAAATCGGACTTACATAGCCTATAAGTATGGATCCTTGGCTTTAATTTCCCATTGGTCCAAATGAGTGACAAACAAATTTTATAGAAAAATTCTCAAATACAATTGAGAAATCGGACTTACATAGCCTATAAGTATGGATCCTTGGCTTTAATTTCCCATTGGTCCAAATGAGTGACAAACAAATGTTATAGAAAAATTCTCAAATACAATTGAGAAATCGGACTTACATAGCCTATAAGTATGGATCCTTGGCTTTAATTTCCCATTGGTCCAAATGAGTGACAAACAAATGTTATAGAAAAATTCTCAAATACAATTGAGAAATCGGACTTACATAGCCTATAAGTATGGATCCTTGGCTTTAATTTCCCATTGGTCCAAATGAGTGACAAACAAATGTTATAGAAAAATTCTCAAATACAATTGAGAAATCGGACTTACATAGCCTATAAGTATGGATCCTTGGCTTTAATTTCCCATTGGTCCAAATGAGTGACAAACAAATGTTATAGAAAAATTCTCAAATACAATTGAGAAATCGGACTTACATAGCCTATAAGTATGGATCCTTGGCTTTAATTTCCTATTGGTCCAAATGAGTGACAAACAAATGTTATAGAAAAATTCTCAAATACAATTGAGAAATCGGACTTACATAGCCTATAAGTATGGATCCTTGGCTTTAATTTCCCATTGGTCCAAATGAGTGACAAACAAATGTTATAGAAAAATTCTCAAATACAATTGAGAAATCGGACTTACATAGCCTATAAGTATGGATCCTTGGCTTTAATTTCCCATTGGTCCAAATGAGTGACAAACATTAATGTGCCCACAAATAGCCAAATTCCCGTAGAGCTGAACAAAATTTACACAATTTTAATCTTTAAAATTTTATAGAAAAATTCTCAAATACAATTGAGAAATCGGACTTACATAGCCTATAAGTATGGATCCTTGGCTTTAATTTCCCATTGGTCCAAATGAGTGACAAACAAATGTTATAGAAAAATTCTCAAATACAATTGAGAAATCGGACTTACATAGCCTATAAGTATGGATCCTTGGCTTTAATTTCCCATTGGTCCAAATGAGTGACAAACAAATGTTATAGAAAAATTCTCAAATACAATTGAGAAATCGGACTTACATAGCCTATAAGTATGGATCCTTGGCTTTAATTTCCCATTGGTCCAAATGAGTGACAAACAAATGTTATAAAAAAATTCTCAAATACAATTGAGAAATCGGACTTACATAGCCTATAAGTATGGATCCTTGGCTTTAATTTCCCATTGGTCCAAATGAGTGACAAACAAATTTTATAGAAAAATTCTCAAATACAATTGAGAAATCGGACTTACATAGCCTATAAGTATGGATCCTTGGCTTTAATTTCCCATTGGTCCAAATGAGTGACAAACAAATGTTATAGAAAAATTCTCAAATACAATTGAGAAATCGGACTTACATAGCCTATAAGTATGGATCCTTGGCTTTAATTTCCCATTGGTCCAAATGAGTGACAAACAAATGTTATAGAAAAATTCTCAAATACAATTGAGAAATCGGACTTACATAGCCTATAAGTATGGATCCTTGGCTTTAATTTCCCATTGGTCCAAATGAGTGACAAACAAATGTTATAGAAAAATTCTCAAATACAATTGAGAAATCGGACTTACATAGCCTATAAGTATGGATCCTTGGCTTTAATTTCCCATTGGTCCAAATGAGTGACAAACAAATTTTATAGAAAAATTCTCAAATACAATTGAGAAATCGGACTTACATAGCCTATAAGTATGGATCCTTGGCTTTAATTTCCCATTGGTCCAAATGAGTGACAAACAAATGTTATAGAAAAATTCTCAAATACAATTGAGAAATCGGACTTACATAGCCTATAAGTATGGATCCTTGGCTTTAATTTCCCATTGGTCCAAATGAGTGACAAACAAATGTTATAGAAAAATTCTCAAATACAATTGAGAAATCGGACTTACATAGCCTATAAGTATGGATCCTTGGCTTTAATTTCCCATTGGTCCAAATGAGTGACAAACATTAATGTGCCCACAAATAGCCAAATTCCCGTAGAGCTGAACAAAATTTACACAATTTTAATCTTTAAAATTTTATAGAAAAATTCTCAAATACAATTGAGAAATCGGACTTACATAGCCTGTAAGTATGGATCCTTGGCTTTAATTTCCCATTGGTCCAAATGAGTGACAAACAAATGTTATAGAAAAATTCTCAAATACAATTGAGAAATCGGACTTACATAGCCTATAAGTATGGATCCTTGGCTTTAATTTCCCATTGGTCCAAATGAGTGACAAACAAATGTTATAGAAAAATTCTCAAATACAATTGAGAAATCGGACTTACATAGCCTATAAGTATGGATCCTTGGCTTTAATTTCCCATTGGTCCAAATGAGTGACAAACAAATGTTATAGAAAAATTCTCAAATACAATTGAGAAATCGGACTTACATAGCCTATAAGTATGGATCCTTGGCTTTAATTTCCCATTGGTCCAAATGAGTGACAAACAAATGTTATAGAAAAATTATCAAATACAATTGAGAAATCGGACTTACATAGCCTATAAGTATGGATCCTTGGCTTTAATTTCCCATTGGTCCAAATGAGTGACAAACATAAATGTGCCCACAAATAGCCAAATTCCCGTAGAGCTGAACAAAATTTACACAATTTTAATCTTTAAAATTTTATAGAAAAATTCTCAAATACAATTGAGAAATCGGACTTACATAGCCTATAAGTATGGATCCTTGGCTTTAATTTCCCATTGGTCCAAATGAGTGACAAACAAATTTTATAGAAAAATTCTCAAATACAATAGAGAAATCGGACTTATATAGCCTATAAGTATGGATCCTTGGCTTTTATTTCCCATTGGTCCAAATGAGTGACAAACATAAATGTGCCCACAAATAGCCAAATTCCCGTAGAGCTGAACAAAATTTACACAATTTTAATCTTTAAAATTTTATAGAAAAATTCTCAAATAAAATTGAGAAATCGGACTTATATAGCCTATAAGTATGGATCCTTGGCTTTAATTTTCCATTGGTCCAAATGAGTGACAAACAAATTTTATAGAAAAATTCTCAAATACAATTGAGAAATCGGACTTACATAGCCTATAAGTATGGATCCTTGGCTTTAATTTTCCATTGGTCCAAATGAGTGACAAACAAATTTTATAGAAAAATTCTCAAATACAATAGAGAAATCGGACTTACATAGCCTATAAGTATGGATCCTTGGCTTTAATTTTCCATTGGTCCAAATGAGTGACAAACAAATTTTATAGAAAAATTCTCAAATACAATTGAGAAATCGGACTTATATAGCCTATAAGTATGGATCCTTGGCTTTAATTTTCCATTGGTCCAAATGAGTGACAAACAAATGTTATAGAAAAATTCTCAAATACAATTGAGAAATCGGACTTACATAGCCTATAAGTATGGATCCTTGGCTTTAATTTTCCATTGGTCCAAATGAGTGACAAACAAATTTTATAGAAAAATTCTCAAATACAATAGAGAAATCGGACTTATATAGCCTATAAGTATGGATCCTTGGCTTTAATTTCCCATTGGTCCAAATGAGTGACAAACACAAATGTGCCCACAAATAGCCAAATTCCCGTAGACCTGAACAAAATTTACACAATTTTAATCTTTAAAATTTTATAGAAAAACTCTCAAATACAATTTTGAAATCGGACTTATATAGCCTATAAGTATGGATCCTTGGCTTTAATTTTCCATTGGTCCAAATGAGTGACAAACAAATGTTATAGAAAAATTCTCAAATACAATTGAGAAATCGGACTTACATAGCCTATAAGTATGGATCCTTGGCTTTAATTTTCCATTGGTCCAAATGAGTGACAAACAAATTTTATAGAAAAATTCTCAAATACAATAGAGAAATCGGACTTATATAGCCTATAAGTATGGATCCTTGGCTTTAATTTCCCATTGGTCCAAATGAGTGACAAACAAATTTTATAAAAAAATTCTCAAATACAATTGAGAAATCGGACTTATATAGCCTATAAGTATGGATCCTTGGCTTTAATTTCCCATTGGTCCAAATGAGTGACAAACAAATGTTATAGAAAAATTCTCAAATACAATTGAGAAATCGGACTTACATAGCCTATAAGTATGGATCCTTGGCTTTAATTTCCCATAGGTCCAAATGAGTGACAAACAAATGTTATAGAAAAATTTTCAAATACAATTGAGAAATCGGACTTACATAGCCTATAAGTATGGATCCTTGGCTTTAATTTCCCATTGGTCCAAATGAGTGACAAACAAATGTTATAGAAAAATTCTCAAATACAATTGAGAAATCGGACTTACATAGCCTATAAGTATGGATCCTTGGCTTTAATTTCCCATAGGTCCAAATGAGTGACAAACAAATGTTATAGAAAAATTTTCAAATACAATTGAGAAATCGGACTTACATAGCCTATAAGTATGGATCCTTGGCTTTAATTTCCCATTGGTCCAAATGAGTGACAAACATAAATGTGCCCACAAATAGCCAAATTCCCGTAGACCTGAACAAAATTTACACAATTTTAATCTTTAAAATTTTATAGAAAAATTCTCAAATACAATTGAGAAATCGGACTTACATAGCCTATAAGTATGGATCCTTGGCTTTAATTTCCCATTGGTCCAAATGAGTGACAAACAAATGTTATAGAAAAATTCTCAAATACAATTGAGAAATCGGACTTACATAGCCTATAAGTATGGATCCTTGGCTTTAATTTCCCATAGGTCCAAATGAGTGACAAACAAATGTTATAGAAAAATTTTCAAATACAATTGAGAAATCGGACTTACATAGCCTATAAGTATGGATCCTTGGCTTTAATTTCCCATTGGTCCAAATGAGTGACAAACAAATGTTATAGAAAAATTCTCAAATACAATTGAGAAATCGGACTTACATAGCCTATAAGTATGGATCCTTGGCTTTAATTTCCCATTGGTCCAAATGAGTGACAAACACAAATGTGCCCACAAATAGCCAAATTCCCGTAGAGCTGAACAAAATTTACACAATTTTAATCTTTAAAATTTTATAGAAAAATTCTCAAATACAATTGAGAAATCGGACTTACATAGCCTATAAGTATGGATCCTTGGCTTTAATTTCCCATTGGTCCAAATGAGTGACAAACATAAATGTGCCCACAAATAGCCAAATTCCCGTAGAGCTGAACAAAATTTACACAATTTTAATCTTTAAAATTTTATAGAAAAACTCTCAAATACAATTGAGAAATCGGACTTACATAGCCTATAAGTATGGATCCTTGGCTTTAATTTCCCATTGGTCCAAATGAGTGACAAACATAAATGTGCCCACAAATAGCCAAATTCCCGTAGACCTGAACAAAATTTACACAATTTTAATCTTTAAAATTTTATAGAAAAATTCTCAAATAAAATTGAGAAATCGGACTTACATAGCCTATAAGTATGGATCCTTGGCTTTAATTTCCCATTGGTCCAAATGAGTGACAAACAAATGTTATAGAAAAATTCTCAAATACAATTGAGAAATCGGACTTACATAGCCTATAAGTATGGATCCTTGGCTTTAATTTCCCATTGGTCCAAATGAGTGACAAACACAAATGTGCCCACAAATAGCCAAATTCCCGTAGAGCTGAACAAAATTTACACAATTTTAATCTTTAAAATTTTATAGAAAAACTCTCAAATACAATTTTGAAATCGGACTTATATAGCCTATAAGTATGGATCCTTGGCTTTAATTTCCCATTGGTCCAAATGAGTGACAAACAAATGTTATAGAAAAATTCTCAAATACAATTGAGAAATCGGACTTACATAGTCTATACGTATGGATCCTTGGCTTTAATTTCCCATTGGTCCAAATGAGTGACAAACAAATGTTATAGAAAAATTCTCAAATACAATTGAGAAATCGGACTTACATAGCCTATTAGTATGGATCCTTGGCTTTAATTTCCCATTGGTCCAAATGATTGACAAACAAATGTTATAGAAAAATTCGCAAATACAATTGAGAAATCGGACTTACATAGTCTATACGTATGGATCCTTGGCTTTAATTTCCCATTGGTCCAAATGATTGACAAACAAATGTTATAGAAAAATTCTCAAATACAATTGAGAAATCGGACTTACATAGCCTATAACTATGGATCCTTCGCTTTAATTTCCCATTGGTCCAAATGAGTGACAAACAAATGTTATAGAAAAATTCTCAAATACAATTGAGAAATCGGACTTACATAGCCTATAAGTATGGATCCTTGGCTTTAATTTCCCATTGGTCCAAATGAGTGACAAACAAATGTTATAGAAAAATTCTCAAATACAATTGAGAAATCGGACTTACATAGCCTATAAGTATGGATCCTTCGCTTTAATTTCCCATTGGTCCAAATGAGTGACAAACAAATGTTATAGAAAAATTCTCAAATACAATTGATAAATCGGACTTACATAGCCTATAAGTATGGATCCTTGGCTTTAATTTCCCATTGGTCCAAATGAGTGACAAACAAATGTTATAGAAAAATTCTCAAATACAATTGAGAAATCGGACTTACATAGCCTATAAGTATGGATCCTTCGCTTTAATTTCCCATTGGTCCAAATGAGTGACAAACAAATGTTATAGAAAAATTCTCAAATACAATTGAGAAATCGGACTTACATAGTCTATACGTATGGATCCTTGGCTTTAATTTCCCATTAGTCCAAATGAGTGACAAACAAATGTTATAGAAAAATTCTCAAATACAATTGAGAAATCGGACTTACATAGTCTATACGTATGGATCCTTGGCTTTAATTTCCCATTGGTCCAAATGAGTGACAAACAAATGTTATAGAAAAATTCTCAAATACAATTGAGAAATCGGACTTACATAGCCTATAAGTATGGATCCTTGGCTTTAATTTCCCATTGGTCCAAATGAGTGACAAACAAATGTTATAGAAAAATTCTCAAATACAATTGAGAAATCGGACTTACATAGCCTATAAGTATGGATCCTTCGCTTTAATTTCCCATTGGTCCAAATGAGTGACAAACAAATGTTATAGAAAAATTCTCAAATACAATTGAGAAATCGGACTTACATAGCCTATACGTATGGATCCTTGGCTTTAATTTCCCATTGGTCCAAATGAGTGACAAACAAATGTTATAGAAAAATTCTCAAATACAATTGAGAAATCGGACTTACATAGTCTATACGTATGGATCCTTGGCTTTAATTTCCCATTGGTCCAAATGAGTGACAAACAAATGTTATAGAAAAATTCTCAAATACAATTGAGAAATCGGACTTACATAGCCTATAAGTATGGATCCTTCGCTTTAATTTCCCATTGGTCCAAATGAGTGACAAACAAATGTTATAGAAAAATTCTCAAATACAATTGAGAAATCGGACTTACATAGTCTATACGTATGGATCCTTGGCTTTAATTTCCCATTAGTCCAAATGAGTGACAAACAAATGTTATAGAAAAATTCTCAAATACAATTGAGAAATCGGACTTACATAGCCTATAAGTATGGATCCTTGGCTTTAATTTCCCATTGGTCCAAATGAGTGACAAACAAATGTTATAGAAAAATTCTCAAATACAATTGAGAAATCGGACTTACATAGCCTATAAGTATGGATCCTTCGCTTTAATTTCCCATTGGTCCAAATGAGTGACAAACAAATGTTATAGAAAAATTCTCAAATACAATTGAGAAATCGGACTTACATAGCCTATACGTATGGATCCTTGGCTTTAATTTCCCATTGGTCCAAATGAGTGACAAACAAATGTTATAGAAAAATTCTCAAATACAATTGAGAAATCGGACTTACATAGTCTATACGTATGGATCCTTGGCTTTAATTTCCCATTGGTCCAAATGAGTGACAAACAAATGTTATAGAAAAATTCTCAAATACAATTGAGAAATCGGACTTACATAGCCTATAAGTATGGATCCTTGGCTTTAATTTCCCATTGGTCCAAATGAGTGACAAACAAATGTTATAGAAAAATTCTCAAATACAATTGAGAAATCGGACTTACATAGCCTATTAGTATGGATCCTTGGCTTTAATTTCCCATTGGTCCAAATGAGTGACAAACATAAATGTGCCCACAAATAGCCAAATTCCCGTAGAGCTGAACAAAATTTACACAATTTTAATCTTTAAAATTTTATAGAAAAATTCTCAAATACAATTGAGAAAACGGACTTACATACTCTACAAGTATGGCTCCTTGGCTTTAATTTCCCATTGGTCCAAATGAGTGACAAACAAATGTTATAGAAAAATTCTCAAATACAATTGAGAAATCGGACTTACATAGCCTATAAGTATGGATCCTTGGCTTTAATTTCCCATTGGTCCAAATGAGTGAAAAACATAAATGTGCCCACAAATAGCCAAATTCCCGTAGAGATGAACAAAATTTACACAATTTTAATCTTTAAAATTTTATAGAAAAATTCTCAAATACAATTGAGAAAACGGACTTACATACTCTACAAGTATGGCTCCTTGGCTTTAATTTCCCATTGGTCCAAATGAGTGACAAACAAATGTTATAGAAAAATTCTCAAATACAATTGAGAAATCGGACTTACATAGCCTATAAGTATGGATCCTTCGCTTTAATTTCCCATTGGTCCAAATGAGTGACAAACAAATGTTATAGAAAAATTCTCAAATACAATTGAGAGAAATCGGATTTACATAGCCTATAAGTATGGATCCTTGGCTTTAATTTCCCATTGGTCCAAATGAGTGAAAAACATAAATGTGCCCACAAATAGCCAAATTCCCGTAGAGATGAACAAAATTTACACAATTTTAATCTTTAAAATTTTATAGAAAAATTCTCAAATACAATTGAGAAAACGGACTTACATACTCTACAAGTATGGCTCCTTGGCTTTAATTTCCCATTGGTCCAAATGAGTGACAAACAAATGTTATAGAAAAATTCTCAAATACAATTGAGAAATCGGACTTACATAGCCTATAAGTATGGATCCTTCGCTTTAATTTCCCATTGGTCCAAATGAGTGACAAACAAATGTTATAGAAAAATTCTCAAATACAATTGAGAGAAATCGGATTTACATAGCCTATAAGTATGGATCCTTGGCTTTAATTTCCCATTGGTCCAAATGAGTGAAAAACATAAATGTGCCCACAAATAGCCAAATTCCCGTAGAGATGAACAAAATTTACACAATTTTAATCTTTAAAATTTTATAGAAAAATTCTCAAATACAATTGAGAAAACGGACTTACATACTCTACAAGTATGGCTCCTTGGCTTTAATTTCCCATTGGTCCAAATGAGTGACAAACAAATGTTATAGAAAAATTCTCAAATACAATTGAGAAATCGGACTTACATAGCCTATAAGTATGGATCCTTGGCTTTAATTTCCCATTGGTCCAAATGAGTGACAAACAAATGTTATAGAAAAATTCTCAAATACAATTGAGAAATCGGACTTACATAGCCTATTAGTATGGATCCTGGCTTTAATTTCCCATTGGTCCAAATGAGTGAAAAACATAAATGTGCCCACAAATAGCCAAATTCCCGTAGAGATGAACAAAATTTACACAATTTTAATCTTTAAAATTTTATAGAAAAATTCTCAAATACAATTGAGAAAACGGACTTACATACTCTACAAGTATGGCTCCTTGGCTTTAATTTCCCATTGGTCCAAATGAGTGACAAACAAATGTTATAGAAAAATTCTCAAATACAATTGAGAAATCGGACTTACATAGCCTATAAGTATGGATCCTTGGCTTTAATTTCCCATTGGTCCAAATGAGTGAAAAACATAAATGTGCCCACAAATAGCCAAATTCCCGTAGAGATGAACAAAATTTACACAATTTTAATCTTTAAAATTTTATAGAAAAATTCTCAAATACAATTGAGAAAACGGACTTACATACTCTACAAGTATGGCTCCTTGGCTTTAATTTCCCATTGGTCCAAATGAGTGACAAACAAATGTTATAGAAAAATTCTCAAATACAATTGAGAAATCGGACTTACATAGCCTATAAGTATGGATCCTTCGCTTTAATTTCCCATTGGTCCAAATGAGTGACAAACAAATGTTATAGAAAAATTCTCAAATACAATTGAGAGAAATCGGATTTACATAGCCTATAAGTATGGATCCTTGGCTTTAATTTCCCATTGGTCCAAATGAGTGAAAAACATAAATGTGCCCACAAATAGCCAAATTCCCGTAGAGATGAACAAAATTTACACAATTTTAATCTTTAAAATTTTATAGAAAAATTCTCAAATACAATTGAGAAATCGGACTTGCATAGCCTATAAGTATGGATCCTTGGCTTTAATTTCCCATTGGTCCAAATGAGTGACAAGCAAATGTTATAGAAAAATTCTCAAATACAATTGAGAAATCGGACTTGCATAGCCTATAAGTATGGATCCTTGGCTTTAATTTCCCATTGGTCCAAATGAGTGACAAGCAAATGTTATAGAAAAATTCTCAAATACAATTGAGAAATCGGACTTGCATAGCCTATTAGTATGGATCCTTGGCTTTAATTTCCCATTGGTCCAAATGAGTGAAAAACATAAATGTGCCCACAAATAGCCAAATTCCCGTAGAGATGAACAAAATTTACACAATTTTAATCTTTAAAATTTTATAGAAAAATTCTCAAATACAATTGAGAAAACGGACTTACATAGCCTATAAGTATGGATCCTTGGCTTTAATTTCCCATTAGTCCAAATGAGTGACAAACAAATGTTATAGAAAAATTCTCAAATACAATTGAGAAATCGGACTTACATAGTCTACACGTATGGATCCTTGGCTTTAATTTCCCATTGGTCCAAATGAGTGACAAACAAATGTTATAGAAAAATTCTCAAATACAATTGAGAAATCGTCCTTACATAGCCTATAAGTATGGATCCTTGGCTTTAATTTCCCATTGGTCCAAATGAGTGACAAACAAATGTTATAGAAAAATTCTCAAATACAATTGAGAAATCGGACTTACATAGTCTACACGTATGGATCCTTGGCTTTAATTTCCCATTGGTCCAAATGAGTGACAAACAAATGTTATAGAAAAATTCTCAAATACAATTGAGAAATCGTCCTTACATAGCCTATAAGTATGGATCCTTGGCTTTAATTTCCCATTGGTCCAAATGAGTGACAAACAAATGTTATAGAAAAATTCTCAAATACAATTGAGAAATCGGACTTACATAGTCTACACGTATGGATCCTTGGCTTTAATTTCCCATTAGTCCAAATGAGTGACAAACAAATGTTATAGAAAAATTCTCAAATACAATTGAGAAATCGGACTTACATAGTCTACACGTATGGATCCTTGGCTTTAATTTCCCATTGGTCCAAATGAGTGACAAACAAATGTTATAGAAAAATTCTCAAATACAATTGAGAAATCGTCCTTACATAGCCTATAAGTATGGATCCTTGGCTTTAATTTCCCATTGGTCCAAATGAGTGACAAACAAATGTTATAGAAAAATTCTCAAATACAATTGAGAAATCGTCCTTACATAGCCTACAAGTATGGCTCCTTGGCTTTAATTTCCCATTAGTCCAAATGAGTGACAAACAAATGTTATAGAAAAATTCTCAAATACAATTGAGAAATCGGACTTACATAGTCTACACGTATGGATCCTTGGCTTTAATTTCCCATTGGTCCAAATGAGTGACAAACAAATGTTATAGAAAAATTCTCAAATACAATTGAGAAATCGTCCTTACATAGCCTATAAGTATGGATCCTTGGCTTTAATTTCCCATTGGTCCAAATGAGTGACAAACAAATGTTATAGAAAAATTCTCAAATACAATTGAGAAATCGTCCTTACATAGCCTATAAGTATGGATCCTTGGCTTTAATTTCCCATTGGTCCAAATGAGTGACAAACAAATGTTATAGAAAAATTCTCAAATACAATTGAGAAATCGTCCTTACATAGCCTACAAGTATGGCTCCTTGGCTTTAATTTCCCATTAGTCCAAATGAGTGACAAACAAATGTTATAGAAAAATTCTCAAATACAATTGAGAAATCGGACTTACATAGTCTACACGTATGGATCCTTGGCTTTAATTTCCCATTGGTCCAAATGAGTGACAAACAAATGTTATAGAAAAATTCTCAAATACAATTGAGAAATCGTCCTTACATAGCCTATAAGTATGGATCCTTGGCTTTAATTTCCCATTGGTCCAAATGAGTGACAAACAAATGTTATAGAAAAATTCTCAAATACAATTGAGAAATCGTCCTTACATAGCCTACAAGTATGGCTCCTTGGCTTTAATTTCCCATTAGTCCAAATGAGTGACAAACAAATGTTATAGAAAAATTCTCAAATACAATTGAGAAATCGGACTTACATAGTCTACACGTATGGATCCTTGGCTTTAATTTCCCATTGGTCCAAATGAGTGACAAACAAATCTTATAGAAAAATTCTCAAATACAATTGAGAAATCGGACTTACATAGCCTATAAGTATGGATCCTTGGCTTTAATTTCCCATTGGTCACAATGAGTGACAAACAAATGTTATAGAAAAATTCTCAAATACAATTGAGAAATCGGACTTGCATAGCCTATAAGTATGGATCCTTGGCTTTAATTTCCCATTGGTCCAAATGAGTGACAAGCAAATGTTATAGAAAAATTCTCAAATACAATTGAGAAATCGGACTTGCATAGCCTATAAGTATGGATCCTTGGCTTTAATTTCCCATTGGTCCAAATGAGTGACAAGCAAATGTTATAGAAAAATTCTCAAATACAATTGAGAAATCGGACTTGCATAGCCTATAAGTATGGATCCTTGGCTTTAATTTCCCATTGGTCCAAATGAGTGACAAACAAATGTTATAGAAAAATTCTCAAATACAATTGAGAAATCGTCCTTACATAGCCTATAAGTATGGATCCTTGGCTTTAATTTCCCATTGGTCCAAATGAGTGACAAGCAAATGTTATAGAAAAATTCTCAAATACAATTGAGAAATCGGACTTGCATAGCCTATAAGTATGGATCCTTGGCTTTAATTTCCCATTGGTCCAAATGAGTGACAAGCAAATGTTATAGAAAAATTCTCAAATACAATTGAGAAATCGGACTTGCATAGCCTATAAGTATGGATCCTTGGCTTTAATTTCCCATTGGTCCAAATGAGTGACAAGCAAATGTTATAGAAAAATTCTCAAATACAATTGAGAAATCGGACTTGCATAGCCTATAAGTATGGATCCTTGGCTTTAATTTCCCATTGGTCCAAATGAGTGACAAGCAAATGTTATAGAAAAATTCTCAAATACAATTGAGAAATCGGACTTGCATAGCCTATAAGTATGGATCCTTGGCTTTAATTTCCCATTGGTCCAAATGAGTGACAAACAAATGTTATAGAAAAATTCTCAAATACAATTGAGAAATCGTCCTTACATAGCCTATAAGTATGGATCCTTGGCTTTAATTTCCCATTGGTCCAAATGAGTGACAAACAAATGTTATAGAAAAATTCTCAAATACAATTGAGAAATCGGACTTACATAGCCTATAAGTATGGATCCTTGGCTTTAATTTCCCATTGGTCACAATGAGTGACAAACAAATGTTATAGAAAAATTCTCAAATACAATTGAGAAATCGGACTTGCATAGCCTATAAGTATGGATCCTTGGCTTTAATTTCCCATTGGTCCAAATGAGTGACAAGCAAATGTTATAGAAAAATTCTCAAATACAATTGAGAAATCGGACTTGCATAGCCTATAAGTATGGATCCTTGGCTTTAATTTCCCATTGGTCCAAATGAGTGACAAGCAAATGTTATAGAAAAATTCTCAAATACAATTGAGAAATCGGAATTGCATAGCCTATAAGTATGGATCCTTGGCTTTAATTTCCCATTGGTCCAAATGAGTGACAAACAAATGTTATAGAAAAATTCTCAAATACAATTGAGAAATCGGAATTGCATAGCCTATAAGTATGGATCCTTGGCTTTAATTTCCCATTGGTCCAAATGAGTGACAAGCAAATGTTATAGAAAAATTCTCAAATACAATTGAGAAATCGGACTTGCATAGCCTATAAGTATGGATCCTTGGCTTTAATTTCCCATTGGTCCAAATTAGTGACAAACAGCCAAATTCCCGTAGAGCTGAACAAAATTTACACAATTTTAATTTTTAAAATATTATAGAAAAATTCTCAAATACAATTGAGAAATCGGACTTACATAGCCTATAAGTATGGATCCTTGGCTTTAATTTCCCATTGGTCACAATGAGTGACAAACAAATGTTATAGAAAAATTCTCAAATACAATTGAGAAATCGGACTTGCATAGCCTATAAGTATGGATCCTTGGCTTTAATTTCCCATTGGTCCAAATGAGTGACAAACAAATGTTATAGAAAAATTCTCAAATACAATTGAGAAATCGTCCTTACATAGCCTATAAGTATGGATCCTTGGCTTTAATTTCCCATTGGTCCAAATGAGTGACAAGCAAATGTTATAGAAAAATTCTCAAATACAATTGAGAAATCGGACTTGCATAGCCTATAAGTATGGATCCTTGGCTTTAATTTCCCATTGGTCCAAATGAGTGACAAGCAAATGTTATAGAAAAATTCTCAAATACAATTGAGAAATCGGACTTGCATAGCCTATAAGTATGGATCCTTGGCTTTAATTTCCCATTGGTCCAAATTAGTGACAAACAGCCAAATTCCCGTAGAGCTGAACAAAATTTACACAATTTTAATTTTTAAAATATTATAGAAAAATTCTCAAATACAATTGAGAAATCGGACTTACATAGCCTATAAGTATGGATCCTTGGCTTTAATTTCCCATTGGTCACAATGAGTGACAAACAAATGTTATAGAAAAATTCTCAAATACAATTGAGAAATCGGACTTGCATAGCCTATAAGTATGGATCCTTGGCTTTAATTTCCCATTGGTCCAAATGAGTGACAAGCAAATGTTATAGAAAAATTCTCAAATACAATTGAGAAATCGGACTTGCATAGCCTATAAGTATGGATCCTTGGCTTTAATTTCCCATTGGTCCAAATGAGTGACAAGCAAATGTTATAGAAAAATTCTCAAATACAATTGAGAAATCGGAATTGCATAGCCTATAAGTATGGATCCTTGGCTTTAATTTCCCATTGGTCCAAATGAGTGACAAACAAATGTTATAGAAAAATTCTCAAATACAATTGAGAAATCGTCCTTACATAGCCTATAAGTATGGATCCTTGGCTTTAATTTCCCATTGGTCCAAATGAGTGACAAGCAAATGTTATAGAAAAATTCTCAAATACAATTGAGAAATCGGACTTGCATAGCCTATAAGTATGGATCCTTGGCTTTAATTTCCCATTGGTCCAAATGAGTGACAAGCAAATGTTATAGAAAAATTCTCAAATACAATTGAGAAATCGGAATTGCATAGCCTATAAGTATGGATCCTTGGCTTTAATTTCCCATTGGTCCAAATGAGTGACAAACAAATGTTATAGAAAAATTCTCAAATACAATTGAGAAATCGTCCTTACATAGCCTATAAGTATGGATCCTTGGCTTTAATTTCCCATTGGTCCAAATGAGTGACAAGCAAATGTTATAGAAAAATTCTCAAATACAATTGAGAAATCGGACTTGCATAGCCTATAAGTATGGATCCTTGGCTTTAATTTCCCATTGGTCCAAATTAGTGACAAACAGCCAAATTCCCGTAGAGCTGAACAAAATTTACACAATTTTAATTTTTAAAATATTATAGAAAAATTCTCAAATACAATTGAGAAATCGGACTTACATAGCCTATAAGTATGGATCCTTGGCTTTAATTTCCCATTGGTCACAATGAGTGACAAACAAATGTTATAGAAAAATTCTCAAATACAATTGAGAAATCGGACTTGCATAGCCTATAAGTATGGATCCTTGGCTTTAATTTCCCATTGGTCCAAATGAGTGACAAGCAAATGTTATAGAAAAATTCTCAAATACAATTGAGAAATCGGACTTGCATAGCCTATAAGTATGGATCCTTGGCTTTAATTTCCCATTGGTCCAAATGAGTGACAAGCAAATGTTATAGAAAAATTCTCAAATACAATTGAGAAATCGGAATTGCATAGCCTATAAGTATGGATCCTTGGCTTTAATTTCCCATTGGTCCAAATGAGTGACAAACAAATGTTATAGAAAAATTCTCAAATACAATTGAGAAATCGTCCTTACATAGCCTATAAGTATGGATCCTTGGCTTTAATTTCCCATTGGTCCAAATGAGTGACAAGCAAATGTTATAGAAAAATTCTCAAATACAATTGAGAAATCGGACTTGCATAGCCTATAAGTATGGATCCTTGGCTTTAATTTCCCATTGGTCCAAATGAGTGACAAGCAAATGTTATAGAAAAATTCTCAAATACAATTGAGAAATCGGACTTGCATAGCCTATAAGTATGGATCCTTGGCTTTAATTTCCCATTGGTCCAAATGAGTGACAAGCAAATGTTATAGAAAAATTCTCAAATACAATTGAGAAATCGGACTTGCATAGCCTATAAGTATGGATCCTTGGCTTTAATTTCCCATTGGTCCAAATGAGTGACAAACAAATGTTATAGAAAAATTCTCAAATACAATTGAGAAATCGGACTTACATAGCCTATAAGTATGGATCCTTGGCTTTAATTTCCCATTGGTCACAATGAGTGACAAACAAATGTTATAGAAAAATTCTCAAATACAATTGAGAAATCGGACTTGCATAGCCTATAAGTATGGATCCTTGGCTTTAATTTCCCATTGGTCCAAATGAGTGACAAGCAAATGTTATAGAAAAATTCTCAAATACAATTGAGAAATCGGACTTGCATAGCCTATAAGTATGGATCCTTGGCTTTAATTTCCCATTGGTCCAAATGAGTGACAAGCAAATGTTATAGAAAAATTCTCAAATACAATTGAGAAATCGGAATTGCATAGCCTATAAGTATGGATCCTTGGCTTTAATTTCCCATTGGTCCAAATGAGTGACAAACAAATGTTATAGAAAAATTCTCAAATACAATTGAGAAATCGTCCTTACATAGCCTATAAGTATGGATCCTTGGCTTTAATTTCCCATTGGTCCAAATGAGTGACAAGCAAATGTTATAGAAAAATTCTCAAATACAATTGAGAAATCGGACTTGCATAGCCTATAAGTATGGATCCTTGGCTTTAATTTCCCATTGGTCCAAATGAGTGACAAGCAAATGTTATAGAAAAATTCTCAAATACAATTGAGAAATCGGACTTGCATAGCCTATAAGTATGGATCCTTGGCTTTAATTTCCCATTGGTCCAAATTAGTGACAAACAGCCAAATTCCCGTAGAGCTGAACAAAATTTACACAATTTTAATTTTTAAAATATTATAGAAAAATTCTCAAATACAATTGAGAAATCGGACTTACATAGCCTATAAGTATGGATCCTTGGCTTTAATTTCCCATTGGTCACAATGAGTGACAAACAAATGTTATAGAAAAATTCTCAAATACAATTGAGAAATCGGACTTGCATAGCCTATAAGTATGGATCCTTGGCTTTAATTTCCCATTGGTCCAAATGAGTGACAAGCAAATGTTATAGAAAAATTCTCAAATACAATTGAGAAATCGGACTTGCATAGCCTATAAGTATGGATCCTTGGCTTTAATTTCCCATTGGTCCAAATTAGTGACAAACAGCCAAATTCCCGTAGAGCTGAACAAAATTTACACAATTTTAATTTTTAAAATATTATAGAAAAATTCTCAAATACAATTGAGAAATCGGACTTACATAGCCTATAAGTATGGATCCTTGGCTTTAATTTCCCATTGGTCACAATGAGTGACAAACAAATGTTATAGAAAAATTCTCAAATACAATTGAGAAATCGGACTTGCATAGCCTATAAGTATGGATCCTTGGCTTTAATTTCCCATTGGTCCAAATGAGTGACAAGCAAATGTTATAGAAAAATTCTCAAATACAATTGAGAAATCGGACTTGCATAGCCTATAAGTATGGATCCTTGGCTTTAATTTCCCATTGGTCCAAATGAGTGACAAGCAAATGTTATAGAAAAATTCTCAAATACAATTGAGAAATCGGACTTGCATAGCCTATAAGTATGGATCCTTGGCTTTAATTTCCCATTGGTCCAAATTAGTGACAAACAGCCAAATTCCCGTAGAGCTGAACAAAATTTACACAATTTTAATTTTTAAAATATTATAGAAAAATTCTCAAATACAATTGAGAAATCGGACTTACATAGCCTATAAGTATGGATCCTTGGCTTTAATTTCCCATTGGTCACAATGAGTGACAAACAAATGTTATAGAAAAATTCTCAAATACAATTGAGAAATCGGACTTGCATAGCCTATAAGTATGGATCCTTGGCTTTAATTTCCCATTGGTCCAAATGAGTGACAAGCAAATGTTATAGAAAAATTCTCAAATACAATTGAGAAATCGGACTTGCATAGCCTATAAGTATGGATCCTTGGCTTTAATTTCCCATTGGTCCAAATGAGTGACAAGCAAATGTTATAGAAAAATTCTCAAATACAATTGAGAAATCGGAATTGCATAGCCTATAAGTATGGATCCTTGGCTTTAATTTCCCATTGGTCCAAATGAGTGACAAACAAATGTTATAGAAAAATTCTCAAATACAATTGAGAAATCGTCCTTACATAGCCTATAAGTATGGATCCTTGGCTTTAATTTCCCATTGGTCCAAATGAGTGACAAGCAAATGTTATAGAAAAATTCTCAAATACAATTGAGAAATCGGACTTGCATAGCCTATAAGTATGGATCCTTGGCTTTAATTTCCCATTGGTCCAAATGAGTGACAAGCAAATGTTATAGAAAAATTCTCAAATACAATTGAGAAATCGGACTTGCATAGCCTATAAGTATGGATCCTTGGCTTTAATTTCCCATTGGTCCAAATGAGTGACAAGCAAATGTTATAGAAAAATTCTCAAATACAATTGAGAAATCGGACTTGCATAGCCTATAAGTATGGATCCTTGGCTTTAATTTCCCATTGGTCCAAATGAGTGACAAACAAATGTTATAGAAAAATTCTCAAATACAATTGAGAAATCGTCCTTACATAGCCTATAAGTATGGATCCTTGGCTTTAATTTCCCATTGGTCCAAATGAGTGACAAACAAATGTTATAGAAAAATTCTCAAATACAATTGAGAAATCGGACTTACATAGCCTATAAGTATGGATCCTTGGCTTTAATTTCCCATTGGTCACAATGAGTGACAAACAAATGTTATAGAAAAATTCTCAAATACAATTGAGAAATCGGACTTGCATAGCCTATAAGTATGGATCCTTGGCTTTAATTTCCCATTGGTCCAAATGAGTGACAAGCAAATGTTATAGAAAAATTCTCAAATACAATTGAGAAATCGGACTTGCATAGCCTATAAGTATGGATCCTTGGCTTTAATTTCCCATTGGTCCAAATGAGTGACAAGCAAATGTTATAGAAAAATTCTCAAATACAATTGAGAAATCGGAATTGCATAGCCTATAAGTATGGATCCTTGGCTTTAATTTCCCATTGGTCCAAATGAGTGACAAACAAATGTTATAGAAAAATTCTCAAATACAATTGAGAAATCGTCCTTACATAGCCTATAAGTATGGATCCTTGGCTTTAATTTCCCATTGGTCCAAATGAGTGACAAGCAAATGTTATAGAAAAATTCTCAAATACAATTGAGAAATCGGACTTGCATAGCCTATAAGTATGGATCCTTGGCTTTAATTTCCCATTGGTCCAAATGAGTGACAAGCAAATGTTATAGAAAAATTCTCAAATACAATTGAGAAATCGGACTTGCATAGCCTATAAGTATGGATCCTTGGCTTTAATTTCCCATTGGTCCAAATTAGTGACAAACAGCCAAATTCCCGTAGAGCTGAACAAAATTTACACAATTTTAATTTTTAAAATATTATAGAAAAATTCTCAAATACAATTGAGAAATCGGACTTACATAGCCTATAAGTATGGATCCTTGGCTTTAATTTCCCATTGGTCACAATGAGTGACAAACAAATGTTATAGAAAAATTCTCAAATACAATTGAGAAATCGGACTTGCATAGCCTATAAGTATGGATCCTTGGCTTTAATTTCCCATTGGTCCAAATGAGTGACAAGCAAATGTTATAGAAAAATTCTCAAATACAATTGAGAAATCGGACTTGCATAGCCTATAAGTATGGATCCTTGGCTTTAATTTCCCATTGGTCCAAATGAGTGACAAGCAAATGTTATAGAAAAATTCTCAAATACAATTGAGAAATCGGAATTGCATAGCCTATAAGTATGGATCCTTGGCTTTAATTTCCCATTGGTCCAAATGAGTGACAAACAAATGTTATAGAAAAATTCTCAAATACAATTGAGAAATCGTCCTTACATAGCCTATAAGTATGGATCCTTGGCTTTAATTTCCCATTGGTCCAAATGAGTGACAAGCAAATGTTATAGAAAAATTCTCAAATACAATTGAGAAATCGGACTTGCATAGCCTATAAGTATGGATCCTTGGCTTTAATTTCCCATTGGTCCAAATGAGTGACAAGCAAATGTTATAGAAAAATTCTCAAATACAATTGAGAAATCGGACTTGCATAGCCTATAAGTATGGATCCTTGGCTTTAATTTCCCATTGGTCCAAATGAGTGACAAGCAAATGTTATAGAAAAATTCTCAAATACAATTGAGAAATCGGACTTGCATAGCCTATAAGTATGGATCCTTGGCTTTAATTTCCCATTGGTCCAAATGAGTGACAAGCAAATGTTATAGAAAAATTCTCAAATACAATTGAGAAATCGGACTTGCATAGCCTATAAGTATGGATCCTTGGCTTTAATTTCCCATTGGTCCAAATGAGTGACAAACAAATGTTATAGAAAAATTCTCAAATACAATTGAGAAATCGGACTTACATCGTCTATAAGTATGGATCCGTGGCTTTAATTTTCCATTGGTCCAAATGAGTGACAAACATAAATGTGACCACAAATAGCCAAATTCACGTAGAGCTGAACAAAATTTACACAATTTTAATTTTTAAAATTTTATAGAAAAATTCTCAAATACAATTGAGAAATCGGACTTACATAGCCTATAAGTATGGATCCTTGGCTTTAATTTCCCATTGGTCCAAATGAGTGACAAACAAATTTTATAGAAAAATTCTCAAATACAATTGAGAAATCGGACTTACATAGTCTACAAGTATGGCTCCTTGGCTTTAATTTCCCATTGGTCCAAATGAGTGACAAGCAAATGTTATAGAAAAATTCTCAAATACAATTGAGAAATCGTCCTTACATAGCCTATAAGTATGGATCCTTGGTTTTAATTTCCCATTGGTCCAAATGAGTGACAAACATAAATGTGCCCACAAATAGCCAAACTCCCGTAGAGCTGCACAAAATTTACACAATTGTAATCTTTAAAATTTTATAGAAAAATTCTCAAATACAATTGAGAAATCGGACTTACATAGTCTACAAGTATGGCTCCTTGGCTTTAATTTCCCATTGGTCCAAATGAGTGACAAACAAATTTTATAGAAAAATTCTCAAATACAATTGAGAAATCGGACTTACATAGCCTATAAGTATGGATCCTTGGCTTTAATTTCCCATTGGTCCAAATGAGTGACAAACAAATGTTATAGAAAAATTCTCAAATACAATTGAGAAATCGGACTTACATAGCCTATAAGTATGGATCCTTGGCTTTAATTTCCCATTGGTCCAAATGAGTGACAAGCAAATGTTATAGAAAAATTCTCAAATACAATTGAGAAATCGGACTTACATAGTCTACAAGTATAGCTCCTTGGCTTTAATTTCCCATTGGTCCAAATGAGTGACAAGCAAATGTTATAGAAAAATTCTCAAATACAATTGAGAAATCGGACTTACATAGTCTACAAGTATGGCTCCTTGGCTTTAATTTCCCTTTGGTCCAAATGAGTGACAAACATAAATGTGCCCACAAATAGCAAAATTCACGTAGAGCTGAACAAAATTTACACAATTTTAATTTTTAAAATTTTATAGAAAAATTCTCAAATACAATTGAGAAATCGGACTTACATAGCCTATAAGTATGGATCCTTGGCTTTAATTTCCCATTGGTCCAAATGAGTGACAAACAAATGTTATAGAAAAATTCTCAAATACAATTGAGAAATCGGACTTACATAGCCTATAAGTATGGATCCTTGGCTTTAATTTCCCATTGGTCCAAATGAGTGACAAGCAAATGTTATAGAAAAATTCTCAAATACAATTGAGAAATCGGACTTACATAGTCTACAAGTATAGCTCCTTGGCTTTAATTTCCCATTGGTCCAAATGAGTGACAAGCAAATGTTATAGAAAAATTCTCAAATACAATTGAGAAATCGGACTTACATAGTCTACAAGTATGGCTCCTTGGCTTTAATTTCCCTTTGGTCCAAATGAGTGACAAACATAAATGTGCCCACAAATAGCAAAATTCACGTAGAGCTGAACAAAATTTACACAATTTTAATTTTTAAAATTTTATAGAAAAATTCTCAAATACAATTGAGAAATCGGACTTACATAGCCTATAAGTATGGATCCTTGGCTTTAATTTCCCATTGGTCCAAATGAGTGACAAACAAATTTTATAGAAAAATTCTCAAATACAATTGAGAAATCGGACTTACATAGCCTATAAGTATGGATCCTTGGCTTTAATTTCCCATTGGTCCAAATGAGTGACAAGCAAATGTTATAGAAAAATTCTCAAATACAATTGAGAAATCGTCCTTACATAGCCTATAAGTATGGATCCTTGGTTTTAATTTCCCATTGGTCCAAATGAGTGACAAACATAAATGTGCCCACAAATAGCCAAACTCCCGTAGAGCTGCACAAAATTTACACAATTGTAATCTTTAAAATTTTATAGAAAAATTCTCAAATACAATTGAGAAATCGGACTTACATAGTCTACAAGTATGGCTCCTTGGCTTTAATTTCCCATTGGTCCAAATGAGTGACAAACAAATTTTATAGAAAAATTCTCAAATACAATTGAGAAATCGGACTTACATAGCCTATAAGTATGGATCCTTGGCTTTAATTTCCCATTGGTCCAAATGAGTGACAAGCAAATGTTATAGAAAAATTCTCAAATACAATTGAGAAATCGTCCTTACATAGCCTATAAGTATGGATCCTTGGCTTTAATTTCCCATTGGTCCAAATGAGTGACAAACAAATTTTATAGAAAAATTCTCAAATACAATTGAGAAATCGGACTTACATAGCCTATAAGTATGGCTCCTTGGCTTTAATTTCCCATTGGTCCAAATGAGTGACAAGCAAATGTTATAGAAAAATTCTCAAATACAATTGAGAAATCGTCCTTACATAGCCTATAAGTATGGATCCTTGGTTTTAATTTCCCATTGGTCCAAATGAGTGACAAACATAAATGTGCCCACAAATAGCCAAACTCCCGTAGAGCTGCACAAAATTTACACAATTGTAATCTTTAAAATTTTATAGAAAAATTCTCAAATACAATTGAGAAATCGGACTTACATAGTCTACAAGTATGGCTCCTTGGCTTTAATTTCCCATTGGTCCAAATGAGTGACAAACAAATTTTATAGAAAAATTCTCAAATACAATTGAGAAATCGGACTTACATAGCCTATAAGTATGGATCCTTGGCTTTAATTTCCCATTGGTCCAAATGAGT
This sequence comes from Lypha dubia, assembly GCA_947311025.1. Classification (NCBI taxonomy): domain Eukaryota; kingdom Metazoa; phylum Arthropoda; class Insecta; order Diptera; family Tachinidae; genus Lypha; species Lypha dubia. The sequence continues at coordinate 97,279,668 of OX371263.1, read as the reverse complement.
GACAAACAAATGTTATAGAAAAATTCTCAAATACAATTGAGAAATCGGACTTACATAGCCTATAAGTATGGATCCTTGGCTTTAATTTCCCATTGGTCCAAATGAGTGACAAGCAAATGTTATAGAAAAATTCTCAAATACAATTGAGAAATCGGACTTACATAGTCTACAAGTATAGCTCCTTGGCTTTAATTTCCCATTGGTCCAAATGAGTGACAAGCAAATGTTATAGAAAAATTCTCAAATACAATTGAGAAATCGGACTTACATAGTCTACAAGTATGGCTCCTTGGCTTTAATTTCCCTTTGGTCCAAATGAGTGACAAACATAAATGTGCCCACAAATAGCAAAATTCACGTAGAGCTGAACAAAATTTACACAATTTTAATTTTTAAAATTTTATAGAAAAATTCTCAAATACAATTGAGAAATCGGACTTACATAGCCTATAAGTATGGATCCTTGGCTTTAATTTCCCATTGGTCCAAATGAGTGACAAACAAATGTTATAGAAAAATTCTCAAATACAATTGAGAAATCGGACTTACATAGCCTATAAGTATGGATCCTTGGCTTTAATTTCCCATTGGTCCAAATGAGTGACAAGCAAATGTTATAGAAAAATTCTCAAATACAATTGAGAAATCGGACTTACATAGTCTACAAGTATAGCTCCTTGGCTTTAATTTCCCATTGGTCCAAATGAGTGACAAGCAAATGTTATAGAAAAATTCTCAAATACAATTGAGAAATCGGACTTACATAGTCTACAAGTATGGCTCCTTGGCTTTAATTTCCCTTTGGTCCAAATGAGTGACAAACATAAATGTGCCCACAAATAGCAAAATTCACGTAGAGCTGAACAAAATTTACACAATTTTAATTTTTAAAATTTTATAGAAAAATTCTCAAATACAATTGAGAAATCGGACTTACATAGCCTATAAGTATGGATCCTTGGCTTTAATTTCCCATTGGTCCAAATGAGTGACAAACAAATTTTATAGAAAAATTCTCAAATACAATTGAGAAATCGGACTTACATAGCCTATAAGTATGGATCCTTGGCTTTAATTTCCCATTGGTCCAAATGAGTGACAAGCAAATGTTATAGAAAAATTCTCAAATACAATTGAGAAATCGGACTTACATAGTCTACAAGTATGGCTCCTTGGCTTTAATTTCCCATTGGTCCAAATGAGTGACAAGCAAATGTTATAGAAAAATTCTCAAATACAATTGAGAAATCGGACTTACATAGTCTACAAGTATGGCTCCTTGGCTTTAATTTCCCTTTGGTCCAAATGAGTGACAAACATAAATGTGCCCACAAATAGCCAAATTCACGTAGAGCTGAACAAAATTTACACAATTTTAATTTTTAAAATTTTATAGAAAAATTCTCAAATACAATTGAGAAATCGGACTTACATAGCCTATAAGTATGGATCCTTGGCTTTAATTTCCCATTGGTCCAAATGAGTGACAAACAAATGTTATAGAAAAATTCTCAAATACAATTGAGAAATCGGACTTACATAGTCTACAAGTATGGCTCCTTGGCTTTAATTTCCCATTGGTCCAAATGAGTGACAAACATAAATGTGCCCACAAATAGCCAAATTCACGTAGAGCTGAACAAAATTTACACAATTTTAATTTTTAAAATTTTATAGAAAAATTCTCAAATACAATTGAGAAATCGGACTTACATAGCCTATAAGTATGGATCCTTGGCTTTAATTTCCCATTGGTCCAAATGAGTGACAAGCAAATGTTATAGAAAAATTCTCAAATACAATTGAGAAATCGGACTTACATAGTCTACAAGTATGGCTCCTTGGCTTTAATTTCCCATTGGTCCAAATGAGTGACAAGCAAATGTTATAGAAAAATTCTCAAATACAATTGAGAAATCGGACTTACATAGTCTACAAGTATGGCTCCTTGGCTTTAATTTCCCTTTGGTCCAAATGAGTGACAAACATAAATGTGCCCACAAATAGCCAAATTCACGTAGAGCTGAACAAAATTTACACAATTTTAATTTTTAAAATTTTATAGAAAAATTCTCAAATACAATTGAGAAATCGGACTTACATAGCCTATAAGTATGGATCCTTGGCTTTAATTTCCCATTGGTCCAAATGAGTGACAAACAAATGTTATAGAAAAATTCTCAAATACAATTGAGAAATCGGACTTACATAGCCTATAAGTATGGATCCTTGGCTTTAATTTCCCATTGGTCCAAATGAGTGACAAACAAATTTTATAGAAAAATTCTCAAATACAATTGAGAAATCGGACTTACATAGCCTATAAGTATGGATCCTTGGCTTTAATTTCCCATTGGTCCAAATGAGTGACAAACAAATGTTATAGAAAAATTCTCAAATACAATTGAGAAATCGGACTTACATAGCCTATAAGTATGGATCCTTGGCTTTAATTTCCCATTGGTCCAAATGAGTGACAAACAAATTTTATAGAAAAATTCTCAAATACAATTGAGAAATCGGACTTACATAGCCTATAAGTATGGATCCTTGGCTTTAATTTCCCATTGGTCCAAATGAGTGACAAACAAATTTTATAGAAAAATTCTCAAATACAATTGAGAAATCGGACTTACATAGCCTATAAGTATGGATCCTTGGCTTTAATTTCCCATTGGTCCAAATGAGTGACAAGCAAATGTTATAGAAAAATTCTCAAATACAATTGAGAAATCGGACTTACATAGTCTACAAGTATGGCTCCTTGGCTTTAATTTCCCATTGGTCCAAATGAGTGACAAGCAAATGTTATAGAAAAATTCTCAAATACAATTGAGAAATCGGACTTACATAGTCTACAAGTATGGCTCCTTGGCTTTAATTTCCCTTTGGTCCAAATGAGTGACAAACATAAATGTGCCCACAAATAGCCAAATTCACGTAGAGCTGAACAAAATTTACACAATTTTAATTTTTAAAATTTTATAGAAAAATTCTCAAATACAATTGAGAAATCGGACTTACATAGCCTATAAGTATGGATCCTTGGCTTTAATTTCCCATTGGTCCAAATGAGTGACAAACAAATGTTATAGAAAAATTCTCAAATACAATTGAGAAATCGGACTTACATAGTCTACAAGTATGGCTCCTTGGCTTTAATTTCCCATTGGTCCAAATGAGTGACAAACATAAATGTGCCCACAAATAGCCAAATTCACGTAGAGCTGAACAAAATTTACACAATTTTAATTTTTAAAATTTTATAGAAAAATTCTCAAATACAATTGAGAAATCGGACTTACATAGCCTATAAGTATGGATCCTTGGCTTTAATTTCCCATTGGTCCAAATGAGTGACAAGCAAATGTTATAGAAAAATTCTCAAATACAATTGAGAAATCGGACTTACATAGTCTACAAGTATGGCTCCTTGGCTTTAATTTCCCATTGGTCCAAATGAGTGACAAGCAAATGTTATAGAAAAATTCTCAAATACAATTGAGAAATCGGACTTACATAGTCTACAAGTATGGCTCCTTGGCTTTAATTTCCCTTTGGTCCAAATGAGTGACAAACATAAATGTGCCCACAAATAGCCAAATTCACGTAGAGCTGAACAAAATTTACACAATTTTAATTTTTAAAATTTTATAGAAAAATTCTCAAATACAATTGAGAAATCGGACTTACATAGCCTATAAGTATGGATCCTTGGCTTTAATTTCCCATTGGTCCAAATGAGTGACAAACAAATGTTATAGAAAAATTCTCAAATACAATTGAGAAATCGGACTTACATAGCCTATAAGTATGGATCCTTGGCTTTAATTTCCCATTGGTCCAAATGAGTGACAAGCAAATGTTATAGAAAAATTCTCAAATACAATTGAGAAATCGGACTTACATAGTCTACAAGTATGGCTCCTTGGCTTTAATTTCCCATTGGTCCAAATGAGTGACAAGCAAATGTTATAGAAAAATTCTCAAATACAATTGAGAAATCGGACTTACATAGTCTACAAGTATGGCTCCTTGGCTTTAATTTCCCTTTGGTCCAAATGAGTGACAAACATAAATGTGCCCACAAATAGCCAAATTCACGTAGAGCTGAACAAAATTTACACAATTTTAATTTTTAAAATTTTATAGAAAAATTCTCAAATACAATTGAGAAATCGGACTTACATAGCCTATAAGTATGGCTCCTTGGCTTTAATTTCCCATTGGTCCAAATGAGTGACAAACAAATGTTATAGAAAAATTCTCAAATACAATTGAGAAATCGGACTTACATAGCCTATAAGTATGGATCCTTGGCTTTAATTTCCCATTGGTCCAAATGAGTGACAAGCAAATGTTATAGAAAAATTCTCAAATACAATTGAGAAATCGGACTTACATAGTCTACAAGTATGGCTCCTTGGCTTTAATTTCCCTTTGGTCCAAATGAGTGACAAACATAAATGTGCCCACAAATAGCCAAATTCACGTAGAGCTGAACAAAATTTACACAATTTTAATTTTTAAAATTTTATAGAAAAATTCTCAAATACAATTGAGAAATCGGACTTACATAGCCTATAAGTATGGATCCTTGGCTTTAATTTCCCATTGGTCCAAATGAGTGACAAACAAATTTTATAGAAAAATTCTCAAATACAATTGAGAAATCGGACTTACATAGCCTATAAGTATGGATCCTTGGCTTTAATTTCCCATTGGTCCAAATGAGTGACAAACAAATGTTATAGAAAAATTCTCAAATCCAATTGAGAAAACGGACTTACATAGCCTATAAGTATGGATCCTTGGCTTTAATTTCCCTTTGGTCCAAATGAGTGACAAACATAAATGTGCCCACAAATAGCCAAATTCACGTAGAGCTGAACAAAATTTACACAATTTTAATTTTTAAAATTTTATAGAAAAATTCTCAAATACAATTGAGAAATCGGACTTACATAGCCTATAAGTATGGATCCTTGGCTTTAATTTCCCATTGGTCCAAATGAGTGACAAACAAATGTTATAGAAAAATTCTCAAATCCAATTGAGAAAACGGACTTACATAGCCTATAAGTATGGATCCTTGGCTTTAATTTCCCTTTGGTCCAAATGAGTGACAAACATAAATGTGCCCACAAATAGCCAAATTCACGTAGAGCTGAACAAAATTTACACAATTTTAATTTTTAAAATTTTATAGAAAAATTCTCAAATACAATTGAGAAATCGGACTTACATAGCCTATAAGTATGGATCCTTGGCTTTAATTTCCCATTGGTCCAAATGAGTGACAAACAAATGTTATAGAAAAATTCTCAAATCCAATTGAGAAAACGGACTTACATAGCCTATAAGTATGGATCCTTGGCTTTAATTTCCCTTTGGTCCAAATGAGTGACAAACATAAATGTGCCCACAAATAGCCAAATTCACGTAGAGCTGAACAAAATTTACACAATTTTAATTTTTAAAATTTTATAGAAAAATTCTCAAATACAATTGAGAAATCGGACTTACATAGCCTATAAGTATGGATCCTTGGCTTTAATTTCCCATTGGTCCAAATGAGTGACAAACAAATGTTATAGAAAAATTCTCAAATACAATTGAGAAATCGGACTTACATAGCCTATAAGTATGGATCCTTGGCTTTAATTTCCCATTGGTCCAAATGAGTGACAAACAAATGTTATAGAAAAATTCTCAAATACAATTGAGAAAACGGACTTACATAGCCTATAAGTATGGATCCTTGGCTTTAATTTCCCATTGGTCCAAATGAGGGACAAACAGCCAAATTCCCGTAGAGCTGAACAAAATTTACACAATTTTAATCTTTAAAATTTTATAGAAAAATTCTCAAATACAATTGAGAAATCGGACTTACATAGTCTACAAGTATGGCTCCTTGGCTTTAATTTCCCATTGGTCCAAATGAGTTGCAAACAAATGTTATAGAAAAATTCCCAAATACAATTGAGAAATCGGACTTACATAGTCTATAAGTATGGAACCTTGGCTTTAATTTCCCATTGGTCCAAATGAGTGACAAACAAATGTTATAGAAAAATTCTCAAATACAATTGAGAAATCGGACTTGGCTTTAATTTCCCATTGGTCCAAATGAGTGACAAACAAATGTTATAGAAATATTCTCAAATACAATTGAGAAATCGGACTTACACAGCCCATAAGTATGGATCCTTGGCTTTACTTTCCCATTGGTCTAAATGAGTGACAAACAAATGTTATAGAAATATTCTCAAATACAATTGAGAAATCGGACTTACACAGCCCATAAGTATGGATCCTTGGCTTTACTTTCCCATTGGTCTAAATGAGTGACAAACAAATGTTATAGAAATATTCTCAAATACAATTGAGAAATCGGACTTACATATCCCATAAGTATGGATCCTTGGCTTTACTTTCCCATTGGTCTAAATGAGTGACAAACAAATGTTATAGAAATATTCTCAAATACAATTGAGAAATCGGACTTACACAGCCCATAAGTATGGATCCTTGGCTTTACTTTCCCATTGGTCTAAATGAGTGACAAACAAATGTTATAGAAATATTCTCAAATACAATTGAGAAATCGGACTTACATATCCCATAAGTATGGATCCTTGGCTTTACTTTCCCATTGGTCGTCTAAATGAGTGACAAACAAATGTTATAGAAATATTCTCAAATACAATTGAGAAATCGGACTTACACAGCCCATAAGTATGGATCCTTGGCTTTACTTTCCCATTGGTCTAAATGAGTGACAAACAAATGTTATAGAAATATTCTCAAATACAATTGAGAAATCGGACTTACATATCCCATAAGTATGGATCCTTGGCTTTACTTTCCCATTGGTCTAAATGAGTGACAAACAAATGTTATAGAAATATTCTCAAATACAATTGAGAAATCGGACTTACATATCCCATAAGTATGGATCCTTGGCTTTACTTTCCCATTGGTCTAAATGAGTGACAAACAAATGTTATAGAAATATTCTCAAATACAATTGAGAAATCGGACTTCCATAGCCCATAAGTATGGATCCTTGGCTTTACTTTCCCATTGGTCTAAATGAGTGACAAACAAATGTTATAGAAATATTCTCAAATACAATTGAGAAATCGGACTTCCATAGCCCATAAGTATGGATCCTTGGCTTTACTTTCCCATTGGTCTAAATGAGTGACAAACAAATGTTATAGAAATATTCTCAAATACAATTGAGAAATCGGACTTACATAGCCCATAAGTATGGATCCTTGGCTTTACTTTCCCATTGGTCTAAATGAGTGACAAACAAATGTTATAGAAATATTCTCAAATACAATTGAGAAATCGGACTTACATAGTCTATAAGTATGGATCCTTGGCTTTACTTTCCCATTGGTCTAAATGAGTGACAAACAAATGTTATAGAAATATTCTCAAATACAATTGAGAAATCGGACTTACATATCCCATAAGTATGGATCCTTGGCCTTACTTTCGCATTGGTCCAAATGAGTGACAAACAAATGTTATGGAAAAATTCTCAAATACAATTGAGAAATCAGACTTACATAGTCTATAAGTATGGATCCTTGGCTTTAATTTTCCATTGGTCCAAATGAGTGACAAAAATAAATGTGCCCACAAATTGCCAAATTCCGGTAGAGCTGAACAAAATTTACACAATTTTAATATAAATACTTTTAATTTTATTTTATAACGAGGGGGTAGCGAAGCACACCGGGATAAGCTAGTATTAACATATAAATTGTTTTCATACATTCTGTTTGAGAAATATTTAGTTGTTGCTTTCAAATTGTTTAATTAAAACAATTAATAAATTTTATTGGTTGCGTGCACTAAAGTTGACTAATCATGTGGAATATATTATGTGACAAGCGGTATAGATATTTAACTTTATTTTAATGTCATTCTGACATTCAATGTCTAAAAAGTTTAGAAAATATTAAGAGTTTCAAAAAAGCAAATTAAAGCATGAAAACCGGTATTTTTTACAAAAACGTTAAGCCATAAAAAATTTGACAAAACATTTAATATCTTCATATAAAGCATAACAACGGTTTTTGTTTTGTTGTTTCAAAATATTTATATGCTGTGCCAAATTTTAAAAATTTACATTCAAATAAGGTGTTTTTAACAGAATTAAGGGGGAAAAATACAAGAAAAGAAACTTAATTAAAAAGGCAGTAAAACAGAGAATGAAAATTCCGTTTGGCTTAAAACACATCAATTCAATACAACATCAGTCACAAAATACGAAAAAGCGCATTAAATGGACAAAACAATTAATGCAATAAAGAAAAAAACAATTTTTCCACGGCTAAAGTTGTTAGAAAAGGTTTCATCAAATGCAGAAATAATTTTCAAATAAAAACCTTAATTAATTCCTCTGCATCATGAATTTAATGAAAAATTCGAAGGACTTTCATTAATTTTTTTTTTTATCTAATTCGTTTTAATATTTCTCACAACTGTTCAGGCACGCCGAATCTGAAGTAAAAACAAAAGCCCGTATGCTAACGACACGAAGTAGCTTTGCCTGTGAACTAAATTCTTCAATATGATTATACGGAAATATATGCCAAAATTATTTAATAATACAAACGCACACCAATATATAAATACTGTAATCTAAGAAATTTTAACAGTCCGTACATTAAACCTAGTTTAAGTTAAAGTTAGTTTAGGTTAAATTTAGTTTACGTTAATCTTAGCTTAAGCTTAATATAAATTAAGTTAAATCTAGTTTACGTCAAACTAAATCTAAGTCAAACTTAGTATAAGATAAACTTAGTTTACGTTAAACTTATTCTATGATAAACTTTACGTTAAACTTTGTTTACGTTAATCTTAGTTTAAGCTAAACCTAGTTTACGTTAATCTTAGTTAAAAATAAACCCAGTTTATCGATAATATATATATTAACCCCCCAATTAAATAAAATGTGAAATGAATTTGAAATTTATTTTAAGAAAAACTTGTACTGAAATTTTCTATTAAAACACATTTAAAATCTGTTTTATTTTTTATGAATTCTACCATAAAAGTTTTAATATTGTTTGTAGTGTTGGTTTGCAAACAATATGTATTGGAAGTTAAAATAGCTATATTTTTATAAAACAACTAGATTTACATTCACTTTTAACTTCAATGTAAACTTTGAAAATAATCTATATTTAGATAATGTAAAACAGTGAATTTATAATATTGAAAAACATTTTGGAAATAAAATCATTCCTTCAAAGAATTATCAATTTATCCTCGTATATTAATCTTATGACGTTAAAATTAATATTTAAACTTATTAAGTCATAAAATTCGGTGTTGCTTTGATAGGTATCAATGCTAGACTAGTAGTCCGGAGGTTGTCGGTTCGATTTCGGCCAGAGATCCTGGATTTTTTTGCAGACAAGCTAATCGCTTTGCGAGGTTGTGTTTGTTTAAAAAAAAAACATTTTGTAATAAAATCAACTAATTAATCTGTTGCTCAAGCGATAAAAAAGAAATAATGGTTTAGGAAACATTTTAAAAACAATTCCCAACCAAATAAGTTATGACACTTATTGCGGCCATAAGTCTAGTTATAAATTTACTTTATAGAAGTTTATTAATAAACTTAATTAGGATTGACTTTAAATTAAAAGAAATTTCATAAAAAAAAAACTAGTTTCTCGAACTATTTTTCAACATTCGAAGATGTATAAAACAGAAACTAGACATTTTGGCGCAACACTTGATTTATCATTTTAATTGTGGTTTCTATAATTTTCTCATCTGTAATAAATTTATTTATTAAAGTGAAATAAATCCATAAATAATAGACGATACTCGAATTAGCATAATTTCTATTAGATTCTCTAATTAATTTGTACCATATGTTAAGCTTAAAACCTTAAGCAGATATCGTCCATTCACTCACACCCAACTAATGGTGAGCGGACAAACACAAAAAAAAAATTATTCATTAAAGACTCGTGTATGAGTTAAATCATACTTTAGTGAAATATTTTGTTCGTTTTTATATTGATTTGAAGCATTAAATATGTAAATTTATTCTTTATTCTTGTTGTTTGTCGATTGTTTTTAAGTGTTTTTTCCTTTTTTTTCTTGAATAGATCTGCTTGAGATCACACAAATTTACTTAAACTTGTGTTTATAAATTAACTGTACATACAGATAAGCAGTTAAATTATTTGATTAATAACCACGCGAAAGTCATTTTAGTATTTGTTTTTTTTTTTATCTTTTTTTTGTCCAACAACAAATCTAAAACGCAAAACTAGTGTTGTAATTTAGGGATAATCAAATTCAAGTGTAATAAATTGTATTCTATTTAAATAAAATTTCAATTATGAATTGGTTGACCTTAACCTCAGACAAATGGTCGCCAAGACAAAAAAAATAAACAGACACTCTGTCGATATAAATCTTTCAAAATTAAAGTGAATGTTTTCGAAATATGTTTGTAAAAACAATAACAATAAAGGACATACGAAAAGGTTGCAAAAATCCAGATAGACTGCATTCAATAACAGATCCTTAAAAAAAGGAACTGTTTCTAAGTGTCTCGGATGATTCAAATCTGTGTGGTTGTTGGCTGAAGTGGTTAGCGCGTTGACTAGTAAGCAAACTATTACTTAAGACATAAGTTCAATCCCCGGTCAATGTGAGTCACAAAAACATCATAAATTTCTCTAATGTGCGTTCGTGTATGGAATTGCATTAATTGTTGTTGGACAGTTTAAGCGATGAAGGCAGAGCAGTGGTCACTAAAAAAACTGTTCCAAGCTAATTTACAAAACAGCGTACTCCTTCGTCGGCTAGTAAAATAAGTATTAAATTTAGTGCTCCGACAATTTAAGGAATGTACTGCGTCCACTTAATACCAGATGCGGCCGCTCCAGTACTGGTCTAAAAACATTAACAAAATAAAAAACGCGCGATAGCAGAGTTGTAAAAGAATTAAGCCTTTTCATTTTTAACATCTCGTTAGTGTAGCTAATCCCTTTCCCTAAGTTAAGGCACAATGCGTTGCATATGTAGGATTCGTCAAATACTGATGCTTTTTTTTCGTTGTGGCAAAGTTTCTGATGTAACTTCTTTGATTTTTTTGGCGTTTCTTTGTGTTGGCGACTTTACTTTCTTTTTAAATGACTTTTTCCTTTTTGTATTTGCAGTATTTTTCTTATGTTCGAAAGCATTTTTTTTTTTTCTTTTTCTGTGATGTTTTGCGTTCCTATTTTATATCGATTTTTCCAATAATTTTGTTTTAAGTTTTTAGTATCTTATTTTTCAATTAGGCGATTTTTATATTTTACGATTTTAATTTTGTTTTGACGATCGTTTTGTTTTCTTTAACGGTCTCTTTTTTAAGAAATTACTGATTTTGTCGTTTTGGAATTTCTTGAATTTTTTTTTATAGATTTTGCGCCATTTTTTATTTTTGGTCAGTTTGCCTTCTCTTTCGTATTTTTTTTTTTCTTTGTGATGATTTCTTCAAATATTGACTGCTTTTTCAATATGACGGTTTTTTTCTTTTAAGGACTCTTTTCATTTAACCGTTTTTTGGATGGCTTATTTGTTTATGCGATTTTTGTTTAAATTTTGTTTTCCGCAATTATTTCCTGTTTATTATTTTTAAGGGATGATAACATAATTTTGTAGTTTCTATATATTTATACAACAACAAAAAAGTATGAACTGCTGAAATAGCCTTTAATATTGTTTTGTATTTAATGCTGCACCACCTTCCAAAGACTTCAAACTCTAGCTTCGTATAGTTTCCAAAATGCAACACATTGTTAACATCGTGAAAATGTCATCACCTGATTGAAAATTCTCTAATTTTATTGGGTTTAAATTTTAGCATCTAAAGTTGTACTTTGTATAAAAATTTACTAACAGTGAATTATGAGCCGTTGAGCTGCGTATAAAAAGGGGACACAAGAAATCATGAATGATAATTATTCAGAAAAACTGATCAGAATACTTCGATATTGATTTTTAAAATATATTTAAAATAAATAAAAAAAAAGAGTTCAGCGAACGGACCCAAATTAGCTAAGAACGTATAAAAGGTTTGTTTATAAACTAATCTTGTTTCATAGATCTTAACTTTACTTAAGTTAAACCTTCAACCACTTTCGAGATATGCGGATTACTTGCTTAAGTCTTTTCTTTCATAGTGAGAAGTTTTTTAGTATCGCCTGAAAGCATTCTTTAATTTTTCACAAAGTACATTATTTATGCATCAGCGTTGCCACAGTAGAGACAATAAGAATTTAATCAAAAGTATTAAATTTTAGAAAAAAAAAACTTGTGGCTAAAAAGCATTTCGTGAAATTCGAATTTGATATGAAAAAAAAAATTAATGCAGGATTTGTACTCTCTTTATAACTTTACAACATTCAAGCAATATTTTTTTTCTCTCGTATGAAAAAATAGCCCTTATCACGTACGGTTGTCGTACTTTAAGGACTCCAATGAAAAACTTATAGCGAACGTTGTCGCATTTTACAGATTTTGTCACCACAACGACACTCGTAATAAGGCCGAATAAGAACGTCAGATTTTTCTTGCGAAATTTGGAAAAAAAACTTGTTGACAATCATGTAACTTATGTGCTGTTTTCACATGACGAAAAAGTTTGACACTAAAATCCTCGTTCGTCATTAAAGTATTCAGCAGAAAGTACTGGATATATGGCATGGTGTTAAGGCACAAGCACGTTAAGTTTTGATCATTCCATACAAAATATAAAGTTTCACTAAGTCTTCTTCCCGACTCATTTAATGGCAGAAACATTTATATACAAAATTTTCCACTACATATTTATGCCATAGAATTTTTTTTTCCCAAAATTAGATTCTACGAAATTTCATATAATTGCTGTACATAATTTAAACAAGTGTTAACCAATTTTTTTTTTATTATTTTATTGTGTATAAGAAAATCACTTATCTTATAACAATTTAAATAATGAAACAGCGCAATAAACTAAATTTGATAAAAATAATAAATCATCATTCCGAAAGATGACAAAAGATAACATGATTTCATGTCGCAGTTTTTTGTATAAAAATGCCACTTTCAAACGCTTTTAAAGTACAGTCATCAATATTCACCGCTTTAACTCTTACAGTTTTTTCTGATAGATTTTCAACGTAAAAATGAAAGTGTTCCATATTCTCTTCGTTATTGCCGTCGTAATGACAGTATTTTTGCAATTTACTGCAGCCCAAAAGGTAATTTGATGTTTCTTTGTTAAAAAAAAAAAACTTAATAATTCAATCTGATTTTTATTTTTATTTTCCAAGACACCATGTGTAGAAAAATATCTAAGATGTGCTACCGATGCTGATTGCTGTGACGGAAAATGCGTACAAATTGATGCTCTTGGTAAAACTTGTACCTGAGAAAATTTTGTTATAAAATAAATTTTGTTTAATTGTTTGAAATTTCACATTTTCAGAACAAATTTTTTTTTCATTTAATAAATTTGAATTGCTGAATAATAAAATATTATGTAGTCTTTTAATTTATTTCCATAAGGTGGCATACCATCCAACTCTACATTTGGCCACAATGGCCAAAATTCCTCAGAGATCTCATGTTTAAATAAAGCAAAATTTTAATTGTCGATAAATTTGAATTGCCTATAAAGTTTTTCACAAAATCAATTCAATAATTAAAACTATTTTGCGTAGTTAAGAATATGTAATAGAATTAACGTTTATTTTAATTGGCTTATGACACGTCAAGGCTATCGTGCATTTTGATAGAAGTACACATACTACGTAGTTTCTTAACAAAAACGAACGATTTTTTAAATTGACAAGATTCTAATAGCTGACTGTCAGGCATGTTCTGTCAATCGCATTTCGCCTAACATTTGCGATGCGAGATGAAATCGCATGATAGGTGTTCTGGAGTTCACAATCGCAAGAAGTTTTGCGACTTCAACTCGCAAGCAAGTACTGAAGTGAATTGAAGTATTTTACTTGAACTAAAGTTTAAACTAACAATAAAGCATTGCACAAATTAAACTAAACATGATTTATTGTATATTTTGTAAAAATTAATAAAACTTCCAAACTATTTAAGTTAAAAATATCGACTTTAAAGTGTTTTCAAAATTTTCTGTGCCAATTGTTTTCTGCTGTACTAGCGATTTGATTTAAACAGCTGTTTTACTTGATATAAAAAAAATTGCAAAACACAAGCAAAACGCGTGACCGACAGAACATGTAGAAATAAGTTTGGCGATTTTCAAAACGCATGCGATTTCATATTCATGCGAGTGTCAGAACATGGGCGTGTGGTAAAGATCAGTGTCGGCGCTTTGTAACTTTAAGGCCTATTTAGCCGACGGTTGAAATCGTAGATGTAAGCTAAATGTTGATGTAATGTAAGAGCCAACGTTTTTGTAGTTAAATCGTGTCACGTGACACATGAATGTGCAAATATGCATATGTATGTACATCCATACATAAAAAGAACAAAAATTCTTATTAATCATATTAAATCATATTTTTCTGTTCTTCTTCGAAATCTTGTCCCCCGGAGAATACTTGTTGTTCATTTTCCTTCACCAGTAGTATTAATTTCTTGTCGTCCATTCCAACTTTTTATCACTGTGAAAAATATAAATAAAATTCAAAACAGTTGTTCCAAACGATGATGGAAGTTCCAAATGTTTACAATATTTGTGATTGTTCGCAAATAGTACGATATTATTTAAAAGGTACCGAATCATATTATTGCACATTTTATTGTAATGAATTTGATAATTGGTTAAATTATAGTTTAACATTAATATATATGTATGTACATCATAGTTTTGATTATTAGTGTTACTTATTATTTAAACGTTCATTTTGTACCTATACTTGAATGTATGTATGTACATATGTATGTACATAAATTGATATGCTTAATTTGTAATTTCATATATAGTGTACTTATGTACATACATATCGCACTTGATCAACAAGAGGGTATTAACTCAAAATTTTAAAATTTTCAGTAGAGGCAAAAAACTTTTTTTTATACTATTCTTCTATCACAAGGAGAAAATGGTGTAAAATTTTTACAGTGGATAGATATGACCACTGTTAATCGATTTCTTGCAAAAAACGAAATTTTAAAAATTTTGACTTAATACCCTCTTGTTGATCAAGTGCGATATGTACATACATACATACATACATTCAAGTATAGAAAAAAAATCTTTTATATAAAAAGTAACACTAATAATCAAAACTATGATGTACATATATATGAATGTTAAACTATAATTTAACCAATTATCAAATTCATTACAATAAAATATATAAGCACAAACGACCGGTACAGTCTCTTGCTAGATATTGAAAAAAATTATTTAGAAAACTTTCTTTACTCAATAAAGCATGCATGTGTACATATGTATTTAACAACTAAAACTATTCAAAACAAAAAAAAAGTATCATCAAAGGACTTCTGTGCCCCATTGCAATTCAAAATACAACCATCCAATTACTGTCTATTTTCTGCAGGTTGGTACGTTACGGCAACATTTCATTTCAGTCAAGTAAGTATTCTCATAGCTTTTTCATATAACAGAAGCAATCAGCTGACACGTCAGCATTTACATTTCTAGAGTTACGGTCGGCTAAAGCAGCCTTTATACTTCGAATACATTTTAGGCACAGTAACATTTTTCTCGTTTTTGTACGTTGAACTTCTTTCTTAACAAACAGCCAGCTGGACCAGTTGTTTGAGCGACAAGCAGATCAAAAATTTTCTGCAAGAAACGGCCACAAGTGATTCCGAAATATTTTTCTCCACTTCAGTGGTGGATATTGCTGATGGTGCTGTTAAACAAAAAAAAAGTAGTAAAACGGACTAGAACAGAAACAGAATTTAATGGGTCTAGTTTGTATTAAAAAAAAAAGTATGAAATAAATCATCATCCAGAGAAAAAAGCTGCCGACGAAATAGTGATCAGTTTGTTACCTACTCGAAGAAAATATTGAGAACTTTTTAAGAATTTTTACATAAATTTGTTTTTATTGCATATTTTGGCATATTTTACTTTTTGCAGCATAGTTTTGCATGTATAATAATATAATACAATAACAACAAAAATAAAATAATATTAAAATAATTTGTGATAGAGATATTTTAATATTGTCTCTTTGGCCGCCTGGCTTTATACGAATAAAGGCTTCGGCATATCGGAAATCGTTTCTTGCGATACCAAGTTTGTTAGGATTTATATAGAGTACCCGATAGTTCTCACAGCTTTTTTTACTTTGAAAGAACGCACTCTTTAAATATCCTGCCTGGCGTTAATAGGCAGTTTTTAATTTATTTGTCTATTTAATCTCACTATTTGTTCGAAAGCGTGAACATAATTGTGATGAAAGTAAAATTTAAAATTTATTTCATCTTAAAATGTTGTTATTCAACTGTTTGATGCATAAATTATACCTGGTATCGAATTAATTGTTCAGTGGCAAAAATTTACATAAATTAATTAATTGACAGCAAAAAAGAAATATTTAAGGAAACAAAAGCTTATGATCGATTTTATATCAATTTATTAAATTTGCTTATTTGCCATTTAGTTAAAAATTTAATTAATTTAATAGCTCTCATGTTACATAAAGTATGTGTATAAAAATGTTGGTGTTGTGGGCTGGCATTTAAAAGGAAGCAAACAGAATAAAAATTAACATTGTTAAAGGTGTTTCTAAAACGTGTGAACATTAAGAAAAATATGAAAACAATTTCTGTGTTTAGTTACATTCTCAGTTGTATAAGAAAAGAAAAAAAACATACTTAAATAAAAACCTTTAAAAGAAACAGACATACTCGATCTAACTCGTATGTTAAATGTTGTCCACAATCATATTGATTATAATGATGGTGATGATGATCTTAATGTGTTTTTTTTTTTTCATATAATATTTTTAAACACATACTTGAATATATCAATATTTGTTGGTTGCATTTATTAGTACTGTTTAGTTAGATAAATTTCAGTGATGTAAAAGAGTTGCACTGATCTGTATGATACAACACTGACTCTACCAGAGATTAGAGTAAGTTTTGATTTTCGTTTTGAGATACAGTTTTTGTTTTTAGAGGATTAGATTAAAATAAAAAAAATTTACTTGTTGTGGGTTAATCCTTACAGTCACATGGCATTGTAAACTCTAAAAATATTAGATCTTCCACCATTATGTTTGAAAAGTTTTCAAAATCATAATACTTATAGAAAAATTCCCAAACATAGATTGAGAATTATAATGCGAAAATCACTGGAAGTTAATAAAACCTGTACAAACTAAACATTCGATATGAATCCATTTATTTGAATTTTGTATTTATAACTCAGTTACTCTCTTACAGCTTTAATGATTACATACATTCAAATGAATGGCCTCTAATAGTTGCACAATAATATATTTCATATTTTACTACTCGTATGTATGTATGTAGCTTGTGTTAGTTAGGTTCTGTTGTTTATTTTTATTACTTTCATTGGGTTTTCTACTGCTCTATACAGGTTGCTGCAGTACATCAGCTGACTAATACGGTTTTATCTTCTCCGTGATAGTATTAAATATCAAATTTTGTTATGTATGTGAAGCTAAAGTTTCAAATGTGGAACCCTAGAATTTTACAGAGCTCTGTTAGCAGGTTTACATTGATCTGTTGACATGTAAAAAACATGATGAGTGAAGTGCAATAAAACGAATATTTTATAATAAGAATTCATATTTTTAAAAATTTTGTAAATGGAGTACACTTCGATCCAACTAAAAATTTTAGAAACTCCAATTATAGGCTCTTGTAGGGGGCTGTTTACGTCATCCACAAAACCTAATCATTTTTTTCTGACCACGTTTACTCCTGTCTAAAAATATAAATGATTTTTTAGTAAATTCATTATTATTTTTACAAGTCAACAGAACAGAGCAAAGTTAGCCTGCTAACAGAGCTCTGCTAAATTTTATAGTTCATGTCTAGGCTTGCCTATTTTAAAATTTACCTTCACACACATAATTATGATTGTATTTTCAGCAGCCGTAAAATTTAGCGACCCAGTGTGGGTAAAGGGAGTTAAATGTGAAAGTTAAAGAGTTACAAAAAAGCTTAAAAACGCTTTATTAAGCTCTAAGAAAAAGATGCGAACACTGCAAACAAATTAGAAGAATAAACGAAAGCGAAAACATGACCGATTTTAATACAATAGAGTCTTAACCAGTAGCTACAAAATGTCTATTATTGCTGGTTGCATTCTTGTAAAACGGTGGCTACCTTTCTAGAGGCACCTTAAGTATTCTTTTAATGTGTTTTTTTTTTTTGTTATTTTAAAATTTTATTTGTTTTAATTTATTATTTTATTAATCATCGTATGCAATTAATGTTGCATGCATTGAATATGTACATATGTTGAAATATCCGTCTTGCTGTTTGTCTGTCAGTCTATCTGTCTGTCTGCATGTTCACCAGTCTATTGATATGAACTTATCTGAAACTTCAACAGAGAAAAGCTTGGCAAGAGATTGATGATGTCGCCGTATTGACTGATTAAATGACATTTATTTTGAATCTTTGAATGTTTGTTGTCGTTGCTGTTATTAGGGTGTTGCATGTTTTATATCACAAAATATATGAATATTTATATGCTGGCATATGCGTGTTGGTGTACAATGCAACAAAAAAATTTTGTAAACTTTATTAATTTGAAAAACTGTCAGTTATTTTTTATCGTTACATTTTTTTAAAATACTTCAATATTGCATTAATTTGGATCTGCTTTGTCTTCTATTATTTTTGAATAATTAACTGAAGATTGTCTTTATTTAATATTTCTTCTTAACATTTTTTTTGTAACTAAGAAATATTTTACCTTTCATAATTAAAATTTATTGAAAAAAAAAAACTTGTATGTACTGCAATTTATTATTTATTCAAAATATATTTTTTTTTGTTTTTTCTTTACAGCTTCCATTTATTATCGAGACCTATAAATAAGTAAGTGTTAAATATTTATTTTTGCCGCTGTTGCTTAAAGATAATTTGTTTGTGTGAAATCATTGTGTTACACCCACATGTTTTTGTGTTTTTTTTTTTTTTTAAACTTATGTTATGTGACATGTGCTTGTCAGCATTTTCAGTATTAAAAATGTAACTGTTTTTCTTTTCTTTTAATTGCAATACGAGAGAAGAACTAGAAAAATTTTTAAAATTTAAAAAAAATAATGATTGAACTGCCAGTTGATTATTCAGAAGTGGAGCATTAATCGGATAAATTCATATTTGTAGTTTTTCGTGAACAAACCACTTTGATTTCGATACTAATTTCTGAATAACTTAGAAACCACAAACATTTCTTTACTGACGTATACTACGTCACTACTAAGGTTATTTTATAGTGGTTTTCATGGTATTTTATAGCACGAAATTTAATCTAGAATATTGGTAACCGTTTCATAGCACAATTGTACAGAGAGCAATTCACACATTTTCTAACCATCTTTCATTAAGTATTCGAGGAGACAGCAACGGATCCTCATATATTTTTTTTAGTTTTTTTTTTCAACAATAACTAATCGGCAAGCAAACGTGTTAAATTTAAAATTGTCTTTGAAAATAATGAAATATTACTGTTGAGAGTCTCAACGCTTGCATTACAATTAAAAACAGTTTAGAAGTAATGAATGAAAAATAATGTGACCGGTGAGACATAACGCTGTGACCGGTGAGACAAATGTGTAAAACTCTTGCAATTCTGAAATTGTTTATTTAAATCCCTATAATTCATTTTAAACTAATATTAGATTTTAGAGTCACAGCTCTTTCACTGTTATAAGAAACAATTTAGATGCAATGCATATATGTTGTGACCGGTGAGACAAATGCTAAAAAAAATACTCGTCTACTTTCAATAGTTTCAATAAAACTTTAATTCATTGTCATTTTTATAAATACATACAAACATACATACTCGTACTATGCACGAGTACTTTAAGCCTAATAAAAGCTAAAACAAAATTTAAAAATTTTGTTATATTCCACTTTTGCATGGAATGGTCGGTCCACTTCTAAAATGACTTTGCAAAATAAATTTTGGATTAAACATGAGACCAACTTTTTTATTAAAGAATGTCTGGTACTTCGATTCCCACCAATCACCTTGATCTGTTTCACTTACAAAAAATAAATATTTAAATTTGATTTTTAGAGTTGTTAAATTTTGAAGAATAAACAAACAAATATTTATTAAGAACTGAACGAATTGTAAAATTTCTTTAAGAATTAAAAAATAGTTTATTAAAGTTTAAACAAACACAATGATCGTAGAGAAAACAAATAAAATATCAACTTTAATGCTTATAGGAATATATTAAGTTAGAAGTTTATTTTTTTAGAAAATTTTTTTGAATGAACTTTGTGAAAATATTAAAAGAAAAAAAAAATACTTAAATCCGGATGTAATTTCCCTCCAATTTTATTCATTATTGCAATTAATTATCATGTTATTAAATTAAGATTTGTATATTTAATATTCATATTTTGTTTAGATAACGTTGTATTATATAGATAAAGCTAATGCAGATAAAAGGAATAAGATAATTCGTTTTTAACTTATACACTCTCCGTTACATGACTAGAATGACTTTAATTTCTATTTTCAAAATTCCATTACTTTCTGTTTTCGTAATATTCATTTTTGACTCCTTGAAGTAAAATTTTGGCTCGTTCTTACATTTATCCGAATATAAAATATTACACATCTGGATCTCTAAATAATTTATAGATTTTTACTAATACATCGCACATATATTTCGTATTCATGAAAACTTCATATACTATTCGCAAAACTCAATTATTTCCTTTTTTTTATTTTCCTATTTTTCTAAAATACATCAATAAAATAAATTCAAATTTCTTTAATCTGCGAATAGAAACTGTCCAAATATATATGTTGCAGTCCGCAATAAGCAAAATAATGCTCTAAAGAGTAAACTATGCAAAAATATGTATTAAATAATATAATTCCAAAATTGTTTAATTAATTTGGAATAACTCGAACGAGGAAACTTTTTAGAGAGTTTGCGAAAAAAAATTTTATTTTCAGTAAATTTATGATCGCTTAAGAATATAGTAAAAATTTTAAAAAAATTACCGATCACAAATTATAATTTTTTTTTTCTTAAATAAGTTAACTTTTTTTATATGCAGGAAACATAAACAAATATGGCAGAAGAAGTGGAACAAGCCTTAATATGCGCTATAGTCAGAAATATGCCAAATTATGCTCTAAAAACTAAAATATGCAAAAATAGTTTTAAAACGTTTAAATATATTATTGGGTTGTATAGATATCGCATAGAAAAGTATGCAAATGCATATTCGTGGTTTCCCTGGTTTTAACGTTTTTTTTTTTCAATAATAAAAAAAAATTTTAACGAGTTTTTATATTTTTTTTTTTTTTTTAATTTTTTTAGACTTTTTAATAAAATTATCAGCTGTCATGAATAACGACATGTACTTGTCAACTTACAAAATTATTTTTTATATTAATTTAATTTAATATTTGGATTCAAAATATCAAAACATTAAAAACTTAATAATATTAATTTACATATCTTTAATGGCAAGTGGATTAACAACAGATATTAGTGTGGTCACATTCTGCTGGTATATAATTATACTCTTTAAAGTCTGCTTTTATTCATTTAAGACAAGAGCGATCACCTATTGCGACATTTTTAAATTATTTACAGGTTTAGTCTAAACCATAGTAAAAGGTCGTACTGGGACGATCAAAGATATTACAAAATTAAACTTGCAACAACATTGTGTCAGTAAATTCATTATAAGATGCAGGCTATCAAAATCGATTATGTGGTTCAAAATTTAAATAAATTCATTCTCAGAAAATTATCTATGGTTTAAATATCATTTAATTAGTTTGTTTTCAATTCATTTACATAATTTCAATGAATGACTTTCATTACTCCTAATGAAAAAATATGTTAATGTAATGTACTCGTGCATAATTTCAATGAAAATATTCATTAAAGTTCAATGTAAAATGGTTCATTGAAAGCATTTGTTGTTATTCTGAACGAAAACAAATATTATGATATTTTTCATTAATTTAACGTAATAGTACATTATAACAAAATTAATGAAAAATTTATTGAAATCGTTCTGTGTATAAAAAAATTTTTAAAATCTTTACTCAAATTAATTTTTTTTAAGTGCTATTGGAAACAATTTTCCTGTATTCGCTGTTAATTTTTCTATATCTAAACAGTAATCATATTATCTATTTATCGCACACTGAATCATATAAACCGACAGAATTAAAAAATCACAAGTGTTCTAGAGAGCATCAATGGTATATTGATGCTGTAAAAGTTATCGCAGAAAAATTAAAAAACACTTACAGCAGTATTTTTTCAATTAAGGAAGGTCTTGGAAAGGCAAATAAAGTTTCACGATCGTTAAACATTTTATTTGTGAATTGGGGCCAAATTACGGCACTCGATATCGATCGAAATTTCAATACAATTTAAATGTAAATTTCGATCGATATCGAATGCCGTAATTTTGCCCCTGGTTTATAAAAAGGTCCCGATTGAAATCGGTGGTGGTTTATTATTTAGTGTGCGATATAAGTATGTAAATAAAAGTGAACAATTTTCTGTTTGATAGATTTGTACTTCTCAATCAGTGAACTAATTTTGTTGTTCATTGTTGCGATGGTTAGACAAAAAAATGGATTTGGTTATTTTTTTTTTATATCTGAATTAGGCGTGGCACTTTCCATACAGGGAAACATTTTTTGTAATAACCTTTATCGCACTAAAGCAGCTAAATACTTGAAATACTTGTGCGTGTGGCTTATTTTATATACATAAGTATGTGTTAAATAAAGACTATTAAAAATTGCACAAATGGGTGTGGCACCTACATCATAATAATTTTAATATATCTTTAATATATCTAATAAAGTATAATGCCTGAAATTTAAGACTTAAAACATTTATATCTTAGTGTACGATTCTAAAGAAAATAGTCAGAAAATACAAGTAGGCTTGGCACTTGCCCCCTGAAATAAAAAATTTTTTCTTAATATTTTTTTTAAATAATGCAGTTAATATTTGATATTTCGTGCCCGTGACCCTTTTCATATTAGTTTTCGGAAAACATTATTAAGGAATAGACAAATAGGCGTGGCACCTTCCACATAATAATTTTGCTATATCTTGGGAGCTAATAAAATTAACGACCTCAGATTTTTTAGAAGTTATTCTGATGATTTAGTACATAACTTAAAAAATAGTAAGAATCGTATGAGTGGACGTGGCACCTTCCACATGTAATGATACATAATATTGAAATTTTTTTGGAGCTTTTTAAATAAGAAACTTTCAATTTTTGTTTAATGCTTACCAAAAAAAAAAGCGTACCTACAGGACATATAGGTTTGGCACCGGCCTCAAGGAGGAAATACAGTGAAACCTCCCATAACCGAATACTCACCGTCGCGGTACTTTTTTCCGGTTATTAGAGGTGTACGCTTATAAGAAGCATATACATCCTTCTTTTTTAATTTTGCATATACAGAAATTGTCCGGTTACGGGATGTGTCCGGTTTTAAAAGGTATCCGTAACGAGAGGTTTCACTGTCCATAGTTTTTGTTTAGATATGTTCCTAGAGAAAGATCAAAGAGAATATAATTTATTCTGAAGCATTAGCATGATTTTAATTCAAACTTAATAATTTTTTATAAATCTCAAAAATTAAAAACTTAATTACAAAAAAAGTTTTAATTTTCATCTCATTAGAAAAAGTTTCATGTTGTAGCGAAGCATGTCGGATCTTGGCTACTTGTTATATAATTTCTAAGCAAAAAAAAAATTTATTTGCAGCCAATAACTCTCATAGGAATTAACGCGGATTTAGTTTATATTGCTATTAAATTTATTGCTAAAAAAAATTTCTTATTATTTAAATGACAAAATGTACGTGAGATTTTTTCTTCTCTTTTTTTTAATTTTCTTGTTAAATTATTATAAATTTTTTCATTATGAATATTATGAGTATTATATAGTTATTTTATTTTACATTTTTGTAAAACATCTCATTATAGGTCAGGGTTTGTGTTTTAAGTTAAAATACATAAAAAAAAAAACTCCTAACTTGGCTTTTAGCTAAAACCAAAAA
The DNA here is from genome assembly GCA_947311025.1 of Lypha dubia. NCBI lineage: Eukaryota > Metazoa > Arthropoda > Insecta > Diptera > Tachinidae > Lypha > Lypha dubia. The sequence goes on along the minus strand of OX371263.1, from coordinate 97,255,394 downwards.
GTGTTAATACACAAAGTTGTTAATACACACACGTACAAACGTCAAATATTCTACTCATTCTCATATTTATTAAGCAAAAAATTTTATTTGTTTTACACTTTTGTCTAACTCACTTCTGTACTCACTTCGGGTACGTGTATTAACACACAAATGATGTTAGAAACCAACCAGACGTGTATTCTTCAAATAATCAACCAGCCGTTAAAAAGTTATGCTTTTTTGTATCAGAAGTGCGTTCGTTTGTTTGTTTTTTTTTTCAAAACGTTTTGCCACAATTTCATTTGTTAATTTAGTAGTGTAAAAAAATTTCCTCATAGCTAAAATTAAACTATAAAAAGAATTACAAACGCTTCTTAACTTTAGACTCATGCTAGTTATAATAAATATATCATTGCACGGCAGCGCACATGTTAAGCACAGCATAGTTTGGACTGGACTTAGGAAAAGTAACTGCAAACAAATTATCTCAAGATATTGAATTTGTTATTTCATTACAATTTAAAATATTTTGAGCTACAGCAGCATTACGTTGGGCACAGCCACTAACTTCTCTTGCAAAATGTGATATGGGTTGAGTGCTGTTTTTTTTTTTTTTTTTTGTTTTTCTTTTTGGTTAATGGGTGGAGGTTTGATGTTAACTAGGAAATATATCTCAAATTTTATGAACGTCTGTTATGTCTGTTTTTAATATTGTTGTCCAAAAAAAAAAACAAAAAAAACAAAAAACAAATATAAAGTTTGTAGTTTTTATGCGTGAATAAATTTTATTTTAGCATTAATTTTTTTTTTCTTTCCAAAAAAGAAATTTGATCAAATACTCGAATAATACTCGAAAAAATAATCGAATATCCGTGTTAATGCGCTATCAATTTGACTATCCATGTGACCATTTCATTGCTGTAACTATAGATTTGCAGCAGTCGTACAAGTAAATGACAATTGTCTGTTCTGCATCACTCCAGTATCCCTTTCGTTGACGAGTACTGTAGTCATCACTGCTCTATAGCTCGGTTAAACGTGATTGGAGGATTTCTTCTATATAAATAAAATTTGAATATGAGAATTAATTTCTTGCTTATTTTTGTCATTCTTACTACTTATTTATTATTTATAAAAAGTTCTTGCCACTTAAGAAAAATTTTAAAATTGTCGAAATAAGGCGAATTTCAAACAAAATGTTTAAAAATCTAAAATTAAAAACGCTAAGATAGCAAGAGCTTTATTTTACTTTATGTATTCTATCGTGCAGGGTGCATGCGATTCGTCATAACCAAATTGAACGTTTTTACACAAAGTTGTGCCTAATTTATTCTATAAAAATCCATCAATCTAATTGGAGACAGAACGAAAATTTCAATCGAATTTTGTTTTCTTTTAAATACTTCATAAATAATTCGATAAATTATTCTTAGCATGTCTTAACGAAATATATTTATTTATTTTTCAACATCACAAAATTAATAAATAAAAAGTTAATAGAAAGTGCCTTTTATAAAATAAAATTTTTATAAAAAGTACCTGTCATAAAAATTACCTTTTATAGAACTTATAAAAATGGAAAAAATTCTATAAAAAGTACTTTTTATAATAAGTACCAAGTATACACAGTACATGTGGGTTTGATAAAAAAAAAGTGGTTCTTTATAAAAGATTACCTTTTGTAAAAAAAAAGCTTTTATAAACATAATTTTTATTTTCATAAAAAGTACCTTTTATAAAACGTACCTTTTACAAAAAAGTATTTTTATAAAAAGTACCTTTCACACAATGTACATTTTTAAAAAGTACCTTAAATTAATATGCAAATTTTTCAAAAGATTACCTTTTTTAAAAAGTACTTTATATAAAATTTGCCTTTTTTAAGAAGTACCTTTTAGAAAAAGTACCTCTAAAAATAATTTTTTTTTTAACAAAAAGTGTCTTTTAAAAAATGTATAAAATCATTATTTACCCGTAATTTGTATGAAGACGAATCCAAAAAATATTAATTTCTTTCACTTCAAAAGTGTCAGATAGAATAAAAAATCTAAAACTACGAGTATACGAGTATTTAAACTTGGCCGTATGTCAAATAAAGCACTGATTAGACAAAGAGATCAAAAAATTTTATATTATTATTGACAAATAGTTGATGGAAACTAAAAAAAAAAAAATAGAACAGCTAAAAAGCACAAACAATCACCACATAATGTGCAAAAAGCTCCCAGTAGGCCTCTCAAATCTTAAATAGCATTTGTTAGGCCTGACAAGTGTCATCTTGTTTAAACACTTAATAAAAAAATCGCTTCACTGTGAATTCAAGTACACACATAGATACGAATATAACTATTAATTTTAGTTTTTATATTTTCAATAGCAAAATGTTAAATTAATAATAATAACTATTTCCTTTATAATGTCTGCTTTAATCTAAAAAAAATATCTAAAAATTTTTATGTTTTGCCGTATGCAGTAGCATGATGACCTACTAATATTTTTTATTTCATAAATTGACCATTGGAACAGGCACTGCCACTGGCTCCGTTACCAGCGCAAATGTTTGTACGAATCTAATCTAAAATGGAATTGTCTGTTTAATCTTCAGACAAAGGTTAGAAAAATACTATTTTTTAAAACATAATCTTGAAATTACAAAGTTATTTTGAAAATATTTTGCACATAAAAGGAAAAGAAGTACAAAGAGATACTCACATACAAATACCTACAAACACACACACGCACACACACTGGAAAAACTATCATTCTATCTGGTCGTTAATGGTCACTTTGTAGAAACCTTATAAATCATTGCAGTAAAACCTGACAGCTGTCATAGTACAATCTTTTAAAAGTTGTGTGTGTATATGTGTGTGCGATTTATGTCGATGTATAAGTGTTGGAAAAAAAACAAAAGGTCACGATTTTTGTTGTTTTAGTAAATTGTTTGTCATCAGAATTATCTTCAACTGGTTGCTGAAAATATTTCGTTGTAGAGGAATTTAAGAAACACAATTTTGTTTGTTAATATTTTTTTTTCGATTTATTAAAAAATTTTTGGATAAAATGCTTATAAAACATTGAGTTAATTACATTTTTTTTCTTAGCGTTTTCGATCATTAGAATTTTGTTTTATTATTAAAGTGTCAAGGTACTTTTAAAATTTACCAGTATATTTGTTGTTGTAGTAATACTAGGATTTTATGTCTATATATTTATGAGTATTGGTCATTTCTAATATTTAAAGGGATTAGTGGGTTTGTTGTAGTTGTAGCCATCGGGACCCAAGGAACCAGAATCTTCACCTGTACCTGGCACATCCTCGGGGTACGAAGGTTGTGGTTGTTGTGGTCTTGGTGCTGGATATGATGGCGGAGCTGGTGTTCTTTGAGTTCCGGGATAGGAAGGCTGTTGTGGTTGGGGTTGTGGTCTGGGTGCTGGACGGGGTCCGGGACCAGGCGAAGGAACTACCTCGTTGCCTTGAGGCGGTAAATATTCAACATCGGGTTTTGCAGGCTGTTGAGGTCCCGAACCTGGCTGTTGTGGTCTGGGTGCAGGAGGTTGAGGTCTTGGTGCAGGAGGTTGCGGTCTGGGTACTGGAGGCTGTGGCCGAGGTGCTGGACAGCCTGGTTGGGGTGGTCCTGGACGAGAACAATCAGGCGGTGGACAACCAGGTGTACCTGGTTGTGTGCAATCGGGCGCGAGACATCCTGGTTGACCGGGTCGTGAGCAATCTGGCTGAGGACAGCCAGGTGTACCTGGTTGCAAGCAATCGGGCTGTGGACAGCCAGGTTGACCTGATTGCGTACAATCTGGTTCCGGATATTTAGGTTTAGGCCCTTGCGGTTTAGGAGCTGGTCTTGGTTTTTGTCCGTTGGTAGACCCAACTTGATTGCCTTGGGGTGGTAAATATTCTAAGCCTGGTGCGCCAGGTTTAGGTCCAGAAGCTGGAGGTTGAGGTCTGGATGCTGGAGGCAGTGGCCTGGGAGCTGGTGGCCTGAGTGCTGGAGGTTGTGGCCTCGGTGCTGGGCAACCTGGTTGAGGTGGTCCTGGACGTGAGCAGTCTGGCTGAGGGCAACCGGGACTACCTGGTTGTATACAGTCAGGTGCTGGACATCCAGGTTGGCCGGGTTGGGAGCAATCTATTTGGGGACAACCAGGGGTGCCCGGTTGGGAGCAATCTGGCTTTGGACAACCAGGCTGACCTGGTTGTGTACAGTCAGGTTGTGAAGTGGGGCAGCCGGGCTGACCTGGTCGAGAACAATCCGGTTGTTGTGGTCTGGGCCGATAAGTGGGGCCTGGAGCTGGACGCCCTGAAGCTGGGCCGGTAGGTTGCGGTCTTGACGGGAATCCAGGTCTTTGTGGTCTCTGATCAGGTGGTAAATATTCTAATCCAGGCGTAGGTCCTGGTGTTTTTGGTTTCGGTTGTTGTTCTGGTGCAGGACAACCAGGCTGTGGCCGGGGAGCAGGGCTTCCTGGTCTCTGTGGGCCTTGTGGAGTACAGTCTGGTTCACCAGCGGGTTGTGGTCCTGATGGTTGATAAGACGGTCCAGATGCAGGTCCTGATGGTTGATACGAGGGTACTGGTGCAGAAGGTTTATATGAAGGTTTTGGTGCTGGACCTGGACTTGGGCCTGGAGCTGATGGTCGATATGCAGGGCCAGGAGCCGGTGCTGATGGTTGATATGAAGGACCAGGAGCAGGTCCTGGTGCAGGTGCTGAGGGTTGATATGATGGCCCTGGAGCTGGGCCAACTGGTGCTGGTCCTGATGGTTGATACGAAGATCCAGGTGCAGGTCCTGATGGCTGATACGAGGGTCCTGATGGTTGATACGAAGGTACAGGCGCAGGACGTGCTGGGGCTGGTCCAGAAGGTTGATACGATGGCCCGGGAGCAGGTCGTGATGGTTGATATGAGGTTCCAGGTGCTGATGGTTGCTCCTCTGGCGGTATGTAGCTTGAACCAGGACCTGAGGGTTGTGGTCCTGTTGGGAGACTAGGCCTGCCAGCTGGAGGTCTTGGAGGAGACGGTGCTGGGCCAAAACCTGGTGCTGGTCCAGATGGTTGGCTTCCAGGCGGCTGGAAGTCCTCGTCTATTCCATTTCCTGAGGGAGGTTGTGGAAATGGCACAGTAGGCAACTTATAATGATAACCATCTTCTTGCAAGTCAGTATCCAGATGTGACACATCACCATGAACACTGACAGCTGCCAGAAGCGCTAGCAGCGAAAATCCTAATTTCTAAAAAGACATCAAAAGGAAGACAATAAATTAAATAGTTTTAGTTATTTCGAAAAGTGATTTATTTAGAAATTTATTAGGCCCTTCGTCTTTGTTTTCTACTACTATTTTACTTAATATTACAATTTGCCCCACTGTTAAATGTAAAATCCTTGATCTATTAAAAACATATTTATATTTTTTATTAAAAACTATTCTTTGTCATGACAAAAGCTTTTGAGATTTTATTGCAAAACATTCGTTTTGAAAATGTCACCGTAAAAATCTGCGGCTTTATATTTTGGTCAGTCATAAATTTCACTTGATTTATTTGCTCTGATATTTTGATTAAGATTTTTATCGCCAGCAAATCCAAATGCAAACTAAAAATGAAAATATTTATTATCTAATGACTGCATTAATTACACAAATGATGCCAACGTCATCGTCAACAACAAATGCGGCTAAAATTACAAATTCTGACGAAAACTAAAACAATTGTCAGCATGAATTACAAACCCTTTATGGTTTAAAATACCATCAACAGTAAGCTGCTGTTGAAATTATCATTAAATCACTTCTTTACACAATTGCAACAGTTAGAAGAAAATTTGGATTTGATTTGAGAAAAAAAAATTCACTTGAAAACAACCAAAAAAAAAAAAAAAAAAATAAAACTCTTGCAGTTTGAACAACAAAACAAAAAAAAAAAAAAATCTTGTCACGACATTGGATGATGGGTTCGTTCGCTTGTTGTTGCATCTAATAATAAATTCACATACAGCAGCAATACAAAAAAAAATCACTTAATTTATTATTTTATCATCATGAATCGGTCCAAGTGACTCTGTGACTGTCTAAGTGTTTTTTAAGTTTTGTTTAGTGTTTTTCTGTGTTTTTTTACTTTTTAATCTTTAAGGGATTTTGTAAAATATTCATAATTAACCGATAAGTAAATCCGCTTATTTGTTGGTCTTTATTTTATATATAATAATTTTTTAATTTTTCCCCATACACTGTGAAATTTAAAGTCTTTAAACAATATTTTGCAATATTCGAGCAGACACACTGTCACCGACTTTTAAAGTTTTTCTTTTTCACAAATTATTCTTCACTAACCATTTTTTGCAATTTTTATCCGTATTTGGTTGTTTAACGTCTTGCTAATTTATTAGAAAAAAAAAATTTTTGTGATATTTTTTTTTTCTAATTTTATAAAAATTAACGTCTGTTTAGCTCTCAAGCGCGTTCGTTTTTGTGTTGTCGTCTGTTTCAGTTAAAATATTTGAATGATGCACCAAAGTTCTCCCTTTGCTACTTTTATATAAAACTCATCATAAGGAATTTCCCAAAAAAAAAAAAAAACTCACACACATACACATACACAAATAACAACAATCAACTACAAACTCGTACAACAGTAAAATCCACAATTTTTATAGCTTGGAAAGAAGCAAAAATACAATAACAAAAAACTTATTAATAGTAAAACGTTTTTCTTGTTGTTGTTGTCGTTTTGCTTTTGGTATTTGTTTTTTACTACAGACTGCTAGAGATGGCATGTGAAATTTGTTAAAAGTTTATTTTCGAATATCTTGAAATGACAAAAATATTTAGTAGATGGTAATCATAATATGTTTAAAAGCTCTGGAAGTTTTTAAATCAATAGATAAACAAGTACATCCTCTTAAAGGTCTGAAAGCTTAGCCGGAGAAAGGAACAAATAAAAAACAAATCTCTAAGCTCCTGAACTGATAATCCGGTAGGATGTGACCAAGATTAAAATAAAGGATATCTTCGTTTGAAGGGATAAAAAACGGACAAATTGGGAGGTTTGGTACTTTTTATTTTTGTATTAATATTTCATAAAATTTTTATTATATAACATACTTTCTGTAATAAGAAAAATTTATTACTTTCTTACTTATGGTATTTAATTACTTTTGGTGCTTTTTTTTACTTTTGGTACTTTTTCTCTTGAAAAATTCTCTTTTTCTTCTCATCTTAATCCATTGGGTGAAATTTAGTAGACTGATGGCATGTGCCCCAGATCAAAATTTTGAATATTTTTTTAAGGGTTAAAAATTGGAAAAATTAGTACTTTTGGAACTTTTTATATTTATTTTATAGCTTTTAAGTTGTCTCTCAGTGTACATTCTGAGGTGTACTATGGGTACTTTTTATTTTTTTTTAATATCATTACAATGACAAACTCTGTACTTTCTTGAGGGAAAGATGAGGAAAAGCTGGTACTTTAGGTGTTTTTTGGTACCCAATGTCAAGGCTTTGCTAACTTTGTTTTATATGATTACAGTGGAGTATTGCATCAGGACTTCTTGCCACATGGTCGTACGGACAATAAAGAGTTTTAATCTTGTAGTTATGGGCCGGTTGCGAGAAGCAAATACGGAAAAATATCTGGTATTGTGGAACAATAATTCATTGGTTTTGCATCACGATAATAGTGCACCAGCTGACTCGTTCGTCATTGCTTGTTTATATTTTTTTTCCCCAAAACAACATCGTAATCGTGCTTCAGCCACTGTATTCATCAGATATGGCTGGCCCGCGACTTTTAGATTTATAGTCATTAGTCATTAGATTTATAGTCATGATAAAAATGCTAAGAACATAAAAAACGATTGTTTTGGACAGTTGGAATCATACTATTTTTATAAACAAATGTACTATGATTAGTTTTAATCATATAATATTTACATCTGACTAAATGTTATGACTACATTAAGTTAACAGAATATTATATGATTTATGGTTGCAAACCTAACCATGCAATCCAATCGAAGTATGTTGCTCTTAGACTATGATTGCCAGAACCATGTTATTTTTTGTGAATATGCGCACATAACAATATTTTACTAATATTCTCTGTGACGATACGAAATTATTTCACCTACTCAACTCTACATTAGACGCCTTACCGCGCACTTGTGAAAAACATCCAGACAGTTTGTAAAATATTCGTTATTTGTGGTAGACAACGACCATCTCTTAATTCATAATGATGAGTTTTATATTCAAGTCTTTAAATACTAGACACTGTGTAGCAGTTGTACATTTTGATACTTTTTTTTCAACACGTCTCAGTGTTTTTTTTTTTTATTTATTTTGTTTTTATATAACATCAAAATTTGTTGAGATTTACTCACATCTTGAACAAAAAAAAACAAACGATATTTGTTTAACTTGATGCATATTTGGTTGGTGATCTATTGTAGTTCCTTAAATAAAGGTTCAAATGATGTAAATTTCTGTTCTTTTAAATACCCTAAAAGGAGGTATTTTTCAATTGTGAAAAATGTCAGTTAAACAATTAGGAAAATGTCAAGGATTTCTTGTTGAGTAATAAAATAAAAGTTTTTTTAAGAAAAAATAAATTATCTTTGGGCTTATGGATTTTTACATCCTAACCTTTTTGAGTCCATTTATTTTTTGTTTTGTAAAATGCACAAGTTTTAAGTATCACCAAAAACGTGCTTATAAGACTGTAGGGTACTCGTTGCCCAAATATTTTTTTGTACTTTTTTTAGCTTAGGGTTTTTTCCTTCTATCTTTTGGCTTGAAGCATAAATTGCACATTTATTAGTTGGAAAAGCATTGTGCCTGTCCAATGTATTTATTTAGCTTGTGTGTGTGTTTGTGTGTGTTAATAAAGATTTAAAAAATGTTACACATTTTTTGCCAGGTTTTTCTTTTTTTTCTTTGCGTCAAATATTAAATAAGAGAATTTGTACCTCTATTAGGGTTTTTGGTTTAACATTTTTATTTGTTTAGTTTTTAAAATCACATTAGAAATAAGCAACAGCTACGACAACAACAACAGCAACGCATGGTAAAACATACAACCAAAAGTAGCGTATAACTTCGAAAATTGGCCAATAAATTTAGAGTTAATGTATTTTTAAATGTTAAAGTGAAACTAAAAGCTTTGCTACAGTTAATTTTAACTTAGATATGGCCATAAAAATTATTTATTTTTTTATACCAGATTTTAACTATTTTAAATATTAACGAGAATTTAAAAATATTTTAGCAAAAATATTTCGAAAAAAAAATTAAAAAAGAAACGAAAAGGCTGCTTAAGATTGAACTGTTTGGAAAGTTCAAGCATTTTTAATTGTTTCAAAGAAATGTAATTTAATATTGATTTAATGAATAAGTACGTTCAATCAATGAACTTTTTCATTAATTTTTTTTAAAGTTACACTACAACGAATGCTTTAATATTTTTTTTTTTTTAAGAAATACTCTTTATTCAGGCACTTCAATGATATTAATAAATATTTTCATTGAAACAATGTACACATATGAACATTAGATTGAATAACTTTTTGCATGAAAATAAATTATGAAAATAATTTCGCGACAACTTATAAAATATATCCCATACTATTTGCAACATTTAAATTATTATATCAGCATGACTTGTTTGTTAAAAAAAACAAAACAAAACAAAACAAAAAAAAAACATTAAATCAATGAACTTTTTCATTAATTTTTTTTAAGAGTTCAACTATTTAAAACGAATACTCTTAATATTGCTATTAAGGAAGTACTTCTTATTCATTCTTCCAATGATATTAAGATTTGGCAGAATCATGCAACTTTGATTCAAACAATAGGGGAAATCACTCTTAGTATTTCACTCATTGCGGATCTTGCAAGTAAATAAGTAAATAAGCTAGACTTGCAAGATATGCAAAGGATGCAAGAGCAGTTTTCACTCAATAGTGATTACCCTCAATGTTTACGTTCATTAAAACCATGTATTTTTACATAAAAAACTTAATCTTGATCAAAATAGTTTCGCGGCAACTTATAAAATATTTCCCAGACTATTTGACAGATTGAAAAATTATATTAACATGACTTTTTCAATTATTTTTTTTAGTCTAAGTACATTAAATTAATGAACTGATTCATTAATATTATTTAAAAACATAACAAACAATGAATGCCTTTAATGAAACGCTTTATATTGAACTTTAATCAATATTTTCAATACAACTGTGCAAACTTACATTAAATCAATGAATTTTTGCATAAAAATTAATGAATCTCTGTCAATATGATTGTCATTCATTGAGAAATGTAGATAAGAAACTGGTTATTAAAAAATGTTTGCGCTACAACTCATGAAATATATCTGAGAGTATCGGCTTAAATTAAAATTTATATCAATACGACTTTGAGGGAGAGAGAGAGAGAGAGAGAGAGAGAGAGAAATGTGAATTTTCGTAACCAAATCACATGAGCTGTCATCGATGGATGCTAATACTGGCCTCTAGACCCAACATACCATAAATAAATTTACAATTATATCAGTAATGCTGACATAATTGATAACAAAAAAAAAGATTTCTCACGATTATGTGCGGTCATGTGTGATAAAATTTTACTATTTATGTTTTTATTTATTAACCGAGTCAGGAATAAATATAACTTTTAGTAAACAAATCTTTAAATCAAGTTTATTTTATTACCTTTTTTAATTCTTTTCCTAGTTCTTAATAAAACCAGAAAAAAATTACGTCGCCTCTGAAATTACGAAATTTATTTAAGTTTTTTACTTAAGTCTTTTGTTTTTCAATATAAACTTACAGAAAATGTTGATGTATGAATGTGTCTAGTTTTTAAACATTTCCTAAATTAAATTAATCCCACAATAATATTTTCTCACATCATCGTCATCATTATTTCTGAAAAATGCAAATTAAAATTAAATTGATTAGGTTTTATTTGCTTGCTAGCGCGAACATTTATAGACTTCGAAGCGACTTACGCAGCTAATTATATTCTCATAAAAATTACTTATAATTCACTTTATGCAAACAAACTGATTATTTATTCATAATTTAATTTAGTTGTGTTTTTCTTTTTTATGGAAATTCTAGCATTAATCATAAATATTTCCTATGATGTTTTTTTAATTGTTTTAGAAATGGAAAGTGATACAAAGAACTCTGAATGTATGTAAATTTTGGTTTTTTCTATTTTTTTTAATTCTTTTGTTATAAGTTTGTTTATATATATTTTTTTATCATTATCGCTTTTGTGGCACCTTGTAGTGTAATAAACGTTCCTAAAGGAAACATAAAGTCGTCACGTATGTTTCTTAAGTCTTTCGTTTTGAAATGGCCATTGTCATAAATAATTGTGGTAACTTGAGAGCTTAAGCTTGTGTTTCATAATAAAACTCTTAACTGAAAACTAAGAATTAAAATTGAAAACTTTTATTAAATCTAAACATAAATTGTTGTTGTTGTTGTTGTTTCTTTAAATAGAACATCATTTTGTGTACATAACGTGGGAACAACTCTTATGCAAATAATTAAAAACGAACCTTGTTCAAGGCTAAGAACAAAACGTTAAATGTCTTGAGGTAATTTAAGATTTATAAATTTCCTTGTTAACACAAATCTCAAATCTCAAATCATCATATTATTTATTTATTTAATTTGTTTACTCCTTAACAGTTTATTAAAACATAATAGCAAACGTTTTATCTTGGCGTACTATTTGTTTAAAGCCAAATATAATTATATTTATTAAAATTAATTATCTACAAAATAACGTTTTGTATTTTCATATCATTTCAATTGCATGGCATCTTATTCAGCAGGCAGCTTTGAAAAAGGTCTATCAAAAACCTAGTTGTACGGAATTAGATTACTCTACTCCATTCTACTACTCCATTGCATTAATGAGCTGTTTGTAGTGTGTTACCGTGTATAAAAAATTTTATATTATTTTACTGTTTGTGTGTGTTTTTTTTTTTTTGTTCACATCTTGTGCCGCAGAATTGTACCTACAATTGGCCGTTGTTTCATTTTTGTGTTGAATTTTTTAATAAAACTAATTAATTTGGCGCACGTTTTATGTATTTTGTCATTTAGTTTTTTTTTCTCTTATACTAAATTTGAAGTTGTTGGTGTTTTCTGTTTTGTGTATAAAAGTGGAATTTTAAATATTTTACATATTGAGCAGCAGCACAGAGTGTGTTACGTTTATTTGTTATAAATATGCAAAAATATTCCATATTTATGTGCAACAATTTTATATGTTATTCTTTTTTTTTTTTATTATGAGTATTAAACATTACCGAGCAATGATTCATCCATCCATCATCACCTGGGGAAAAACGATTTAGCCTAGAAATATTATGCATTCCTGTAATTAAGTGGCACAAGTAGGAAATTTGCATATTTTGTTCTCTAAAGTGTGGAATATCGTTTCGGCTTGTTAAGGATGATGACCCGGAAGAACTGCTTGCGAATACTTTGCAAGAAACCGTAAATATATAGTCGACCATCACTCTCCATTTCATTGAATATTTTACATGATTTAATTAAGTATTTTTATCAGCAATTTAGAATAAAAACACAATAATCTTTTATAAATAATTTATTTATTTTTTTCGGTACGATATTATAAAATAAGTTATTGCCTTTCAAGACTAAAACTTTTTATGTTTAGATATAAAATAATATAAAAAAAAATGGTTTTTCAAAAACATTATACACATGCGGAATAAGTTAATTAGATGGTGAGTAATTGAATAAGAAATTGTAAAGAGCTGTGAAATTGTTGTTGTGAGTTTTAATTTTTTTTTTTTTTGTACCATAAAAGAACGAAATCGAAATATCTTCGGCGATGTTGTTAAATTTAAATTTTATTTTTCTAAAAGATCTCGATAAATTTTAATTTCTAGGAGAAGAGTTTCCCAAATGTTGGATAATTTTATGGCAAAATGTGTACAGCTCTTAAATGTTTACGCCAATTTTTTTTTTTTTTTTTGCCTGGAAGTTAAAAATTAATTTAGTTTTGTGTGAAATATTGGAAAAAAGAAAAAAAAAAGTTTGAATGTGTTTAGAAAATAATTTCATACATTTTATGCAAAAAAGTACAGAATAAATTTCATACGTTTTTAGCTCGATATTTGTCTTCTAAGCGAATATCCCTAGAGAAAATGATAGAATTTATTGTTTCATTTTTTATTAAACTTACTGACTTTTCGTCAATATCGAAGGAGTTCTTTTATTCATACAAATACATTTGAAAGCACAATTTTAGAATTTGTTTTTTTTTAATAAAATTGTTCGAAAGAAAGATTTTTTCAGTGTTGACGAAGAGGCACTTAAAAAAGTTTAATGAAAACACAAAGCCATTGAAATTAAAAAAAACCAATTAAAATTTAACGCCAATGAAAATTCAATGCTAATGAAAACTCAATGCCAATGGAAATTCAATGCTAATGAAATCTCAATGCCAATGAAAATTCAAAATGTTGTGCATCAGCAGTTCTTGCCACATGTTCGTGCGGTCAATAAGGAGTATTATCTTGAAATCATGGGTCGCTAGCGAAAAACAAATATGAAAATATATATCCGATATTGTGGAACAATAATTTATTGCTGAAGTTTATTATTTAAGAGAATTAAAAAATTTTTGTTTGCATCGTTCAACATACATGAATTATTATAATTAACAATTATTCATGAATACGATTTTAACTAAAGTATTTTTTATCATTTATTACGAAATTTTTAGTAAATAGTTTTCAAGCAAAATTTTAGCATTCTCTTCGAAAAGATTTACATATTTTTTATTTCATGGCAACACTCCCTACAATTTATGCCTTCATATAATACCAACTTAACCACGGTGCTTTAATTCGTATTAAAAAGAATAAATTTAAATTTCAACACGGAAGCACTCTGCCTAACAAATTTCTTTCGAAAAAAAACTGATCATTTATCTTTTCTAAGAATATTTAATTTATTACTTATTTACTGATTTTTTTAGCCGCAACATTTAGCTCTTTATTTAAATTTTTGGCGCTTATAATATTTTTTCTGGTCTTTTTTAAACATTTCAATTTCTATGTTATTTTTTCAAGTTGGATTTATAAATAAAAATTAACTAAACCTTTTTTATTGCTGATTTGTAAAAATATAAACAAATCGTTGTTGGGTTCACTATTTCCTTCTTTGTGTGGTTAAAAGACGCAAATTGAAATTCACAAAAACAAACAAATAAACTTCTCATCGGTACAAAAATGTTTATAATATTTTTAATTGCCAGCAAAAGAAATAAAAATTGATTGTTACGAGTTATTAATCATTAAAAAAAATGTTAATTAAAATAATTTTGCTGCTATAAGTTTTCATTTCTAATATTTCATCGAACACAAAAACCCTACAAAAAAAAAAACAAAAGTGATGAATTAATAATACAATCAATACCGAAAGACAGACAGACAGACTGACAATCTTTTAAATGAAATATTCTATACACACGTTGTCTGGTAATGATGACCTCTTCCTTATCTTCTACAAAATTCTGTTGACATAAGATTGATGTTCAGATTACTGAGATGAGATGAGTTTGTAGCTGGCTTTAAGCCAAGATAAATTTAAATGCATTAATGTTCTGCAGATATAATTATGAAAATTTTTATTCACATTAATTTCAAATCACAATTCTGCACAAATTTATTTTAATGTACAAAGTTGCATGTATGTATGTTGTATACTCGTATGTTGCTACCGCCTTTGCAATTCGGATTGAAGATCATGTTGAAGTACTTGAAGTGTTATCGTCAGATTCAATTCGTCATCAATATGTTTAAACATCAGGTGAGATCAACCGTCTGTCCGTTCTGTCATACGATTTGTGCATGTGCATGAATATAAAATTTTTTTGATATGAATATTTGTGTCTTTACCCGAGCAAAGTTAGCGAAAAAAATTTTGCAATATTTTAATTTAAAAAAAAAAATAATTAATTGAAGAAAAAAGCACACATAAATTTTTGAACCTAACTTAAAGTTACATTTGCTGGGGAAAACAAGAATAACATATCGATACTTTGCTTAGTTCCCCCACCCTGGCCACTCCTTTTCTACTTTCGTTGATGACAAAAGTCTTTGTAGGACAATGTCTAAGCGAAAAGTGTTGCCATTCTTTTCTATTTTTTTGATCTATTTTTTCGGATTTTTTTATTTTTCTGCTTAAATCAAACTGTTTTTGGCTTGTCATAGTTACGCACCAATACTTATTATCACATTATTTCAATGCATGGACTTCAATAACCTTAATTCATTGATTTTATGAAAAAATTCATTGATTCAATGAATGTTCCCATATGATGTTTAAATAAAGATATTCTTTGAAGTTTAATCTAAAACATTTAATTGAAATTATTTATTGTTGTTATAATCTTTTAAATTAATGTATCAGTTCATTAAATAAATAAAACAAAGTGCAAATAAATATCTTTAAAAATTGCTAGAATCAGTACAAAATCCCGAAATCTCGGAGATTTTCATTTGGAGCAACACTATACGAAGAAATAGCAATAATTTAAAATAAAGGGTCCGCCAGATATTTTTTTTTTTTCTTGAAAATGCTATAAAAAAAACTACTGAATATTTTCTCAAATTTCTTTTTTTATTTGAAAGTACAATCCTTCCGGTTAATAATGAAAAATAATTTCATTCAAATGGCTGCCTCGGCTGGCCATGCAGTAGCCTACACTATCGGTTCACACATTATCGATTGTGTGCAGCTGTATATCACCAATGGCTTCACGAATATTGCCCTTTAAAGCGTCAATTGTCTCTGGGTTGTCGGCGTAACACTTATCTTTGACGGCACTCCACAAATAATAGTCCAACGGTGTCAAATCGCAGCTCCGAGGTGGCCAAACGACATCAGCTCTGCGGCTGATAATGCGATCTTCAAAAACAGGGCGCAAAACATCGAGTGTAGCTTCGGCTGTGTGGCACGTAGCGCCGTCCTGTTGAAACTAAATGTTGCCAATATCCTCCTCTTCAATTTTTGTGAACAAAAATTCGTTCAACATGGCCCGATAATGATCGCCATTATGCCTCTGGACCAAAATCCGCACCAAATAGTGACTCGTGTTAAGTGCGTCGGCTTTTCAATGTATGCGAGCGGGTTTTCTGTGCCCAAAATGCGACAATTTTGCTTGTTTACATACCCGCCAAGATCAAAATGAGCTTCATCTGAAAAGATGATTTTTTTGGGCAAAATCAGCATCTTCTGTAAGTCGATTGCAGGCCCACTTAGCGAAGCGTTGTTCAAGCGTATACACAACCATATTCGTTCAGCGGAAGGATGAAACCAATTATCTGTCAAATCAGACATGAGCTAAATGTTGCCATTCACGAAATAAGCACTACTTGAAAAAAAAACGTTAAATGGCGGACCCTGTATAAAAAAATTGCCAAAATTTTAAGAATTTCCAGACAAGTGAAATAAAAAATTAAAAAACTTAAATTCATGAACATTTAGAATTTTATTTTTAGTGCAAAAACATTGTTAAAGCAAGATTATCTTACAAACTTTTATTCGGTAGAAAATAGCCCAACAAAATCAATTGTTTGGCAGTTTCATTGGTAGCACATCTTTGCCATTTATCCAAACAATGTTGCTAAAGAAAAAAATAAGATTAGAATTCAAAACCATTTCAATTCAGTTTCCTAAACATAGAAACAAAGTACAGTCAATAAAAGTACAGTCAATAAATACCACACCAATAACGAAGAGAAAATGAAAAACTGCATCTAGTTTAAAATATGTCAGACCGAATTACAAAGAGTTGAGGCAACGAATGTCGGTGAACGAAAATCTGTTTGCAAGTGACCTACTTATATAGCAAAAAAAAAACTTTATGTCAGTTGTGTAGTTAATCAGAACAACGTGTGTGTAGTCTTATCTTGTTTTTTCTTTCGAAATTTAAATTATCTAATCTCATCGTTTAAAACAGGTCATGCTGAGATCATACCCAAAAGCCAGATCATAAAAATTTATTTGCTTTTCAACAATAAGAATTTTATCAAAAACATTATCATGAAATGAATTGCGAAATTCAAACAATAATGTTTTAGGAATTTAGTTAAGAAAAGAAACTTTTTATAATATATATAAAATTCTCAAGTTCTATCTTTTGTTCACAAAAATTTTGTAAAAGAACAACAAAGAACAAAAATTAGAACATGAATCAAATTCATATTGGCCAGGATTCGTTAATTTTTATGCAAAAACACATTAATTAAATGTCTGTATGCATGATTTCAATGAAAATATTCATTGAACTTCAATGTAAATAGATTCATTGGAATGATATGTTGGTTTTAAAAAAAATTTATGAATATTTTCTTATGCTTTAACATTAGCAAAATATTTTATTTTTATTATATAAAAATTAATGAACAATTCATTGAAACAATGAACTTTATCCATGAATTTCTAGTGCATTGCATATTATGTTCACTATATAAATATGTGAAACTCACAAGCCAGCAGCTAATCAGCTCGAAGTAATCATTACGATTTTGGCATATTAATTCTTCGTTCATCGTAAACTATCATAAAGACTTTTCATCTGTTTAGTAAAAACGCTATTTTAGCCTTGAAATATTTTAGTTTTAATTAAATATTAGAAAAATTTACGTGCTATTTGCAAAACACGAAAAGCAAAAAAAAAAATTGTTTGAATCATTAGAATCGTATTGATTCTCAATTTATAGCATTGACTATACTTACGAGTATATATGTCGTTAGTAAAATTTTGCTTGTAATCAAAATAGCAAACTTGCAATAAGGACACATACTCAAAGTCCTTCAACTTTTGCAAATTAATTTGTAATAAAAAGTAAAAAAATTATAACTTAAAAGCTTAAAATTTTTAAAAATACCCTAAAGCAAAAAAGTATATAAATAGTAAACGAAACAAAATTGGCTGCAGTTAAAAAGGGTATGGGTTGTGTTGACAAGGTGCTAGAGGTATTTGGGGTGCATTTTATATCATAAAATTGTACACATTAAGTTTGATACCCAAGTTGTGTAGATCATTAACCTGGCCGATCTTAGCATTGATTTAATCCAAGAAAAATCTCTTTATTAAACAATTATATTGTGCAACATTTTCTTTTTTTGTCTCTCAAAAATAATTGTAAATTTTAATTTTTTATAAATTTTCTTCTTTTCTCATTCATTTGTTTGCTTCTTTGTTTAACCATCATCATCAACCACATCTTCTACTTGACTTTTCCATTGAAATTTTATGATTTTTCAAGTACAAATTTTAATGTTTAATTAAATTTTTATAACAACTGTGTATTCTTTTTTTGTTTGTTTTTTTTTTTCGAATTAATTAAGCACAACTTTTGTTTAACTGTTAAATTGTGTATATACGAGTACATACATATATAAATACATGTATGTATGTATATGTAAGGTTAATGAATAATATTTTCATATATTGGAATTAATTTGTTTAATAAAATCTTTTATCTGCGGAGGTTTCTAATAAATAATTCAAAATTAAATAAATTGGCCTGATAAAGTTTGAAAAATTCACAAAAATTCATTGATATTCTTTAATATAAATTTTAATAATATAATATTTGTATAAGGTTTTCCAATAGGGATGATATGATTTTAAAGTGACGTTTCGGCCATTTGTAATATGTCATGATTTGTCATTTGTTTTTCATTGTATTCAGTAGCGTTTACAATTTCATCATGGAGCGGTAAACGCAAGAACAACTTTTACAAATTATTCAGTTTTTTTATCAAAAAAATCGTTCTCCAATTGCCATTTTATGGTCGTAATAATCGTCCAAATGTGGTCGCTATTCGTCGAATTGTTGAAAATTTTGAGCTTACATTTTCTAGACATAATGTTCAAGTGCCAATAAGACAAAGAAACGCCCGAAGCAATGCAAGTATTGCTACCGTTCTGGCAAGTGTTGCTGAAGTCCGCAATTTGTCTATTCCAAGACGTTCTCAACAATTGCGACAGTCTCAAACCACAACCTGGCGGATTTTGTGAAAAGATTTGGGTTTGCTAGAACTGAAGCCATTGGACCACAGTAAACGTCGTGAATTTGCTGATTTTGCCACACAGCAAATGCAACAGTTGAATTATCGCGAGAAAAGATTGAAGATTCGATTATTTCAAGAAATTGTGATATTGAATGGCCTCCAAGAAGTTGTGATTTAACACCATTGCACTATTTCTTGTGGGGTTATTTGAAGTCATTGGTCTTTCGAAAGAAACCAGACTCTCTTCAAGCTTTACAAGTCAATATTGAACGTGCCATCCATGACATACGACTCGATTTAGTGGAAAAAGTGCTCGAAAATTGGGTTAATCCAATTCGTTCCTGCAGAAGAAGTCATGGTGGCCATTTGATTGACGCTTTATTTAGAACTTAATTGTATCGATTGTACTTCACATTAAATAAGAAACTTTTGAATTTCCTTAACAATAAATGTGTTTTTTTTAAAGAAATCATACCACTTTTATTGGAAAATTTTTTATATAAGTAAGTCACATATTCCAATCAGAATAGTTTTTAATACAATTGGTTTTTTGATTTACAGTCTTCAGATTCCGTTTGTTGTTGTATTTAATTTTACAGTAAAAAATCTTGTATACTTTTAGGTGTTTCTTTAAAATGTTTTTATTAGCAAAGCTTACTTTAAGCTTTTTTTTATTATCATACAAAGTTCGTTTTAGTGATGCTCTTAAAAGTATGCATGTTTTCGTTTTCGTTAGTAGAAAAATTTATTGTCTATTCCATTACAAAAAAAAAATTCGTTTATTATTTTCTAAGTTTTGATATTTCTCTGCTTTTTTTCTTAACTTTAAACGTTGAAGAAGTCTTCAATTTTCTTATGTTTGAGTCAATTTGATCCCTGAAGCAAAAAACTGTACGAAGTAGGAGCGAGCGACAGGATACTCCCCAGACAAGGCAATTACTAATAATCTGCATTTGGAAAATTTTACTCAGTAAAAGCTTTGATTGCGAAATAAAATGCAAAGTCGCTTAAGTGGTGGAGAAGGTGTAGTCCACATACAAAGTTAACGACTGCGTAAATTTTTGGAAAATATTCTGCGAATGTTAATTCTTTCCAAAAAGCTTGTAAGTAAGTTTTCAATAATTTTTTTCTATGGAGTGGAGGGTTTTTGTAAATTCACTACTTTCGCCGCACAAGTTCTTGATCTCATTTAGTGCTTTCCTTGCCACACACAGTTTCCTGTTTGTGTTATTCATGCAAGATATGCATCCTACGAAGAGAAAATAATTGAAAGTAATTCCACAATAAATACACAAATAAAAAGCAGCATACAACCCTGTCAGAATTGTCTCGCTTTTCCTGTTTTTATATTTTATTACAATTGATTTATTAATAAAAAAATATTTCTCATATTAAAATTAATTCCCAGTAAAAAATTTCATAATTCTCTAAATGATGTCAATACAACAAAACACAAAAAAAAAAGAAATAATTTGTTAAGGAAATCCGCATTGAGACTTAGTTTTATTGTACATAAATGGGAAAAAAAACCTTAACTCTTGACCATTTTCAAACACATCACGATTTTCGTTTAAAATATAAATATTATAAATTTTATTACTGTTTTTTTAAATCTACAAAAAAAAAATTTTAATAGAAAAAGAAATTTCTATATATAAAAACAATCATACTTGACTAAAAATAGAATTCGAATTAAATGTTGCTTAATGAGCCGGTCCATATACATATTTAGTACATATACGTATAAACATTACTTCACTTTGTCATTTGTGTAATGAGTCTTGTCCTTATGTTGCACTTTGTTGTTATGACTGACTATTATTTTTACAAAACCGGGCCTTTAAAATATTTATATATTTTCCACAATGCGTTTCTGAATTTGCTTTCATAGACTTGGCATCAATTTATTGCGACTGCCAATACGTACAATGGCACCAACAACGTTAGCAACAACGAAAAATTTTATGAAAAGTGTTAATATGCAGATTTTTCGTTTTTAAAGAATACAGACATTTGCAATCTTTTTGGTCATTTAACGTATCAACAAAAAATAGATGCGATTGCTGTGACTGCTTAACGAAAATGTGTAATTTATTTACTAATAAAACTGCTAAAAAAAAGTTATACTTGTCAAATACTTAACAATTATAAATTTTTAGTACTCAGTTTAAATTGTAAGTAAATTATTGTTGCCAGACAGTGGACTCGATGTTTCACCATTAAATATAGATAAAAGAAAATTTTTTACATCAAATCAAGTATTTAAAATGAAGTGTGTTTTAATTTTCAATACAAACTAACGAAATTGATCCTTAAAGACATATAAAATTTTTATTTTTTGATTTTTGGCATTAAAAATTATTTTACAGTTTTAGGTAATTTTTTTTTTGTAAGACAAGCACTCAGAGCATGATGTCGTACTTTAGCATTGCATTGTGCCTCCGATATAGAAGATGTAGATGTTGAAAATTAAAAGGTTTTCCAATAAGAATGATATGATTTCTTTAAAAAAAAAAACAAACACACTTATTGTTACGGAAATTCAAAAGTTTTTTATTTAATGTGAAGTACAATCGATACAATTAAGTTCTAAATAAAACGTCATTCAAATGGCCTCCATGACTTCTTCTGCAGGAACGAATTCGATTAATACAATTTTCGAGCACTTTTACCACTAAATCGAGTCGTATGTCATGGATAACACGTTCAATATTGACTTGTAAAGCTTGAAGAGAGTCTGGTTTCTTTCGAAAGACCAATGACTTCAAATAACCGCACAAGAAATAGTCTAATGGTGTTAAATCACAACTTCTTGGAGGCCATTCAATATCACAATTCCTTGAAATAATTGAATCTCCAAAGTTGTTCAAGTTGTTCCAAGGCAAAATCAGCAAATTCACGACGTTTACGGTGGTCCAATGGCTTAAGTTCTTGAGTGAGAACAATTTTATACGGACGCAAACCCAAATTCTTTCACAAAATCCGCCAGGTTGTGGTTTGAGACTGTCCCAATTGTTGAGAACGTCTTGGAATCGACAAAATGCGGACTTTAGCAACAATTGCCAGAACGGCAGCAATATTTGCATTGCTTCGAGCGGGTCTTTGTCTTATTGGCACTTGAACATTATGTCTAGAAAATGTAAGCTCAAAATTTTCAACAATTCGACGAATAGCGAGCACATTTGGACGATTATTACGACCTTAAAATTGCAATTGGAGAACGATTATTTTGATAATAAACCTGAATAATTTGTAAAAGTTGTTCTCTCGTATACCTCTCCATGATGAAATTGTAAACGCTACTGAATACAATGAAAAACAAATGACAGATGATGACATATTACAAATGGCCGAAACGTCACTTCAAAATCATATCATTCCTATCCGAAAACTTATGAAAGACTTAAGTGTATTACAACTCGGCTATTGTGCATTTTTTTATATTTTATAGCTGTGTTGCAGCGTCTCTAGTGTTAAGTAGATGCATTAGCTTTCATAAACTGCATGAGCAGGCATTTTATTAGCCGTTTTACTTTCAACAACAGTTCTTCAAACCGAAGAAGAATGGCGCTGTTTTGTACATTAGCTTCCCCCCGGGGGTTGGTTAAACTGATTCATCTTGTTGATTGTTAACAACAAGATGCTATGCCTCCCGGGGTATAGGTTAAATTTACTTTTATAGACAAAACCTTTGTCAATTACCCATAAAACTTATATGCACTGCCCAATCTCTGAACTAACAGAGCAACGGAATGTGTATATATTTATTATAAAGGAAGTGGCATGCCACACATGGCTTGTCTATATAGAAGGTGTAAGGGTACCTAAGGTCTAGCCCAAGACCAAAGCCAATAGAAAGCTAATCCTTCCGGATTTACTTTCGAAGCTCCACCAGTAGTTAACGGGTGCCACTAAAAACCTAGCTAAAAATTAATGTACAATTCATTGAAACAATGATGTCTTGTTTTTTTTTGCAATTGTGGTTTTAGCATTTTTTTAATCTTCATAAAATAAATAAAAGTTCTTCTTATATTTTCATTTTAATGTCTATTGATAATTATTTTTCTACTCGACTATGCCACTGTGTGCTGGCTGAATGTAAAAAAAAAAATGATTTCTCTTTGCTGTTGCACAGAAATCATAACATAAAAGACATTTGTTGCTTAAGTCTTTTGTTTCCTAATGAATTGCTTCACAGCAATTCACATTACAACTCTAGTCAAATTTGTGTCTTGTTTAAACGATTAGAATATTATTAGCTGGTCTTTGTTGTTGTTGTAGTTGTTTTTGCAAAGAATTGTTAAAAATTTCAAGATTATTATTAGCATGTATTATTGCGTTAACAATTTGTTTAAATAAATTTTTCGATGTTGTTTGTTGGTATAAACGTGATCATTTACGATAGTTTGCATGTATTTTTTGATATATAAAAATAAGTTCATGCTGGATAATTTTAACCTTATCATGGCGGTTAGTTTAGATCAAATGCACGTATCCACTTTATGATTAATTTTTATATTGGTCTTTTTTCTGTGTGGTTTTTAGGCAAATTTTTGCTGTTTCAAAGTTTTTTCAGGCAATGCTGCGTTCTTCTCATAAAGGATATGATGGCATGGAGTCTATTCGTACAGGCGCCAAAGTACATCTTTCGACATCGTTAATGATTCCAATGAAATTTTTTCTCAATTTTCTGTTTACTGCGTTTCATAGAATCCGTTCTTTTTTTTTCAAAATAAAAATTACAATAACTTTTCCTTTTTTTATTTAATATTGTTTTCAATTCTTATGCTTTATTTAATCTTCTTTTCTCATCTCTTTGGTATAATACAAATTTTTAAATATAATTTAAATTTTCTACATTTTGGTTTTGCTTTCAATTATATTTCTAGGCGATTTTGTTCTTCTCTCTCTATCTTTCTTAATTAATTTTAAGCAATTTTAAATTTCGGCTTCGGCTAATCAGCTTTTTAAAAATGGAAGTTTCTTAATTAATCTTAAGAAGAAAAAAAAAACAACTAAATAAATATTAATTAGTTGTATGATGGCAACAACAAAAAAAATATTAATAATAAATTAGAAAAAAGGGGAATTAAAAATATGAAGTGATTTATTGCAGTTTGTTGTTTCCTTTTGGTTTTAAATCTTATAAAAAATATTACTAGTAAAAAAAATATTTTAATTTTAATTAAACAACTGTTTTTTGCTGAGAGTGTATTTTATAATCCGTGTACTTTTCTTAAATTCAAATTGTTTGTATATATTTTCTTTTAAAAAACTTTTCCTTTTTTGTTGTTTATTTTTGTGTGAAAAATATAACAGTTTTAATATTTGTTTTATTGAATGTTATTTGTGGCTTTTAACTATTTGGTTTTAGTGACGAACTGGATTTTCTTTCTTTCTAATCCTTTTTTTTAGTTTTTATAATTTTCTTAATATATTTTATACGTAATTTTTTCGTTTTATTTATTGTTGCATTTTGCAATGTTTAACTTTAAGTTTAGAGTGTTCTTGTTTTTTTTTTTCATCTTATATTAATATAAAAACGTTGGTTATTTTAAAATCTTTGATTTATTTGCCTCTATAAATTTCGATGATGCGATCCTGATCGACGTATTCAAATATATGGGGGGCGTCCATTAGTATTCCGATGGTGCCGGCAGTGGTAACAATAAAAAACAAATACAATTGTAAACGATCTATAACCATGGCTACGTATTTCCAATCTTCTCGGGTCTAAAAAAGTATAAAAGAAAATGGAAAGAAAACACAAGTTGTTAAATGTAAATGTGAAGGAATATATTTTGGAACTTTTCAGTCTGATACTTGAAGTCTACTGATGGTTTGGCATAGAAACAAGCTTAACTCTCCCTCTACAAAGGAAAGAATTATTTTTAAATTAATTTGAAAGAATATTTGAAATACTAAATTTATTAGTATGACGATTAACTCCGAGTTATTAACTCGAATATTAATTATTTTTATAAGTTAAATTTGTTATTGTTTTATTTTATTATATATTTTTTTTGAGAAAAATTTAAAAAATTGGAATAATATTTATCGCAACATAAAAAAAAATATAATAAAATTTTATAAAAATTTAGCATTTAATTTTAGGCGATGGTTGCAAAGATGCAAACCAAAAATAATTAATTGAGTCCATTTTAGCCGCGTTGAGCACTTAACAATCAATCGTAGTAATAATTTATAAAAATTCTTTCAGGGTGAAGTTTACTAAGTGGTTATTACGGGAGAATGGTGATGTTTAGGAATAGCTCACAATTGGGTGCACTTGAAGTTATAAAATGTGTCATATCTTAAATAATTTTAAAATTTTCATAAAAAAAATATTTCTGGAACAGCTAAATTCGATCATACCATCATTTTGTAAAATAATCAAAAATCTTTCTCGAGAATTTTATTTATTTGCAAAACTTTAAAATTAATTAATTCCAAAGATCCACCTTTTTTGCAGGCTACTTCACTGCCTGAAGTGGGATATTGTAATATATGACCATTTTTCCATAATAATTATAAACACTTTCACAAACTTTTACTACCACAGTGTTCTGTTAGCTGCAAAATTGACTCCACTAAATATACTTCGTTTGTATCATTGCTAACGAAATTGAAATTTATCTTCACACACATTGATCATTAATGTATTATAAGGAAACTCTTGTTCAAATTTAACATTTAAATTGTTTAGTAAACTCTCTCTCTCTCTGTTTTCCTTGCATAGTTTTATTTTTTGTTACGTTAACTTACTTGTATATACAGATCTTCATTTCTTAAATGCTCAGCTATAAAATCGACCGCCTCTGTGGCCTTGCTAGCCTCTGGCGATAACAAAATTGAATCAGATGATTCACTCTCGCGACGTCCATGATCTCCAATACCCAATTCAGCACCACTATTAACTTTACGATTTATTTTACAATTGGGATGATGTAAATCGGACAATTCCATTACTTCCATTTTTGATTGTTTGCCACCAATGGCACTGATCTGCTTAGGCATTTCAGCCGGTGAGCCATACGATGTGGGATACGTTTGGGCGCTACTGCCCGGCATTTCCATCATCCAACGTAGGCGTGTTTTACGTGGACGTTTCATTAGAAGAATGGCCGGTAAATATTGCAGAAAAGCTCTACGTATCCAGTTGGGCATACGATGTGTACGGGGACCTCGGAAATTCCAATTGATAATGACAACTGTGACCAAAATCGAAACGGTATTCATGATAAAGGTAAAGAGTAAATATTTGGCTATCAGTGGCAGCACCAATGATGTGGGCGGTAGAATTTTCGATACCAGCAACAGGAACACAACCAGTGACAGTAAAATGCTAATACCCAAAGTAACCTGTAGGCATAAAAATTTTTATAAATTTAAAAAATTAATATTCTACTGTTATTCTACTAAAAATCTATTTAACCTTTTCACCCGCTTCGGCTGGCAAGTAAAATACTAAAACGCATAAAAATGAAATCAGCACAGTGGGCAAGATTAAATTCACCGTATAGAAAAGAGTTTTCCTGCGTATGATGATATGAAATGTTATATCGGTTTCTGTAGGATGATTGCCATCACCCTCGTAGACATTTAGATAAGCGGGCACCTCAATTATATCCCAGGTACCGGATTTCCAATAATCCGACAAATCCACAAAGTTTTTATTGTTATACAGGGCCAACGAAACCTGATCGCCATTAAAGGTCCACGACCCGAATTTCATAACACACATCTGTTGATCGAACGGAAAGTAGGTGACATCAATTGTGCAAGAACTTTGATAAATTGCTGGTGGTACCCAGAGCACCTCACCGGTAGGATAAATTAAAACGTTGGACTTGTAGCGCACTTCATAATTTCCATCAGCGCTAAATTTAAAAGGTTAGTTTTTTTGTTTAGGATGGGAGGGGCAAGGGTGAAAAATAAAACTTTTATTAATTTGTGTTTGATTCTATTAATAAAATAAACTGTGTTGAAAAAAATCTTAATTGTTATAAAAAACTGTTCGTAAAATTTTTTCACATCGTTGCACTTCAAAAGCTGTACATTTTCGTTTGAGTATAAGTGACTATGAGCTTTTTTTTTTTTTTTCTTTTTGGTAAATGACAGTGTGTTCAATGACAATTTAGATGTTGAAGTTTTGTTCCTGAAAGTTGACAAGCAAGCCTTCTGGATGCTACAATTCATTCATTTCCTTTCGGTAGTTAACCTCTTTATGCACTCAGCTGTTTAAACTCTAAGCAAAGCAAAGCAAGGCAAAAGCAAAAATTATATTGGAAAAAAAAACATTATAAAAGTTCTTTTTGAAGGACAGGATTTGGAAAATTTTCTAAGTTTTTCCATCTACTGGATTTTTGGATAGATGGATATTTTACTAAAAAGCGTTTGCAATAGGATTCGTTTTCTAGAAGTTCGCTAGACCAGGGGTTGTATTGTAAGCTCTTACTCTGAAAGGTTGAAAAATCCTTGCCTTTTGCTTGGTTCTAGCAAATTTCAAGGATTTTATTTATGGATAACTTCCATGTTTTTTTAAGCTTTTTTAATATATTTTTTTTTTTTTTTGTAAACAAAACAAGAAAATCAAGTTCGGTATAATCCAAATATTTGGATGTTTAAAAGGCTGCCATGTTACCTTTTTCTGTTTCTTTATGTGAGAAATATGAGGCAATAAAATGACTGTGAGTGATGCTCATTTATAATGTATTTTATCTTTCTTTGAAAAAATATTAAAACAATTTATTAAAAACGTATAAATTGGATCGTTCGAAAAGTAGATTTTTAGCGGTAGCAAAATACTATAACTTTTATAATCTATAATTGTTCGAATCATTGGCTGTATTGAACGGTACTATTAATATGTTTAGTTTATTTTTAAATGTCAAAATCACATAAAACATATAATTGAAGTATGAAAAATATGTATTGAACGTTACCTCTACTCTTATTTTTTTTTTTAAATAAACTAAAACTTTCTTGTGTGTTTTATTGAAACTTTTTCAAAATTATATACCCAACCTATTTGCAAGCTATGAAAGTTATACAACAATGTACTGCACGTTACTTTTTCAAAACTTTTAAATATAATTTTGCTTTGAGTTTTATAATGTCAACACATAGTTCACTCAGCAGTGATACATAAAATTTCTGAAAAAAATGTATTGAATGATATTTTAATGTACAAAAGTTTTCTTAGGTGTAACAAAACAGTTTGTGGACTATGCACCTAAGTTATTATTATTAATTTAGCCTGTCTAAAAAAAGCGTATTGAACGTTACTTTGTCAACCTAGAAAATGAGTTGAGCGTTACGTTTTTAAATGAGCTGCCATTTTGTGGTGTTTTTGATAAAACTTTTTAAAGGTTATCCACTTGTTGTTTATGTCTGGGATGAATATAAAATGTATGCAAAAGTGTACTGAACGTTACTTTATCTAAAGTTTTGATTTTATAAGAAGTTGGCGCCAATAAAAATCAGAAATGATTAAAACAAATGCAAAGTTCTGTAAAAGTTAACGTTCAATACATAAAATCTGTTTCTTTCTCAGAGAAAAATAACATTCAATATACAAAATTTAGTTTCTTATATTTTCTTCTTTTTTAAGAAGGAGGTGTATCACAGTGTCACGAGTATTTTAAATGCCTCGCACTTTAAAAAGAGCGGCACAAAATTAAAACAACTACACCGAAAACGAGAATCACTCTTGCACATGAAAGATTTGTATGAGTTTATGACTGACTTTTCATAACTATTTTAATGATGAATACTTTGCACTTAAAAACTTATCAGTTGTGAAACTAGGAACTGTTTTAAAATATATTTTAAATTAAACTAAAATCTGATCTGTTCTTTTAAGTGTTTTAAATATTACTATATTTATCTTTATGCTGGAATGTATTCAAAAGGGCTGAGGTAAAATATTCCTCGAAAAATATTAGAAAATTCAGGGAAAATAGACTTTTTCAGTTCTTCTATTCATATATTGTATGTGGCTACTTAAAGCTCTATCTGTAGTTAGCAAACTAAAACTACTTTTTTTTATTTAAATATTTTAAAGTTTTTTTTTATATTCTGCAAAACGTACGTTTTCTTAAAATATACGTACTTCTAAAAAAGTACTTTATTTAAAAGGGATTTTCTTAAAAGGTATTTTTATATATGTATGTATGTTTTTTTTTTTAATATATTAAAAAGGTACTTTCGCTTAAAAGTAACTCTTTCTAAAAAGTAGTTTTTTAAAGAACCCTTTTAAAATGTTACTAAATTTTTAGCTATTTTTTCCGATCGTACTTATTTTAAAATGCCCTTTTTAAATATGGTACGTTTTGTTTTTAAAAAGTACTTTTCTAAAAAGATTTTTAAAGAGTTCAAAGTGCCTTTTTAAAAAGGTTTTAATTTAAAAGAGCTGATTTTTTTAAATTTATATTTTATAATTACTTGTTATAGATTGTTTTTTTTTTCTCTTATTATAGTGATGTATTTTATGTTCTGTTTTTAAAAAAGTAGCTTTACGGAAGAGGTAGTAAATGTAACGTAAATATATTATGGTAAATTTTTTAAAAGTTATCCCTTTAATATTTTCAGGGGGACAAAATTATATTTTATTTGAAAACATCGGCACAATAAATGAATAAGTCCAAGGAGCTTGCACTTTTAAGCTATTGCATAGCTTTTATCGAGGGCTTTGAGGCGACCGAATCAAGAAATTTTGAAACGTTTGTTTCTTAAGTCTTTTGTTTTTGAAACGAAAAAACCTGTCATTTGTTTTTGAAACGAAAAAATCTGACACTAAGTTTGTTTCTTAAGTATATAAATAGCCCCTAAAGTATGCTATTGATTTTGATTTCATACAGTATTGCCAGAATAATAACGGAGTTATTAAACAAAACGTAATAATATAATTGCATAAATTGATTAAAAAATGCTATGCAATAGCTTTACCGCGGCAGTCCCCGAGTGCCACATGTCTTTTTTTTCACTGTGTTGTAATGGTTGGCTTTTCTTTGGCTATTTCTACTTCTTGGCGGGCTATAAAATTCCTTTTTTTCGACTTTCTACAAATTTATATTTCTTATAGCATTTACCAGTACTTTTTCTACACTGTTTAGATATTTAATTAATTTAATATCTGTAATTAAGTCACTAACACTACGCATACTACTGATAACTTAACAAATTTTTACTTTGACTTGTTTTAGAAATAATGAAAATGTATGTGTGAATGAAAAAATGGTTTAGTATTGTTTTTGTTGTTGTTGTTGTTGTTTGGTAGAATGTACTCACTTATTGAATAAAACAATATCCGGTTTCCAAACCTTATCGGGCGGCAGACGTAGCACACCGATACCGCCATAATCAGCTTCATCCCATTGTAATTGATAATCATACCAAACCAAACGTAACCATACGTTTGATTTCATAATTTGATTTTTCTCATTCTGAATTGAAGGGGGACGTGGGCGTGGGCGTGGGCGTGGGCATTGTGGGTGGGTGGTAGCGATATTCAAAAGAGTTTAATTTTTGTTTTGATTTTATATTTGTGGTTTTTTTATAGCAGGGTTCGGAGTTGTAATTTTAGCAATTTTTTATTTATTTTTATTTTTAGCATTAAGAAATAAATGTTACATTACATTTTACAGGTGGATTGTATTTTATTAATTTGGTTTAAAAACAATAAATTAATAGTTACCAAGTTAGAAGAAAGTTATTTATTTATTATATAAAAATGTATGTCGATATTTTGTCAACAAAACAATTTTAATAATAAAGTTTTTATTGATGGTGTTAAGTGACAAAAACATATACCAGGTATGTATATTTAATCATTTAGACAGGAAGAGGAAAGAAGAAGTTTATAAAAAATACAATATTTATATATCAGTGATTGTTGTTAAATTGTATCTTAAAAAAAGAGGTGAAATTAATTAAGTATTAAGTTAATTCAAACAAACTTTTAATATCAATCACTAAATTGCTAGTTCTATTAGTTTACATTTTAATTAACTGAAGAAGGGGAGGTTAACTTTACAACAAAAAAATTGGCACAAAAACTAATTAAATATACGATGGTGATCCAAGAATTATGTGGCCTTACTAAAGTTTAAAATACTAAGGTTGACGAGCGCCTGACATGCAGTGCTTACATTTTATATGTAGTTGTTCCTGCTTCCCAGACAATGCAATAAACTTTAGTTAATCTCGTTCTTAGAAAACCGCTCTTAAAATTTTAAATAAGATTTTAATTATGGCTGCCAAAACCTTAATTGTTTCTGCCGCTAAAAGAAACCTGAGAGCTATTCTGAATTTCTCATTTCAAACTCTTTCAAGGTATCCATCCCATTGTGCATTGTGAGCAATCTGTTTCCAGTTCATTATTTAACTTGAAAATTGCAAATCTTTGAGATTATTTAAATATGAAGGATACTTTGACAGTATAGAGGCACTTGTTGCAAAAATCTATATTCAGCTTTTCAATTATCACGAATTTTTTAATGCCTTTAACTTTACTTACTCTGTTGTTATGAAAGAAACAACTTTTGAATTTAATAAGGCCAGTCACACATTCCAATCGTAATAGCTTCAATTCCGTACTTGATAGATCGGAAGATTTTCTTCACATTTCGTTTATTTTATATTCGACAATTTTACAGAAATAAATAGTTTTATACCCGTCGGCGTTTGTTTAAATTGTTTTTACTAGCAAAGCTTTCGTTGAGCTCTTTTATTAACATGCAGACTTTATGGTAAAATATTTTACTGATGATCCTTAAAGTATGCACGTTTCTCCATTATTTAGTAAAACTAAAGTTAGTAGAAAAATTAATAGTTAATTCTATTTTCAACTTTTAAAGGCGGTTTAATTACAAACAAAAGTTTAGTTTTTCGTTTTCGAAAGGCTTAACTTTCGGAATTGATACTACATTCGTTTTGGAAGTGAGTTCTATGACATGGCTGAACATATTGTCTGGCATTCGATTATCATATCATGGCAGTTTTGAAATTATCAGAGCCATGTTGAATACTTAACAGTCGTAGTAAAAGCTTTTGAAATGAAAGACTAAAGATTATTATGGAAAAATATTTATTTGTACTAAAGTACAAACCAATGAGGGGCCTGGTTTGGCACCTTGGTAAAATTTTAACAAATTTTTTTCAAAAAATGTAGTAAATTATTTTTTTTTAATTAAAAAAATACCTCTGAATCTACAATTTAGCAGTAAAATCCTTATTTAAAGCCACAGCGCCGGAAATTATACTACATGTCTTGATAAACTTAATGTTTTTATTTTACTTGCTCGATCAGATGATACATAGTTCGAGGATCACTCTCGTTTATTTATTTATTTATATGGGAAAAAAGTTGCAAGTTGTTTACAGGAAAACAAGCTGATGGTGGGTGGTGTTAGTAGATTTAATTATATTTAAAAAATTGTATAATTAACAGATTGTGAAAAAAAACTGGTGAAAATTCGTTTTATCTTATTTCCCAGCTGAGATGTATTTACAAAGAAAATTTAAGTATTATATAATTGCTCGTACTAAGTGAATAAATTTAAATTAAGAACTTGTTTTCTGTACAATTTCCTCTTCTTTTAATTTTTAGTGTAAGTTTGAGCTTTGACTTTATTACAAGACGGTTTTAGGTTAGGGAAGAGAAACCTTTAGAAAATTGAAATAATATAAATTATATGGAAAATTCTATGGGTCACATACTACAACTTATTTCTTTCATAATGGAAAAGAAAAAAAAAAGATTATGGGAATAAGAAAACAATTATAGTTTTTCCAAAAAAAATTGTTTGATTTCGGCAAAAAATTTTTTTTGGTTGAACTTTTTTTTAGCATTATTTTAGTAACATGTTACTATAATTAGTAGTAGTATTATTATTAGTAGTAGTAGTAGTAGAAGATCTCAAACACTTACGACATTGATTAGCTGTACAAACGCCAAACCAAATCTTACTCCAACTTTTTGTGTCATATTTTGTACGGGTCGTATGAGTTTATTGTAGCCTCGAAAGAGGTCACGTACCAAACGCTCTTCATCTTCGGATGCATTTACTACATTTATGTTTTTGGTTTAGTTTTAACATAAAAATATACAAAAACAAAAACACAAACATTTTTTTTTTCGTTTTTTTTTCATAGGGATGCAAACATAGTTGTGGTTTCAAATGATAGTTTTTCTTTTTTTTTTTTTTTTTTTTTTTTTGAATGAGCCAAGAAGTAAAATATTTCAATGAAACTGAACAAAAATTATGAATTTTAATTAAAACAACAAAAAGAAAAATCGTAAAATAATAATACTTGAATATTTTCAATGTCCTGATTTGAAATGGTTTTTTCTTAAAGAAGAGTTATATTTTCTTTTTTTTTGTAAAGATACGAGTCATCAAAGAGTGTGAATAATGATAAAAGAGTTGTTTGCTTAAATCTTAAGACGATGATCATAGTGAATAGTTGGAAAAGTTATAATTTTTATTATTTAAATAAGACTGGTGGCATGCTGTTTGTTGGTTTGTTTGTTTATGTTTTTTTTTTTTTTTTGTGATTTTTAACTTTTTTGTTAAAAAAATAAATTTTTGTAAAATTAATGATTTTAATATTGTCTATCTTCAAAAAAAATAACTCAATTATGTTGATCCATTCATGTCACCTACAGCCTGGACGTTATTAAAAAAACTACCCAGTTTGAAGTCACGTGATTTTTAAAAAAGTGAAAGATCGCTCCAATATTAAATTAACGGGAGATAGTTTTTTCCCCAAATAGACCACAGAATAATATTTCAAACACATATTTATCTCTTTACTTTTCTAATGATCGAATTTATAAAGTTTTTAGTAAAAACTTTAATACATAACGATCGGACTACTTTTTTCCTTGGCGAAGAAATGTGTTTTTTATCTTTGTAAACGTGTTTGTTTATAGGCTAAGGCCTAAGGTGCGTGATAAAACCACAGTGCATTAAGCATAATAATATTATGAGATGACACGAGTTCAATGCTCAATAGGGACTTTTAATTCTTGTGTATTCAATGACTACTAAATATGGTAATTTGCACCGAAAGTTTTTAATTTACTAATACTGTAACGATAGAGAGAACCAATAAGTCTAAATATGTTCTAATATGTACTGGAAGAGTAAAAGTAGAAAAATATATTATCCCTACTGGATATGCTATAAAATTTGTAATTTTAAAAAAAGTTTTCCTAAGATATGAAAACATACATATTTCCAGTGGCACTCATAAATTATTATGAAAAGTTGAGATATCAAACACTTTCAGTTCATTTACAGAAGGAGAATAAAAGAAACCTATACAAGCGCAAAAAGTGAGGGAATATTCTTGCCGCACACTGTTCTTGTCATCAACCCTAAAATAGCATGGGCACGAATTAAAGATATATTGTTTTGTTTATTTATACATTTATATCAATTCTAAGTTACAGCTAAAGCTTTAATTCATTACGTTATTACTTTCAATTCTAATAAATGCCTCTTAACAGTGTTCATTTCTTACGCATTTCTTCTAAATGACATTTTAAAGCAATTAATAAATAAGATATTTTACGGAATGGATTTCAATATTCCCGATAGCTTTTGTTTCTCTGATATCGAGCAAGTCACACATTCCAAGTGGAATGGATTTAATTCCGTCATTGTATTTCAATTTTTCAAGTTTTTAATTAACCATCTTCAGATTTCGTTTATTTTGTATTTCGATTTTCAAGTGATAGAGTTTTTTCTTTAAACCAACAGGCATTTGTTTAAATTGATTTTACTATCAAAGCTCACATTAAGCTTATTGATTTACTGACCCTCCTAAATGTATGCAAATTTTTTTATATATTTATATTTTTTTGGCATAAAATTTATGATAATGAAGCAACATATTCAGTGTAACCATTTTATAGTCATTCCATTCAATAGCAGAGATAAGTAAAAATGTTACAATCATAGATAAAATAAGAGAAATTGTGTGAAAAAGAGATTGAGCGAGAAAAAAAGAGAGAGAGAGAGAGAGAGACAGAGAAGTCAGCGCAAATTGAAGTAAACTTTATAATCGTAGTATATTTCAAGGCGTCTGTCTCTGTTTTATAATTTGAGTTCTGCAGCTCAAATGTAATTTTTAAATGAAGCAAAAATATCAGTAATGATGAAATTAGTTTAACATAATTGCAATGAATAATATTCATTGCCATAAATTCATAAATATTTGGTAAAAATGCATTGATTCAACGATAACTTTCACTGAAAATTAAATCTTAAGCGATTTATTGAAAGCATTCGTTTTCATTGTTCTTTTACAAAATTAAGAAACCAATTAACGAAAAATTGGTTAAAATAATTTTTTTGTTTTTCCTTGAATTCTATGTTCGCTTTAACAATGTGGCTCTGTCTAAATCATGTCCGTCTGTCCATCCGTCTTCTTTAAAAAGTGATTTAATTGAAAGGGGCCTTAGCTTTCGCTCCAACGGCTTGCTGGTATTTGTGGTTCAGCACCGTAGATAATTTTAAACTTGAATATTTTGCCTTTAAAAGTCATTCGCCATGTGAAAACTTTTCCGGAGAGTTAGAGAGAGATCCGAAGCGAAAGTAATTAGCTGGACATAAAATATGGCGTAGTCCCTGTCCAGACTTGCAATTTTATTAGTTGCAATTCTTGTTTTTTTAGGTGAGTGAGGTAAGAAGCTTGGGGAGGGGTACAGAGTTTCATGTGCTCGGCAATTCTCTTTTGCCTTGCAATTCGCACTGGGTTCTATGTGTATTTGACGTTTTATTGTATTTCTTCAATTATATGAAAAACAAAATAAAACGAAAATTTAATTAATATGTGATGCATTACAGTTTTTAAAGTTAAAAATATTGAAAATAAATTTTTCTGTGGTGGTGTAAATAGAAAAATTGCAAAATTAGATTTTTATAATGTGGACACTTATGCAATTTCAAAGCAGAATTTTAAAGAATTGCAGCCAATAAAATTGCAAATCTGGACGGGGACTTATGGAAAATATGAGAATAAGAAAAAAACTTATAGAGATAGACATAGACATGTAAACAAAATAAAACGTGGTAAGCAAGCTTGGATAACAAGTGTATATGTTTATGTGTGGGAAGGTTGCCTTATTAAGAACATAGTTGCACAAAGAGAGAGAGAGAGAGAGAGAGAGAGACAGAGAGAGTATAAGATAACTAGTAGAAAGTAGAGAAAGATAGTAATGGTGATAATTAACTTTAAAACAAGTGAAAACTTTGGAATAAATGACATGTTCGAAGCATACTTTAGGGAATTTGAAATTAATTAAACAATGTAAGAATTAAATATGAGAAAAAAATACGTTTCAAAGAATTTCAAATGCAAGTGTACATAAGTGAATTTTAGAGTTGTAATTTTTGCTTTTCTAGTTTTGTTATTGTAGGATATTTTTCTTAAGATCTTTATTATTGAAAAGTGCTGTAGCATATGTTATGGTCTTAAATACATGATAATTGTTTTTTGTTGTTGCTGTTGTGACCATATTTTTTATAATTATTGTTGTTTGTTGTAAGTGAAAGTAAAAAAAAATGCTTAAGTTGGTTGGTTGTTTTATTTATTGATATAATTTTTTTTTTCTTTTGAATAGAAGGAGTATGAATTAAGATTCGGCTGTTGATACAGAAATCTAATTTGCTTTATTTAGATTTACTTTAATTAGATTTTGGTTTGTTTTCAAATGTTTTATATAATTTACAAACTTTGTTATTGTTCATTGCGATAAAACATAAGAACGTTGTTGTTGTTGTTGTTTGCTCTTGTTTTTTTTTTTTTTTTTGTTGTTATTTAAAATGAAACGCCGCCACCCTTACTTTTGAAAAACTCAAGATGGCATTTTCAGTTTTGTTAAATTTATTTAGGTAAAGAGATTGGAAAAACCAAAAAGAGAAACCAAGGGGAAGCAGTTATAGAGAAGAAAAAGAGTAGGGATGCTTTTACAAAAGAAAAATATTCATTAATTCATTAAATTAGTTGCTAAATACAGTTTTTTTTTCTATTATTCTGGTTGTACTCAAAGGGGGAAGTTGAATTTAAGTGAAAACAAAATATATTTTTATATACATATATATATTTATTAGAAAATCGTAATTATATGATTTATAATAAAAGTACTATAGATATGTATGTATATACATACTTAAGATTATATTTAAGACTGCAAGCAGGTAGTTGTTTAATAAAATTCATATTATTTCAAGCAAAACTATAAAATGAACGCAGTACTTAAGAAGTTTAGCAAAAATTTTTAAATTGAATGAAGCTCATACTTTTTTTTTTTTGCAAGGTCTAAGGGAATGGTTTTCTTTGGTGTTTTATATATTTTGTTTTTTTTTTTTTTGAAAGATTCAAGATTTTTGTAGAAAACTTTGGCAAATTTTAAAATTTTTTTTGCAGATGTTGAATTGCTGTTGGCTGTTTTTCTTTTGAAGAGTGATTTATGTTTTATACTTTGTGTAGTAGAGTGGTAGCGAGAGAGAAGTAGTGGTTCGGTAGAGAAGGAGATAGAACCTGTCTTAGTATTGGAAAATTTTAAACAATTGTCAAAGTTTTCTTTATTTTTGTTAATAAACTTTAGAAAAAAATCAAATCATTTTTGTTGTTCTATTACCTGAATTCCCAACACAGGAATTCGATTGTTTTTTCTTTTCTTTGTTCTGTTCTGTTCGTTTTATCATTATATTTTTGTCATATTTACTTTTCATGTAAAATATATACTTTTGGGAAGCTGTTACATAACTGGCTAAATAGTTTAAGGAGTTTTAAATAAATGTAATTTAATTTAACTGAAAAATAAAACTGAAAAACCAAAATTGAAATTTACAATTAAATACTAAATGATAATTTTAAGAAAAAAAAATAAAAATAAACATAAAATTTTTATTAAAAAGGCAGTTAATAAATATATTTTTCAGCTAAATTATTTCATATATTAACTTGAGAGTTTAGGAAGCATTACATACCTGAAGTTAAGGCAAATGCTAAGAGCACTAGAGACAGGGTTACGCCCAGACTGTGTAGTCTAAGGAAATCCATAATTTCTTAGGTATCCTGTACTTACTTCCTGCTTTTGGGCCAGCAGTTAAACCTTTTCCATGGTTTTATTCCGGCTTCTTTTTCGCTTAATTTAATCAAATAAATTTTCTTTTGCTTTTTTTTTTTTTTTGAAGCTTGTTTAAGGAATATTGATTTTTCCCACAATGGCTCGAGTTGGCATGTAAAAAAAGAGACTACGCCTTTTTCATATTAAGAAAAATATATATGTAAATTTTTATATATATAAAGAAAATTTTCATTTGAATTTCTTTACTCATCTAAATAAAATGCACTTGTTTCTTATTTTAAACACTTTTCTTTTTACCTTTTTCTATTTTTTTTTTCTTCAAATATATGAAGTAACCTTAAAATTTCTTTATTTTCTGGCAAAATTTTTATATTGAAATATTTGTGTTTTTTTTTTATTCCTCTTAACCTTTTGCTGCACTCCTATGGTGTACGTCTTTAATAAAACTAACCAATTCGATGTCCTGTATTTGATGCTGTACCCAGGATTCTGTGTAGAAAATCATTCTTATAGCCTGCTCTTACTCAAAATAGATGCTGCGTTATGTTGAAAATGCGCAGGCTTGCTCAAAAGTGTTTTTCTATGTCTCTCTATGTGTCACATTGAATTAATGTAAACATATTTCACAATCCTTTGAATTCTGTTTACAAAAGCAGCACGTTTGTTTTGTTTAGCAGCTGATTTTTATTTACTTCTATTTTGGTGTTTGTTTTTATTTAGTTGATTATGCTGAAAAGCGCATGCCCTAGCAAATTGGTTATATGTCATTAAATAAAATCCAAGCCGAAAGTCGAAGTGCGAAATTTCCGGCACACTGTGGTAAGGTGACGCCTAAATTTGTTTTTTTTTTTTTTTTTTGTCATAAAAATTAATTTTTTCTATGACAACATGGCATTGCGAAATTGTAAATGAAAAATATCGTAACTTTATCGATGAAATTCTAACAATATAACACAGAGAGTTGCCGTCATATTCTAAAGCAAATCTTTAATATTTTTCATTAACAATTTTGCAACAACATTTCTATCAAAACTGCACTTCATCTTTAATCCGCAAAAATTTCTTAGTTTATCGATTACGTGTTAAACGCAGAAATATAAGAAACTTCTAGCGATTAATAGCTACTGAAACAAAACACTTCCAATACGTGAATTGAGTTTGTAAAACAGTTTTTAAGTAATTAAATTTGAACTCTGGTCATACATGCAATTTCTGAGGTCTTTTTTATTTGTTTTTAAATGTATGTGAAATAGCAAATTTTATCTCGAAGAAATCATTAAATCCATACATTTGGCGGCGGCGTAAGCTGGCTTGCAACCAATCGGCCCGGGCTTCTGTTTCTGCCGTAGACAGATGGTTTTTTTTCATATGCCCAAAAGTATACCACATTATTTAAATATAGTGTTAGTAAGGTCAAAAACCAACATAATACTTACAATGTGTTGTTATGAATGGCATCACTAATAATTGTGGAAGTTATTTCAAGTGTTTAAATAAATTTATTTTTCAATATTTTCTTTAAATTCATCAATTACATGTATGCATGCATACATATCGCTTTTGTACTCACACAATGTGTTATCTATATTGGGAACAAGTTCAGGCAAAGCTACACAAACTGTCTTTGATATGAACAACTACATAACTCTTGGTATAAAAAAATCTTTATTCTATCTGTGAATAATACTCTTACATTTGTATTTGTTTATGTCTAAAATTAAAAAAGAAAATGTCTCTCAGGCCTTAAGCTAAAATATATCATTAAAATCTTACCAACATTCTAAAGACTAAACTTACAACTGTGTTTTTAGAAATAATATTTACAAAGGTAATAATTCATAAATAAGATGCTGTGTGAGGATCTCCCTCAATTAATCAATTTGTCCTTTGTGCGTTACATATGTGTCATATAGAGAAGAGACTTTTTTGCGTTGTTTCAAACGTGAACACGCCACCATCAGAGAGGCGGATAAAATACAGAGCATCACAGAAAAGGTGGCGGTAATAGCAGAAAATGTACTCGTCTTTAAACATGTTTGATTTGGATTCGATTCTGAACGACGTGCATGAGCATACAAGCCATCATCATCGGCTTCGCCTTCTTGCAATACTCGCAAAGATTGAAAGAGATTTACATTTTCCGATAGAGATGTTTCCGGCTTTTCGGTGGTCTCTATTAAAACATCAGCCACTTCGGAAGTAGATGACGTATCCAAGGTGATGTTAGTGACATCACGTTTGCTGACAGTTTTCAAATTACGCCAATGACATGGTTGACTCTGGAATGCATAAAATTTTTTTCATAATCTCTTGGTTTTTTAATAAAATTGTCTCTTTTCACTTACTGGACATCGGCCATGACACATGCGTACATCACATTCTATATATAAAGCTGGAGAGCCAGTGAATCTAAATGTTTTCATGTAAGCATATACTTGTGTCTCAAACACTCCCGAATCGGACCATGAGCCCCGAAAACGGGATATTAATTTATCATCTACTGGACAGCCATACTGATCAATTAGTTGAATACGTTTATTGGCACCGTTATGGGCAAAACAATCATTCACCACAATATCGAAACCATCTGAGAAGTTTAAAAAAATCATTTGAAAAAAAAATTGATTTTAATTTTTTAGTCTCTCACCTCCCACACAAACAAAACTTACCATATTTACTTCTCATATAAATAATCAATGTCAAAGGATCACCGACCCTTACTGGTCCCGTCACTCGTGACCCACCTATCCCATAACCATTCTGTATTTCCATATAACATTCTGGCGGACTTAATGTGAACACAACTGGATTTCCTGTGGCCACCCTACGTTGTGAATCAAATTCATTTAAATTTCTAATAAATTATTTTTATTTTGCATGCTGATCATCTAAAATAATCAAGAAAAAAAATAAAACTAAAAATTCTTCTACTCACTCAACATCTATAAAGGGAAATGTTACAGTCTTCCAAAAATCATAACCATATTCGCAAGTCACCTTAAAGTGTTCATCGTATTCTTCTTCTATCAAGGGATTGTATTGTACGGTCACGGTGTTCCACATAAAATTCTAAAAAATATTTGAATATAATAGTATATTAATTGTTTCTATAAAAGATGTCTTCCCCCACCTACCGTTGGATTTTTACGATTGTCGTCATGTAATGCGTTCTTACCCAATGTGCCGCATCTATTCAATTGTATATAGAATTCATAATAATCCCTGCCCGAACCATTGACATACATGCAATCGGGATCGTATGCATAACCGGCAGAATACACCAAACCACTAAACGATCCATTATAGCCGATGCGAATTTTCATGTAGTCATCCTGACACTCTGCTTCAATATCTGTAAGTTTCAAAAATAAATTAGTGGTTGTTCACATACACATAACTTAATGTTATTTTCGCTGATCCTCAATGATCGTAATTTTCTAAAAAAATTAAATCTTTTGCTAAAAGTTAAAGGAATTCCATTATTGTACGTCCGTCTGTGTATCACAGATTTCTATAGCGGGAGGCGCAAGCCATACACGCAGATATGAAATTTTCACAGTTAGTGAGTGTACTGTTATACAACAACAAAAACTTAACATCAAAAGAAAATATTTAACTAATGGGGTTTCTATCAGTTAATGTAAATTTAACGAAACATTTTTATATGGCGAAACTTATCAAAACTAAGGAGAAAATGGCCAAAAAAATCACACAAAAATTTTAAAAATCGTAAAAAAATTTTAATCAAACTTGAAAATTTTTCAAAATCATGAATCCGGCAGAACCACAATATGTATAAAAATCGCCGACTGTAATTGAAACACCAAAACGACTAAAAAGCAAAAACAGTCACTTGAACTTAAAATACAACAAAACGAAAAAAAAAAACTTTTCGAACAAAATATTGCAAAAAAAAAAGAAAGAAAAAATTTAACTCAAAAATATACTAAATTCAAATACGGAATCCTTCGTGAGTTTTAAAGTCCGACTTTACTAAATTTACTTGATGAATATCGCTTTGAACTTGGCTTTGTGACAATAACGACTTATTTGGCCTAATAACGAGAGTCGCTGTCAAAACATTAACATCTTTAATGTAAAACATATAGCGATCGTTGCCACATTTTACAGATTTCGTTGCGACAACGACAATCGTAATAAGGGTGATTATTATTATTATGTTTTATTATAATAATCTGAGAACCTCTGTGATCCTTCTACATAAATGCCACAATTATCAAATATGTCCGATTAACAATTTAAAAAGCCCCACTGTGCAGTCTTCAACAAAGAACAAAACTTACGCTGTACTCTGGTATTATTGTAACCAAACTGTTTACTGTAATCAC
Organism: Lypha dubia; assembly: GCA_947311025.1. NCBI lineage: Eukaryota > Metazoa > Arthropoda > Insecta > Diptera > Tachinidae > Lypha > Lypha dubia. The sequence goes on along the minus strand of OX371263.1, from coordinate 97,212,867 downwards.
GATCCCAATATTCACTGTGCCATTTTTCCGATTCATAAGTTGGTGCAGCATGATAAGCAGCACTACCAACAGAAATAGGTGCACTAGAGCCAGTTATATCTGATATATAATCTGAGCCTGATGGGTGAGACGACAGACGAGGTCTACTAATACGATAAGGTATATGACCCGAAGAGTCTGGTATATGATCCGGCTTAAAAAAAAAGAGTGAAAAATTCAATAAAAAATATATAATTTAAAAAATTGTAAATGTATTGAATATTTTTATTTAAAAAGCAAACTTACCACCACTTCCATTTCCAATTTTGAAGATCTTTCAATTTCTTTTGTACGATTTCGTATCTCTTTTAAAGGTTTCTTTAGTTTTAATTCGGCCATTTGACCCGAACGTTTCAGAAGTTTGGAGGCTGCTGTACTGGTTGGCTGTGAAACATACGATTTCGCAGGTGATGTTAATAAATTTAGGTCATCGTTAGATGTTAAAGCTTGATGTTGTAATTGGGATTTGGGCAATGATATGGACGGCACTGGATGTGATTGTTTGTGTAATTTGGTTTTAGAACTGCGTGCTGCTACGGCATCTGTAGTTTTACTAATTGGGGTATAAACGGTTGTTAAGTCTATTGTTGTTGCACCAGCTGCTGCAGCAGAAGCCACAGAAACTTTATTCGTTTGCTGTTCAAATGCCAACAATAGATAAATCTGAAAGCATAAAAATAGAAAACAAAAAAGACGTAGAAGAAAAAAATCATAAGTGTCGTTACATTGTATGAAATTTTGTACTCAAGTTTGCGTAAGTACGTATGTATGTATCTATATATGTATATGTATATGTATCTAGACACAAATGGGTACATACGAATGAATTTTGCAACAATTATTGTTTGTGATCAGCATGTTAAATGTGGGTTTAGTTTGTGCGAATATTTTTCTTTTCTCCCTACAACGGATTTTTTAACGCGTTTTATGCGCAATATTTCCGCATGAGCAATGCAATCCATTTAATACGTACATACATACATAAATGTTTGCAAGTATGTATGTATATACGCTTTGTACCAGCCTAAACACATTATCAGTTTGTAGCCATCATCGTCATTATCATGCGAATGATAATTTCATTTATGGGCCAGCATTTATGTTACACTAAAACATATGTACATACATACACATGTGCATGCGAACATACGTATGTACTGTACTGTATGCACACACAAGTGTGCATGTATTTGAAAGAACAATGGCACATTAGTTAAATGTGTATGCATGCATACGCATGCATGATGATGAAATTAATTCGAGTACAATTATTACCATCATCTACTACTCATTCTTCATAATTATTATTATCATCTTCATAATTTGTATCTACATATTATGTATGTATGCATGCATCTGTTTAGGTATGTATGTATGTATATACATATGTCTTCTGTAGTTTTTTTAAGCTGTCAGTAAGAAATTCATTTTCATACGCATTTTTTTTTTCTTATTTAATGCTTTCAAATTATGAAATTGAAAGATACGATTAAATGATTTTTTGTTTGTTTTGTAACAAAGAAATATGATGGTCAGTTTTTATAGTTTCATGCTAAAGAGGGTTCTTGCAATAATTAAAAAGGTAATGGGCGATTTATCTGTAGAAGTAGTCTAACAGTTATTGGAAATATAACTGCATTCGTACCTACATAAGTACATACACACACATACATACACACATATACATACTCGTGTGTAAACAACGAAAAATAGAAACGAAAAGGACTACCAAGTAATAACTGTATGTACATATGTTTGTATGTTGCCAATCCTCGTTATGATAAATTTTCAATAACTAAAAGATTTCCCTTTAAAAGGCACGTTTCATATTTTTAAAGGTACATTTTAACCGCCTTATTCATATACATACGTACGATTGATACAGTTAAAGTACCTATACTACAAATAAAAATAACACAGTTTTTCCCCCCATACATAATTCGTACTTTATATATAAGGGGGTAAAACTTATATGTACAGATATCAATGTACAATTTCATTTCATTTATTCATTAATGTAATATATGTAGCCTATTGGCCAATTAACTTTTTAAAAAAGATACTTCACATAAAATGCACTTTTCGTGAAAAGTACTTCTTGAAGGTAATTTTTTTTATAAAAGGTACTTTTCATAAAAAGTATTTTTTATAAATCACATTTTTTTTTAACGGAACATCGTAAAAACATATAAATAAACTGATTCGAAAAGTTTCTTTTTGAAAAGTACTTTTTTACAAACTATGTACTTCTCTTAGAAATTTGCTTTTTTAAATAACTTCAAATAAAACGTAATTTTTTAAAGTTTTTTAGCTACATACTTTAGCTTAAAGCAAATTTATTACTTTTTAAAAAAGTACTTTTAGTACATTTGATAAAATGTATCTTGCGTAAGGGTATTTTTTTATAAAAGTTAGATTTGGTTGTTTTTATAAAGAGTTATTTTTACATAAATGAAATTTTATGATATAAGTACTTTTTACAAAATGAAATTGTTTGCAAAAAGTAGTTTTTACAAAATTAAATTTTTGGAAAAAGTACTTTTTACAAAATGAAATTGTTTGAAAAAAAGTACTTTATACAAAATGAAATTTTTTGGTAAACTTTTTGTATATTTGTCGTATTTATTTTTTAAACGGTTGTTAATAAAAGTTTATTTTGTGTGATAATCGAAAAAGTGATTACCGCATAATTCTTCCACATATTGGAGAGATTTTCAAAATTCTTTACAATTTTTTTTTTTTTTTTTTTGTAATTGACGTTTTTGCACTTTTCAAGCTTTTTAGTCGATTTACTTTAGGTATTCAAATCATTTTTTGCCAGGAATATCAATACAGAGAGAAAACAAACATAAGATGGAAAAATACATGCATACATATGTACATAAATACTTTCAAATGTATTCAACTTGTAACAATTTGTGTACCCTACTGGCGGCCCTTAACGAATTTCAAAATGCCAATGTATTTTTCTTTTTTTGTTTAACACAAAATTCTCTATGAAGTTAATCATTTTTCAATTGTTTTTTTTTTTTGTGAAATATTTTGTCTTGTATTTGTTGTAAAAAAAAATTGCGATTTTTCACTTTTCCCTTTTGCCAAACAAAAAAATTTATTAAACATTTTAATATTTTAGTGGAAAATTTTAAATCAATTATTTTGAATTATTTACGTCTACAGCAACAAAATAGCCTGAAAATTATAATCTGATTATTGTTCTTATAAAGATGATTTAGCACAAAATTTAATATGTATAAGAATACAATCCATTTATTAAGTGTTAAGCTTAGTTATATGCTTAAGTTGAGCAACAACAACAAAAAAAGACAAGAAAACAAAAACAAAGTTCATCGATATAAAATATAAAAAAAAACTACATACAGAGAATATTCTTAAACATCAACTGAAAGATAAGTATGTACGTGCAAATTTAAAACTTCCATAAAACGAACGTGTAACAATAAAATGCATCATTCAGTTTAATTTTATTGTTATAATTTTTCTCTTCTTCTTGTTGCAACAAATGCTTAATGATGAGGCTGCAGAGAAACGAAACAGAGATCATCATCAAAATATGTTTATACAATTTGAAAAAGGTGGTCAGATTGAGGCACATGAACCGTAACCAATATTGGCCAATCTTAAATGATTCTTTGTTTTTTTGTTTGTTTTTCCTCTTCTTGTACCTCTATGTGCTTCTACTGATTTTCTGCTCTTCATCTTCTTTTCATATTTAGTATATAATTTTTCAAATAACGGAAATACGCAATATTGTACGACGAATGCTTGAGTGAATGAGTGAATGAATGAATGAATGGAGTGATACAAATAAAACGGCAACAGGAAGATATGTATGTATGTGTGTGTACTCGTGTGGTGGCTTAGTGGCTGGGTGGATGCCGGTTGTTGCTCTGTATGTTGTTTTTAATGATGATAAATATTTTTTTTTTAATGATGAGTCTTATAATAATTTGTTACTGTTTTATCGGAATACCCTTGACAAAAAAATTTTAGGGTGTTTATATGTATGTTTGTTATTCCGTATGTAGTTTCCACAATATTCATACATATAATTTGGATCCTTTTACATGGAGAAGATGAAAGAGCCATGTCCGTCTGTCCGTTTGTCCGTCTGTCCTTCTTTTGTCTGTACGTGAAATTAGTTTTCTGATACCCTCAGAATATTTGGAGACTTGGTTCTTGTACTGATGCGTAAATCCTTGCCTTAAGACAATTCGTATTGAAAATCAGCAAAAATAACATATCGGTTCCGATATTTGTATAAATGTACACATATGTATGTATGTATATGCGTGTATGCGGCTATGATACTGAGTGTAGTACCTATATTTACTTAACAATTGCATTTCCTTCTTTTCGTTTAGGGATGGAACTGGCCAGGAATTTAATAAGGAAAATTTTTTTTTGAAATAGGAAATGTAAAATGGTAGCCATTTCGGCCATCTCAGGCAACGATCGCATATACAGAACGCTTGGTGGAGGGTATATAAAATTCGGCACTGCCCACTCTTACTAACTTGTTTGTAGATGTTCTTATTGATTCGCCTAGAAGGCTTTACAAAGTGTATTAATTGCATATTTTATTAATCATCATGCCGTTTTTTTTTAGCAATTCTATTCATTTTATTGTTTTTTCAGTTTAATTATTCCAAATTTTTTTCTCTTTTTTTTTTAGTTTGCAAAAATTTTTTGTATCGTTTTTTCAAGCTTCTTGAATTTTACACTCGTAGCATACATACATATATACGTTTTGTTTTTATGACTGTCAAATATCCAAATGTTGCACGCATTCATCGGAAAACTTAAGGTTTTTTGTAAGACAACATGATAATGATGATGCTTGAAAATTTTCCAACATTTAAAGTATATATTTTTTTTTTTTAAATCGGCCATTAATATTTCTTTGTTTGTGTTTGTTTTTTGAGTTAACAGTGTAAATAATTTAATTCGCAAGACCAGAATAGATAATTTTAAGAGCACAAAAACCAAGTTACTGCTCAAGAATTTTTGTCGGTTCTAAAGCAATCAAATCAAAATGAGTACCAAGCTCGTGGTAGTTAAAATATAATCACCATTCTTGGTAACCTGCTATTTTGGCAATATTTTGTTTGGAATATTGGTGGTTCCCTAGAAAACAAGAACTTGGTTTTCATTTTCAACTGAATTCTTTAGAACGGGCGGAGTTTATTGGCTATGAACTTTTTTTTATTTTTTTTTTTTGCAAACATTTCTTTAGACCACAGTTCATCTTGCATCTTGTATATTTTAATGACTGTTTTACCTGAATGAGTTGAGCTTAAAATTTGTATGAAAAGCACTCAGTTATTTCAGTGAGTTTCATACAAATTTTGCTCTAAAATCATTCGTCCGTATTGTGGAAACAGCAGCTTACAACCTTGTTTCAAATTACTTTTCTTTATTTGAAGTGATGTACCACCAGATTGGTTAAGTTGAAAAGTGGACAATATCACGAGTACTTTACTGCCTGGTTTGATTTTTAGACGCAAAAAATCTGGCTTGCGTTCCACTAATAATCGATTTTATTTAACTTATTAATTGTTAACTAGAAGAAAAGCTAAATCAACAAATAAAATGGATGGTTTGAAGGTCACGAATCATTTGTTTTTCGTTTACAATTTCAGCATTATCGATCGGTCGACATCGTGAGCCAGGCAGTTAATATTTTATTATATTTCATGTAACACTATTGTAATAAAAAATTGGGTAGTGTTACGCCTACGCAAAGGGCAGTTACAGCCCAAATTAAATAAATGTTACCAATAAAATACTTCTACTTAACGGGTTCTTAATAAATTTTGCACACACATTAAGGTATTGCTACAATACAAATTTATGACAAAAAAAGTAAATATTCTTAGCTTCTTTTACTTAACATACTCTTAAAAAACTTTGCACAGACATACAGTTATTTCTCCAAAACAATATTATGCTTCGAAGAGTGGGTAGTGCCACGCCCACTTAAAGTGAGTTTTATTTTGCAATTTCTATTACTATAACCCCTTGCTACGAAAGTTGGCACATCCATTTCGCCCAAACGAAATAACACATTTTTAAAAATTTGTATACATTTTATTTACAAACTAATGAAATTTAAAAAAAACATTTGGGATATCCACATTTACCGATCGATTTTCAGCAATAAAAATTTTATATATATTTTTCCACATTTTATTCAAAATTCTTACCTGCGACATAAACAACAACAGTTTTAAGAATTTTTCCAATTTTGTATCAGTAATAAATCCGCTTCGCAGACAACCGCATATTTTGTAAAATATTTTCATTAACATTTTGTACACGAACAGCGACTATGAATAATATTTACTGAAATAAAAAGAGAAAAACATAAATATTTTAGTTGCAATAATAAAACATTAAACTTTAACAAGACTTCATGAACAAAATGAATTCAGGATGTTTATAATTAACACACATTTTTTAAAGGTTAATAACAAGCAGTATTTATTAAAAATATACAAATAGAAATCGAATCAAAATAAAAAAAAATATATTTCAATTTAAGTAAAACAAAAACAACAACAAAACTAATAATTGTTAGACAACACGATCTGAAATGACTTAATAAGTTTTCATGTTTTTAATTAAAAGCATGGTCTTTTGAAAACAACAGTTTATAGAAACTCCCCGCCTGCCGCGACCACACATATATGGTGTTGTAACATATATGTACATGTGTACGTATTTTTATGAGTGCGTTAGTGTGTGTGGAAGTTTATACATATGCATACTTACCCTGAAAATCAGTTAATGACAAATAAACTGTTAAAATCGTCGGCTTAAAATTTATTTCTGCCTGCACAAAACTACTAACAATTTTATATTCGTGACTGTGTGTGTGTGTGTGGCTGAGTAGGTTTGCGTGTGCCTATCAGAGTGTGTGTGCAAAGCTATATTTAAAGACTTAATTACACCCATGTTTTACTCACTATTTTACATGTTGAAAGTTATTAAGTCCTCATGTGAAAAATACTGTTTGAGAAGAAAACAGAAATCAAGTAACATGAAAACCAAGGCCAGAAAATTTTAACATTTTGTTAAACAGAGTTAAAAAACTTGTTCATATCTACTCTTTCGTAGAAATAAATATACAAAAATACCTACATATGTATGTATGGACATCAATCCAATGAAAGCCATTATGGATTGATAAAAAATATTCAAGTCTCAAAATAAGATAAAAGCTTTACTTAATTCCATCTGATTCGTTAAATTTTTAAAAAGCGGCTGTATCGGATCCTCCTCCTCAAAAGCGCTACGCGAGCCGTTTAATGATAATTCTCTAAACTTTTTATATTTCCACAGCAAATTTTGATTAAACCGAAACTTAAGAGTCTTGGTTCAATCAGACGTACAGAAATGCAATCAGATCGAGAGAGGAAGCATTTAGTATCTGGCGTAATAATAAAAACGCCGATACTAATTCGCTGCCCAAAAAGGCGAGATCTTCATGGGACAGAGTTCTAAGGCGCGATAAAGCTTTGTACGAGCAGCGCATTCGCACTAAAGTTCTTGATGCTCCACGGAGTAGCAAGAGCTTATGGTCATTCGTTAAAACAGTCAAGGATAATGCTACTTCCACAATTCCATCTCTTTTAAAGGACGACCATGTATTCACTGACCCGGTTGATAAAGCTAACCTTCTGGCTGAAATGTTCGCAAGAAATTCTCACTTGCCGGAAGGCAGTCAACCACTACCCGTTATCGAGGGAGTATCTGTAACTATGCCAAAAATATTCTTTCGAGCGCGTGCAGTTAAAAAGGTTTTAGCGAAGCTTAACGTAAACAAGTCTCCTGGGCCGGATGGTATTCCAGCACTGGTCTTGAAACAGTGCAGTGATATACTAAATCGCGATCTCCTGACAATTTCAAATTGGGGTCATGCTAATAGGGTCAATTTTAATGCACGAAAGACCCAATGTGCTATGCTCACGCACAGACGTATGACCGGACATGCTGCTCCATCTGTAAACATGGATGGTATAGATATGGAGGAATCAGAAGCTCTTAATGTTCTTGGAATGAACATTTATTGTGATGTTCGATGGAATGATCACATTTTTCATGTCTCAAAAGAAGCATTCAAGTGCCTCGGCTTTTTAAGACGGTGTAGGACATACTTCACTCCATCTGATCTCCTTAATATTTATACCACCTTTATCCGACCAAAAATGGAATACAACTTTCATGTATGGGCCGGTGCTGCAAAATCTATTTTGAAGTTACTCGACCGCGTGCAGGATAGGGCGAAGAAGCTTATCGGTGACAGTAGGGTAGCCAACTCTATTGACTCACTGGAGCATCGACGCAATGTTGGGTGTGTTTCATTGTTCTATCGCTACTACAATGGAATGTGTTCTAATGAAATCAGGGAACTTGTTTCCGAAACCCGTCACTTTTCACGTACAACACGCTGTTCATTAAGAGCACATCCCTTGTGGTCGATATTTCAGTGAACTGCACCACGCATTGCAGAGAGAATTCGTACTTTAGCCGTACTGTTCGCATGTGGAATAAACTCCCCACAGAAGTCTTTCCTGCCACTTTCAGTGTGTCAGGGTTCAAATCGAATGTCCATAAACACTAATCCCTCTATCCTCCTTCCCAAAACCTATTTTCCTAGTTCCGGCTCAATGCTTTGCATAAAAAAAAATAGCAGCAACCTTAAATCAAAAACTTTTCGTCCTTTTAACTTTTCCTTCTACTGTTGAATTCTGAGAAAACTACGTCTAATAGTTTGCCTTTGACAACCATTTAAAACATTCAATATCGTAAATTTTAGCGAAAATGAATGGCGGTGAATTTCGGGTAATCAGCACATTATAATTTTTAGTAAAAAAGATCAAATCGCCGCGACCAAAGAAGAAAGGCTTGACAAATACTGTGTGAACTCTGCACCATCAAAGCCAGTGATGAAAATAAAGCCAAACAGTCAGTTGTAGCATTACAAATCGTCGCTCCAGAAATTATCTATAAAATTCAATGTTTCACACACACTAAGGGGCAATTTCCACAATACGGACAAATGAATTGTGTAGAAATTTTGTATGGAAATCGCTCAAAAAACTGAGTGGTTTTCATACAAATTTTCTACTCAAACCAATTGTTTGTATTATAGAAACAGAACATAAACTTTAATATATAAAACCTTAGACACGAACCACAGTATTTAACATAGCTCTGTTAATACATTAACGTTGCTCTGTTGATATACATATAAAAATCACAATGAGTGCATTTCAAGCGAATTTTGCTAGGAAGGATACAACGTTGGCGGCAAAAAATTACATGTTGGAAGTTGTATAGGAGGTATCCCCCAAAAGATCCTGTAATTAGACTTTCGAACAGCTTGTTTATTTTTTTGTTTTTTGAAAGTAGTTGACGTGGGCGGTAAAAAATGATTGGGGGAGAAAATTTAATTATAGACTCTTGTATAGGGAGGGATACCTCCTCTACAAATTCCAATATTTTTTTTTGGCTCCTTCCCAAGAAAACTACGTTTTTAGTGCAATCGATTAGGTTTTTTATATTTCAACAGAATAATGTTAACCTGTTAGCAGAGCTCTGTTAAAATCTATGGTTAGTGTCTAGGGTTCTATACACATATTAAAATTTCACTTCACACACATTAAAATCCCTAGAATTATATTTAGAAGAAAAGTGAGAATGAAAGTGCATGAGATGGCTGAGACAGTAGTCATCTTAACCGATACAGTCCATCACATAGTCTTCAGCATTAAACTCCTACGGCTACACATTTCCTTCACCTAAATTAAAGTAATTTACTGAACGGTAAGAGCATTCTGTCAAATCGTGGAAAACATTTGGATTGATCCTGAACTAAATGAATCGAATTTAATGTTGACTAAATTGAAAAATAGAACGCTTTTTGTTTTCATCCAGAAAGTTACGGAATTGTTAAACTGCTTTCGAGTTATGTTCTTTATGTTTTAATGTTGTGTCTTATTAACCAATTATAGAAAGCAGACAGTAATTTGAACATTTAATATTAATAAGAATTTTTTTCTAATATCGCTATTCTTTAAAGGCAAACATATTTATATGCAAAAATATTGTTTGAGTGGTTTTCGTAAGAATCGTGTTCAGATAGTCATGGAAATTTTTCAAATATCATTTCGGTACGGAAATACAAACCTGAAATGTACATGTCGTTACATTAATATGATTTCAAATCGCCACTTTTCTGCAAATAGCGATAACTAAGAGGATGTTACCTATGGAATTGTCATAAATACGTGATTTGAAAAAAAACAAGGCCCTTTATATATTAAGGTAACAATTTGTATATGTATATAAAAATATATAACCAAGATTTACTGTACCTGTTCTGTTAAAAAAATTTACGTACACAAAATATTATCACGCGTTTATTTTTAAACGCGCAAAAAAACATAAGACAAGATAATATTAAACTATTTTAAGCGATAATTAAAAACAATACAAATAAACAAAGTTATAAATAAGAAGGCTCCCTCTGTCGCATGTATATCTCGAAAATTATTCATAACAATTTTTGTGTGATCACTCAGTGATAATCTACAATAAAAAAAAAGTTGCTCTAAATTTTTTTCCCATGTTAAAAATTTTTTATTTCTGGCAACAGATGAACAAAAAAAAATTTCAGAAGAGCTGATTTTAATTTGTCTTGACTAGATGCGATTTAAAATATTCAAGTATAACATTAGAATTTTCCAAAATTCTTGCTAATGTTCTTAGCATCTTCCTTTTTTCTACATTAAGAATTTTCGAATTGCGTACATTTTTTCGAGCTTCCAAGTCACAATGCATGGGAGCACGTATAGATTTTGAAAATTTGGAATAGTAATTTAAAAAAATAAGCTCTATACGTGCATCCTTCATACATATACATACATGTGGGCTAACATACAAATGTATGCATGCATATGAAAAATTCCAGATCCTATAGTCTTTTAAGAGTCTATTAAATTTCTGTAAAAAAAAATTGCTACGCCGCCATGTGAAAAATTTAAAATTTTATATGAAAATAATATGAGTATTTGGACTGGAATCTTGGGAAACAGTCACCGTCCGACCTTTAGAAAACACAAGACATTTAACAGCATTAAAACTAATGATAAATTTATTTTTAGCTTTGTTTTTTTTTTTTTTTTGTCAAAACATCATATTAAAATTATAAAACTAAGTTCTTTATCAAAATAGTTCTCAAAATTTAATAAAGCAACGGTATACATACGTACAAATGTATTCATATGTACATATTTTTTTTTATAAAAAGACTAATTGTAAAAGGTTTGGTATACAGTAAGATTCCATCTCTCGATCCCTTTGATTGCTGCATCTGCATTTTGTTTTTTCCTCTTAACATCAAAATGAAATCCTACAACATTTTCTTTGTTATTGCTGTTGTTGTAATGACAGTGTTTGTGAAACTTTCTACAGCCGAGGAGGTAAAAAAGTCTTTTATATTCGGTTTTCACAAGACGAACGAATTAGTTTTTAAAGTAAAATTTTGTACAAAAGCACTCAATTTTTTTTATACAAATTTTACACTCAACGCATTCGTTTGTCTTGTGGCAACAACAGCTTAAAAACTATGTATTTTTGATTTATCAAGGACACACATACATATAGAAATTCATTTCCATATAAAATCCTTTTTTTAAATTTTCAATAAATCAACAATATAATTGATTTGTTTTGTTCTAAATAAGACAGCTAATATTTACAAATAAATAAATAAATTTTTTTTATATTATTTCTCTGCTTAGTGTAAAGAACCTTTAACTGAATGCTCTCAAGATCGAGAGTGTTGTAGCAAGTTCTGTGGAAAAGCTACAATATTTAGCAGTCTTCGTTGTTTAGCAAAACAACAGGATGGTCTTACCTACCGGCCACATTAATTTTAAAGACAAAAAAGGGAAAAAAGTTTCGTGTCTAACTTTAGTTTTTAAACGAAAAACTCAACTTTATTTAGTTAATTTTTTTATTTGTATTTTGCATTTAGATGGAAAATATTTGTAATATATTAAATCCAACAGCTATGTAACACGAAATATATTTGCACAAATTAAGTAAAGTTTTAATTTTATTTTAAACACAAAACAAAATAAATAGTCTTAAAGGTACTTAAATCAATCCCAAGCGGTGTCAATAATGCGTTAAGCAGGGGGTTTTTTTAAATCAAAAAATAGATTACTTAAAAAAGCATACAGCTTGATTTAATGCAAAAATTAACGGCTTTAGATGGGATCCATCAATCCACATTCAACATCATCATGCATATAATTGAAAGACTTACAAATTTCTTTTATTTACAATTAATCCTGTCGCATACTTGAATCAATCTTTCATCGGGATTTATTATGTTAATTTTTATTCTGGAACACAATTCAAATAATATTCATTTATATAAGGTTTTCCAATAGGGATGATATGATTTTGAAGTGACGTTTCGGCCATTTGTAATATGTCATAATCTGTCATTTGTTTTTCATTGTATTCAGTAGTGTTTACAATTTCAACATGGAGCGGTAAACGCAAGAACAACTTTTACAAATTATTCAGTTTTATTATCAAAATAATCGGTCTTCAATTGCCATTTATGGTCGTTATAATCGACCAAATGTGCTCACTATTCGTCGAATTGTTGAAAATTTTGAGCTAACATTTTCTTTACATAATGTTCAAGTGCCAATAAGACAAACCCCCGCTCGAAGCAATGCAAATATTGCTGCCGTTCTGGAAAGTGTTGCTGAAGACTGCAATTTGTCGATTCCAAGACGTTCTCAACAATTGGGACAGTCTCAAACCACAACCTGGCGGATTTTGTGAAAGGATTTGGGTTTGCTAGAACTGTAGCCATTGGGCCACAGTAAACGACGTGAATTTGCTGATTTTGCCACACAGCAAATGCAACAGTTGAATTATTGCGAGAAAAGCTTGGAGATTCAATTATTTCAAGGAATTGTGATATTGAATGGCCTCCAAGAAGTTGTGATTTAACACCATTAGACTATTTCTTGTGCGGTTATTTGAAGTCATTGGTCTTTCGAAAGAAACCAGATTCTCTTCAAGCTTTACAAGTCAATATTGAACGTGCCATCCATGACATACGACTCGATTTAGTGGAAAAAGTGCTCGAAAATTGGGTTCATCGAATTCGTGCCTGCAGAAGAATTCCTAGAGGCCATTTGAATGACGTTTTATTTAGAACTTAATTGTATCGATTGAACTTCACATTAAATAAAAAACTTTTGAATTTAAATTTCCCTTTAGATATTTTTTATTTAGGATTAGCACTCAGGGAATAACGCCTATTTATGCAATGCATTGTGCCAGAGTTCACGGAGAGGGAAGAGGTAGAGAAGATTTTAAAGGTTTAATTCTTTTACAGCTCTGCGCATTAACTTTGCTTAGTTGTATTAGCAAGCATTTTATGAATTGTTTTACTTCGCCGTTGTTTCCGATAACCGACGAATAGAACAAACGTTGTTTTTGGTAGAAGACACTAAACCTCGTCAATATTCTTGTGTAAATGCTTCCACTACTTGTTTGGTAGCTCTGTTGAATGTGATTACATATCCCATTTATACACATTTCGAATGCAAATAGAACACGAGACTTCTTCTTAATAAATTAATGTTATTTTTTTATTTTGAAAGGGGTTTTTTTGCAATTTGATCCCATTTTTTTTATAGCATAGGCAAGGGATCTATCAGAAATATTGCCCAGTATTTATGGGCTGATTTAAAATATTTTTGTTTAGTTTTTTTGTTTTTTTGTTTTTTATTGCGGTCGGTTATTTTTTGCCCGAATTATGTTCGTATGAAACCTAAAACATCTGGATAAAAATAAATTAAATGATTTTTGAGAGGAAAGTTTTTATGTTTATAATTTGAAAACTGCGCAACGGATTTGGAGGGGATTTCGTAGAAAGACAGTAACAGGGTGGTGTTGGCTGAAGTGGTTACCGCGTTGATGACTTAGGACCTGGGTTCAAACCCTGTCCAGATCGAACCAATCAACATCATCAATTTCTCTAATATGCGTTGGTATGGCATTGTATTAATTTTTGTTGGACTGTTAAAGCTGATGAAGGCATAGCACTGGTCCCTAAAAACTGTTCAGACAACCATTAATACTGTTCCAAGCTAATTTACACGTCATCGCCCTCATACAGCTTAAGAAAGACAATGCGTCTAATTAACACTAGAGTCGCTGCAACAGTGCTCTAAAAATAAACAAAACGCGCAATAGCAGGGTTGTGAAATAATTAAGATTTCTTCTACATTTCCAACATCTATTAATAAAAATAATTGGGGAAAAAACGAGGAAAACTTTTTTCTTTTTCCAAATTTTTTTTATATTTGCTTTAACATACAGTATTACTTTCTGGAGGATAAAATGTGTGGAAAGCCGATACATTTCTTTGGTTCTATGTATTTGGCTTAGGTACTCATTATTTTTTCGATAAATTTGACATAAAGACAGTTTAAGCCTTTATTAATTTGTAGCGGGTACAAAGTTATGGATAGAAAACTCGGGGTCAATTGTCTCCAATCAATACAAGGTTTAGGTTTATTTATTTATTTTTATTTTTTTAATTTTAAAATCAACGGAAAAAATAAACTAACATAATATTGAGAAATAAATTGCGTAAAAAAGAGAATTTTTTACTACTAGTGTGTGTGGATATGTAAATATATGCACATATGTGCGTGTGTGTGTATCTACTTATTTTGGTATAAGTAGACCAATTCGAAAAGATGTGGGACACAGTAATATCTTCTCTTGCTACCGTCTAGAATCCTGCTGATTTTTCTTTAATTATCAATATGAAATTCTACAACCTTTTCTTTATTATTGCTTTTATAATGGCAGTATTTGGACAACTTCCTACAGCTGAGGCGGTAAAATAATATTATTTTTCTATTATTTATAAAAAATTACTAAATTTTTTTATTTTATTTTTTCAGTGCGAGACCATCGATGCTGCATGTTATAGTGATTTAGAGTGTTGTGGCCATAGTTTCCAGATGAAATGGGTCCGAATTCGTCAACTTTTTAGCGTAAAATCGTCAAAATCGTCAAAACAGTTTTCCGAAGTCGTCAATAAATCGTCGAATATAAAATCACAATTTTTTCAAACAAAAGATTCATTTTATTTAACAAAACATAACATAACAAATAAAATTCAAGGGTTTTTATATAAAATAAAGTAAATTCTTATCAATAAAGAGATCAGCTGTTGAAACAAAGTATTAACAGGTGTTTTGTGCATTTTTTTAAACATTAGCTACATACCATATCCACAAAATATTAGCAAGTTTAAATTTTTAGAGAAATTAGTGATAAAATTTGCGTTTAAATTAAAAATTATTCATGTTACAACACATTTGTAAAAATTAAAAAAAAATTAAACATATATATTGGAGTTGAACCGTTTTATTAAATCAGTACCCATGTTCTGTAACTTTAGTGAGAAGTTCTAGTGGCGAAAATATGTGAAACAAATTATTCCATCGTTTCTCGATAAGTGAGAAAAAACTTAATCTGTAACTCATGTCGAAAACTTCCAAAAATGCTTACGTCGTTACGTTAGAAATGTCAGAAAATATAGCTCAATGTCGATATGTAATTAAAGGCGATAAGAATGCTAGCCAAAACAATCTTCGACGGCGACCAAAATATGCTAAAGTAGAAGAATATAAGCGGCGGCGTCAAATATACTACCGTCGGCTATACAAAATAATGTATTGTGCGGCTTTAATGATTGTTATTTGCAAAATAGTTTCGGAAGCACTTCCTATTAAAAACATTTTTAATCATTTTTCTAATATTATAAAAATAAAATAATAATTAAACAATTAGTTAACCTTGAAATACCAATTTTTTCATTAATTTTATTTCGAATAACATTGTTAAGATGTTAACTCACCGCGTTTTTTGTTGTGAGTATATTTGACAGTTCAAAGTGAGAACTTTTTCGAGCAAAAGTCTTACAGACACAGTATTTCTGTAAAATTGCGAGTAATTTTCTTACGTGACAGTTGTTACTCACAAAAAAACTTACAGGTTCAGTTTAGTGAGAAAATCAACTGTTTGTTTCAATTTATGACATTTTTGTTTCATTATGCACGTTTCAATCGAAAAGTTTCACGTAGCGTGAGTTACAGAACATGGGTACAGGTACTACTTTCATGTCAAAACAATTACACTTGTTTAATTTTAAATGATCTTTAGTATATAAAATTGCCTCCAAAGAAGCTTTCTGTAACCGATTTCTAACTTTTGTCTTATTGAATTAACTTGGCTAAGCACTATTTCTGCATTTGCCGAAGAATGTGATAAAACCAAATTTTTTTAATAAAATTAGTTTGCGTGGGAAATAAAAGACAAGAGTTTTGTTTCATCACTGAAATCTTTTTCCAAAAATCTAAAAGTTTTATGTCCGTATCCGGGAAGAATTATTCTAAATTTAGTAATTTAATTTGTCTGAACTCAGATTCAATTTCCTGTCTTTCACGTACTTTAACAAATTGTGAAAATACTTTAAGAATATCATTAAATGAATTGTTATTTTCTTTTATAAGATTGTAGGGATTAATTTAGCTTAATGCTTTGAATTTGTCTTCAAAGTCAAATCTCAATAAAACTTGGTCACACAGTTCTACGTAAAACTTTCTACAATTTTTAATGATCTCACACTTTCCATTTTCATAAATTAATATACATACGTATGTACATAGGAACAATCTCACTTATTCAAGTTCAAGTTTTTGGCGTGCTTTAAAATATTGACACAAATGTATGTATGTTTGTTAATAACAGTTGATAAATTATGAACATCAAGAGGTTTAAGGCCTATTTAGCCGATCGTTGAAATTGTAGATGTAAGCTATATGTTGTTGTAATGTAAGAGCTAACGTTTTTGTAGTTATAGAATGCTCAAAAATATAACCAGAAAAACAGCTCTTTGACATTTGAAGCGACCTAATAAGTAATGCAAAAAATATTCAGCTTTCGTAGCGCTGCCACCTTGTTTATTACATCATGGTAGTGTCAATGTTCTGTAGAACGCTGCCAACTTATAATTGTTTAAAAATCGTCAAATTTATGACCAAAATCGTCTCGTCGTCAAACTGCCTTTTTTGGGATCTGAAATCGTCAAAATGACGATAGATCGTCAAATCTTGCAACCGTGGTTGTAGCCACAAGTGCGTAAAGAAAAGCCGAAGCTACCGTCAGTGTGCATAAAAGCAAAAAAGAACAGAATAAAATGAAATGTTATATATTTGTTGGGACAGAAATTCTTAAGAATTATCTTCAATAAATTGTTCATGATAATAAAAAAAAATCTTTTACTAAAAACTAGTTTAGTGTTTATCCAAAAATTATTAAAAATTTTATCTTGAGCCGTTATCATCCATCATTCACCCTCTTAATTCCCATGGTAAAGGCCCTGATATTCTCAAGTTTGTACTTCGCGATATCAATAATGCCCTCATGGAAACGTTTGCTCAGCCATCTTTGCCTATGGCGTTGCACCCTTGGGCAATGACAGATGATATGCTCTATACTTGCTGGCTCCTCTTCATCCCCACACATCCTACAGAAATCTTTAGTGCTATTTTCATATATGCTGGTCCTCGCTCTAACCGAGCAATGGCGAGTCAACGCGCCTACTAAGACTCTCAAAACCTTTCTATTCATAACCAGAAGTAGATCAGATTTTCCTGAGTCTAGTTCTGTCCATATTGACTCGAGATTCTACAATCATCTCTAATCCTCCAGGAATGTTTGGTTCTGCTAATTACCCAATTACTGAGTTGCCTATAGTAGTGACCGATTGGAGGTTTAACCGACCTGTCGCTAACTGCCACATCTAATGCTGACCCTATTCTTGCCAGCTCATCAGCAATTTCGTTTCCCTCAATATTGCAATGTCCTGATACCCAATGTAGTCTAACGCTAGATTTGTACATAAGCAAGTTGAGAGATCGCCTACAGGAAGTAATGCGCTGTGTTGTCTTTAGCTTCAAAAGGTATCAATCGCTGTAGGAACAGATTTTTAGTGACCAGTGCTCTGCTCTACCTTCGTAAGTTAAACAGTCGAACAAAAATTAATACAGTGCAACACTAATGTACATTAGAGAAATGTATAATTTTAATAACTTGTTGTGACCAGGGTTTGAACCCAGGTCCTACGTTTGCTTATTAGTCAACGCTCTAAACACTTTAGTCAGCACCACCCTCAAACAAATTTCTGGATCATTTTAAAAATTGAAGTTGAATGAGTCATGTCCGTCTGTCCGTTTATCATGCTCTGCGTCTGTCTGTACGTGAAATCGGTTTTCCGAAACCACCACAAGAATTAGAGACTTGGGTCTTGAACTAATGTGTCAGGATTTGTCTTAAGACAAGTCCTATTAAAAATCAATATAATTCTAACAGAAATCAGTATTAAATCTTGTGTTGAAGATAACAATTCAAAACAATATCATGTGTGGTTCGTTAAAGTTACTTAATGTAATTTTCTTTTTTTTTTTCGTTGAAAAGGGGGTTTCAGGGATTGAAAAGACCAGGAATTGAAAATTTTAAAATATTTTAAATAGTATGTAATAATGAATTTATAAAATGTTTGCTATAATTATTTGAAATTTTGCTAATTTAAGAAGAAGTTAAGGAAAACAAATTTTGTTCAACTGTGTAAGTCATTTCCTTAACTGATTTTTTTTAAACTAACATATATTAACGAGTAATGAAAGCATTTACACATGAATACTGATGTAGTGTACTCTACATTATAATATTATTTATTTCACAGCTTCACTTATCTGAGCCTCCCTAATGTAAATTCCTAAGGACATTCCTTGGAAGTTGCATTGGAAGTATTGTAGCTTAAGGCAACAACTAGTATTAAGTATTATGTTAATTTTGTAGCTTTAAGATTACCGTTAAGTTAGTATTTAAGTCCTTGTTTTCGAAATAATAAATCACTTATTATTCAGCCTCGAATCGGCTTACATTTTTATTTATTTAAACACAGGCATTTATCTGCCTTGCAAATTTAGGCCAGTGGCGTTCTTAAGCGCCGGCACCCATTATTAGGCAGGACTTTTGAATATATAAAAATACACACCTCTGTCATTACACTGACAAGGGTTAGTGGCTTCTACCGAAAACAACGTTTGTTCTATTCAGCCGTGTAGCTGAAATCTAAAGTGATGTTTAGGTATATTAATTTTTACTTTGTTGCTTGAAATATGTTAACAATGACTAATATTTCTCTGATTATTAGCCTGTATAAATATCAACAAATAAAATATGTAAATTAATTTCGTTCGTATAACAAAATATTGTATATTTTTTTTAATTTTGTAAAAAACAATTGTGACTTATAAAAAATGTGCTCTCCAAAGAAATAAACATATCTTGGAAAATTGGTTTTTTTTTTTTTTTTTTTTGTTTTCTACATTTAGAGTTTGGCTAAACTGAAAATGATGTGTCACCGAATTTATTATAAAAAAAAATTTTTGACAATTTAAAATCTATTGAGGTCTCAGTCTGTATAATTGTATGTTTGTATGTAGATTTGTGTGTTTCCAGACAGCCAGGTCATATAATCTCTTTAAGAAGAACATAGAATTTACTAAAAGTCAAAACAAAATAATAAAATAATTAAGACAGTTTCTTTATCTAAATAATTCCTTTGAATTCTGATTTTAGAAACGGAGGCAGAGAATTATTTATATGTATGTATTTTCTTATTAAAAGACTTAAACGAAAAGGTTTGTGCCAGTTAAATAATTCCTTCTTTCAACTTCAAAATGAAATTCTACAACATTTTCTTTATTATTGCTGTTGTCATAATGACTGTATTTATGCAATTTTCTGCAGCCGAAACGGTAAAAATCGATTAGTCTTATATTAATTTTTCAAATCTTTAGAATAAATAAATTCATCCTTTTTCATATAATCTTTCAATAGTGTAAATCGAACGATGTTGCTTGTTCTACAGATGGGGAGTGTTGTTCCGGTAACTGTGGATTTGTACTATTCTTCGGTTTTCGTTGTGCAGAAAAACCAGACGACATTTTAAGTGGAAACTTTCTGCCTATTTAAGAGTTTGGAGCTACACAAAAATTAATAACTAATTTAATATTCTAATAAAAAGAAAAGTTTTACAGCTTTAAAACAAATTCATTAGTTTTTTTAATTAAAATTTTGAAAGATTAACTTTTTCAAGGAAATTGATGAAAAGAGAATATTTTGTTAAAAATTTAACTCTGGAAGACGTACATAGTCTCGGTTTGCTATGAAATTTTTCTTTCATGAAAGTCTTAATTTGTAGATGATCGGGCAGAAAAGAATGGGATCGGGTACTGATTTTAACCATTTTTCACAAAAAGAATGCAAAATTATCGGGATATAATATAGGCAACAGATTTGGGGCGGTAGGACTATGGTAACGGACACGCACCCGAATCCAAAGTAAATAATAATATTCACATAACTGCGTAACTAAAGCAATGAATGTCTTCCAATTCGGTCTGTGTTATTCCAAGAACAAAATACAACAGCAAAATCTAGGGGTGTGATAGGACGTAAAAAGTTGTAGAGTCTGTGATGGACACTTTTCACGCGCATCTCATTGCTGATGTCTTGCAGACATTGTCTTGGAATTGTATAATCCATGCATTGCTTTGAACGGCTTGACCGATCATGACAGTTTTTCTTTTCTATTTTTGCCGTTTCGAATTCGAAATCTAATTTGGTCTTAGTAGTAAAAAATGTGTCCATTACTGAAAAGTTCCTTAAAATCTATTGATTTGATTTACTTTTCTAATTACGTAAAGTTTTTTATGAAATCGGTCGTTCAGTCAGCTTTAAGAACTTTCTAAACTGCGTCATTTATATATTTCTATGTGTATGTATGTATTTATATAACTTTTTAGAAAGAGAGAATTTATTAATGTCAAAACAAAATAATAAAATAATCTAATGTAGACAAAAAATCTTTATCTTAATCTAAATTATCTCTTTGTCGATGTGTTTGAAGACCGAATGTGGAACTAATTGTCTGTATGTACTAATTCGAAACGGTATGGGAAACAGTTATATTTCATCTATCAATCCTTTAGATTGCTTCTGATTTGCTTTCAATTATCCTAATGAAATTCTGCAACATTTTCTTTATTATTGCTGTCGTAATGGCAGTATTTGGACAATTTCCAACAGCCGAGGCGGTAAAAAATATTATTTTTGAAATATTTAGAAGAAATAAATTAAATTTTCATTTTTTTTTCCGTAGTGCAAACCTTACGATGCTGTATGTTCTCAAAATGAGGAGTGTTGTTCCCATAAATGCGAATATACAGTCTTCGACAGTCGTCGTTGTTTAAAGTAACAAAAATCAGTGGAAGGAACATCGTAACTTTCTACGACCTTAAGATTATTGTTCCAAATACTTTTGTGACAAATTGTAAATTTTTATTTATTGATTTTACCTTAAAATATAAAAATATAAAACTGTAATAAAAAAAATTAATTCTAAATTTTTCTTTAAATATTCTATAGGGACCACAATATTCGGTAACGCAGGTTCGTTCTCCGCCCGCTACATGAAACCACTAAAAGTTGTTTTTTTTTTTTTTGGTATTAAAAATATCATCGCTCTAGATAAACATATTCGTTATCTTTTTTGACAAAATTGAAAAAAATTAATTCTCAAAACATAAATGAAACTAACTCAGACCGGCCGGCGTGATTCGCTACACCACCATTTTTTTTTATGTACAAGTAAAATAAAACTTTATAAGTAATTTTCTAGTTTTTACCTTTTTTTCCTTTAAGTTCTCTTTTCGGTATAGAAATGAAGCAAAGCAATTTTTTTTTATATTTTGCGCATTCGCCAGACTATCAGCGTGTGTGTACAGCAAAGTCTTAAAATTTGTGTTATGAAGCAAAATAAATGCTTGGTAACACAGAAATTGTCATGCGCTGTCGCAATAATAATTCATCTAATTCTAAAGCAGATAGAAAAATTTTTATTTAAAAAAACAAACACTGCCAACAATCGCTATTAATCTTGTTACGCTTAGAGCGCCACCTGTTGATATTTTTTTGAATTTACATACCTTCTTCCTAAACCCTGAGGTGTGCTGATAGTTTCGTTAAAACCTCTAAGAACACGTCATTTTTATTTTGCAATTAATTCCCTCATTTAAGATCACTTCAACGATGCGTGTACATACATACATACGAGAAGTGCAAACAAATTGTTGTTTTCTTATCGTTTATATTATTAAAATGGCCCAAAATTATTGTTATAAATTAAAAAGATAGCAGAAACTAAAAAACGAGTTAAAAAAAACGTTTAAAAAGAATTATCTACTCTATACAATATATTTAGAAAAACATATATAATCCCCGGATTAATAAACACTAAACTGTAAAATGAAGAGATGTATTTTGACAAAAACGACTTAAGTATAAGCAATTTTATGATTAAATTTTTTGCTGACGACCCTATAAATAATAGTCTGCGTTAAGCGGCATCATTCATTCGTTCTGTTCTTTCCAAATATTCGTTTAGAAAATGAAACTTTTTACTATTTTCTTCATGACCGCAGTCATGGTGGCAGTGTTTGTACAATTCTCTACAGCCGATGAGGTAAAAATATGTTTAACTATATTCTAATAGAATTATTCTTGAAAAATTATTAAAGTTAAAGCTGCTTTAACGTACGAATTTCGTATGGAAAACCTGGTTTAACAATTGTTTTTGAATAAAGCAGTATATTTAGCATTTCTTGGAACATATGTGAAATCATCAATCAGTAAACAAAAAACATATTTTCAAAGATTGTGAAAAAAAAAAACGTACGAGTATAATAACATTTTTTTATAATGTGCTTTCTTCGTGTAATTCTCAAATAATTTTGACAATTTATGCTTAAACTAAAAAGTTTTGGGAGTTTTATTGCAAATATGCTTCAAGTCTACTGATGATTTGCACGCATATAACATACGAATACACAAATGCAATCCACAACAAATAAAGATTTTTCTTTTAAATTAATTTATTTTAAATTTTATTTAATCAGGAAGTCGCTTCAAACAGTGTTAAGGCATGTAAAAAACTAAATGAAGAATGTTCTGAGCATGGTGAATGTTGCTCCAACTACTGCGTAGGCTCCTGGCTTAGCAAACATCAATGTGAAACTGCGCCATCTGCAGACGTAATGCGCCAGCAAATGATAGGATTACTGAATGCCCGCGGGTGAAAAGCTGCCTTTAAAGAAAAACCTTTATTTAATGAGAAAATAATTTAAGTTACTACCGAACGAACTAAACAATAAAACTTAATGTTGGGCTTTTTTTAATTATTTGATATATTTGTTATAAAATCTAAAATGGTCTAAAATAATACAAACATTCTGATATAAAAACTGATATAAAATAAAACTTTCAGGTTATTAAAAAAAATGTTGCTTAATATCTTTTATATATGTATGTATGTATATGCATGATCGGTCATTGTGCGATTATTTTTATGACAGATCATACAAATCGGACAAACACGTTGATACTTACTCTCGTCTCTCGTTGATCAACTGAATAGAAATTATGTTATCAAAATTTTGAAATTACATCACCATAAACACTTTCCCTAATAATTTGGCCAACCACTGTATTTATTTACTAAATGTGTCTTATATAATTGTTGTAGACAGAAATAATTAAAACAAAAAATAATAATAATTAAACCAAACAAGAAAACTAAAAACAACGGCTTCACAAGAAATCTGCTCAAAACCTCTATGCAGGCATAACAAAAACGTTACGCACTC
The DNA here is from genome assembly GCA_947311025.1 of Lypha dubia. Classification (NCBI taxonomy): domain Eukaryota; kingdom Metazoa; phylum Arthropoda; class Insecta; order Diptera; family Tachinidae; genus Lypha; species Lypha dubia. Next base: position 97,188,913 of record OX371263.1, on the reverse strand, counting down.
ACTGGAGCGAGCATTTATTTAACAAAAAATAAAAAATAAACAATTTTTATAAACGAAAATTATGTGATTTAACCTTAATAATAAAAGATGACGAAGAGTGATGAGCATCACCTTATATTTTCACCAAAAAATTTACAAGTTTTGTTTAAAAATATTTATAATTTTTTTAAATTAAAAGTTTGAGTTTCTATAAAAAATTATGTAAAATAATTTGTTTCTTAAGTTTTAAGTGACCTTGGCTTTCAAATTTTAATGTTTTTTATAAAATGTGTTTTTGAAAAATTTCTATTTCACACTTACATACACATGCCAACAGCAGCAGCAGCAGATAGTTTTGTTGTTGTTCGATTTAGCTTTTCCATACGCATAAAACTTTATATGTATGATTTTGTATTTTATGTTTTAACAAATTTCCGTTTCCGTTTTTATTTTGTTTTAATTTTGTTTTATTGTTTTTTTTTTTTTTTTTGTTAACCACAAAACAACCAACTAACCAACCGCCCGCCTGCCAATCTTCCAATCTGCTAATGACGCTTTCAGTTTAACACAATAAACTGTACAAGTTTTCCATTAACGTCCTTGGCTTTATGGAGCCTTGTGTCCCGTACCGTCCCCCCGTCCCAAACACAAACGCTTCCACTGCCATCAATGTTACTGCTACATGTTGTGTCTACTTAATGGTCATATCTTGTACAGACTTTTTGTTATTGTTCTCTTGTTGTGTATTTTTTATATTTATTTTTTTTTTTATATCGTTTTGTTGATTGTATCTTTTATCTGTAAACTGATGTTTGGTTTTTGATTTGATTGCCACTTATGTGTCATAAATGTAACATATGATTTCTCTAACAATGGTGGTTTTGTTGTTGTTTTTATAAATTATTATCTTAATATTGAATCTTTTCTATGTTTTCCATTTGTCTTTTTTCAGTGTCATCACTTGTTGCTGCAAATGCTGATGGTGCTGGTGCCTGTTTGTGGTCACATTGAAGGCTACGTACGTGTGCGTATTGACAACAACAAGATTTATTCAAGGTATCGTATCTTGACTGTTAGTGTTTATTTTTTGCAAAATTTAATAAATTTTCTAAAATAGCATCATTGATTATTTTCTTAAAGATAACGAAGTTAAATGATTCTATTGGTTTTTGTCACATAAAAGTTTCGTATAAAATCTGTAAAACAATTTGAGACATGAGACTTGCTTGACTTAATTTCGTTAAGAAATTGATGCGACTTCTACTTTTATAAGTTGTATTTGGCACAATGAAATATTCCAAAATTCTTATTAAAGTTCCCTTCAAGGTCATCCTAAATATATATTTTTATATATCTAATGATTTTAATCTACATAATCAAAGTTTCATTTGTTACAACCGGAAAAAAATTATTAAAATCAAAACACAACTTTTGATTTCTTTTTTTCAATGAACCAGTGGTGCAGGACTCGATATTAAGTTTTATCTAGCCAGATCTACCATCGAGATGATATCAACTGTTTTTAGTACGTAAAGGACTTTCTATGTCAAAATTTCTACACTATTATTTTCAATGAACATCAAAAATCAATAGAAATAAAAAAACATGCTTAAAGTTCAGCTCATTTGCCAATAAAATCAAATTTAACTAAACTTAAATTTGCTATTTCATTTTAAACAAGTTTGCTACTAAAAATTTCAGTGCTGTGGTCCTTCAAACTGTGTTTAATATTTCTCGTATTATGTGATCTTGATATACACTATCCAAATTACAACTTGTTGCTATATTAGCTAGCTTACACTTAGTAGCATTAAATATCATCACCAGTAGCAAAAACTTTTCTTTGTTTTATTAATCTGTTTTTTTCTTTTTTGTGATGGTTAGTAGTGAAGAAAGTTGAAGAATATAATTTGCTTTGAGCGGATATTATATTTGTAAGGTTCGTTTATAATTTCAAGTAGCATATGTGAATAGCAATCTTTTTTTTTTTTTTTGTTTATGATTATTAGTGATAAAATAATTTAAAAATTTTTTATTATATTCTAACTTGCTAAATAATTTTTCAATTTTTTTGACTCATAGTTTCTAGAATTATTAGAATATAAAATTTTAGTCAATCTTGTTAAAACTAAAAACGACAATTAACTTAAAAAAAGTCTGGTACTGAACATTTCAGCATTCTAGTAGCATTTGTTGCTGAAGTAGCACACACGCAGTAGCATCAAATGCTCAGCAAAATTTATACATTTATTTTTTATATTTTCTTTCTTAATTATTTATTTTTTTATATTTTTTCTGTGATTTTTGGTGCTAAAATAACTTTAAAAAAATATAATTTGTTTTGAATGTATGATTATATTGGGTTATTATAGCTGTAAAGTGGGTTCATAATATCTAGTAGCATATGAACATTATATCTAATTTGATCTTGTGATTCAATAATTAAACCACAAATTGTTTTTAAGGTAACCTACACTAAGTAGCATGAAATGCTACAGCCAGTAGCAAAAACTTTTCTAGGTTTCATATAGTAGATTTTTTGTTTGTGATTCTTGGTGGTGAAATATTTTGAAAATTATAACATAAATTTATTTTATATATTCTTGCTATAGCAGTTCTTTGCTATAGTAGCTTGCAGTTAGTAGCAGCAAATGCTAAACGACACTTGTTTTTAAAAATCTTTAAATTCGTGATTTAGAAATAGAATACGGAAGTTTCGTGACTGGATTCCGGGATTTTCTGTAGCACTTTTTATGTAACCAACCGCTAACAAAGCGATAAATTCAGATTTCCTTCTCAATATTTTCTAATTAAAATGAATTTATGTTTAAAAGAAGAATATAATAAAACTCACCTGAAAACAATAATATGATGATTTCAAATGCTTTCAAGCATAATTTAGCTAACGATCATTACAGTATTCATTAAAGAAATGTTGTTCCTTTTTAATTTACTTTTTACAACATTTACGGCCAGACTATTTTGTTAAAATTATTCAATGACCCTTAAATAATAATTAATGGAATCAAAAAGCATTTAAATTGCCAACCGTTCTGATGACATTCAGACACACAAACTGTCGTTCATAAGAGACTAAAAACCAATAACCACAGATTTCATTAAACAAAATTTGCTAACTTGATGCAATTGAATTGAATTTAACACATTTTTTGCACTATTTTGTAAAAAAAGAAAAACACACAAATTAAAATAGGCTTAATTTTTTTGGTTGTATTGAAATTTTATAAAATTCTGGTTGAAATCCGTTTGTTTGTTTGGTTTTTTATTTTTTGCAGCATATATTATTTTTTTGGAAAAATCACTCATGTGAAAATTTATCTACCAAAAAAAAAAAAAAAAAAAAAATACGAAAAATAACTTTATTAGAATTGACCACTTGTTAGCGGTTATTTTAGCCACACTGTTTTATATAATTTTTGTTGTTGTGTTTTGTATATTTTTCTAAAAAAAACAAGATTATGTAATTTTCAATGCAACACTCCACTTTGAAAACCGTTGATTTAAGTTTACTTTTTTTTCTTTCGTCTTCTTCTTTAATTTTTGTTATTGTTTGTGTTGTTCTCCTTGTATGGATTTGTATTCGCCTGAAAAGCGCTTTTTGTGGTAATTTAAAACGTTTCTTGGCTCGCACCGTTTAAATGTGAAACGAAGCGCAGAATTATCTTTATTTATAAAGAAGATTTTCCTCTGCCCATCAGAGAGTGTTTTCCAGGGCTTAACAACAACAATTGCAGACTGTACTGACTGTAAGTCGTACTCAACTTGGGTGCTAAAAAGAAGTTAGTATTACATTTGAGTAGTTAGAATTAAATTTTTTAAAATAGAATCAGCGATGCCACAGAATAAAGATATGATTTTTATATATTGAAGAGTCTAAAAATGAAAATGGGATTTGAAGATTCATTTGTCTCTATATAAAATTTGCTTAGATTTACAGCCCAATTATAAATTTTCCCGGTGAAATGAGTATGGAGAACATGTACGCTTGCCGATTCTTTATTCGCTTTTTCTATTTTTTCTATTCCAATTAAATACTTAATTAGCGCAGTTGCCATTTCAAAGTTGCAAATGATTGATAAAGTTTTGTGTTATTTTTCAGTGGCTTTTTATAGAATCAGTCGTCAGACTGACCTTTTTCTGTAGTTGTTTTTTTTTTTTTATTTGGTATTTTGCGACGAAGAAAGATTTTTGATTGATTAAATGTCTGGCATCACTGGTTAAAATGCACTTATTCGGCTCTGAAAATGTTTTTGTTTATTTTAGTACAAAGAGGTACTAAATTATGATCTAAACAGCATGAAGCATGTTGAGTTTAATTGATTTTATCAATGTTGTTCTTTTATAACATTTCCTGTACTTAAAGGATCTTGGCATGATGAACAGTAGAAGGAAGTAAAAGGAATTGCTAATGTTTGTTAAAATTTTTTAAACAGTTTTCTTTTCACCATTAAGTTTTCAATAAGCTAAAGTAAAATATGTATATCTCTATCAAGAGAACGGCAAAAACGGCCAATACAACGGAAGGTTGACATGTTAAAAGGTTGAAAAATGTGGTTCGTAATGTTTTACAGGAAAGGTTTTACTTATTTCTGGCTCTCATTTTGGCCATTACAATTTGGTATGACTTAAAGATATAAAGCAAAAATAAAATTTGGTATTTTAAAATCTTTTTAACTAAATTTTATGACAAACTAGATTTTATCTGTGACTTCGTTCACGCTACATTTTAATGAAGGCAAAAAGTGTCTGTATACCAAATTTTTCGAAGAAACAACGAGGTACCAACAAACATCCACCTCCCAACCCTGACAGTACGCTGTATGTTAATAAAATAAAAAACTGTAATAAAAACAAAAAGTACCAGCTTTTCCTTATTTCAAAACCCAGAATGTATACTAAATATTAAAAAATAAAAAAAAGGACTAAAAGTACCAATTATCCCCGTTGTTAGCATTTAAAAAGTACCATATGATATCTAATTAATGTAAAAGAATTTCTGAAGAGAAAAAGTACCAAAAGTAAAAAATCACTAAAAGCAAAAAGAATACCATAAGTAAAACGTACCAAAAGTACTATTTCCTCATTTAAAATCCCATACAGTTTTTAAAAAAATAAAATCTATATATATAAAAAATTGTTGCACGTGTGTTGTCACTTTATAACTCTCGAATTCGATTAATTTTTAGGGTTTGTTTTTATGGTCGTATAGATGGTTTATGAAAAGTTTGCACGAAATCGGTCGACGCGTTCGTGAGTTATGACTCTTCATGACAAGGTGTGATTTTGTCCATATAAAAAAAAAAACAACATCAAATACGTAGGCGTCTATGAGCGTGTGCGGTATGTATACTATGAGAGTTGACTTCATACACACGGTAAATACACGTTGCAGCGCATACACGCATACGCATTGACAGCTGTCAGTGAGTAATCATTATAAGTTTAAACCGAAATTTATAAAAGTAAATATCTTCCGAGCGAAGCCGGGGGGCTCAGCTAGTGGTATATATAAAATATAAGTACAAAAATCAAAAGTACTAATCTAACCCTTTTAAGACCTTTAAAAGTACCCTGTAGTTTAATGAGGATCATATACTATCCGCGTCTAAGAACTTTCATCCATTGAGCAGCCATTGGGCAGTTTTCCGCGTTATAGCGAAGCAAACATCCAAACAAACTATAAAGTTTCACTTTTTTAATATTAGTCGAATATTTTTCAAGAACATTGCCGTTGAAAGGGTAATTTTTGACATTTTGTTAAGACCGGGATAAGAAGATCCATACAATGAAAAGTGAGAAAATGTTTTCTAGCAGTGTTATATACATACATAACCCTCCAAAAGATTGCACTTGAAATTTCAAAACGTAATGCTGCTCTGACAGAATCAATAGTGTCGGGACATGTCTTTTTGTCTGCAGAGTTTTCTTTTTTTACAACTAGATGAGTTGTTGGAATAAATAATTGAATATCTTGATTATAGATTTGTTCTAAAAATTATCCTTCATTCAAGCATACAAGTAATTAAAGAAGATTTTGAACCTTTTTGCTTATAATTCAATTAATTTATTCATCGCTAAACAAACTAATTAAATCCATCTAAATAAATTTAGTTCAGCCTTCCTGCCATACTACTATCTTTCGTAAAATAATCAACATAACAAAGGAATTCATGAATGAAGATTGTGTTCAGAATATCTGTGTGTGTAAGGACCTACATCCAAAATGAATTATTAATGTCATTAACAGGAAGCGATTGGGGGTACTACAAAGAGAATATTAAAAGTGTTTATGAATAGTTAATGATAAATATACACCGGAAAAAAATTCCATTCTATTTGAAAGATTTGTATTTTCTTGCTAATGATTTGTTGTATTGAAGAATGATTTTTTTTCCAGTGCACAAAAAAAATTTTAATAACATTTTTATTCTTCTTCAAATTTCAAATCACAAAATTTTCATGTACACATGCGTTATTGTGTATGTATGTGGGTGAATGTATGTGTGTGTGTGTGCTTGTATAGGTGATGCTGTGTTAATATGTTTCGTTTTTATTTTTTTGGCACCAAATATTTTTTGGAGCAGTGATGATTTAACAGGGTACCAATTTCTCTAAAAGATTGAGAAAATTTTGAAATAAAATTTAAATTGAAATTAAAATTAAAATTTATTTTAATTCCAGCTGAGATTTTTTTTAAAACTTATAAAAATATAAGAGTGGTATTTTTCCGGTTCAGTCTTTAAGAAAATATGAATTAAATTTTTATTTTTGAGGGTCAAAAAATTGGAGAAGTTTAGCTATTCGCAAAATTCTATCATATATGATTTTTTGAAAATCGGGGGCACCCCTCTAACCAAAAAATAAATTATAGAATTAGGCCCATCAGCTACGGGCCAATTTAGTTTTTTTTTTTTTTTTTGATCGGGTATTCTTACAGTTCGGTCTCATAAAACTTTTTCGATGATTAGAGTGGCAAGTTGTCCCCCCCTATTTATGGATTTTCGCATAAATAATCCATTTGTGGACCGATTTTACATAAAATATTTTTCATTCTACGATGGATTTGCAGTTTGGTACAGTCTTTTTTTATTTAGAGGAACAAGCTTTTACGCCCCACCGCTAACCTTATTTTCGCGTAAGTTTTACATTTATGGACCGATTTTTTAATTTCTTTTTTGATGTCTGAACGTGTTGCTTTGCAATTGGTCACATAATTTTCCTAGTTTAATTTAGAGTGACAAGATTTACCACAGCCCTTCCTTCACCACGAACCAAACCTTATTTTCGCGTAAGTTTTACAATTATAGACTGATTTTATTTGAAAAGTTATTAAACTAAAATTATTTAAAAAATAATATTCGAATAAATTTGTTGTTTATTTTAATAAAATTTCGCATTGAATACGTTATTACAGATTAAAATTATTCGATAAAAATTATTCCAATAAAGTTATACGAATGAAAACTACATAAACATTTAAATAAAATAAAACGTTAATGTTCTAATCAAACATTCCAAATCTAAGTTTCTCGTAAAAATATACGAATATACGCACATATGTACATATAAGATTATCCTTTCTTTTTTGATATATAAAGAGGATATACATATTCCTTTTGCTTCAAAATATTTTTCAAAATGCAAAAAATAATGTGCTTTAATTTCGATAAACATAATAAAAAAAATTATTACATAGGAGAGGTGGAAAATCCAAATACCTTTTCAACCATCAAACCTTTAAAACTACCAAAATTCCTGCACACAATACGTCAGTGCTATCCTGCCTTCAGATCCTTGTTAGTTATAACATTCCAATACATGGAATTCTATAACATGCAATTAGAAACAAAAACACATGAAATATTCACTATCCCTGTTACATGCAGAAATATTTTATTGATTTTATTCGTACGTATGTTGGTTGTTCTTCTTCAAACATAATCTCCTCACAGAGATACAAATATGTACTCGTATACGTATACCAATATTTTGATAACCTGCGCATGATCCGTAAAAATATTTAAAACGAAGCTAAAATTTTGTTGTTCAAGTTTATTATTGTATTTATTTCACTCGCTGTTGATTATTCTTACAAAAAAATACACACATTTTACAAAAGTTTAGCAAAAATAGAAAAATTCCCCAAAAAAAAAACTAAATATATAAAAAGGAACCAGATATACATAAAATATTTAAAAAAAAAATTATATATAATAGAAGAATATGTTAAAAGTTTAATGGAATTTTTCAAGAGAAAAACCATCAATAATACTAAGTTTAATTTAAACAAACGTTAAAGTTTAATAATGCTGTTCATTCGTGTTCTATTAGCAATATTATTTTATACTGGAATTGAGTGTCAATATAAAACGATTGAAAGTGAGTTTACAATGAATCAAGAGGAAATTATTAAACAAAATCAAAAACAAGACAATTTGAAAATGAACATACCTCTTGATAGAGGACCATATTTTGATACATCAGCGACTAAGAATGTTACCTCGCTGGTGGGCAGGACGGCACATCTTAATTGTCGCATTAAGAATTTGGGCAACAAGACAGTGTCCTGGATTCGTCACCGCGACTTGCATTTGTTAACAGTGGGTGAAACCACATACACATCGGACCAACGTTTTACGAGCATTTATAATAAATTATCCGAGGATTGGTCGTTGCAAATTAAATATCCGCAATTAAAAGATTCGGGAACGTATGAGTGTCAGGTATCCACAACACCACCGGTCGGCTATACAATGGTCTTCTCCGTTGTCGAACCCATAACAACGATACCTGGCGGACCCGAACTGTATATAGATGTGGGTTCAACGGTGAATCTAACGTGCATAGTTAAGCATCTGCCCGATCCACCCACCTCGGTACACTGGACCCACAACAATGAGGAAATCAACTATGATTCACCGCGCGGTGGTGTTTCAGTGATAACGGAAAAAGGTGACATAACAACCTCTTATTTATTAATACAACGTGCAACGGATGCCGACTCTGGCATGTACACCTGTCTACCATCGAATGCAAATCCCAAATCGGTCACCGTACACATACTACAAGGTGAGCATCCTGCTGCCGTTCAAGGAACCAACAAGATAACTTCATATGTTATCAATATACCAATAATGTTAGCGTTAAATTTATACTTGTTATGACCAATTGTAGGAAGGATTTTTTAAAGACAGTCCTTTTCAAGAAAAAAAAAACAAAAAAAAACCAAAAACCAAAATCATTAAATAATTTATTATTAATTTAAATGTAACACAAACAAAAGATTTAAAATAAATAAAACAAAATTTAAAATATTATTACAAAAAAAAACTAGAAAAAACCACAGAAAAGCCCCAGAAAAGTGTGTTGTATAACTTATTGAGATTGAGATTGATAAAAAGTTATGCGAGTGTGAGTGTGAATGACTGCATGCATATGAACAAAAGCGTTAGCTGTTCTGACAGCATGTGTGTGTGTGAGCTTTGTTTAGTTGTGTGTTTAATTTGGAAAATGTCTTTTTTAGCCCCCCATTGATGCTGCTCTTATTCTCGTTTGGTGCTGTTGTTGTATACAAATGAACGTATAAACGGGGGAACGAACGATGTTTAATTTTCAGCATTGCAAATCCTTGCACATTCCTTTTAGTGTTGAGTATTTAATTGGCTCGTCATTTCTGTTGTTTGTTGTTTTGTTGTTGTTGTATGCAGATGCTCTTTAAATATTTCAAATCCTTTCGAGTGCAGCAGAAAGGAAGTTGATATTGATGCTGAATGAGGCCATAGATAATTATTTTATATTTAAAAGGAGGAAACAAACATTATATTATTATTATTATTATTTAGTGCATACATCCATACATACAGTTGGTAATCATCAGCGTCAGCAGCAAGAATTCATATATTTGGCTTTTAATTACCATTTTGGCATTTCTATGACATCTCGGAAGCTGCTGGAGTATTTTTTTTTTTTTTAATTAATTCTCCGCCTTAAATATTATTAACAATAGCGGCATGTTGTTTCCCGCAAAAAAAATGGTAAATTTCTATGGCAACCGTCGTTGTTGGTTATTGCTGTCATTAAGAATGCTTCGCATATTCGACTGTGTGCCAGAAAGTGTATATGAAAATTTTAAGTGCAAATTTATAATTTTCCATAGAGATGTTGCTACTCTAGTCATTGAAAAAAGTCTACCAAATCTTAGCAAAAAAAAACCGATATCAATGAAGAAAGTCAATCGAATCGATTCCATGATCGGTGTAACTAAGCCAAAGCTTGCAAGCCGATATAATACATTACTTGTTTATATTTTACTCTCACGAAAGATTAAATTACCTTCTTAAATAAAAAATAATTAAAATCGGGTCATTTTTTGAGTCCGTCTGAATTTAAAAAAGCAAAATTATACTCCTATAAACAAACCTCAAGGAAAGTCCATTCCAAACATAAAGAGAAATTTTCAAATCAGTTCACAAACGTTTTGTAGCAGTTACGTGAAAACCCATAATTCGATGTGCAGCTGCCCCTCTGATGTTCCATCCTTCAAATAACAAAGGAAAATTTTAAATCTGTCGAAAATGTTGTATTCATGCGATAAACAATATTCTGGAGAATAACTTGCCCTTCCGATTTTCCAAAAAAAAAATTTAATAATATTTTTTTTTTTTTTTTGTTAATTTTGGCGATTTTCATTTTGGGGTTTTCCGTTTTCCGGCAATTTTTTGCGATGTGTCAATTTTTTTTCCATTTTGTACCTTTTTAGTTTTGACAACTTTTTCATTTTGGTGATTTTTGGCTAATGAGTTAATAAAGTTTAGCAAATTATTTTTATTTTCGAGGTTATTTTTCATTTTGACGTATTTTTTCGTTTTGGTTGCATTTTTCATTCTGGCATTTTTTTAATTTTGGACTTAGTTTTTTTTTGGTTTTAGGTTTTGTTTTGCGTCTTTTCTTGAATTGGCGATTTTAGCAATTTTTTTTCTTTTGTTATTTTCTCTTTCAGATTGAGAGGGATTTATTTTCGTTTTGTCTTGTATGTTGAATTTTTTGACCCTTCAAATTATAACTTTTATTACAGTTCAGAATTTCAAAATTACGTTATCCGATAGAATACTCTTTATATTTTCCAAGCTACAGCTCACTATCAAAATAACATTAGCTGATAGCATACACTTTTATAATTGTTTAGTTTACAATATAGCATCTCTTTTTATAGTTTTTACAATAATACGAATATTCTTCAACATTTCAACATTTTACGTTGAACTTTCGTAGCGCAGCAAAAATAGCACTTGAAAACTAAAGGAGGAAATCGTTGTGCCAAAAATGTAGACCCCTGAAAGCATTTTGTTAGAAGTTAAAAGGGTACAATGGTCACAACAACTTTCTTCGCAGTGTTTTACATGAAATGCTAAATATAATTTATATCTGAAACGATAGAGTTACTGGATTCACTATAACAGTGTGCAAAAGGTGGACGATTTTAACTCCGCCTGAAGCGAATCTAGGCATTCAAAACTGAAGTATTATTTTGTTTGGCTGCCCTTTACCTTTTTTCTACTTGTTTATGGATTCACCCAATTTAAAGGCCTGGATTTTTCTTTTTTTGCTTCCCTCCAAACAAGACTCATCAAGTATAAAACAGTTCATAACAAATTAATTCAATAAATAAAGTTTGGCCTGCTGATTGTTTTTCATCTTATTATTTGCAAAGAAAGTTTATTAAAATTCTCTTCCTTTTTTTCTTTCTTAGAAATAACAACTTTGGATAAATAGACAAAGTACTTATATCTGTCATAACCAGTACAAAGCACGTATCTGTCTATTTTTTTTTTTTTTTTGTTTATTTTTTGTTTTCCTTTTCCGTTTCCGTATTCATTTGGTTATAAGATTGAAAAGGTACCCACTATATACGATTCAAGCTTTATCTTGTTTATAAATCCTCCATCCCTCGACCCTTAAGCAAATTAAAAAATTCAATTTTTTCTTTTTATTTTTTTATATTTTTGCTTGATTCAAAACAATTCTCTACAAATTCGTTAGTCCCATGTTAAGTGTTTTAGTGTGGGCGTTGATATATCAGATAATCACTAACGTTACATATTTATACATACGTGCCTACATACATATGTAAGTGCATATGTAGGTATGTGTGTATCAAGTGTACGTTTGCATGTGTATTTACTGTAGAGAAAAATTATCAGAAATATCCTTAATGTAGATTTAATTGATTCTTGTGAATGTGTGTGTGCGTATGTAAATTAAGGCAAAAGAAATTTTTAATTGAATTTCGAAATACATTAAAATATTTTAAAGGCAAATGTTTAACAACCCAGTGAACATTTCTAGTCGAACAGGCAATCGGCTACATTGTTTTGAATTCCCTGGGATACATCAAAAAATAGTTGGCAACGTTTCATGTTCAACTCTAATAATGTTGTCCGATTATAATAAAGCAAGTCTGAACATTGAAGAGGCACATATTGATACTGTTTTATGTTACTGAGCCCTCTATTGATGGTAATGTTAGCAAAATGTGTCCACTTAACACCAGGGGACGCTGCAAAATTGCTCTTAAAAATCCGTACACGCGCAAACACACAGTTGTAAATTAATAGAATTTTAGCAAAAAAAAATGTCATTATTTTAATGAATTGTTTATTAATTTTAACCGAATGTACTGGATCATTAAATCAATAAAATGCTTAAATTATTTTTGCTAAACAGCGAACAGCGAATGCATTCAATGACCCGTTTTACATCGAACTTTAATGAATATTTTCATTGAAATAATGTATGCTTACATTGAATCAACGTCTTTTTTGGGCCAAAAATTAATGCATCAAGTTCAATTTATTGAAATTGTGTAAAATGTCTTTGTAAAGAAATTAACATGGGAGCAGCAGAATGTTACTTCTCTTTAAAAAAGAAAAATAAATAAAGTAACAAATAAAAACATTAGGCAAGACTTTTCGTTTTCTGTTCTACTGCTTGTATTTTGCCCAACGGTGTAGTACGGAAGATTTGTGGAATTTATTTTCTCAATCAATTGCTCAAGGATATAAGAAATAAATTTAATTTCTATTTATATTATTTGGTTAAGAAACAATTCAAACAAATCACTATTATTTGCTACAGACAGATATACGTACGTATCATTCACTTACAAAATCATCCATCTTGTTTTAGTTTTCAGTTGTTGTATTTTTATTTACTCGTTTATGCTTAAGACAGAACAGATATGATTAATTAAAATTTTCCAAGAAATTAATTAGATATTATTGGTTGTCTTGCTTAACTAATAACAAGACTATTAAGTGGTTCTATTTACCAATAACCGAAGAATATTTAAATACGTAAATAATTTTAGTTGTTTTTTTGGTTTCCAACCAACAAAAATAAAAAAAATTATATAAAACAAAACAAAACAAAAAAAAAAACACTTTAATAAATAAATCTCTTAAATCTTCTTCTAACCAGAAGTAATTTTTAAATTATATTTCGTTACACAACATAAATTTCCTATTGAAATGAACTGAAGATGGGCAACGCTTACGTGAGTGACGTCAATCGTGAGTGACGTTTCAATTCAATGCAAACAAGCCCATCACCAAGTGCAGTCCAGCTGAAAGGTCATATAAAAAATAGAATATTAAATTGTAAATTTGTTCTAAGTGTGCCCAAATCACGATACCTCCTTTATTATCGATTAATGATTCTGAGCCACCGAAAATTTCTTTAACATTTTTCAATGAATGAGAGTCATTGGCCTATATTCATTAATTTTATGTAAAAATACATAGTTTCAATGTACTTTTACATTGGTACAATGAAAATATTCATTTAATTTAAATTTGAAACGTTTTATTGGCATTAATGAAGCATTTCATTGATTTAAATACATTAGGTAAAAATTAATGAACAATTCATAGAAACAATGAATTTTTTCCATGAAGAAACACTTAACCTAATGCTGATGCCATTACGGTACTCATGATCTTGTTACACCACACCTTCACTGTTTTCATTACTTAAGAAAATTGTACAGCCATACAACAGATATCAGTTTCGTTCGGAAATGGAATTCTGTCCCCTCGTCTGGCTCTTCAGCCAAAATTAATTAAATGTTCGCTTATGTAAATTTAAAAAACCGTTTTATTGCGCAAAAAATTTTTAATATTTGGTTTTGTTTTTTTTTTGTTTTCGAGGAATTAAAATATAGATTGAATTCCGTTTTTGAAGAAATTTCAATATTGTTGCCATGGTTGAAAGTAACTTCCACAAACAAGCACTTTAGGGGCTGTGCACATATTACGTAACGCTGTTTTCAGATATTTTATACCCCCCTCTTCATAACGCTTTTTACTAATTTTTCAGTGCAAAATTTCCAATCCGTAACAAATCTTAAACGCCCCCTCCCCCCTGGCTCGTTACGTAATATGTGCACAGCCCCTTAAGGTTAGACTTAAGACCGGTAATATTGACAACGACAGTAACCGATTGTTTCAAACATGACATGAGTTTAAAAATTTTCAATTTTTTATAAACTCTTCAAGTGAAAATGGGAAAATATTTAACAGTTCATTTCATTGATTTGGCAAGTGTACGATATGTGATCTTGTGCATGAGCAACTGTTTTCACTAGCAAACTTTAATTAATGAAAATTTCCTAACGAGTTCATCTCTAAATTAAAAAAAAAAAAACTTATATTTAAATAAAACAGAACTGCTCATCTAACATTATTTTATTGCTGTCATGTGCAAATTATAATATTAATTATTATCTAAGAACTAAAATCACTCAGCACACACATACAAAAGAATTACTCTTGCGTACGTGTGAGTAGTTAAAATGCTCAACGGAAGCTAACTAAAGTATTCATTCATTTGATTCATTCTTTTATTTATGCATTAATTGTTCATGTGTGTCTTTTTAGCTTCATCTTCTTGGAATGGTATTTATTTGCCAAACAATTAAAATTTTAAAAATCTATTGTTGTTGGATATCTATTGTTTTCATAACACACAATAAATTAGAAAAAATATCATATGAAACAGGAAGAACTTGTACGATTTTCTTCTTCCTCATAAAAAGTAATCTATCAGTAAATATTGTATGATTGTTTTTATTTATGAAATATTGATGATGATGACGATGATGAAGATGAAGATGTTAAGTTTATGATTTGCAACAAATCCAAGCAAATATTACATATTTGTTAGCTAAACAATTATATTGTGTGCGTACATTTATTGGGTGGGGGAAAAGGTAGTTAAAAACATTTTTATGGCCAAAGTGGTTTGTAGTTATGTCTATTACCGCATATTAAAGACGATCTATCAATACTGCTGAAATCACCTTTGCACCCATCTAATAAATATAATTCTATAAATATTTATATCTGTAAAATGGCTCATATAATTATACCTTAACTTCAGCAATAATGTTTGCAACATTGTGTACGGTACATACGACTACATATGTATGTATTTATGGCCATAACATGCCACAATATTTGCTTCAAACTCTACATACTGGTACACAGACATTCTGGTGCTGACTTTTATTACTGTTTGCTTCTTTAATATTCTGAATGTTACATTAAGGTGATAAATAAGTCGTTATAAGTCAATTAATTAACCTTCAGCAAATTTGAAACATGAACTCTAGAGCACATTGTATTAGATTAGATAAGGAAGTGCTATAAATTTCAATGGGATTAGATAGAAACTAACTAACTTCTTTATGTAGTCGTAAATATATTTACAGTACAATAGAAGAATAAAGTTCAAATGAAACAAAATAACATTTTTATGACTTTATTGAAAAACATAAATGGATATGAGAGTTTCATAAAGAAAGCTTGCTATTGATTTCATTTGTAGGAAGTTGATAATAAATTTATGAAATGTGTATATCCTTTTTAACAAGAATAAGCATGCTTTTATTTTGATACGAACGAACAGGAGATTCAGTTTAACCCTTGTATGTGTGCCACAAAATAAAAATTGTCCCATGAATATCGGGTCGATTTATTAAATAATATTTCAGAGGACCGCTTACATTTCTATGGAATCAATATTTCCGTGCGCCAGTTTTCCTCTCCGATAACAGATGTACAGAAAACAGATTTATTAGCCGATATGCTGCAAGAACAGGGCTGGGAAATTTTAACCACGTTTCAAATAAAATTCCGATGTGACCTTTCAAAACGCACCTATATATTTATTTTTTGGGTCTCCTCTACCAGAATCAATCGTCGGAACCCCGTAATTTATTTTCCTATTGAACTGTGTAATTTGAATAATATTATTTGCAAAAACATTTTTTTAATTATATTAATGGAATACAGTTATTTAAATAAAATTATTTAAATTAATTTATTTGAATCAAGTTATTCGAATAATAATAATAATAATCGAATTATTTAAATAAATTTATTTGCTGAATATTATTCGAATAAAGAGTTATTCGAATGAAAATATTCTTTTAAATAAACTACATAATTTAATAAAATTATTCGAATAATTTTATTCGAATATTTATGAATACTCAAGATCACACAAATTATTCGAACGATATTGTGTAAATGAATTTATGATGTTCAAATAAATTTATTTTCGCTGAATATTATTCGAATCAAACGTTATTTAAATAAAATTATTCAAATTAATTTATTCGAATAAAATTATTCGAATAGTAATAATAATCGAATCATTGAAATAAATTTGCTTGCTTCGAATACAGAGTTATTCGATTGAAAATATTCTTTAAAAAAACCTACATAATATAATCAAATTATTCGAATAATATTATTCGAGTATGTATGAATACTCTTGATTACACTAATTATTCGAATGCTAATACTCAAACGTATTTATTTAAGAATACAATTTTTAGAATAATATTGTTCGAATAAATCTTTTCAAATAAATTTATTTTCGCTGAATATTATTCGAATCAAAATTTATTCGGATAAAAGTAATCTAATAATATAAATTGATTAATATTAATCGTATAAAGTTCTTCTGAATGAACTTAATTTAACTAAAATACATACGAGTACATTGATAAATAAATTTTTTCGAATGATGTAAATCGAATATGAGATATTGAGGAATCAGAAGCTCTTGATGTTCTTGGCATGAAAATTCATTGTGATGTTCGATGGAATGATCACATTTTTCATGTTACAAAAAAAGCATTCAAGTGCCTCGGCTTTTTAAGACGGTGTAGGACATACTTCATTCCATCTGATCTCCTTAATATTTATACCACCTTTATCCGACCAAAAATGGAATACAACTCTCATGTATGGGCTGGTGCTTCAAAATCTATTTTGAAGTTACTCGACCGCGTACAGGATAGGGCGAAGAAGCTTATCGGTGACAGTAGGGTAGCCAACTCTATTGACTCACTGGAGCATCGACGCAATGTTGGGTGTGTTTCATTGTTCTATCGCTACTACAATGGAATGTGTTCTAAGGAAATCAGGGAACTTGTTTCCGAAACCCGTCACTTTTCACGTACAACACGCTCTTCATCAAGAGCGCATCCCTTTGTGGTCGATATTTCAGTAGAACCGCACCACGCATTGAAGAGAGAATTCGTACTTTAGCCGTACTGTTCGCATGTCGAATAAACTCCCCGCAGAGGTTTTTCCTGCCACTTTCAATGTGTTAGGGTTCAAATCGAATGTCCACAAACACTACTCCCTTTATCCTTCTTCACCAAACCTATTTTCCTAGTTCCGGCTCAATGCTTTGCATAAGTAGGGGTCATCCCCTGAGTGCGGGTCCTAATTAAAAAAAAAAAAAAACTACGGGTAGCACTCCGGTAGTGCCGACAGAAGTGAAAACGTTTTGTGATTACAACAATACACGTTTTATTGCCAAAAAAAATTATGCGTAGATATAAACAATTATATAAATACATGCAACAAATTTAACCACTTATCAAGGCGTATGCAACAGGTGAGGTTACTAGCACAGCTGACTGAGCTCGCTTTATAGCAAATTTTCATACAAACTGATATAGTTTGAAGAGAGTACATAAAAAATGGTTACAGTTTGATACTCATACGTATTAAAATGCTTTTAATTTGTTTGTGTGTTTTGATATGAAGCGAGTGCTTTATACCAACAAAATACATGTTGTGTTTGGATTTTTGTACTTGTTGTCGGACTGCGCATACCTGCTAGTTTTGCCATGCAACTTATTATAAACGCAAATGCAACTGCGCCCGAGAAGTTAACAACCTAAATTTTTTTTGGTCAAAATGAAGAGAGCGCCATCTTTGTGTACTCTTCTTAATCAGTTTCGCTCAAATTGAAGAGTGCGCCCTCTTTGGTGCACCAAAAAATGAGTGTTTTTCTCATATATGGCAGCATCACCCGCAAGAGAGGGCGCTCGCTTCAAACACACAACATTTTTCTTTAATCTATTACAGCAGCCGAAGTTGAATCGAGAACATAATAAACCCCAATATCTGTAGGTTGTTAACTTCACTCCCAGTAGGCATTCGCACAAACAGAGATGCTACAAGCGTGACGGTGTCGCGAGTTCTGAGGTTTTGTCTCATCCAAAACCTTCGTACCGCGCGAATAGAAGTCTTCACTTCAAAAAAAAAACACAATAAGGCTAATTAATTCTCTTTAAATAATATTTTAATTAAAAATAGAATCATATGTTTGAGAAAAAGAACAACTTTCAATATTACTGCCAGCTTTAAAATTATTACACTACTGCCGATTTAACTCTTTAGGGGCTGTGCACATATTACGTAACGCTGTTTTCAGAGATTTTTTACCCCCCCCCCCCCCCCCCCCTCCCCGCCATTGTAACGCTTTTTACTAATTTTTCAGTGCAAAATTTCCAATCCGTAACAAATCTTTAACCCCCCCTCCCTCCTGGAGCGTTACGTAATATGTGCACAGCCCCTTATTAGTTTATCACTCTTTTCCCAATTTTCATAATATGTACCACGTTTTATAATCAAAAAATAAAAATACTCATTCCTGCGTTTCATTTTATAGTAACTCGCTTAAAATCCCCTACAAGGAGCATTAAATCTAATTTGAAAAACACAATATTTAATATAATTTCAATTTCATGCTGCACAAAAGAATATAGAGAAAATAGAGGTGTAGTTTAAAAAAATGCATTAATTAGGTCATAGAAATATAGTGGCACCACTGAGTGACACAATTTTCTTTCATTTTGCTGGAAAAAAATATGTACATACAACAAAAACAGTTAAAAACGTACATTATTCTGGCTGGATAATTAAATTAGTTTTTTTTTTTTTTATTTTGAACACAAGAGCGAATAATTATTTAATTCTCAAGATTGTTCTGTTTAATAGAACATTTTATTAAGCCACCATTAAAATGAATTGACAAAATGCTAAAGCGCCACACTCAGGTGCAGCCTTCTAAAAGAACGTCTATGAAAACTGTGTTTGCAATTATTTGGAATTAAATAAAGTTATTATTATAAAATTATTAGACACACTAATGCCAATTGATGTGTATGCAGGTAATATTATTAGTTTTTTTTTTCAAATTAACAGACTGTAAAATTCTGTAATTTTAAGATATTTTTCTAAATTTCAAAAATAAAAGAAAAAACTTAGTTATCCTAAGAATTCAGCGAGAAAACTGCAGTTTTGGCAGTGTTTTTGTTTTCTTTAAATATTTTAAGAAAAGAAAAGTCATGAAAATCAGTAAAAAAAAAACACAGTATAGTAGATATAATAGATGCCAAAAAAAAAAAGATCTGAAGCTTATCCTTATAACATTGTGAAGGATATTTCAGATTCTATTTTCCCAACATAATATTTTTAATTATTTCGTTTTTTAGTTTTATTTATTTGTTTTGGGCTAGCTTATCTATATGCTGCATTTAACTCATTACTAGATTTTTAACGACCCCAACGAAATTCAGTTTATAGATTATGTGTGTGACGCTAAAAACATTGCCTTTTTGTAAAATATCGCATGTGAAATTTTGTTCTACCTTTGACCGGATGGAAAATGAAAATTTTATTCCCTGATGGTGTTCTGATTTGCATTAGTGGGCCATTGTTGTAATTGTTTTTCGAATGATTAAGTGAAGGTGGCAAAGCACTGGTCACTAAAAACAGTTCCCAGCTGATCGGCCAAAGAGCAAAGGTTCTCTGTAATACGTAGTGAGAAGTACAGGCATACGGATCGCAAATGAAATGCTCTTAATTAAGAACGACTTGAACACAGAAAAAAGATAGTTTCCGGAACGGGTACTTTGATTCTATATCAGACCACACATTGTTACGATTATCCATCGAGTCAATAAAGTTGACTACCCTAACGTCGCTAATAAGCCTCTACCTTTCCATCCTGTACCTGGTCGAATATATAATCTTGAAATATGAAGAACCAGCGCTTACCTTAGACTTGTATTCGATTTTTGCTCGATTTTAGGTGGTGTTAGAGGATGTGCATCTTACAGCATCTTAATTTAGATCAAAGTTGCTACGTCTCTGGTGTTAAGTAGAAACATTAAGTTTAGTAGAACGATTCTGCTAACAGGCAAAAAAGGGCACTTTACAGCGCACAGCTAAGCATCAATCGTTTCTGGAACAGTGCCACATTAATGCAATTTAGAGAAATTAATAATATTGATGACTCGAACCGACTGAGGATCGAACACAGGTTCGTAGGCATAAATCAATTCTTATAATTATTATCTTTGATTTTTTATTCAAAATATAAACTGCCACACGAGCATTTTCGTAAATTTATTTTAAACGTTTTGTGGCTGTTTATGAGTCTTTGCGAAGCTTTGTGAACGAAATGTAGACTGAAAATTATTCAGTTGTTCATTAGCTCTCACTTCATACATGTCGGAGTTGTATGACTGGAATAGCGAAGCCAAAATGAAGTCTGGATACTTTAGTAGTCAGCAATGATAATTTCACTGTTCAAAAATGTCTTAGTATTAAATCTTCTTACGCTTGGAGTTCTGTACAGAAACCGGAAATGCAAATTGTATGCGGCCGTGATCAGAGCTGCCTCTTTGTTCTGATCAGACCAAAATTGCTAGCATGAGAAATATATGGTAGGTGGTTGTTGTTATAATTGTTTTTAATTTCTTTCTTACGAGGCATGTTCAAAAATGAAGTTGCATTTTCCACAATGTGCGGGTTACGTACATTCGATTACCGATTTTTTTTTTTGTTATTAATTTCCTATACCAATTTGGCAAGACTGTTTTAGCTTTGACACAAACCAATTGCTGGGTTTGGACCCATTTCTTTCTCAATGTTTTCAATTATAACTCCAAAAATTTTAATCTTTTTGCATTAAACATTAAAATATTTTTATATGTTATTTATTTTTATTTTGTTGTTGTTTTTTTAATATTTTCTTTAATTTTTGTTGTAATCATAAGCCATACAATACAGAATTGCAATTGAAAAAGAACAAACATTTAAAATAATAATAATAATAATAATAATAATAATAATATTGAAAACTGGCTCGATATTTTATTTTCATTACTGCCAAAAAAAAAAACTAAATTCGAAATAAAAAAATTATTCATACGAACATATTGCAACGGATTTCTACAATAATTATAAATTAAACTTAATTCAATTGTGGGTAATGTCATTACTTTTTAATTTTTAAAACTGATATTTTCTTAAAATAATATTTTTTTTAAATCAATTTTTTTGCTTTTATAATTTTTTTGGTTTAATTTTTACAAATTTTTTTTCAACACGCATATAAGTTCAAAAATAAAATTGTTGGTTAAAAATTTATTTTTTTTTTTAAAGTGTGAACATTTAAAATCTACTTTGTTGTATTTGTTTTATATATTTTTTTTTTCATAATTACTACTTAAGTTTTTATATAAATTTTTTTTTTATATTATTTTGTGTTTTTTTTTACAAATTTGCTAGTTTTTGTTGTGTGTCTGCTCACTTAAAATCTTAGCAATATTTTAGTTAAATTAAATTAATTTGTTAAAATTTTTCTTAGTTTTTTTTACGATTGTTTAAATGATTGTTTGTTTTTTTTTTTTTTAATTTATAGTTAAATGGTGTTTTTTTAGTATTGAGAAATAATGGGTTATTTTTCGAGTGTTTGGAAACCCTTTTTTTTCAAATTAAAGAAAATCTTAGTTTTGTCGTCAATTTAAACAATTTAGCAGCTGTTGGTTTTACGATTGTTGTTGGCATAACTGCAGATTCTGCAGTGCTGGCGATCAGAACGGCGCTTAGTGTAATTTTTGTACTGGACGTCATTCACTTTATTGGTACGTTTTATAGCGCTGCGACAAATATCCTTATTTTCAATTTTAGCTTTTACCTAAAACAACAACAACAACAAAAACATATATTATTCAGTGCCGTTTATTAAAAAAGAAAAAGTCTAACAACGTTGGTGCCACAGATACTAGATCTCTGCAATAGATTTGGATATAAGTTTTTAAAAACTTGTTGATTGCGAAAAAAATACGCTACGTAAAGTGAACGCCACTATTGTGGCCAAAGAATCTGCAAGTTGCGAAATTGAGGTCTTTTCTCTAAACTGTTGAAGTTGAGGATATACTAGTTCAGACTATTTCTATGGGACAATAAAGACACATTTAACGAAAATATTTTTCACAAAAATTGTTTTCATATTGTTTCCCATAAGAGTACTGGAAATACTTTATATTCGTCCTCTTAAAAAGAGCTTTAGGCGTAAATATTCAAATATTGATTGTCTAGCTAAAAATATTTTTGTTGTAGGAATTATTTGGCCAATGTTGCAATTTTTACTGATAAAATTATTTTTGTTTTTTAAGCTAATAAGGCCCAACGTACTTAATGTTAATAAAACAATTTTATTACATTTTTTACCCAACGTTTTCGTTTGGGGGTTTCAGGGGTCTTCGTCTATTTGAATTTTAAAAAACATTAATATGTATGTTTGAAAAGTTTAACACAATACAGAACATACAACTGTTTTATTAACATTAACTACGTTAGGCCTTATCAGCTTAAAAAACAAAAATAATTTTATCAATAAAAATATATTTGTTTAATATCGCATGAGATATTTGTTGCTTCTATGAGTAGTTTAAACATATACTGAATTAGAGACTGTTTCTACAAAGCACGTTCTTTTCCTCAGCGTATTAAACCTGGTGGACACTAAAGAGAATGTTTGGTTCTACTAAACTGATTTTAAAGTTAACAGTTTTAACAGTATCTCTGGCCGGAATCGAACCGACAACCTCCGGACTACTAGTCTAGCATTGCTATCAGCCACGGCGGCCACCCAATTGAGGTCTTTTCTAAAAACAGTAAACACAGCTTAGTAACTACATTGTCTTTATAGTTCAACAGTTTTGCTTAGCAAATTTTTGCTAATATTAATTTTTCAATACTAATCGATACTTTTAGAAGTTAAGCTTTTAGACAAGCTGTAGCGAATTTATCACAGAGTTGCATATCGGCAGATAAATTTTTCAGCGGATTTAAGCTATGTACAGACGATTGGCAGATCTTACAATATTGTAAGATATGGCGATATGCTGACAACGTACTGACAATGAAAAATTGTTACCAAAAGGTAAATTGTCAGTTCAGACGATTGTAAGAAACAATTTCATTCTCAGACAATTGTCAGACAATAAATTTATCCGCCAACAAAAATTGTCAGTTCACACGGTGGTCAGATTGTTGTGTGGCAAAAATTGCCAGATGCGTTGTTGTTAAACTTTGTCAGAACTGTCAAAGCTAATCGTATTTATGGACAGCGTTGCCAATAGAAAAATTATCTGACAATGATACCATTGTCAGATGCATTAATTTAAACACATCTGCCAATAAAAAAGGAGTTCACAATGGCTGACAATTATCTAACAATGGCTAAGTAGAGTGTTCAGACGATTGTCAGATGTCTGACAATATTATTGTCTTACAATGAACTGAAATGCTTTTTCTGGCAATGTTGCAAGACAAAAATTGTAAGTTCAGACGGTTGTCAGACATTTTCTGAACATTTTTCTGACAATATTGTAAAATGTGCCAATCGTCTGTACATACATACATAGCTTTAGTTTTAAAAATATTCAGTAACCACTTTTGAGTATTGAGTAACCGAAAAAAATACTAAGTAGTCGATGCTCGATATTTCGCATGCTATATTTAAAAAATCCGAGTTTGATTACTGTGAGCGAATTAGTAGATAAAGTATGGAACTCAGTACGATTTGTTTACAATACACTTTGAAGAAAATAATATCGCATGCCATAAATGAAATAACACCGAGTTTGATTATTCTGAGCGTATTTAAAATCACTCTATGAACTCTATGAACTTTGATTTTAATATTTTAATTGTAATTGGAAGCCATCAACTTAATTTGTTGGATTTGTTTTATGGAACCACTTGTTTTAAAATTATATCGTTACCTTCTGTACATCGCGTGCCATCGCTTCTTGTTTCAATTGAGCCATAGTTGCACGATCGAAACGGTAACCAGGAGCCGAGGCACGTGGTTGAACCGGCTGTAGAGCCTACAAAATGAAAAGTTCGAAATTATTTAATTTCTTTGCACTCTCTCTCTCTCTCTATCTCTCGCTCTTACCTTCTTGGGAGCTTTTCGCTTAGATTTTTCTGTCTCGGCTACATCGTTAACTTCAACATCAAGTTTAATGAAACTTTCATTAGTTAGCTTTTCAGCCGTTTTAATACTATGATACACCGACATGCTAAAAGAAACGGAGCCGAAAAATAAATAAAAACTTAAGTAAAACATGACAGACAGCGATTGCATGTCATTTCACCAACCTGGGATGCTCGATCAATAGGTTCTCGTAGGGGGAAGCTTGCATATTGATGGGTCCAATGGAAGTGAAACATGGTGGCGGAGTTACAAACCACGAATCTTCCATTTTATTAAGCGCTTCAATACCGTTAATTGTAATGACTGCCTTCTCATCAGTTGGCTGCAAAACTGTGGGAACCACATACAACGAACGGGTAAGACCGCCATCACCTGCAACCCCATGACCGCTGGCAATGCGGCCATCGTTGACTGTACGCGATGGACTTAATGTTGAAACACTTAAACGATTGTTACAATTGTTCCGGGATTTTTGCAAAAAGTTGCGTTGTTTTTGTGGACGTGGTCCACTATAGAGGGAATTCGTATTGATATGTTGAACACGCCGTTGTTCTCCCAAATTATTGGCAGCAGCAACATTAGCGTTGACCGGTTTATTTGCCTCGATGACCGTGGTCACCGGGACGTTTTCGCCCTCCTCGGAATCACTGTGAGCGGGAGAAGCTAAAATGGAAATAAAAATTTTTCTTTTAAAGTGTTTTAATTAAAGTAAAGAATCAAGGCGAATCTATGCAGGTGATGTTAGTACGGCTCTCTTTTACGGTTCATTAGATCTTCGTTAAATTTAATCTTATTAACTTACCCTCCTTCTCAACAATAAACCATTCGTCTTCGTCGAGTTCTTCTTCCTGGTGAAAATTTTCAATATTTAATTGTTTTGCCTTCAGTGGCAACGGTGCCTTAATCGCTTCACGTTTATTCTGCTGGCGAGCGTTGTTGCGTTTATTCTTGCCACGTTTAAAGGCACGTTGACCGCGGTCACCAGCAGCTCCCGTAACCGATGGCGTTAACGACGTTACTTCTATAAGATTTTCGACATCCACTAAATTAGTATTTCTCGTATCACGTTGTTCTTCGCTTATTCCACTTGCAGCCGCAGTTGTTGTTGTTTCCCTATTCGTTTCACAATTTGTATTCGATCCAAACAGAAACGATGCAAGACTGCTAAACATTATATTGCGAAATGAAAGTGATAGCTTGGAAAGCTAATAGAGCTTTTAATCACGTTGTATGCTAGGAGCTTTTATAAATCTATTTAGTATGTATCTTTATTTATTTCTTATATAGTTTTGCTTTAACTCTAATTATTATCACGTTTGAGAGCTTTTTGTTTTTGTAGTTTAGTGAATTATAAAATATTGCTTAAAATTTTAGTCGTTTGATGAGATCAGTTTGTGTCGTCGCTTTGTATTAAAATCCTTTAAAACAAGAATTTCCTTTCCGAGGGGCGCTAATTATTTTTTGCTCTTTTCAGTCTTGGTTTAAGCTTTTTTTTTTTTTGTTACCTTTTGTTTGCTGTTGCTGTTGCTGTTGCTGTTGCTGTTGCTGTTACTGGTAGTTGTTCAATTAAATTGAAAAATGAGTGAACTGTAAGTACAGAAAGTAAACAAAGAAAATTATTAATACAAATTTCGTTTTTCTTTCGGCTTACAAATGTAATATTTAATTTAATTTTAGCCTTGAATTGTTGCTACTTTTTTTTCATTATTTCTTTTATTTTTTCAAAACCACTACTTAATGACATTGAACATGTCATTTTTCTAACAATCATAATGTCGTGCGCTAAAATTTATTTTTATTGTTCATTTATGACGCATGTTGTATGTTATTAACGTTTTTAAAATGAAATTTTCCAAACAAGCAACCTACTGAATGCTTTTGTTCTTTATTTGTACAAAAAGTGGATTTAACCCCTTAGAGGTAAATTTTTTATTTTTTTACATCTAATAGATCTTGTCATACTATTTGTGGCTGTGGCAGTATCGTGTGTCATTACATACGAAATCTACATATATATGAGCTGATGAGTGTAAGAGTGGCCTAACTCACACGAACTACGCCAGGTCTAAGCTAGTAAATATTATAATTAAAGAGTTAAAAATGTTGTAATGATCTCTGGAAGAAGAGCATTAATGTCCGATGGTGTGTCATGACCTCAAATGTCATAGTGTCTAGTGGCACTATGACAACGTTTATGTGCAAAGTTTGATCAAGTCTGTTTATTGAAATATTTCTGTCCATAATATGATATATATCCGAGCTTTAATTTGTGCTTTTGTAGTTCGCAAATTTTATTTGCAAGTTCATGTATGAGTAAATGAGTTTGGGAACTTTTCAAACATGAATGGTAAAGTTCTACTGATGAGTTGGTATTTAGCAACCAACGAAATGCATATCGATTTGCTAACCCATTACAAATAAATAAATATTTCTATCCATAAAATTCTTGAACAATATTTCGTTTTTATAAAACAACCCAGAGTTTTGGAAAATCTTGTACCTGACCATAACCACAAAGCTTTCTGACCAAATTTCCTTGTTATGTTATTGAAAAGCATGTAAGAACATTTTTTCTCAAATATTATTAAAACATCTGTAATAAAATCATACAAAATTTCAATTAGTTGGGCCATTTTTGACACCTCATACACATTTAAGTGTTAAAATAATATTCCTAAAACACACGCCATGCAGTCTCAAATGATTTAATAATAATTTTTAGCTTTTTTTCTATAGATAATGAAAAAAGTTTTCTTTCTTTTTTTTTTTTGTTTTTCATAATAAGCATCATAAAATCGAACTGTTTAATTTTCCCATTGACCTTTTTCTTTTTCCTGGAAATAAAATAGAAAACAGTAGTTGTAATTGTTAATTTTTAAAGCTCAAAAAACTCATTCTGATGTTTAATCTTTTAGTTGTAAATTTTCATGTATCTTTAGGTTTTGATCGTCGAATTTATGATTATGACCAAAACATGACAACTGCAAGCAGCTAAATTAAAACGATATGGTTAGATATAAACAAAAGTCACCGACAAGTAAAGTGGGACTCTTAACAATTGCAGGTTCGTCCGTTCGTTCGCTCGGTCGGTGGTTCTTTCTGTTCATGCAGGCAAAATACAATTGAAAGCTATTGACACACATCTCGAATGTGTTGTTCGTTGCTGCAGCATGTTCTTTAACTAAATGACATCTTTGTCAGTGCAGCAGTTTAGTTTCAAATAATTGCTGATGCTGCTGCAGTCAGTTGTCTAGTTGTCTAGTTTTTTATTTATTTTTGTTTTGTTTGTAAATTTCCACAGCAATTTTCCCGCCAATTTTCTTTTCCATTGTTGTTGTAAATATACCAAAAAAAAAGTACGCTTTTGTTTTAAGTGCTTTGTTTTTGCCAAGATTTAAATTTTAAAATGTTTTGCTCTCTATTTTTTCTGTTGATTGGTTGGTTGGTTGGTGATTTAAATTTAGTGTTTGTTTCTATTTCGAATCTGTTTTTGTTTTTCTTTTGATTTTTTATAATAATTGCCATTGTTCAATCACGTTTTTGATTTGAATTCTCATATATTACTTGTAATTGCCTTTGTTGCTGTTGCAGTTGCAGTTTTGGATTTCTAAGCTTGAGTTTTTTTTGTTGTTATTCGAATTTGTTTTATTTGGTTTCTGTTGTTTGTGGTTGAATTGTTAATTTTTTTTATATTGTTTCAACTACAATGACCCATATTGAAATGTTTACAATAAATTTACCACTTTGTTTAATTTTGCTTAAAACGGTTTAATACCACGGGTATTCCAGAGATGTTGTAAGAAATTATAGTAAAATAATAATATAAATTTATAAATTCTTAAATTTGGTTAAATTGTTTTTAGTTCAGCACTCAGTTGTTTCAAGAAATTAAATTAAAAAAATTTTAAATTTTTTGTGAACTGTATGGTAACTGATAACAAGTAGTGTGGTGGCTGGAGTGCAATCTGGAATGCCGAAGTACCACGTTTTAAATCCCAATAGACGAAAAACAACTTGGAGTTTTATTAATAGGTTTTCAAATCCCCTTCCAACAGACAAAACTTAAGGCCTGGCACTCTGCTCAGTAAGGTCACAAACAACTTTAGTACTATACAATTAATAAATGGGGCCCCAATACGAAACTTTTACTCATTATTAAGAAAATTATTGATTGAAACTAGTTTTTAGTCAATATTTTCTTGAGATTTTGAAAAATTTCCTGTAAAACATGAAATTTTTACTGCCTAATAAGAACGACATTCATTTTTTCACTCTTCACTCTTAATTATAAACGATTATTAAAGTCTATTTTCAACATAAGCAATCATTTACGAATATGGCAGTAAAAATTTTACTAAATTTTAAAACTCTTTTTCCTTCCATCTTGAATACCCTTTATGTTTTCAACTTTGATATAAATGAGCTTAAAAATAATTGATTTATTGTATTTCTGAAAAAAAATAATATTTTTAATATACTTTTTTATGTGTAACTGCATTAAGTAGTTTTACAAAATTTCACTTTAAACTTTATGGAAAAGTGAAACTTTTGCTGCTAATTTTAAAAATTCACAGTTAAATGAATTTAACTGGTAAATCGATAAACAAAAAATGAAAATAAAAATGTTTAATATATTTTCTTATAGATCCCCATAAAAATCGAATTTAAGGTTGTAAAAGTTGTACAGAATTTTTTCCGGACAGCATATTAAACATCATTGAAAGAAAACGAAACAGTGAAACTAAAACATGATCGCATTTAATACATTATTTAACAAGACTTAAATATACAACTGAAAAAAAAAGTCGCGTTAATCTTGTGTTTAATTTTGTTCGAACGATTAAATAACAAATAAAATGATCTTAGAATTGCATCACCTTTTATTCAGATTGTCTCTTAATTAAATTTAAATTAGTGCCTGTTCGTGTGTACATACATATGTATGTATATGTGTTTATGTATATGTATGTAATTCCATAATAATATCGCCTTATATCGCCTTAATTAATTGTTCACAATTAAGAGTTTGAAAAAAAATCGTTTCGCTTGATATTCATTTATTTTACTATCAACGAGCTTCACGTGAATAACAAGTGATCAATGCAACAACAACAACACACAGTGACATAGTGAACCATTAAATGAAATAAAAAAAAATAAATGACAATGCAAAGTTACATGAAGACAAACTAGAACAATAATTGCAATTTAATTATAGACAGAACAAATAAACATTTTTTGTCGTCTATCTGTATATATTTCGTGGGTAGCTGCTCTCTTTCTCTCTCACTGTCTTCTAGTGGTGTGGTATGGCGGAGGGCGCAGTGTGTATGAATATTTCATATAAAGATCTCTAAAAGCTGAAGCTTTTATTTTAACAAAAATAATGATATAAAGTTTAAAATCGGGTTTACTGGCTGCATTATAGGAAAACAGTTGCAAAATGCAGAGATGGAAAATTCTGTACTACAGTAATGTATAATATTGGCGCATCTACAAGTGTGGCATATTACAAAATTTGTTTCGTTGTTGGACATATTTACTGGTACAGTTGTGAATTTTTAAAAAAAAATATTTCAATAGTTCTTTAAAAAGAGTATTTATGAAAATTTTTATAAAACATTTTTTTGTTTGGACATGTGAAAAACTTAAATTTTTTTAACAACAAACATAAGAAAAAATAAACATTAAAATAAATCCATTTTTATCATACAGCGACGTCGGTCAATTTTAAATTTCGTGGGGCTACGTACATTTGATCAGCGATCTTTTATGTTGATACACTCGTCTCATCTGTTTACCATGTTTAGTTTGTTGGTGAGAGGAATAAAATTTAAAATTGTTTTAAATGTTCATCGTATTTCGAAAAAAATTAATTAAAGAGTTTCCATAAAATTTTGTTTAAAAAAGTGGACTGAAGGACTCAAAAACACTTGAAAAGTTGACAGTGGCATACGGTCATTGTGAATGATAACGCTCGCCCTGAACGTCCCATTACATCAAGAATAAATGAAAATGTTGTGAAAATGAAGAAAATTGTTATGGAGAATCACCGAATTATTATAAGAGAAGCAGCTGAGCATATTGGCTTATCGGTTGCCTAATGCCATGGAATTTTTGCGTTTTGAGTTGTTCCAAAGTTTTTCAATTTTTTACTACAGAAAACCTCTGAACAGAACTGTAGCAGAATCGTCGGCTACGATTTAGGGTACAGTTGTGTGGGTACAGTATCAATCGCTCCCGGAACAGTGCTATGCCTTCATTACTTTAACAGTCCAACAATAATTAATATAATACCACGTTAATGCATATTAGAGTATTTTATGTTTTTGATGGACTTGGCCTGACCAGCGATCGAATCGAGGTCTTAAGTCACAATTTGCTTGGTAATCTAAGCGATAACTACTGCAGCCAATATTAGTAAAGGGAAAAATCATGGAAAATTTTCATTTCATCAACGAATTTTTCATTATTTTTTACCTGTACATTAAATCAATGAACTGTTGCATCAATTTTGTAAAAGTATAATTTTTTTTGTAGTATAGATATAATGTTGACACAAAAACAAAAGGCAATTATTAACTTGAACTTAGCTCAATTAAAAGATAATAAAACATACTAACAAAGTAATTTTTCCAACCCTGACTCAGCGATTCAATTGACATTTTAATAATAATTGGGGACATCAACAATTAATGAAAAGAATAACAACAACAAAAGTTTAAAGTCTCATTATCATTTATCAAGCTTCTTAAATCGACCGTAGCCCATTTGAAAGGTCGTCTTATTTGAATGCATAAAATTGCAACCAGAATTAAAGGTTATTGATTCCGTGATATTTTGGTAACTTGATGATTAAGCATGGAAAGGTCTTAAAGGCCTATTTTTAAAAGACATTAGAAGATATTTAATTTAAAACAAAAAAAAAACTTCATTAAAATAATGTATCCTTTGCAGCGAGCGTTTCATATTAAGATTTGAGTTTTATTTTCTCTCCCTTTTTTTTTTTTTTAATTAGGACCAGCACTCAGGAGATGACTCCTACGTATGCAGTGCATTGTGCCGGAACTCAGAGAGAGGGATAGAGTAGAGAAGATAGATGTTGAAAATGTAGAAGGCTTAACTCTTTAACAACTCTGTTAATGTTAATTTTTATAGCAGTGTTGAGGCGCCTCCGGTGTTAGATGGACGCATTACCTTTGTTAAGCTGTATTGGCAGGCATTTTATTAACTGTTTTACTTCGCCGATGTTTCTGCTAACCGACGAAGGAGGGCGATGTTGTGCACATTAGCTTGGAATATCATTAATCGCTGTCGGAACAGTTTTTTAGTGCTATGCCTTCATCACTTAAATAGTTAAACAGAAATTAATTATGTTGATTGACTTGCTCTGGCCAGGGTTTGAACCCAGGCCCCACGTCATTGTTTGCTTAGTAGTCAATGCGCTAACCACTTCAGCCAACACCATTTAATTCAAAATTATGTATACGCCCTCAATCAAAAAAACCCATATTTAATTAAGTGCAAGTTTATTGACCGTTTTTAATGGCTTATCGATTCAATCGTTTTGGAAAATCATTGTGAGAGTTATTTTTGTCTGGCTCTAAAAGTCTTATTGTGTGTTGGGGTTATCAGCTGGGAATTTTAATTTTGAAAGATCCTTTTTTTAATAAAACAAGCAATTCAAAAAATTATTTGAATTATTTTGACCAAGATTCATTAATTATATGCAAAAATACATTGATTTAATGAAAATATTCTTTGTAATCTTATGTTGCTGTTATATTTTTAGCAAAACTAATTGATTTAACGTACTCTTACAATAATTCAAAAGTAATGAAGCATTCGTTTATTAAATGTACACACGTACGTTGTTTCAATGAATATATGGATTGAAGTTTAATGTAGAGTGGTTCATTTAAAGCATTCATTGCTGTTGTTTTTTTAGCAAAATTAATTAAGTAGTTTATTGATTTGGCGCACAATTAAATTAATCCAAAATTAATAAGCAATTGACTAAAACAATCAAACTTTTTTCGTTAACATTTTCATTTAGTGTATAACCTCCGAAGGCGTGTTAGCAGAGAATTCTATGTCTCAATATAAAAATAACAATGTGCAACAAAATTATTTCTTTTTCATGCCATCTTTATGTTCCGATATTTACAAAAAAAAAAAAAAATATATATATAAACTTTAAATTCTATGGATATTTTTGATTTTAATATTTTAGTAACAATTTCGGTAGCCTCCAAGGGTGATCATTTACGTCTCGACTTAAAAACTTTAAATTTCATTTTTGACATCACAAGGATGACTGTTTTTTAAAGCGAATTGTGCCGAGTGTACCTTAAATAGAATTAATAAAAATGAGAATTGAGAAATGCACGATTCGTATTCTTCTATTTCAATCAAGAAAAGGAAAACCTTCATACTCGAATTCTCGTATTCAGAAGCGATAACCGGTTTCGCACTGCTCTTTAAATTTAATAATTGTTTATGATTAAAAGGCTAAAAGAAATCTGTCAAAACAGTCTTTTTTATAAATCCCGAATTTATATTTCAACCAGTTTTCAAAAATATTTTCTACTTATTGTTTTAATTAAAAACATGTAATTAATAATTTGTTATAATTTGGTCATCTTAATTAAATCGAATTAATTTTATATAAAAAAAATTTATATACTTTTCGTATTCCAACTGGATTAAATAAAAACTGGAAATATTTTTGTTTTATTTGTTTAATTTAAACGGCACCATATTTAGAAACTTGTTAAAGTAAAGCCGATCAAAAATTAATAATTAATTACCTTGAACATTTGAATTTGTAGCATTAATTATAATTGGTTTGTACCAGAATATGCCACGTAAATTTAAAATAGCACACTTCGAAATGATCATTAACTAATAAATCTTATCAGTTTTTTTAACTAAAATAAAAAATTATTTTATAACCTTTTTCTGTTGTGCAAAGTAAACTTTAATTTTAAATTTGAAAATTAATATAAATTAAAGTAAATCTCTATATGTTGCTAAAACATAAATTTTTTTTTATTTTTTATTATGGATCAACATATTTTAGGCTTAAAAAACTACCTCTCAGCTTAAGTTGGATTAAGTTAAAAAAATATGCAGCCCAAAAATTTTCTAAATTAAAAAAAAATGGTTGGAATCCCACCCACCTGAAGTGCTTGTGATCAATTTATATACATTAGTTGCCGCAACATGTTGCTATACATATATTTTAGCAGAGACTTGAATGTTTATAAGCTTTCAAATGCTAACCCAGCGAACATTTTTGGACGAATTCGGCAATATCAGGTATGTGAAGCTAAGTACGTCGGGTTAAATACGTTTTTGATATCGCATACGATATTTTTTTCTATTTGTATTGTAAGTAAACCTTACAAAATTTTAGACTTTTTCTACAAATATAGCCACTGTCTCCAAACTTTTCAACTTTAAGGAATCATTTTATTTAGAAAGAAATTTTAAAGCCCGTAACAAGATATTGAAAATACAACGAAAATTTAAACTTTAGTGAGGATTGAACTCACATCATGTAGACCTCGTCGACGAGCTCATGTGTATCAGGCTCTGTTTAACGGGATTGCCGAGTTTTTGTTAAATTTTAAATACGAAAATTATTTCGTTATTAACTTTATGTTTCATCTAATATTTATCACAAAAAACAAATTTTTTCTGTATTGCTTGTTCTACTTTATGTTGGATTTTTTTCATTGTATTTTAGATATAAAAAATATGTTTGTTTTGCAATTAAAATTAAGAGTTCGTTTCAAAAATAAATTATATTATTTCACCATCAAAAAACGGAAAGAAGATAATAAATTTTATTTACGAAATATTTTGTAATGAATAAATTTTTCTAAATTGTTAGACTTTGTGTCTATACCAATACGAGTACAAGTTACTTACTACTTATCACTTCCAACAAGTAAAAGTTCATACTAAATATTTGTAGAAAATTTCTATACATACGAATTATTAAGCACTAAGTATGATTTCTTGAGTTGTCCGTAATATTTGCAATCTATTTGATTAGAAATTGTTTTCTTTTAATAACACCAGTCGACTTATCAGCTCGTGTTATTTTCAATTTTAATGACCCACTATTATAAAAACATTAGACACAACAAAATATGAATTTCTTTTTTTGCTGTTTTGAATTCTAACCGCAATTAACATCATTTTATGGTTATTTTAAGTCAATCTGATGAAATAAAAACTTTTTAATTACTCTGAAGGTAATTAAACAGAAAAGGTAGCCCATGATCATTCAGTCATGCACTAAAGTCGGTTAGATTTAAAAAACCTGTTATTAAATTAGTTTACGACTATAGTTAAATAGTAAATGTATTTTAAATTGGTTCAACTTTAAATCATCTAAAGTGTAGGAATTGTTTTCATTTAATCTGTAAAAAAAAATATATAGTCAAAAATTCTACGAAAAAACCTTATTGTTTTAATGAATTTTGCATTAATTTTTACTAAATGTACTAGTGCATTAAATCAATGAAATTATTCATTAATTTTGTTAAAGTATAACAACACTGAATATTGAATTTTAATGAATATTTTCATTGAATAAACGTATGTTGGTAAACATCAATTCAATATTGGACGTCTAATAAGTTGATAATTGTTTCTGAAAAGGACTAAATTTTTTTTCAAAAAAGCCACACACATTTTTGAGCTTTTTGAATATCAGGTTACTGGCACTTCCTCCCTCTTTTGCTTTAACTTAAGAGTGGGAAATTGAAAGTTTACTTTAATTTTTTTATTTCAATTATTTGATTACAACAATAAAACAACAAAGCAATCCTTTTAATAAAATCCGAACTCTTCCTCGCGCACATTCGCTTGTCCATTATCTATAAATCTTTAAATGCTTTGTGAACGTTTTAGCTGTTGTGACTCAAAAGCTATTAACTTTTTTAACACTTTACTTTAACAATAAATCAACAGACAGACAGAGTGGCAGAGAGCAACATGGGAAAAGTACAACCGTTTATTATTATGTAATAATTTTTTCTAATTAAATAATAAATAAATTACATTTCTTAACAACGTAAGAATTAAATTATTCCAATTTGTTTATGAAATAATTTGTATTTGCACATTTACACAATTTTACATGCTACACTACGCAATTAACTGTTTGGGTAGAAAGGTATACATATGTATGAATGGATGTTTAGTAAGTGTGTTTGTACAATTTGTGTGATTACGTCAGTATTGACCTTGAATAAAGAACCATTTAGAAGAAAGAAAATAAAAGCAACATCTCGTTTTTAACATTTTAACAGTGGGACTGTTTGCAAAATATATAAAAACATACTCGCACATATCTAGTGAATAAAATCTTAAGAAATAAATTCAAAAATAAACTAAAGAAATGCTACCAGAAAATGGTATTATTTTATTTTATTACAAAAAAATAGTCATCAGATTGTTCAAAATATAGAAAAAGACATGTGGCACTCGGGGACTGCCGCGGTAAAGCTATTGCACAGCATTTTTATCAACTTATGGAATTATATTATTACGTTTTGTTTAATAACTCCGTTCTTTTTCTAGCAATACTGTATGTTAATGAAATCAAAATCAATAGCATACTTAAGGGGTTAACATACATTGGGCGATTTAAATACTTAAAAAAAACAAAAAACTTAAGAAACAAACTTAGTGTCAGGTTTTTTCGTTTCAAAAACAAAAGACTTAAGAAACAAACGTTTCAAAATGCAATAGCTTAAAGAACGAATAAAATAAGAGTTCACTGTTTCCACGAATTGTGCATTTAATTTTTTTCCAAGAATAACAACAACGAATGCTTTCAATGTACGGTTTCACATTGAACTTCAATACACATTTTAATTGAAACAACGAACGTGCGTACAATGAACGAACAGCAAATCTAGTCTAGATTATATAAAAACTTGGCATCGTCAAAACTTAACTGTCAGGAAAAACTCAGTTTTGATAAAAATCGAAAAGCCATGATTGAAAGCGATTTCCATGTAACACACACATATGCACAACTGCACTCTAACAATAAAAATGTTTTTGTTGTCTGAAAATCACATGACTTTCGCACTTAATTCTGAATAAAATCAAAAATTATATATCGATTTTAATGAAATAAAGATCAATTTGTTCGGACCATATTTAAATAGCGGCAAATAGAAAATAGCAAAATTATTGTTATTGTTTTAATTTTTATGCGGTTTTCAAAAAAAATGTCAACTAAATATGAAAAACTATTCTCCAGCTATGCTGATTGCTTTGTGACATATGGGAATATCTGAAAAACGAGAACTAATTTCAAAACATTGGTACTAAGCGTTAGAAACTAACCTAAGAAAAAACGTCCCATTGCTCCCGTCCAAAAAGTGATTAAAATTTTTAAACTTGTGTTATCATTTTACTCTTTTTGTGAACGGGTCTACTGTGCATTTTCTGTAAACAATTCATACAAACATACAGGCATACAAATGTAATATGTATAAAGTTTTTATCGACAGTATGCTTCAAAACTATTCCCACTAACAGAGAATTATTTATAAAAAATTAAGCCAGAAAGAGATAGAAAACTTATTTAACATAATTTCAATGAATTGCATTCATATAATTATTTTTGCAAAATAATACGTTTGTTCAATGCATCTACGCTTACATACATGATTTTAATGCAAATATACATAAAACTTCAATGTAAAACGGTTGACTTAAAGCAGTCGCTGTTTTACTTTAATTAATTAACTACTTCATTGATTTAACGTATTACTTCGTTGAAACAGTGAGTGTCTTATCTAAATTTTTAAGCTAAAGTATACTTTAACTTAACCTAAACTCTGCTCTTCACTGTACATTATGTTTTTTTTTTTTCTTTGCTATTTCTGTTCACTTCACTGCTGTGCAGTACAATAATAAGAGAATTTCTTAATATTAAATAATTGAAAAAATCGTACTGCTGTTAACAAAATTCCTTTCGAGACATTTCATTTCGTTGTTTAGAAGATAAATTGCAATAATAGAAAAAATTATTGAAGAAATTGTAATTAATTGATTCTAGTAATTTAATGAATATGTAAACAAATAAATTTTGTTAAGACACTTATTGCTTTGTTAGAATTTTGTAATAAATTTTTTAAAATGTTTTTCGTTTTTTTTTTTGTTTTTTTGTTTTTTTGTTGAGTTTGATGTTTTTCCTTTTTTTGTATTTTTTGGCAACAATTGCAAATTCATTCTTATTTAAAAATTCATTTTCTAAACAACGAATAAATAAATGGTGATCGATATGACATCAGGACATTAATGTTCTTAAATCACTTGTTCTTCATGTGCAAACAGCACATAAATATTTTTAATTAAAAGACCACAATAAACATTTGGGTACTGTTTCTACAAGACCAGGGAGTGATTTGAGTGTAAATTTTGTATGAACAGCACTCTTTTTTTTTTTAGTTATTTTCATACAATGACCGAGGTAATGAGTTTTGTTGAGGACCTCTTTGCATCAAAATATAACAAATAAAATGAATATTTTTATTTAAAAGATTTTTTTCTTTTTCATTGAAACGATGATTATTTTCATTTAACCAATGAATATTTTCATAAAAACAATGAATTTTATCATTTAATCAACGAATTTTAGCAAAAAAAATTTATGATTAAATTTTCACTTAATTTCTCAGGAGAAACTATGAGATCCAAGACAAAACTGTAAATGATTTAATTAATGTTTTTCTACAAAACAACAAAATATGACTTAAGCACTTTTTCCTTATTGCCGCAGATATGTTGGACAGCAGTTTATTTATTAAATGCACATACTATTCTAAATTTGAATAAAAACTTTAGGCTAAAAATTATTTTAAAAAATTTTACCAAAAACCTTTCTATTTTTTTAGACATTTTCTTTATTTTTTGCAAGAACTATTTTTCGTATACCTCGCAAGAAAAAACAATACAAATTTTGTGTGGGGTAGTAAAAAAGTTATACCTAATAATTTATAACAACTGATTGTATAAATATTTTGATAAAATCCTTAATTTTTATACGTAGTGCGTAGTGTGTATGTATGTTTAGGTATTCATTACAAAATATTTTTAGTTACATATTAAAATTTTTCCAATTTTTGTCATTTTCTTTTTGATATCCATCCACCCTTATTTTTTTATTTCACTGCTTTATTCACTTTTACAGTTTCTTTCTTATTTTTTCAAACATTCTTTGTATCCTTTAAGGATTTTACGTTTTAAAACATTTTCTTTAGTTTTAGAAAATGTAGTTTT
Source organism: Lypha dubia (assembly GCA_947311025.1). NCBI lineage: Eukaryota > Metazoa > Arthropoda > Insecta > Diptera > Tachinidae > Lypha > Lypha dubia. The sequence goes on along the minus strand of OX371263.1, from coordinate 97,149,937 downwards.
CAAAACCAACCTTTTTCTATATTTTCACTCTTATAAAAACACTTAAAATCTTCACAACGGGGGAGACTTTGAGTACTTTTATTTATTTTTGTGGGGGGCTTAAAAATCGTAATGGAAAAAAATTCTTTAGCTTAAAAATTTTCTCTATTTGGTTTTTTCGACAAAATACGATTTAAAGGAATTATCACAAACGCACACAGATTTCAAGAATGAAAGATAGAAATATCACAAACGATATAACAAAGTCGACACTTGATTGCCAACTAAATACAACAAAAGCTTATTTGAAATGTTAAAGTCCGAAAAAAGCAAAAACAAAATAGAGACGTAAATGAAAAAAAGCAAATGGAAAAGCAAGCATTAAATATTAGATGTATCTATAGAATATGTACAGTGTGTGTGAAAAAAATTTATACACAAGCAAGAAAACAAAATTGAAAATTAAAATGGTTTGGGGGTAAAAAACGACGACTATGAAATTTGTTAAAAACACTTATAAAATGAAGATGATGGTAGAGGGATGGTTGGTTGGTTGGTTGGTTGGTGCGTTTTTCGGTTGGTTGGCTCTGCAAATGAGAGACCAAAACAAATTCACAAAAAATATATGTATATAATATACTTCTAATACCCTACACTACAATTTGAAGGCGTATAAGGATAGATTATTGTATATCATATTACAAATAGTATTCTATTGCAGCTCGATTGGTTGATTACAAATAAAATATTCGTTTTTTAAAGACTCAACTTTCGGTATTAAAACCGCTTTTGATCGGAACTAAGTTCTCTAAATTTTAAATTGTTAGTTCAAAGTTGCAAGATTATACCGAAAAAAAAAACTACCAAAAATATTAAAAATATAAATCACTAGAACTGAAATTTACATTAAAAGTTGTTGTTGTTATGTCTGCAAATTTGATCACAGAAGTTATTGCTTCAATTATCAAATTAATTGAAATCAGTTCTTATATTTGATAAACTGCTAATTTTGAAATTTTCGATGAACCGATTTTTCTGCATAGCTGCGAATAAATATTTTTCCACCTTAAAGAGATCTGCAATTATCTATTGGTTTATCAAATGCTCCCATTTACCAGATACGCTTTCAACACTAAGACAATAGCAAAAAAGGCGCACCGTAAAGTAAAAATTAACATTAAAATTTGTTTCCTTTCCGTAAAATTGCGATCGCCTAATTTGTATTGTTGTTGTGTCTGAATTTTCTTTCCTATAAATTTTTTCATCATATTTTCTTTATATTTTATTTTTTATATCAAAACTGAAATCCTGTATCCCTCAGTTTTCAACCGACCGTTCTATTTATTACCGCGGCACAGCGACATTTATATATCGATTAAAAAAAAAATCTTCATATACCGCATTTACACCATGCAATTGTGTTGCATGTCATTTTCATTTTAAGTGAGAGTGTTGAAATAGAAATCTATGCATTTTATATTTCGTCTCTCTGTCTTTCTGTGATCACTTGCCCGATTTTCGACTTCACATAATTGAGCAGAAATAATATGACTCAATGGGTTGATATTTGCCATGAATTGTTATATACTGCATTGACATTATGCAACTTTGTTGCACGCAAATTTCAATATAATTAAGAGTGTTGATATAGAAATGTATACATTTTATATTTTATCTCTCTCTTTCACACTGAAAAAAGAGAGTTGCATGCACCAAAGTTGCATAGTATAAATACCATCATAGACAAAATATAATATCATATGGATAACACTTTGTATTAAACGAAGGGTGTACAATTTGTCATTATTGCTCAATATATTTCTTTCACTCATTCTTTTCTTAGATAAAAAGTAACAACAAAAGCTTTTTGTTTAGATTTAAAAACAAAGCCAAAAAACTATATATTGTATTTTGTATCTATTGTTTATAAAAATATATGTATTGTTTATTTTTTTTTATACTAGAAACTTATGTTTTGAAAAAATCTTTTGTTTTGTTTTTTCACTAACTAAACAGATAAGAGAGATAAGCAAAGTTGTTAAACATCATAAACACCAAATTTTCCATAAAAATTAAAATTATAACAAGAAAAAGTTCAACACTTTTCTTACGAAATAATTTTTTAAAAAATTAACTTTTTTTTAATAATTTTAAAACAAGGAAATAAATCTTACTTTTTTTATAAATTGCTTGTGTCCACACTCTTATGTACTTATTTTTTAAAAAGGAAATTCTGGAATATCTCCTTTCGTTTCTTACTGGGATTTTATTTATTTTTTAATTTTCCGTGTCTATTTTATAACTTTTATTTCCAACCTTTTGCAAGACCTGCGTTCTTTTGTATGTTTTGTTTATGAATGTCAAGGGGAATGGATTCAAATGTATCGTAAAGCTACAACAAATTGTATTTTGCTTCTATTTTCTGACTTCTGTTTTGATTGCTGCTGCTGCTGTATATGCACTAGTGTTGGAATTATTCGGTACTATAGTGGTATTGTTGTACCTTTCGATTAGTGTGGAATATCGCAGTTTTAATACAACAATAAATAATAAATATTTGTTGATATTTATACAGGCTAAAGTTCGTAAATTTAATAATCAGAGAAATATTAGACATTCTTATCATATTTCAAGCAACAAAGGAACAATTAATATACCTAAATATCACTTTAGATTTCAATTACACGGCTGAATAAAACAAACGTTGTTTTCGTCAATATTCTTGTGTAAATGCTTTCACCACTCTTTAGGTAGCTCTAAATAAATTAAAAATAATAAATTTGTTTCTAATGTTCCACTGGAAAAAAAACACTTTCCGAAATTGTAGTAAAAGCAAAATGTCATCAGTATCGGAAAATAGAAAACTTTTTTCGAGAATTGAAAGTATATTTGGAACAAGTTTTCTTTCATCTTGAACAAAGTATACGAGAATACCCATCACAGCACTAAAAAATTAGTTCACATGATAGACCAATAGATTCATGAAATTTCATGAAAAATACGTTGATTCAATGAAATTTTACAATTTAATAAAAAACATTCGTTCTTTAAATTCTAATTGCACTAAAATTAAATTAAAACCATTAATTTCGTAAGTTGTATGGTTGCTTAAATCTACGTCCTAAGTTTGGGTTGTCTAAGCCACCCCCCTCTAATGTATTATGGGACTTAGATGGCTTGGAAACCATTTACTGTGAAAGAAGTAGTATTTTTTTAATGGCATTTCCATCACTATTTTACTATGCCTTCAATAAAAAAGATTTTTACGTATACACATCCTCAAATACGTAATGATGATGAGAATGATAAAGACGAAAACAGAAATTGGAAAAAAGCAAAATTATTCACATACATTCATTTGTTAGCGGTTTATTTTGTAAGCAGCATAAGTCTTTCCAACACAAATTATTCATATAAACTGTAAACATTTTTTAATCATTTTCTATTTCGTGGGAAAATATACATATTTTTAGCGTGTATTATAAGCAGGGAATCCACAAATATGCAAATAAAATATTTATAAGTTTCAGAATAGAGTTTTAGCATTAATTTGTTAGTGCATATTTTTGCATATTTTACCTTTCGCAGCATATTGTTGCACATTTTTTCAGTTTCTTTTTGCACTTTTGCTTATTGGAAATTTTATTAAACTTTAATATCCACTTTTACATAAAAAAAGATTTATTTTCTTTATAAATAATTTTTTCTTTAGCGATTTTGAATTTATTGTAAATAATTTGTCTTAGATTTTCTTAAAATTAGTTCATTCAAAATTTGTTCACAGATTGAAATATTTTTAATTTATTTTAAGGGTCCATGTTTTAGTGCATATTTTAATTTTAACAGTGTAGTCTTCCTGTATATTTGATGGCCAGAAAATACAATTTCCGGTTTCGCTGATTATAAGCACTTTACTAGTACTGTGAGTAGATTGCTAGTCTACCACTGAGAAGGTCACGGGTTCCACTCTCATCATAGACTCTGGCCCATTCAAATATAATTTGTAATATTAATTACAAATAAATATAAATTTTTTTAAGCTATTTCATAGCTTCTATCGCGGGCTTTGAGGCGACTCAACCAAGAAATTTTGAAACGTTTGTTTCTTAAGTCTTTTGTTTTTGAAACAAAAAAACCTGACACTAAGTTTGTTTCTTAAGTCTTTTGTTTTTTTAAGTATTTAAATCGCCCAATGCATTTTAACCCCTAAAGTATGCTATTGATTTTGATTTCATTAACATACAGTATTGCCAGAAAAGAACAGAGTTATTAAACAAAACGTAATAATATACATAATTGCATAAGCTGATAAAAAATGCTATGCAATAGCTTTACCGCGAGTGCCACATGTCTTTTTAAATTTTACTTATTTGTTGTGGATTAGCAATATCTAAATGCATTTCGTTGGTTGCTATACCAACTCATCAGTAGATGTTTACCATTTATGTTTGACTTGTTATAGCAACGAACGTAATATATTTAGATATTGCTAACCCGCAACAAATAAATACAATTTTTAAAAACATAAATTCTTGAGTATTTGCTCGAATAAATGAAAATAAATATTAAATTAATAATTGCTCACGAACTGGCGTATTCTAATTTTATTAATATGAATTTAAAGTATACTTTATTAAAGTCTATAAAAACTTTGTTTTAAAGTGCAATCTAAGCCAATATTCTATATTTATATATTTTTTTTTTCAATTTGCCTGCAAATGACTTATGATATTTTTAAAATAAATAGCCCTATTTATGTATCTTCATATTTACTTGCATTCAATTAGGGGAAATTAACAGTGTGACCATATTTCAATATGTATAATGTAGTGAAATTGGGCTAATATGTTTTTAATAATACTATTTACATACATATGTACATACTTATGACCTCGTTCGATCTGTCGTAATTTATGGATAAATTTTTTGTTGCACAACTCAAAAACTTTATTGATCATTAACTCATCAAAAAGTTGTAAGATATATTCATTATTCATATATTTAAGTACAAAGTTCCCTTCAAAATAATTTCAAAAAATTTCTAAAGTTTAGATTTTTTTTTTTAAATCAAAAAGAAAATTTTGTAAAGAAGCATCTCCGGATGTTCCAGCGCTCTCCTGACATCACAAGCTTTATTGTACCGCTAGGCGGCTTAGGAAGATCAAAATCCACATTCCGAGGAATTGAATGACACACTATACAATTAATTGAAAATATTGCTCCTCGTCAAGGCAAATACCGCCCCATGTTTATTAATTTTTGAATTAACACTGCCCTACTTTGTAGTTAATATATTCTTGTGATTACGAAAAATTTCCAGGATTTATGTAAAAAACCGCATTGCCGCCATACCACAACTATGTATTTTAACTAAAGTTCCCAAATATTAATTTATTTCATACTTCAGATGAAATTTAATAGTATCTAAACGATAATTATAAATTACTTTATAGAAAAATAAAATTCAGAAGTTGAATGCGCCACCACAGCACACACTTTTATCAGCCTAATGAAGTTGATGTCGCCAACGCCAGCAATCACCGAAACATGCAACCTAATCACAAGCCATGGAACAATTAGAGAGGGGGAAGAAACCACTTTATATATATATACATACACACATGCATACATATGTTATAGCTATATTCTTACATGAAATGGGCAATTGTATATAATTGTGTGAACACATATTTGTAAGTAAAGGTTTATATGTGTAAACAAATGTATATAATTTGTTCTGTAGTAGACAGTGTGATACAAAGAATTCCACATAGTTTTCGTCTTGATACTATTTCCACTGTTTCTTGTTGCACAATTCGTTTGTTATGACAAAATATCAGATTTTTTTTTAAATATAAGTATTCAGTTTTTGCCAGTGGTATGCTGATTATTTTGTGCCACTGTATATACACACAAAAATATACATATACTATAGAAATATATGTGCGTAAAATTATGCTAATGCATGATGTAATTATTCGGAGAAATTTTCAGAAAGGCCTACTAAGCCCATGTCTTTAATTATATAAATACATACGCACTTATAAAACATACTCGTGCACATGTCCAGCGAACAATTTTGAAAGTTGCAGACAGCAAATCTAAAAGATATTAAAATTAATTTCGATTAAAAAGTTTTCCAGTACAGTCAGCGTTGCCAAATGTGCAGATTTATCTGTTTTTTGTTGTTTTTCGAAGCATTGTGTAGTTTTGAATTTGGTTTTTTGTACGTAAAGCACTTTTTTTATTCATAAAATAAATTAAATAAACTATAAATTTTTTGGTTTTTGCTCTAAATGCAGTTTTTTCACTGGGAAATCATGTTTTTTTTCTAGATTTGCAGTTTATTTAAAAAAAATTATGGCAGCATTGAGTACAGTCTACAATTTTTTTGCTTGTGCATTTTTATGTAGGTAAGCTTTCTATATATTTTAAGAAATATTATCTTATTAATAGGTAGGTACCTATGTATGCGAGGCAATTAAGTATGTACAAGAGGTACTCGCCCAAATTTGCATCTATAAATGCTTCCCTACGATGTCAAAAATATATTCTGAAAAATTTGTGAAAATAAAAGAAGTGAATGAGCGAAAATAATCACCTGCGCTATCTCTCTAGGTCAAGGCGAATTCTGTACCAGGTGGCCTCATTAGCCTATGTCATCATCAGCTGTTCAACCTTGAACTATAAAAATATGGAGAAGTTAGGTTAGTTTTCTTTATATACTTCTATAAGAACAGCCGAAAGTTCCCCTATCCGCCATTTGGGGATGCGTCCGATGGGAGACTGGAACAACTCCACACGGAAGCAATTGTCTACATTGGCGGAAATAAATTCGTGGCATTGGGACCTTCAATAATATCGGACAAATATAGAAAAATGTTCATACCTCATTTAAAACTGTTGAGATATAAATAGGAAATACTTATTGTGGCAAATTTAGTTCGTTTTAAAAAGAACGGCCTATTAAAGTGACAAGGAAGTTGAATAAGTGGAAAATTGCCCCTATAGTTGATCAGCGGTCACTATGTATATGATTTTCGTTACGTTTTCTGACCGATTTTATATACATACATATGTACGTATTGGGTATTTCCATAAAAAATCTGGATACCGATATACTTATGTAGAAAATGTTCGCTGGGTATCACAATACAACAACTATCAAAAATTCATCAGTTCAAGATGCAAAAACAAATTTTAAACAAAATACTCGTACATGATAATTTCTTTCTGTTTTCTTCGGAAAAATATACATAAATATTTTTATTGTAAACAATCATACGCATACATATGTATGAATTTATGTATGTATTTATGTACATAAATAAACATGTTCATACTTACTTACATACATACATATGTACATCCATTAGATACCGAATTTTATGTATCTAAACTGTTGAAATACAAATAAACCAAAAGTAAAAAAAAAAACCCAATTCAAAAATAAATAGAAAAAGTGAGGGTTGTTTAGGTTTTTGGTGGCTCCGCATTAATTTTTACGAAATTACACTGTCTAACAAAAATATTATAATCGATTATGACTAATAGTGCTGGCCAACTACTACTGATTAGTGGGTACCGAGTATCTAGTATTTGCTAGTTTTTTTTTCGGGAATTCAATATTAAAACATTCGGAATTGTATTTTTTAACTAAAACCAATGAAAATTTAAACCTTGATAAGAAATTCTGTGATAAATCAATCGTATAAATAGGGCACATGACTTTTTGTTGTACACATTTGAGTATTTTATTGTCCAGCAATATTGATGAAACCTGTACGGATTAAAAGGTATTTTTCTCTAGTTATGCTCAAAATTATTTTTGCCTAAGAATCCAGTTGCAAACCCCAGTTACGGATCCATTAAAATTCAGTAGCAAAAAATTTAAAATTCGGTTTAAATTTTACAGCGAGAAATAGTATGTACTTCACTACTATTTTGATTTTTGTCACAAAAAATTCCTGTATTCCTGTATTACATCCTAGTGAATATTTCAATACAAAATGTTTGGACTTAGCATCACAAGGCATGAATAATTTCGTAAGCAAATGTAGGTAATAAGATTTTTTTGCTAAATGATGCAGCTAACAAATTCTAATTAGAAAATATTATTACATAAATGTAATAATTTTGGGACACAGTGTAATCAGTCGAAAACAAAACATTTGAAATAAACAAAGAGGTACTGACTAATAGGCTGCCTTTCTGGCTGATTGTAAAGACTGACGAATAACGCATGACGCTCATGACACACATTTATAATAGAAGAAAATACAATAAAAATAATAAACAAAACTATTAACAAAAACGAAAAAAAAGAAAATAGAAATATCGGTTTGTGGGGGTACTCTCTACACTGGCTGTATAAAGCAGTCGTACGGTAATCCAAAATGTACTTAAATCAATTCCAAACGGTGTCAAAAATTCGACAAGATCGAAGTATAAAAGATTGATTCAGGTACGAATTATTATATTATCAATAAGTATGTAAATCAATCCCGAAATAGATTATTTGAAAAAAGGAAAGAAATCTTTGTTTTAACATCATCATCATGCATGCAATTGAAAGTCGCACACACTTGTTTTATTTAATTTGAATCCTGTCGCATACTTGAATCAGTCCCTAATCGAAGTGATTTATGCTTATTTATATTTTTTAGCACAAATGAATAAATATTTTCAATATGTACTTTCAATACAATTTCAAACTTTGTTTTGTCCCATTGGTGGTATTGAACTTAGAGTCTCATTTTCAAGTTAGCCACATTAGTAAAAAAAATCGACAAAAATTGAGACAAGAAAAAATTTTTTAAGCTATTTCATAGCTTCTATCGCGGGCATTGAGGCGACCGAATCAAGAAATTTTTAACGTTTGTTTCTTAAGTCCTTTGTTTTTGAAGCGAAAAAAACCTGACACTAAGTTTGTTTCTTAAGTCTTTTGTTTTTGAAGCGAAAAAAACCTGACACTAAGTTTGTTTCTTAAGTCTTTTGTTTTTTTAAGTATTTAAATCACCCAATGTATGGTAACCCCTAAAGTATGCTATTGATTTTGATTTCATTAACATACAGTATTGCCAGAAAAACAACGGAGTTATTAAACAAAACGTAATAATATACATAACTGCATAAGCTGATAAAAAATGCTATGCAATAGCTTTACCGCGGCAGTGCCCGAGTGCCACATGTTTTTTTTTTATACATATAATTACATTTTTGTTAATTTCTGGTATTGAACAGAGGGACAGCTTACAAAATGTTTTAATCCCTTTTGGGATTGATTCAAGTACATTTCGGACTAAAATTTTCGATAACAATTCGTACGAAAAATAATACTAAAATACTTGAATACTGAATTCAAGAATTCTTTGGAGTGTGTAGACTTTGTGAAACATCGATTATAATTTCTATATTTATTTGATTAAATATTCGGTAAAATTGGTAATAAATTAAAATTATGATGTCTTATATCCTTTATGTCAACGGCAACATACATTGCGTTTTCAAAACGCTGTAACTCTGAACTGGATAATCGGATCGACTTTCGAATTTCGTGATACCCTAGTTAAATCTGTTTTTGCCATAGTTCTAAGTTTGGTTAGCATAGGGGCTTCCGCTTGGAAGATAAAGCCCATTTACAAAGTTGCACCTTTAAGTCAAAAGCATAGGAGTACATACCTGGGTATGTATAGTAAAACGCATGCAAATATGACAATATAATTGAAAAGTATTGTTTATTTTGAGTTCATTTTTGTAATTCTTTTATTATTATTATGTAATTATTATACTCGTATAATTATTTGTAAATAAAATTATAGAAATTTAAATACATCTATTGCATTGCGGCATGTCTTTGGAATGCTCTGCGCACACTGGTTTATTGCATAATGTGCATGCTTTACGAGTAGGACGTCGTTTCGAACAGATGTAACAGTTCCCCTTTACTTTTAAGCGGCCTGTACTATCACGTTCCTCCGCTTCATGTACTTCAGCATCCACAACTCTGATGGGCCCACCTTTCATAGCTTCCATGGCGTTGCGCGTTGAAAATACTCTGGATATTCTGCTGTTATTCGCTCTTATCTCCATTTCCGTCTTGCATAGTTGCTCGCTTAGCTGATGGAGAAACATCCTACGGCGGCTTGTAGATGCCTTCAGGTGAGTGTTGTTTTCAATGTATATTACGTATGCAGCAAATGCAGCAACGTCCAGCATATTATAAAAGAAAGCCAAAGGCCATCTATTTGTGCGCCGCTTGGTACTAAATTCAGACAAGCACTTGTCCATGTTTTCCACGCCACCTTTGGTTTTGTTGTAGTCCAATATAAGTAATGGCTTCTTCTTAGGACCGGCCGTTTCTGTTGTATTTTGAGTGGTGGACAACATTACAACTGTCTTGTTTTTCTTGGGCATGTGCGAACACATCGTAACGTGATTACAGAACCCAAACATTGATGATTCGGCTCCACGTCGTTTGGGGTTGGCAAATGCTGCTGGCACGAATGTACGCCTTTTGTTGCAAGTACCCAATATAGATAAATTATTGTCTATCATCAAAGATTTCGCCAAGTTGTAGCTAGTAAAAAACTTGTCGCAGACAATATTTCTTCCACTGCCATCAAAAAGGTTGACACATAACTCCCTTACTACTCTTTCGCCGACGTTTCTTTCACGTTCATCAGACGGTGTTAATCCTGTATATATTTGTCCCTACATTGAAAAATTAAATTCAGTTTAGTTATATAGATTTTCAACAATATTGATTGTACCTGCAATGGATAGGATGAAATGGAGTCGCACACCCACCAAATTTTAATCCCATATTTGGCAGGTATTGATGGAATGTATTGCGTGAAGCCAGTTCCACCACGATAAGCATACAATTGTTTATCTACTGTGATGTTGGCTCCTGCCACGTAATATCTACGAAGACATTTGTTTAGGATCAAAAAAACGTCCGCTACTGCTGCTGCTTTGTCAGTTTGTTTGCGTTGCTGGCGTGTGTTTGCATTATCAAAACGTATGAAGCGGCTAATTTCCGAATATCGTTGGACACTCATTGCAGCACGATATAATGGATGTGATGTAGTTTTCCACAAATCTTTCGTATGCACGTATCCAGAATGTGTAACGCCACTTAGCAAAAGTAGGCCCAAATATGCATCAAATTCGCTTTTTTTTATGGGACTCCAAGATCTCGGTTCTCTTGTTGGATGTTTTGCATTGTCATTATCATAGAATTGCCTTGCCTTTCGATTTGATTCACAAATAATTATGTCGCATATTTCATCTGACATTATCAATTGGAACGTTTCTGCAATGGTCAAACCTTGCGTTGCCCGTACTGGACCAGATTCTGCACTTCTTAGAATGTTGTACGTACGAAATCGTACAGGTTGTGGTTGCATCGAAGACCAAATATTACCATCTCTGGCAGTAAAACATTCGCCAGGTTCAATTGGTGCATCTTCAAGTTCTTCGTCAGAATCGCTGTGGTCCACTGGATCATATTCTGGTAACGTGGGTTCTTCAACGTCAGAGTCATCGCCACCAATATCACGTAAAGCCTCATCACTAACTATTGAATCGTTGTCACTTATTTCTTCTTGGCTCTCTTCAAGCGTTTGTCGAATATATGCTTGTTGTTCTTCGTACGAAAGTGCGCTTAGTTGTCGTGGACTAAGCCATTCACCATCTGCCATTCCACTTGTATTATTATTTTTGTTTTATTTTCACAAAATAAACAGAAACGTCACTTCACTTTGAATCACAAATGTAAAATAATTTGCTGACGAAACTAAAAAGAATGAAATTTCTGCATCAATACATATTTCTACCTACATAAGAGAACATACCAAAACTGGTTATCATAAAAGCTTTTAAACTTTTGTCTACTTCTAACAACAACAAAATCAAAATAATACAAAAATTCATACAAACCAGGTAGATATTGGCGATTATCCATACAAGTCGTATGTATGGAGGACATACCCAGGTATGTTGCTGTTTACGTGCACAAAGCAGTTTTGCTGTTGACAAGAAGCATATACAAATGTATGTATGTATATGTAAATATATCTTAGCTATAACCCAGCGGGAAAAAGAAGAACCACGAAGGCCTTCTAGAAGGCCTCTGCCCCCTTCTTTTGGATGCGCAAGGCCTTCTCGCTGCATTCCATACTCATATATTTTTTACACACGATGTCATTGCGGGGAAGCCCTTCCGCATTCGTTTATTTCGAGAGTGATTTTAAAAGTCCTTATAATTAATGGCTTTCTTTTACTTTGGAATATGTATCACAAAAAAAAAAATTAAATCTCTCTGTCTCTCTTCTCCCTTCTAAGAGAAGCTAATTTGAAATGTGTTAGAAAAATAAGTAAATTGATTCAAAAACATTATATTACTTGTAGTGAAATATCTCCGCTTTATATAACATATACATATACATACATATGTATGTACATCCATATCTACCTATTTCCCAAACTATTTCAGGTTAATCTTCTGGATCTTCACCGTATCTTCAGATTGCTTTTGTAGGACACTGTATTTGAAAATAAAAGCTAATAAAAATATTTATGTATATATGTATGTATGTAGATATATTTACCTACTTTTAGTGGTTAGGGTGCATTTATAAAGCCATATGTACTTACGTATGTATTTATGTATGAGCATATGCATGGGTGAATGCATCTATAGATACTTATAAATTCATACATACATATGTACATATGTTTGCTAACGCAGTTGAAAAGTGCTTAGGATAGAAAATAGCATATAGATACATACATATGTATGTACATAAATATTTTGTTTGTGTAAATCAGCTGTTTATTTTAATGTGTTTTTCATCTTAATGCGTACCTACCTACCTATTAGATATTTTCTTTTATGTATTTTTGTTTGTTTTCCTTTAGGAAAAGATAGAAATTTTCTGTACGCATACATACTCATGCAGATACATAGATATACATACATAGATATATGTATGTAGGTATGTAAGTAAAATTTACATGAATACTTTCCTAATGCTTGTTGGTACCCTGTGAATCTGTTATAAAAAGATTTTTAGCTACGTGCACTTAAAAGTTATGTATGTATGTATGTATAAACAAAATTATAGGTATATGTATGTATATACCTAAAATAATCTTTTTTTAATTTTATTTTCCATTTTTTTTCCAGCTATGACTAATTTAAATTTTCAAGTGAAATTATTATTTTGCCTGCCTTTGTTTATATGTAAATATGTATGTATATATATGCGACATATAAAGTGATATTCCAGTTAAAATCGACTGTAAAATTTTTCTTTTGTCGATATCAACTAAGTCTTTGATACAGTTTTTGCTTTGTATCTGGTGTTTTATGTAGGGGCCTTACATTCTAAGAAAATTTTGGACATCATCTTGATCGGTTGTACTAACCCTATTCACAATCTCTTCAGAAGAATAGTTTTCAATGCAACCAAAAATAATTCTTTGTAATAACTTTCCCGATATATTCTTTTAATTGCAAAATTTTTAAAATATTTCATACAAACGTGCCAAAATTCATAAACTCATATACAATCTTAAAGTTCTTTCCTTTTTCATTTTACCTACAAATATTTAATAAGTGAAAAATATTTATTGCTGTAGTATGTATAATAGCAATAAATATTTTTCTGTAAATATTCAGTATATTTATAATAAATATGGATTAGCTCACCGGTTCTCAAATAGGGGTCCGTAGCAACCATCGAAGGGGTCCGTATGAAGAGCCCAATAAACAGTGTTTTCAAAAATAATACAAGTTTTTATTTTCGATATATTATTTTTTACTTTTTATACGTACATACTCGTACATGTGTATGTATTTATGTTTTAAAATCGTCAAACACAAACAACAAAATATTAGTGCAATCGCTTACTCTTCACTTTTTAATACAAAGTACCCGCGACCAAATAACAGCTGATATGGTTTTTATTGCCATTTAATTAATTTGAAAGAAAAGAAAATATTGTGAAGACTATTTAAATTTTATATATTTAAATAAAAACAGTGAATTCTACAGTACGTTTATATGCCACGAAACTATTTCGAACGATGCGATAAAACCGTCTAAAATGGAGAGGCATCTTTAAGCAAATCATCTGGCTTAGAAAATATTTTTTTTTTTACTCTTTTGCGTTTTTAATTCAACCTAAAAAACAAAATACAAACTGTGTTTCAAAGGGGGTCCGCGAAAAAAAAATTTTACAAGGGTTCCGTGAACAGGAATTTAGTGAGAACCCCTGGATTAGCTAACTCACAACAAATAAATAAAGTTTTTATATATATAATTGTTAGTAATACCACAGTTTATTTATAATGAATTGCATAATTTTTCTTACTTTCCGACCCATTGTGCACAACCTAGAAAATAAGTGGAAGTAAAATACAAAGCATTTATTTCCATTTTTGCATATCATTTTCATTATTATAAATTTAATTATTTATTTCACAAAATATACACAATTGTTTCATTGTTTATTCACTCTTAAACTAGAAATATGTTCTAAAAATATTTACTTCACCGAAATAGTCGTAAAACAGAAATAAAACTAACAGCTGGAAATGCATCTAAATTCAAAGTGAAATTTTTAATAACTTTGTCGGTTAGATGGTCGATCAGTGGGTCGGTCACTCAGCTGCCTGGCTGGCTATACATACATACTACATATTTCAATGTGATTTTCTATTAAACTAATTACATACAAATAGTAGGTATGATGATGTTTTATTTTTTTGTTAGTGCTATAAAATGTTCCTCCAATAATTTTTTGTTTTGATTGTTTGCTTTTAATTCACACGTATTCAACTCATGTCGTTAGATTATTATAAGAATTTCAATGCTGTTTTTTTTTTCAGTCATATAATTTTATTGTTATTGTTGCTGCTTTGTTTTCAAATAAACGAGATTTGTTAAATTTTTCGATACTAAACATACAATAATACAACAATTGCAGTTTAATTAAAATGCAAATAAATAAGTATGTTCTGTGTAATTTAAAATAAATGCTCTGGATTGTATAAGTGTGTGTGTGTGTGTGTGTATTTATAATGACATGTATATGAGAAATGAAATCATAAGGTTTTTAGAAAAGGCTTGTCTAAAGTAAAGGGAGGGAAAGATATATTCAATATAAGGTAGAAGGCCATTCTGGTGGGCATCAAATCATTCCACTAATTTTATTAAAATGCGATGACGATGATATTGTAAACTGAAAATACGAATTAAAATATTTCCAGTTCATCCTTTAGCAACACAAAACGTACTAAAACGAATGCCAGTAGTATAATTTTGTTAAATTTTTTCTTGTAAATATTTTTAGTTCAAACAAGGATCCAAACTACTATATACCCTTAAATATATATATTTTTTTGGTCAGTGGTTGAAACAACAGGTTTCTGTCGCACAGTGTATAAAACGAACCAGAAAACTAAAAACAGCAACAAATAAATATTGTAAGCAAAAATCATTGCTTTATTTAAAAAAAAGCCAGTCACTTCTTTAAAATAAAAAAAATATAAACATACAGACATAAATGCTTGACTTGCCACAATGAGATGCTATGTGGGCGCTATGGGACTTGAAAGCTCTCGAACAATATTTATATATTTTAAAACAAAAAATTGTTTTTCATTTAATTTTTAATGAAATCATTCGAATTTATATTGAAAAGGATTAGATTTAATATATATTATTTCCCTCAAAAGCTTTTAAATTAACTTCAACACATTTCGTAAGAATTCCGATTAATAAAATATTGATTAAAAAGATCTTAAAGTACACTATAATAATAATTTATTAAGCATATTAGGCATTTTTTCCTCTGATTTACAATGCGGTCTATTATATTTCTATTCCATATAACATTTTCATTAGGCGTAATAAATTTTATAAGAAATTTTGTTTTCATTAAATTTGTTGCGCATTTTGTTCAAAAATTCTAAAAAGAAATTTGTTTTAAATACTTTGACATTCTATTCTTCATTGTTAAATTTGTTTTTCAAATTTTTTCTTAATTTTGTTAATAAGCAATAAATTTCAATGTTATTAAAAACAAAAGGTTTTTTTTGTAGGTAAATAACAATAACATTTTAATTAAAAGATAATTTTTAATTCAAATAATAAATATTTATTTTAGACAAGATGCTCAGAGGAAGTTGTTTTCTTGTTCTTAATTTTGTGTGCATTTCTTTTCTAAATTTTATTGCTTTCAATTTTATTTTACATATTTACTTTTCGGCATTCATATACATATTTACTTTTGTATTGGGTGTTCCATTTGGATTTAAACGTGTTTTCAACGTACATCTTTTATGACAAGAAAGTATTTTTAACATCGGTCCATAGTGATTTATCCCGATATGACAATAGTTTTTTATGGAAATTGGAAAAATATTTACTTTATAGGAAATATATTTACAGTTTTACTAAAAATATTTCACTTATGCAACCAACATACATAATATTTTTCGAAATATACAAAACTGAAATATTACCATAGTAATATTTTTAATTTGCATACAATAGAGAAATAAATTCGCTGTAATATAGTCAGCATCAAGAAATTTTCTTAGTTTGCTATTTTTAGCTTAGCTACATATTTTTTTGTAATAATTTCAATAAAACTTAACCGAAAATTATTTCGACAAATAAAATACATACATATAAATTATTACCTATTTACTTTGAGAAATTTTGGAGCCATAAGAGTTATACGAGTATCTCAAAAAAAATTTTAATATTCTAGAAAAATATATTTTCATGTATGCAGGAAATTTTTACATGAAATACATAAATAAGAAATATGCATATATATATGTATATATATATATAATATATATATATGTGGTAGAAATATTTTTACTTTTTATGAAGAGTAGATTAAAAAGGGAAATACGTTAAAGATTGAATTTGATTGTACGAATAAATATGTTGCATATTTTGCTGCAATGAGAGAAACGATGAAAATAAACAAATAAAAAATGGACAGAAAATAATTTGTACACCTAATATTACAAATATTTTCATATAAAGATAGTAGAATTCTTAATAGAAAGTAATCAAAACAACAATACAGTTCAATGAACTTAATTTTATCAGTAGAAAGTGGATTGGGGACAACATAAAAAAAAATAATTAAATAAATTAAATTGAACAGGTTGAAAATAATTTTGGGAGAATGAAATTTGGAGTATTAGTCATATTTGATAAGCGCTTAATTTTTTTCACTACAAATCAAATTTTAAATTTAAAAATTCGTATATCTATTTAAAAGCATACTAAAAGGTTTTCCAATAAGAATGATATGATTTCTTAAAAAAAAAAACAAACACATTTATTGTTAAGGAAATTCAAAAGTTTCTTATTTAATGTGAAGTACAATCGATACAATTAAGTTCTAAATAAAACGTCATTCAAATGGCCTCCATGACTTCTTCTGCAGGAACGAATTCGATTAACCCAATTTTCGAGCACTTTTTCCACTAAATCGAGTCGTATGTCATGGATGGCACGTTCAATATTGACTTGTAAAGCTTGAAGAAAGTCTGGTTTCTTTCGAAAGACCAATGACTTCAAATAACCTCACAAGAAATAGTCCAATGGTGTTAAATCATAACTTCTTGGAGGCCATTTAATATCACAATTTCTTGAAATAATCGAATCTCCAAACTCTTCTCGCTATAATTCAACTGTTGCATTTGCTGTGTGGCAAAATCAGCAAATTCACGACGTTTACTGTGGTCCAATGGCTTCAGTTCTAGCAAACCCAAACCTTTCACAAAATCCGCCAGGTTGTGGTTTGAGACTGTCGCAATTGTTGAGAACGTCTTGGAATCGACAAATTGCGGACTTCAGCAACTCTTGCCAGAACGGCAGCAATATTTGCATTGCTTCGGGCGTTTCTTTGTCTTATTGGCACTTGAACATTATGTATAGAAAATGTAAGCTCAAAATTTTCAACAATTCGACGAATAGCGAGCACATTTGGACGATTATTACGACCTTAAAATTGCAATTGGAGAACGATTATTTTAATAAAAAAAAACTGAATAATTTGTAAACTTTGTTCTTGCGTATATCTCTCCATGATGAAATTGTAAACGTTACTGAATACAATGAAAAACAAATGACAGATGATGACATATTACAAATGGCCGAAACGTCACTTCAAAATCATGTCATCCCTATTGGCAAACCTCTTACTACTTAGTTATTATTAAAAAATATCTTTATTACATACATATATGGTATGGACTCATTTGTCTATTGTGTAAATATTTATCACATAAAATTTATTAGAGCTGTTCTAAGCAGCCATGTAAACAGGAGCGCATTCAGTTGAGGGTAAGTAAAGATATTTGCCCCTTCAAATATGAGATATATTTTATTCGATTATGTTTCGAAAACAAATTGTACAAAATGGTATATGTATTGTATTTAAAAGTGCCCCTTCCATAAACTTAAGCAACATCAGCACCTGATGCATAGAAGAGTATAATATGGAAAAAAATAACACCTGCTTAAATGCACAAATAACAAGACTCTGTCTAACACTCCTTCCTATTTATATTTTTTTTTATTTATCTTTAATCAAAGCGATAAACATTTGCATATATACGCAATTAATATATATTTGTTTTTTTATGTGTGTGCTGCATTCGTAGTGCGGTTGGGTGGTTTACAATGGAGTGAAGTGAAGTATTACGAAGTATTTATACACAGAAAAACATTAGAGTTTATTTTGCAGTAAAGAAATTCCATTAACTCTAAACACTTTGTCGGAATACCGATTTTTTACAAAAATGTATTGAACGTTACTTTGACTAATGACTTTTTTAGAAATGAAAAATTAATTTTTTTTTACCAAATAGCAAAGATGATAAGTTAAACTCCCGTAATAACTTTTTACGACAACGGAAAATCGTACAAAATTGTATTGAACGTTACTTTGACAGCAGACTTTTTCCAGTTGAAAAATATCTTTTTAGCCACAATTCGAACTCTTAAAAAGTTATGAACGTTACTTTGACAACAGATTTTTTTTCCATTGAAAAATATGATATCGACAAAAAAAACGGATGTTATATTTGATATTTTTTACAAAAATGTATTGAGTGTGTTACTTCGGCAACAACCATTACTTGGTGTAAAGTTTCTGTACAGTGAAAAAATTAACACTAACATAAAATAAGAAACGATATAGACCACGCAAATATTTCAAATTACTTATGGATGATACGAGTTGTATCTAAACAAGTGAAGCTGAAAATTTGTCACCGAAAAAAAAAATTATCGCAAATAAATTTAATTTTAAATTAACGTTTGGTTGAAAATACTTATTTTTCCATCATTTTTTTTTTTTCGGTGTAACAAGTAGACATTTAATTATCGTTGCATGTTAAAACCCATAAAGACATTTTATTGATTTTTTTTTCTTGTGGTGACAGTTCTTTTAGTTTGCTGTGAAGAAAAAATAAACAGATGCTTACACACACATGCACAGACGGTTAGTCAAGTTTTGTTTTTTAGGATTTTTAAAGGATTTTAAAAATATTGCAAAACTTTTTCGCAATAAATTGTACATTCATATTTTTAAATGCTTTCAGTTTAAATGAAAAAAGTTTTATAGATTTTTTTTTATAATTTTATTTTCCTCGAAGAGTTATGAATGAAATTTTGTAAAAATTTTGTAGTTTACGATTTCATGAATAAAATCAATATGAAATGTGGGGTAGCCAGCCACAAATCAGTTTTACAATGTTTGTATTTTCTACAATATATAAATTATGTGTTAGTGAAGCGATACGTTGTCGGTATAACAAAATTCAAGAAAAAGAAAAGGTCGCAAATGCAAAAATTACCATATTTTCCCCATTTTACCTTTTTACCTGCCAGAAAGTACACTGTAAGTTAATGTATTAAAAATTAGTACATTTGTGATGTTTTCGCCCTTTAAAATGTACGCTAATTTTTAATTTCATGTAAATTTATTATTACGGTTTTCGAGTTACAGTGGAACAACCATACAAACTTTCACATACATAAATTAGTAGGATATAGTACATACATATACATACATATGTATTCTTTCCAACGTTTTTGAAAGAAATAAAATGTTTTCAACCACCCCCCCCTACAAGGATGTCTTGTACAGGTCGTATACATACAAAATTATTTATGTATTGATTTTATGAAATTGTTTGTAGCATACATTCACAAATAAATACATACATACATATGTAGTATGTATGCACGTATCCATATGTTTTCAAATGAGGCGAATCCTAATCAACACACAGGCAGACACACACATCCATACAAATATAAGAAGAACCTTTCAAAACATAAACCAAAATTGTTGTTTGAAGTCTTTTTTGTAAACAAATTTTACCTGAAACCAGTGAAAGAGAATTCTAAAATGGAAACAACATATGTTTAATCCTAAAATTCAGGATACATACTAAAATTTAAATTATGTAAATACACACACATATATTTATGTATACATATATATGTGTATGTACCCTACTACGAGTCTTGGTTTTGCAACTGCTGCAGTTCTTTCTTCACAATTCATATTTTTTATCTTTTTCTGCAGATCTTAACGATCTTTTGCTGCAATTATTCGTCATGAAACTGTTGTCCTTCCTTCACTTCTTTTAAATGTTTTTTTTTTTTTTTTCAAAAGTTTTTCCTTGCGTTCGATCAACACAATAACGGAAAACATTTCTATGTTGAAATAAAATAGATTTTCTTTCATGTTGAGCCCATGAATATTAAGTTTTTTTTTTTTTAAATTTGCTACATTTAAAAAAAAATTATATGTCGGACTTGTTCCTCAAAAGCGTAACAACTCAAAATTTTTAAATTTTCACTTTTTGCAAAAAACCAAGCCACAGTGGTCATATCTACCCACTGTAAAAATTTTACACCATTTTCTCCACTCTTTTAGCAAAACAAAAACAGTTGTATATCTCTTTGTGATAGAAGAGTAGTGTTAAAAAAGAAGTTTTTGGCGTCTACTGAAAATTCATGAATTTTGAGTTGTTATGCTTTTGAGGAACAAGTGCGATATATATTTTTACGTTTTCTCAAAATTTTTTCAAAAGTTACTGTCATTGAAGAAAGTCAAAAATCCTATATGCGACCTGCTCCACGAAAAATTTTTTTTTTTACTTTTTGAGTGATTCTTATAGCAAAAAAAAAACGCTCTTTCAAATGCCGCAAACCGCAAGTTTCTATGTCTTTTAGTTTTTTTACAAATCACCTGTAAAGATGAACATAATTAATGAAAATCATCGGTGCAGATACGTAGCTCAAAACGAAGCGCTTTTTTAAACGCGTTTTTCTCAATAACTTCTTTTCGGCGCAGACGTCCCTTTTCGTGGAGCAAGTCACATATGTTTATGTTTTAAGTCTAGAACTGAAAGATAATAAAGTGCTGAAAATGTTAAGCCTAAAGACGTTGAGATTCATCAACAAATACGAAAGTTATAAGACATTTAGTAAAAACAAAAAATCATATATAAAAAAATTATTTAATTTCAGTTTATATTCTGAAAATATTTTTAATCAAAAACGATTTTGTGTAAATTTAAAAGCTCTGCAAATGATGCGTGTAATAAATACAACCTATCTTTAATAGTTCCCAACATATGGGATAGTTGATGATGCCCGGTTTCCAAACTGCGTATAATTTAAAATATTTTTGAACTTACCTTTACTTGAGAGAGTTTCTAAAATTCTATTAATAATCACAAGAATTGATTAAGACATTTATATATATTTTATTAAATACACGATTATAAAAAATGGTAAACTTAAATCTATAGAAATTTGTATTTTGGTGCTCCGTTTTTTTGTTTTTGTACTCTTGATGAGAGATAAATTCATCGCTAAAATCTATGAATCTATTAAATAAGATGTCTATCGCCAATTACAAAGTATGTTATTAGATAAAGATAATATTTACTTCTGAATGTAATACTGCATACTGCACAACAAAATCTACTTTATAACATAAAATATCGAGTAATTTCTTAAAAAAAAATGTTATATTTTAAAAGATATTGTTTAAACAGGGCTTAAGCATAGTTTCTGTTTAGTTTCTCTGTAGTTTTTTCTGTTCAAATAATTACTTAAGAACTACTTAAGCAGATATAATTAAATGTTGATTTTTTTTCAAGTTCTTATCATAATTTTTGTTTACTGGAATCTACTAAGAAGATCATGGTAATTTGTATTTATAGCGATTGCTTTATCGCCATACAAAGTTTTAAAATATTCTTCACCAGTCATGTTGCCACACATAAGCTTTTTGTTTCTGGACCATCTAAGATACTTACCCTCAACTTTAAGTTGATCATTGCGAACAATAACTATTTTACTGAAGGCCAAAAGTTCCTTTTTTAATTCGATAAGCACTCTCTTATCTTGTCGACGTTCCGGTCCCAGATCATGCTCAAGAACTATTCTAGTACCTTTAAGTCTAGTAGCGTTACTAAACATTTCATTCTTCATTGCTGTCGACTTTAGTTCTACCAATATATCCATTTTAGATCCTCTGTCTTTGATCATTTTAACGTTTTCAAAGTCTACTGGTGTTTCCATTCGAAGCTTATCATCCACAAAGCTATCAACAGCTGCGTTTAGGTCGACATGTTTTTCTACATTTCTTATAATGACGTTATTTTGTCTGACATGATCTTCTAATTGAGCCAAAGACTTCGATTGAACATTTCTTTTTTCTTCCAAAATGCGAACTTTTTCCCTTAATGCGCGATTCTCTTTAACGATATCAAATATAAGCGTAGAAAATTTTGCCATTTTCGTCTCGAAACTTGATTTTGATTTATTAAGATCTTCTTGGGTGGAAAATTTTTCAGCCTTTTCATTCAACAGTTTTTGGACCACGTCCATTATATCCATCATGCGGGCAGTTTCATTAAACTTTTCGATATTAGCCGACATGATTTTCAATGATACGGATTCTTCTCTTCGGTATTGAAACTTTTAATATATTTTTGGATATTTATTTAGTTGAAATGTAACCGTTCTGGTTCCTTAACTCTTTTACTTAATGTTTTATGAATTTAATTTATTTTGTTTCTTCAGAATAACCTTCCTAGTCCCTCTGCTCGTTTTCACTGCAAGTTGTATTCTGAACATTAAAACTCCACAAGTTATCATTTTATGTGTTATTTTTAGCATTTGCCGGCTTTATGGTTTTCCTTTTAGTTAGTTAACTATCATTTTTTCATCCCTGTTTTTCTTTTATCCCAATTGTTTTTTTTTTTTTTTTTTTGGAAATAAAATCATGTTTTCTTTTCTCTACAATTAACCGGGGTTTTCCCAATACAACTGAGTCTGTTTTAAGGATAGTAAGTGACTTGTGTTTGTATGCGGACAAGTAGAGTTTTGTTGTAAACCCACCCCTACCTACTGCGTGGCGATATAACAAATATTTCCCAGCGAACAGTTTTTAAGCGGCATGCCTGCAGTCATCATGTGTTTTGTTTGAAGAAACAATATCCGCAATAATATTCAATTAAAATCAATAAAATAACCTTTTTTAAAATATCTATACATTTTCTAAAATATAT
This sequence comes from Lypha dubia, assembly GCA_947311025.1. Lineage (NCBI taxonomy): Eukaryota > Metazoa > Arthropoda > Insecta > Diptera > Tachinidae > Lypha > Lypha dubia. The sequence continues at coordinate 97,126,314 of OX371263.1, read as the reverse complement.
CTATTCTCGAAAATACATCTTGCAAACATCGAAGAAGCTATCCTATTATCCAAAAGCAGATTTTTTAACAAAAAGTAAGTACCTACCTTTGACACAAAGTTTATTTATTAAATAAAGTTCACTGTCCTCAAATATTTTTTTTTTTTTCAAAATACATTTTGCAAAAATTACCATTTTCAAAAAGGATACATTTTGCAACATCTCCATAAAGTACCTATAATAAAGGTAAAAAAACAGTTTTTTAAAAAGTAATCACTTCGTTGAATGCTTAATTTAAGCAGATGTCATATAATGGAGAAAAATTGGTTGTTGCGAATATTCCTCCAGAACTAAGTTCGCCGAAAATTCCCGAGTTTTTGGAGGCTTTCTGTTTGTTTTCTGGGGTTTATTGGTAAATGTATAAAACAAACATACATATTTGTGTGTGTGTGTGTTGTAAATAAATTTGTTGTATTACCTATACACATACACAAGATATATGTATGTATGGAAATTATTTTTGTTTGTTTTTCAAAACTAACAGACTGCATCATAAGTGTTCATAGTGTTCAGTTTTTCCTGATCAACATTTGATTCAGCTGAAAGAAAGAGTGAGAAAGGAAGAAAAATTTCTCTGCCTTTCTCTCAGCTGAATCAAAAGGTGATCAACGTTAGTGTTTACGGCTGAACTTAGGTAGAAACTAAGATAAAAGAATAACGAAAATTGTGTACTTGTAGATACATAATATAAAGGATTTAGGTAAAATTGTGTTCCAAAATAAATGAAAGAAACTGCAGTACAGTGGTGCATTTTGGAAATTTAACAAGTAATAAATCATCTATAATAGTTTATCGTTTTTGAAAAATTTTTATCTGTTTTTTATGAGAACATTTTGTTGCCAACTTAAAGCATTCAATGTACACGTACGTTGTTCCAATGAAATTTATTATTAAAGTTTAAAGTAAAAAAGTTCCTTGAAAGAATTCGATGTTGTTATTCTTGAACAAAATTCATGAACGAATTCATTGATTTAACGTATTATTACATTAGTTCTATAATAATGAACAATTCATTGAACAATTAAAGCATTTCTTTGATTTCCTTAAGACTTCAAAAATAAAAAAATAAAAAAACATTAAAATTTAATGCAACAGTATTTTTAAAGATCTTTTGGCAAAATAGAAAAAAAAAAAAACGCGGATCCGATGTAAATCATATGGGATTTTAAATATTTGTGGCCATAAGGAAAAAGTGCATAAGTCGTATTTTATAGTTTTGTAGAGAAGCACTTTTAATGGTTTGAGTGGGTTTTCATAATATTTTTCCCATTGTTCTTTAAGTTGATCTGTAGTTTTTCGATTCTTGTGATTTAATAACACATGGTATGGCCCATCATAAGAAAACTATTCAATTCGAAATTTAATATGTTAAAAGGCAAATTTAGCCGTTATTCCATATTAGATAATTAGTTAGAAAAAGAAGAGCACCACTTAATTGTTGCAGAACTTCGTTAAATTCGTTATATACAATTACAAATTTGCCCTTAGATACTTTTGATAATAATAACTTTTGGTGATAATAACTCAAAATTAACTTATCTCGACTTGAGCACTTTTTCCTTTTTGCCACAGATATATCCAATAATTTTGAATTTATGTGAGTTAGTACGTTTTGTCAACTGTTGTTTCTGCAAATTATTTAAATTTTCTTTTGAAGTGTCCATACAATGAAACTTTTGTTATGCAGCATATGTACTTTTTACACATACTTCATGCATTTCATTTTGCCAAAGTTGCATTTATATGAAACCTTGTACCCTCTTCCAATTAAATTCAAAATTTGCTCAGTAATTTTTGACTGGTATAGATGGTTAGAGTGGATATTGCGGTATCGATTGCCTCCTAAGACTATGATGCTGTATTCCGCTCTTTAGCCTCTGTAAAATTGAGTTATTGATAAATTTTGTAAGTGATTTTGAAAAATAAAAATGAATGTTATTTAACTAAGCTGGTTTGATAATTTTTTTATTATAGCCTCAACCATATAAATATGTATGACAATCATATTATGTTTGCTTGTATGTTAAGATCACCATAACAATGTTCATTTTGCATGTAAACTATCTATATTTTTATAATTTACCTCTCTTTTTCTTTCAATTCGTTATAGCTTTAATAAAAACAAACACTTTCCTTTCCTTCATTAATAGAATAAACAAGAAGTATAGAAAACTGCGATAAATTAACTTCCAACTAATTAGGAAATTGCAATAATTGTTGGATGCAATGTGTTTTTTTTCCATATGAAATCAATAAAGAGTTCTTTTTTTGATTGTCCTGCAATTTGTGATTAAATAAACAAGTTTAAATAAAATAAAATTAATAAACAAACTATACTGTGAAATTTTGAATTGTAAGACAATTAAAAAAGAAACTCTTTAATTACACTATAGTACGTCAGAAGATCTGAGGAGCAGTTTGCTGCATACGATATTCAACATAATTTAATATTCTTATAAATTAAATATCCTTTTTTAATATGTCCATAATGAAAGCTCCTCAAATAATTCATATCAAATTTTTAAAGTATAATTAACTTTTTTTTAGATTTGGTTTAAAAAATTCTTTATAAAATTAATTGCAACTGTTATAGATTATTTGTATGACCAATAATACATTTTTTTCTTTTGTCTTTTAGAAATCTGTTTTTTTTTTCGCATTATTACATCAGCTTTTAGATAAACTTTTGTTAGCTGATATTGTACGTATGTATGTACGAGTATGACTGTAAGTACTTATAATCGCACAATATGTACATACTCGTATGTATGTAAAATTGTAGGTGTATGACTGTTTAAAGTGCATTGTGTAAATAAAAAAAGCAACATTTGAAGAGTACTCGTACATTCTCTAATATTAGAAAGGTTCAATTTTAAAATTCCGAATAGTAAAAACAAGCTTTTGCAGAGACGATTCACAAAAGAAGCATAACTTTTCAAAAAATTGGCTAAATTCTACAGATGATTTGTTATAAGTGCCAATGAAATGAATATATAGACATGCTTAATATAAATCCACACGAAAAAACTTTTTATATTTCATTTAAATGGTAATTTACAATAAGAAAAAAATATTATATGTAAAAAATATTTTTATCATTTTTGTAGTTAAATACAGTTTTGTGTAATATTTTAGTACTATTAATTGTAAATTAATACGAAATTAACTCTCGACCACTCTTTAAGTCTTGGCTTACGTATTTCTAACATGCAATGCATATTCCGAGCTAAAGAGTTAAGACTCGTCGTCGAAATATATTTGTAGCAGGCTTTTTAGGACCGTCATATTGATTCTTAAATGGAGTTTTTTTATAATGTTTCTTGAAAGGGACAAAAAATACCCACACCGCAAAGAGTTAGAGGTTTAAAAGGTTTACAAAAATTATCCTCAAAGGATTTTATACAAAAACTAAAAGCATATATTGTAGCTAAAATGTTTGGCATACAAGATATACTCTGATGACGCACTAAAACAAAGAATATGCAAATGGGAGGAATTTTAACGGCCAAATTAAGGCAGATTTGAACTAGCAAAACTCGGATTTATGTTAATAAAAATTTTTTGGTTTCTCTACCACCATCTGTCGTTGGAACATGCATACGTACATATGTATATAGTAATTTTAGAAAAATATATATGTATTGTTGCAAACTGATAAGCTTTGAATGCCACCGTCAAAATTAATTTTAAAATTTAAATTTATATTTTTAAGAAGAAAAAAATTAAGTATTATGCATAAAAACATACATACATATTTATGTATGTATGTATGCACGTATGTATGTATACCAAAGCTAAAAAATATCGTGAAAAAAAAATCAATGGCAATCAATGGAAATCAGACTTGTTACTTCCACGACACATTTCCGTTGTTGCATTCCCTATTTAGCTAAAAATTGCATCAATACAATTTTTACTTTTTACTGCACATACTATCATATGATCACTGGTTTACATGCATTTTACATACATATGTACATATTTATACATATTCTTTATAGCGAAATTCTTAAAAAAAATATATATTAAAACAAAAGATACCAGTTTTTTTGTTCACTTACGTCAGACATCAGCTGTTACGTTGCAAGTTTATCTTACAAAGCACAATAAAAATTTAAAAATTAATTATACCCAGTAGTTCTCGCAACTGATTCAGATTGTGTGAGTTTTTTTTATAGTTTGTGGTAAATTATATTTAAAAAATTTTTTTAAATACTCTTCGCCGTTAGTCATTTTGAAACTTTGCAAATTTGCTAAAGTGGAACCAATACGAATGTGTCTAAGTCAATAGCCAGCAGTTTTAGCAACTGATTTAAATGGAATCATATTTTCATAGGTTGTGGTGTATTAAAATTTTAAAAACTCTTCGCCGTTAATCCTTTTAAAATTTTCCAATTTTATAAAGGGAAAGCAATGCGCATCCAGTAGTTTCCATAACCGATTTAGATTGGTTGAATTTTTTATAGTTTTTGCAGTATTTAATAAAACAAACTGTTGATAGATTTCCTCGCGACTCTAAGAGAAAGAATAAAAACTAGAAATATGTCAATATTATGGACAAAAAATTATTTTAGTTTTATCAGATCTTCAGGGCAATAAATTTTTTAAATTTTGTACGAGCCATACAACATGCAGTTACATATGCACATACTTTATACCATCATCATCAGATCAGATCAGAACAGTAGGTCATAAGATGCCAGACAGACATGTTGGTATTGAATCAAAACACTTGTTCTATGCGAAGTCATAAAAATTATCTACACTGCGATTCTTTATAATTGTCTGATGAATAATGTACTCCTAATTGTTATACATTTTTGTTGTTTATATTTTTATGTAATATCTTTTTTATATTTCCTGCTACTTTTCTTTGTGTTTCATTTTTTATGTACCCAACAAGTGTTAAAACTGATCTGTAGTAGTAGTATTTTCTTTATCCGCAGATAATTGCAACTTTATGATCGTCGTCTGTCTGTTGAGAATAAAAATGTTTATGATGGCAAGATTTAAAAAAAAAAATCATTTTCTATTTTTCTGTAACAACAACACAATAATTCCGATTTTAGTGCAGGTGGTGTGATTAACCAAACAGAAATTTATAGTATTAAACACATTTTTTTCTTTTTAAATTAATTTCTTAGACAACCAGTCAAAACATGTCAAAAATATTCAAAGTATTTTATTTTGAAACGGCTTTTATAAACGTAAAAGATTTTTCATTTACTATATATGTATGTCTGTATGTATGTATGTATAAATTCCTGCAAGTAAAAATTAAATGTCAGGGAGCAAATTGTTTCAGTCGATATCGATTGAAATGTCCACTTAAAATTTCTTCTGAATTATTTGAATCATTTGTTTTTAGCTATAAATTGTTACCTTTAAATTCCCGACCCATTATAATTTCCCTAAAATTGAAATAACTGTTTATGGTTTAAACGCTCCGAACAAGAGCCTGTACCAGTAGTCGGCATTATTGAATTAAAGCCCAAATACATAAAAAAGACCCCAAAGATTCATTCCACTAAAATTGGGTATACACAGAACTGTTCTCTATTTTATACGGATGGAAAATGTTGCTGTATGTACATATAAAAATGTTATCTAAAATTCCATTTCGCATCACTGAAATTTCCTATCGTACATGCATATCACTTTTTCATCCAATTTGCTTTTCGGCTTATTCTGTGGGCAAATAATTAATGTTGCATGGGAAAAAATTTTATACTTCATCGTTTATATCTAAAAAACTTTACTGAATTTTAATTTCGTATTAATTTTTGAAACCGAACTTAGGTTACCGTCCATTCTGTTGGCAAAATAAAAAAATAACATGCAACAAGTTCGCTGACAATTTTGCAATGTGCGTATTTAGTAACACAAAATTTTATTTCATATATCGTTTTCACCTAATTTGTTTTTCTGGTCATTATTTTGGCAAATAAAAAAATTGCATACAACAAATTTAATAAAATACTAGCTGAGCGCCCCGTCTTCGTACTGAAGCTATTTACTTTTATAAATTTCGATTTACCTAATCAAAGCACATCACGACTTTCACGAAAAGTCATAACTCACGAACGTGTCGACCGATTTAGATAAACAAAACTTTAGATAAACCATCTACACGACCATACGAACAAACCCTAAAAATTTAATCGAATTCGGTTTGGCCGTTTGTGAGTTATAAAGTCACAACGCACTTGCAACAATTTTTTATATACATATGTATATAGTTTTCAATGCGTTAATTTGGTCTTGGTCTATGTCTAAACCTTTATCTGAAATTTTATGTCATATTAATTTTGCACCCAAATTGCACTACTGCCTATTCTGATGTTAAACAAAAAAAAATTGCATGGTAAATATATTATTTTATGTCACTAAAATTTTATTTTATGTTAGTTTTTTTAAACTAAAATGTTTTCTAGTAATTCTGTTGTCAAATAAAAAAATAGCATGCAAGAAATTTTCTGAAATATTTCAATAATTAAATCATGCTTGGTCTATGTACGAGCATAAAAAACTTAGCGATAAATAATTTTAATCACAAATTCTAAATAATAAAACTGGCTAATCATCTCCAAGTGAATGGAATTAAAAATTCAGTAACCATTCGATTTCGTTGCGATTTTTATGAAATAAATTTGCATTTAATTTAGTATCATTAACATATACATAAATAAGTTGATGTTTCGCAAGCAACAATTCTGTAAATCTATTTATTTATTTTTTTTTTTTTGGTTATTTTAAACAAAGTACTAACAGAATATGTTTTATATTATATGTAGGTAGGTATTATATGTATTATACAAACAATTTTGAGAATATACATAAATTGTTTTGAACGCCCACACACTAAAACAAGAACCCAGTGCAATAAAATTCAATGTCAGGGTCACTTTTGCATCTTTCGAATTTAACTATATTTCCTCACATTTAGTTTTAAATAAAAATAAAAACAATAATTTTGTTAGTTTTGCTTTGCTATGTTGCTTTAAGCATTTTCGCTTTAATGCTACAACGTGTACATGACCTTTAGTGAAAGTCATTTTCCTCCTTGTAGTACTTACATACACACATACATACATATACGAGTATGTACAGAAATATAAATAGCAAAAAAAAAGAGATATTTTTCACCGAAAAAGACTGTTTTGAAAAAACTTAGTTCAAGGTTTTACTATATTAATAATCCATACTATATATCGCTGGTTGTCATAATTTACCAAATGAGACACTTATATTTTTGTGAAATTTATTTTTTTCTTCGTTTTTGCACAAAAATTATATATTATTTTTGTAAAAATTTTTGCTTTAATTTCTTAAAAATTTTTTTTTTTTTTTGTTTAATTCTGATCTGTTTGTTCTGTTCTGCTGTTTATTATTTCTTCGTTTTATTTTTACTAAAAGGTGTGTCATTATTCATTCATTCCTGATTTGAAAAGTTTGTTTTTAAACATTTTTCGTTTGTATAAATTTTAATTATCTTTTAAACAGATAGAAAATATTGTTGGCCAAAAGCCAATAATGTTACAATAAATTATATTGCTGTTGTCTTATTTTAATGAGCAATTTTTTTAATCTAACAAAACAAAATATGTATGGATGGATGTATGTATGTATGTACTTGTACATACAAAAAGTCTATAAAAGGCTAAGCTAAAACAATGCACAGTGGTTTGCATTGCATATAAAAAAGTATGTGTTTACATATACTAAGGGTAATCACGATGGGTAGTGCAAAGTGTGCAAACGATGCAAATGTGTGCAAATATACACACATTTGCACAACATAGCAACAAAATGTATGTATTTGCAATTTGCTTAATTTTGCTTCGTTTGCACTAAAAAAACCATGAGCAAAGATAGTAGTGCATATTTTATCAATTGCAAACGAAAATAAACAATAACTTGTGACATACAGACTATCATATTTTTATGTTTAGAAAAAGAAAATTTAATTTTGTAACTAATTTTAATTTAATTTTAAAAGTTTTAGTATTCTTTTTTTAATTTATTAGTAAATAATAAATTTATGCATTTGTAACTTGACATCTGAAGTCAGTGTTGCCAGAATTTTTGATGGGCTGCCACATTTTTTTGAACAAAATTACATGCTCTGCACTAAAATGCAATAAATTTAAAAGTACGCTCACGAAGTACACTAATATGCACAGCAAATTTGCAAAATGCATATTTGCACAATCACCATCGTGATTACCCTTACTGTTTATTACGAACTTTCCTTTTTTCCTACTAAATTCGAATAGTAATTGGTTCTCATACATAAGTATACTCGTATGCATACATACATATGTATGTATGCATGTTTAAACTTTAAATAGTGGTGATAATCTATGATGATCGGAGTGGAGTGTAGGGACTTCCAAAAACTTTATTGTTCTCTTCTGCCGTTTAGAAGAAAAATTAGAGTCCCATTTTGAAAAAAGCAATGCTCATTGTTACCTAATTTTATGTATGTTTTGTTTTTTGTATATTCATTGCGTTTTAAAAAATATGATCCTCAGGTTTGACTTTTGAGTTTGAGACTAAACCTCATATAATTCTCTAGTTAACTAATTTCTAAATTAACTTAATCTAGCATTAATTATGTTAGAAAGAAATTTTTGATACGAGCTTAAAGTTTTTAATTTCACAACAGCTGATATTCTTAAATTTTCGACAATTATTTATTCCCTTTTATGCAGTTTTTCACATATTTTTCATTCTTTGTTTTCATATGAACTGGATTTTTGTTGTTGTTGTGGTAATATTTGTGCACTTGTTTTAAGAATATGTCGGTATGTATTTGCATACAATTTCCTGTTGGATTCAAAGAATGATTCAAAATTTGAAATCATGAATCTGTGAAGCAGAAAACACTGCAATAACAATCACACCATAGACATACGTATGAAAGAACATAACGTTAATATAAAAAGGCCCTAACGCGGGTTTTTTTCAAATCGTGTATTTACCATAATTCGATGGGCCAAGCCTTTTTTGGTTATCGATATAAGCAAAAAAAAAGACGCGTTTAAAAAAATGGGTTAGGGCCTTTCTATATTAAGGCAACGATAAGTATGTTTATTCCTTCATATGTTTATGTATGTAGAGATATAGCAAAAAGAATATGTGCTTGTATGTCTAAAAATCTTGTAATAAAACATTGACAACAAAAATTAACAAAACGATGGTTGGGTGCACAAAAATTTCAACAAAGAATAAAAAACTGAAGTATTGTATAACAAAATTTATTTAAAAAAACAATACATAACTACCTTATTTTTATTATTAATACTTACATACTAATATGTAGTCTTACATATGAATAGTTAGTCGACATTTCCGATTAAATACATACATACTTATGTAAATATGGCGGATTTCAGGTAATATTAACAGCGGTACTCTTCGTCAAAATTCATGCATGACACTTTCACCATACACGTACATACATGCTCAACATTTATGAAAGAAACACTCAAATCATTTTATTATTAATCGGAGTTGGTACCCTAGCAGTGAATTTTCTGAAAAAGTCTTCTATGACTTGCGATCTATTCCGACCAGCGCTGCCATTAGCAAAAATTCTACCAAAACTCTCATCAAATATACCAAAAATTTTATTTTCTTGATTTTAATAAAAAATATTTTTTTAAAAACTTCAGAAAAGACAGACAGAATTAATCTACCAACTAACTATACATTTCGAACTCATCAGACCAAAATGGCGGCCCTGATTTCTAAAATCTCAGAACTCGCGACACCATCACGCTTTTTGACACTTGTAGTATAGTTAACAACCTACAGATGTTAGTGAAGTTAACAACCTACAGATAACACATAAATTTTTTCGCTCAAAATGAAGAGAGCGCCCTCTTTTGTGGGTGATGTTGCCATATATGAGAAAAACACTCATTTTTTGGTGCACGAAAGAGGGCGCACTCTTCAATTTGAGCGAAACTGATTATGAAGAGTACACAAAGATGGCGCTCTCTTCATTATGAGCGAAAAAAATTTAGGTTGTTAACTTCTCGGGCGCAGTTGCATTTGCGTTTACAATAAGTGACATGGCAAAACTAGCAGGTATGCGCAGTTCGACTACAAGTACAACAATCCAAAAACAACATGTATTTTGTGTGTATAAAGCACTCGCTTCATATCAAAACACACAAACAAATTTAAAGCATTTTAATACGTATGAGTACCAAACTGTAACCATTTTTATGTACATACTCTCTTCAAACTATATCAGTTTGTATGAAAATTTGCTATAAAGCGAGCTCAGTCAGCTGTGCTAATAAGCTCACCTGTTGCATACGCCTTGATAAGTGGTTAAATTTGTTGCATGTATTTATATAAATTGTTTATATCTACGCATAATTTTTTTGGCAATAGAACGTTTATTGTTGTAATCACAAAACGTTTTCACTTCTGTCGGCACTCCCGGAGTGATACCCGTAGTGTTTTTTTTTTATTCAGAAGGCATCAAGTTATATTCATAACAGGTAGGCTGACCTCAATTTGGTTTGAAAAATATCGATGTCAATAAAAACTGTACCGAACAATGTGTCATCAAGGCATTGGACCTCCCAACTGAATTACAAATGCAAGCAGCAAAACAAGGCGAAAATAATTACCTGAGCCGTCGAGACTGCCTCGAGAATGGATACAAATATTGCGATATTTATAAAAAATCCATAATTTTTTAAAATTTAATACTTAATTGTTGTTAAAATCATCACTTGTCCATTGATTTTCAATCAATTTGAAACCGCGAAATATTTTTTACCTTCAGAAAATTTAAAACAATCGAGGCAAATAATAATAGGTTTTTTTATGTATGTATATTGATTACAACTAAAAATTATTTAATTAATTTAACTAAATTGTTAGCCTAAACTAAGTCCCAAACGAAAAAAAAAAATCCGGAAAAGATGCTTGGCAACGCTGCCTTTGCACTTGGCTTTTTTCGAGTTGAAGATAATACGACTCGTAAAACCTCTCGCTGTTCTAAATATTACCTCACGTCTTTTTCACAATTTTTAGTCGACTTCCCCTCGCATTTGTAACGCAAACAAATTGTAATTTTAAACCACCCCCATCCCACTTAGAGTGTTGCATAATAGGCGAACAGTCCTTATGCTGGTTATTATTTTATAACATGGCTAAGACGAAGACATAGAGTATTTATAAAATGTGTACCAGCCCCGATTCGCCATAAAAATGGCTCCCAGTGAGGTAAAAATTATTTACTGAAAAATATGTTTTGCAAACTGCGAAAGGAGGCGAATCTAATTACATGGGCTGTTGGGAGCATCTGGTGTCAATTCACCAAATTAATAAAATATGGTACAGCAATACCCGAGTCAAATTGTATCAAACAAATGCCAACCTGGGATGTCAAAAATATTTACATATGTGTTTTGACATCTGAGAGAGATCAAAAATACAAGCGGCGAAAGTGGACGAAAACAATCACAAGTGCACTTAGCCGTGTACAAAAGAAAGAGCTCAAAAATGAATTGAGAGTGCACGACCTGTACCATAAAACATGTAATATTGTCCAAAATTACACAATTCTGTCATGTAACCCATCACTTATTCCAAATAAATACATTTTTTTATTCTTCTCTTTAAGTTTTAGGAAGTTTTTCCTAAGACATATTTTGGGGGTGTTTGATGGATTTCTTTTTTTATATGTATGCTTTTTCTTTGTTGTTTTCATGCCCAAATTCTCAGCTGACTTTTGTTTACATACAAAAATCACATTAATTATACCCTTCACCAAAAATGTGCAATTTCCACAGTATTGATATGAGACCCACAAAGCATACATACGTACATACATACATATGTACTCGTATGAATGTATTCTGGAACATTATAGATAAAGAAGTTGAATTACTTAGGGTTCACACGATCAAGTTTTGTTTCAAATTTTATTACTCTCTCATTTTTTTACCAATACACTCATACTTTTAAAATTTGATGGTAGCTTGCTTTCAAATTATCCTTCAAATTATGCGTTTCAATTTGCTTTCAAGAAAGCAGCTGATTGCCATTTTGATTATAAACTCTCGTTTGTTTTCATATACATACATTAGTACATATATTCTGCCGCCTTAATTTTTTGTGTTCTTGAAAGCAATTTGCTTTGAAATTGAATGCCACCTACGTCACAGCTTTCAATTTTTGTGAATTTTGAGAAGCAGTATGTGTAAATTTCTTGAAAGAGAATTGAAAGAAAACTTGAACGTGTGACTGCAGTGTTAGCCTTGTAAGTGGTCTTCCGCACACGAGTCTAATTATGCTGGCATAAAATGAGAGTTTTTAGGCGAGAGGGGTGAAGAGAGCGGTTTTTCGTTGGAACAATTTTTCAACCAGCCTCATACCCGCACAAGCAGCACAAAACTAATACATACACAAGCCAAACATCAAATGAATACAAAAAACACTAACACGCACAAAGCTGAGTACACGTATACATTTTATGCCAGATGAATTAGTCTCGTGTGTAAAAAAAAGAACAAAAATTGTGCGGCTTAAAAATTCATCTCGTGTGCGGAAGACCAGTCTGTCTGCCAGTGAAGACACCAGAAGAACTGGAAACTTTTGTGTTGCACTGGTGTATCAGGCTTTATCTTACGACAGTTCGTATTGGAAATGACTAAAATTAAAAAAAAATATACATATGTATCTATTAAATTCTATAAATATACATAAGTATGTACATAAAAAAAACACTCATATATGTATGTACTCGTATGTACATATGGCTTGGTGAAGGGTATAAAAGATTCGGCACAGTCTAACGCATCACTCTTACTTGTGTTTAAGTACATTTAAAATTTCTATAGCATGAGGAAGGTACATGCGCTCTATTGCACCCTATTTTAGAAGCAAGTACGAATGTTTACATGTCCTTTTTGTAGTAAGTTGCAGGAGCAACAGGAAAGATATACATACATACATACATATGTATATAATGCTGCTTCATAGGTATGATTTTTCACAAATTGCGTTGTGCTTAAATTTTAAAATATATGTATGTATTTCTGCAATAAATGGGAGAGCACAGCTACTTGCACAGTAAATTGCAAATTCAGGCATTTTAAGAAAAAGATGCCAAAAAGGACGAACGTTTGTGTGTAATTGTCCTTTCCATACGAAGTACATACATATGTATGTATATACATACATATGTATGTATGGATACATTATATACTTTCATATGTATATACCTACACATGTACATACATACAATGTATTTACATATGCATGCGTATGGATATGTCCAGTTATGTTTGTAGAAATGTATACATACATACATACTTATGTACGTGTGCAGCTGTTTCTGGATTAAATTGCAAATTTGCCCGTATCTGATCTACAAATGCAATAAATGAGGCTTTTCCTCATAAATTTTTCTCTCATTGGTATCTATACGAGTGCATGCATACATACATACATACATATGTATGTCTAAATATTAATCTAATACTTTTATTACATATTTTTGTTTTATGAACGAATGTACATACATATGTATGTAGGTACATATCGTCACCTAAAATGCAAACGGACAGAACTGACACATTCACCAGCAGGATAGGTATATGTATGTACATAGATGCTTATAATAATAAGCACAGTAAGAATTCATCAAACAAGTCGACAAAAGTTGGGACTAGAGACAATTGGCCCCGAGCTTACTACAGGGTACATACTCGTACATATGTATATGTATGAACTCGTATAGTGTTTGCTTCATGCAGAAATTTTCCTCTCACTAAACATACGGACGTATTCATGTTCGTCCTTTTTCCCATAATTCTAAAAAAAACATCTCTTAAGCGCCATGGCCACGTATCAAATTGGCTTGACAAACCAAGGGTTTTTTGATTGAGTTAGTAAAAAAAAACTCTCTCGTATATTTCCATGTGAGTTTGACGAAAATCAAAACAATTTAGATATTCACTGCCGTCGATACTGTAATTTGAAGCAAATTTGATGTGTTGCTGCGTAATTACATCAAATCTCATTTTTATTTAGTTTGCGCAGTTACAATATCGTACGCGGAAAATTTGATAGCACAATAAATAAAAAATGGATGAAAAAAATTTCATACTGGAATTAATTAAATTTTATCGCTGTTTGCCTGCTTTATGGAGAGCAATTAAAAATAAACCAAATGTTGAAAAGAATGTAAATGTTATGAAAATTTTTATATTTATTGAATTAAAATTAACAAAATAAATTTAATTATTTTCATAATAACTTAATATAAAGGCTCTGTAAGTCAATCGCATATAAAAATATATGGTAATTGATATTATAAATATTAATAAATAAAATTAAGAAAATTTTGTTAGCAAAAAATATTTTGCGACCAAAAACATCACACGTTCTTATCATTCAAAAGTAACTTTCAAATGAAATTTGACGGCATGAATTTGACACGTTGCTGTGTTAAGCAAAATAATATTTACCAACACATACATGTTATTTGTAAAGCCAATTTGATACGTGGCCATGGCGCTTAAAGCTGCTTCAGTTTACATTATATGTACATACATATGTATGTATGTACCCTGTCGGAAACTAAGTTAACTTTAAACTAACTTTAAGCTAACTATTTCGCAACTAGTGGCGACTGACACTTGGATTACTTTATATGTAATTAACTAACTATTTTAACATTGCGATGTCCTAGGAAGTAGTCAATTGCCCGACTCTGCACTACTTGTAGCTAACTTTAAGTTAGTTGGAATAAGTCAACCGGTAGTTAGTTAGTATACATATATAAAAAAAAATATTTTTCATATTTATTTTATTTTCTCAATTCTATATTCAGTTGTTTTATATTAACATTGCAATAATAAATTTGTTTTCGAATTTAATTTTCCAACCGATGCTGTGCTGGGACTCGAACCACAGGTCATTGGATTAACAGTCAACGCGCATACCACTCAGCTAAGTTACCACTTAAATATTGACGGCAAGAAGTTATGAGATACTTGAAATAATTTTAAGAGTTCCTAAATGAGTAAATTTGTTGGCGCTCACCATATTCAATTATAAATGAGAGTATAATATATATATACTCAACCTACTAATTGATTTTGGTTACATTCTGCATTGTAATGTAGTTAGCTTTAAGTTAGTCTAGAAAAAGCAATTTAAAAGTTAGCTTTTCTTGTAGCTAGCTACACATTTGACGACAGGGTATGTACACACTCATCTGGATATGTATGCATTTGAATGTTCATGTTTTGTTTGTAATTAAAATTAAACTTTGTGAAAATTGGATACAATCACTGTTCCGCCACTAATTCGATGACGACCCACAAAGAGCATGCGTTAATTTTCTCTTAATAACAACTTCACTTCCTGAATACGTACATAGTACATATTTACATACATATGTACATACACACATACATACTTACACAAATTCACACAAAAATTCCTTAAATGGTATGAGTTAGAAGTTTGTACTTAATATACAGATTCATTCATTTATGTAGCTGGTCATTGGTGTCATTTTGTTGTTTTTGTTACTGGGTCAATTGACAAGAGAGATAAACAGTCAAGACAACTTGTAGGTAGGTATATTATTGAAAATCGAAAAACTCAACAGTATTAAATTTTATAATCCCAGAGAACCTGTTTGGACTTTTTTCGTTTTTGAGGGATGATTTTGTTATACATACTACATACATATGTATGTATGTATGTACATATTTTCTGGATATTTCCGTATACGAGATTTCATACAGGTATACGAGCATATGTATGTACATATATAGGCATGCAACAACGTATGTATATTAAAAATTGTACATATGTATGTATGTATAAAATTGTTTTGACTATTTTTGTTTCCGACTGTAAATTTTCTTAACCTATACATGGTTTAAATCGGCGGATTAAAGTGAAAAAAAAAATATGTATATTAGACAGCTGTTATATGATAAGGAAGCAAGACAAGGGCGATGTTGACTACAAGCAAATAATGACGATCCCTAATCAGAGCAATACATAACGATCATAAATTTCTTTAGTTTACATTAAACTGGCATTGTAGTAATTGTTGTTGGACTTTTTACATAAGTGATGAACGGTTTTAACAATTGCCAGCTAATGACACCGCAGCAGCCTCCTTCGTCGATAAGCAGAATCATCGGCGAAGTAAAACAATTAATAAAATGCCCAAAGTAAATTTATACCAAGTAAGTATATGCAAGTCTACAAAAACAAAAAAGCTCATGTATTTTGTTTGTGTAAAAATAATGGCTGAATGTCAAAAACAGATGAGAACAACATGAAGAAAACAAAAACAATTTGTAGAATTATGTATAACAAAAAGCATAACAAACCAAAATGGCGTACGAAAATTGTAAACAGCTTTTGACAGTCAGACATTACCACTAAACGAGAAAAAATTTATCAGCTGCTTAGATGCATATACTTGGTATAAATTTACTTTGAAAATGCCTTGTAATACATCTGGAGAAAGTTAATGCGTCTACCTAACACCAGAGGCGCTACAACACTGCTGTAAAAAATTAACATAGACATGCAATAGCAAAGTTGTAAAAGACTTAAAACTTCTAAATTTTCCACAGCTAACTTATCTACCCTATCTCTTTACCTAAGTTCTGGCACAATGTATTGCAAAAGTAGGGATCATACCCTGTGTGCTGGTCCTACAAAGAAAAAAAAAACCATAACAGGTAGTCTCGACATCTCAGGTGGTTACTTTCGTTTTGTAAAATAGACGCAATAAAATAGTTATAATAAAGTCAGATAAATTTATTTCTAGATTGGGTGAATTTTTCAAACTCTGAAAAATGCATTTGATGGTAAAAATTTTTCATTTGCTCGACAGACCTTGGTGACAAAAATTTTTGAATTAATCTACATAATACTGAAGCATTGATCGGCCTTGTTTAATACTAACTGCGACAAAAAAAAAATTTTTATGAATGTATTGAGTTTTTATTAAATATCAATTTCAACCAAACACTTTATTTAAACATACCAATTACTTTGCGTATCCAACAAAATTGCCTTTTCATATCCATTCAGATTTCCTAAATAGTATATACATATATGTTACGTTTTCAAATCGCTTACATAAAATAAAGTGTGACCAAATATTTTATAATGTTTATCTGGCAAGCTCAAATAGGGTTGATATGGCAACCCTTTTAGCAACTATCACGAGCTGGCAGCTTTCACATCTTCTTCATTGTTTTTATTTTTCTTCAACACGTGTTAAAATAGTGAATAAATTTAAATTTTGATTTAATTCTTGGACATAAAAAAGTGAATAAAATCTTATAATGGGTCGCACAAATAAGTCACATAAACGTCGAAATAAGAATGCAAAAGTTAAACGAGCACGCTATGAAGTTAAGGAATTGGCCATGCTGAAGAAAACTCTTGGCATTGTAGATACGGAAGATGCCGTTGTAATGGAAGACTTGTCCGAGGTGGCGACCATTAAAACTTCTAAGGAATTGAGACAGGTTAGTTGTATTAATCACATTGAAGCCGAAAGAAATAATTTTGTTCTATTGCAGGAAAAAAAATCTAAAGAAGAAAGACAAGTTGAGATTGAAATTCAAGAAGAACGTGAACGAGGCGAAAAAGTCACCGTTGTCAATGAGAAGACTGGCAAAAGTCATACATATAATACAAAAACTTTAAAAGATCAACATGGCTCATACCCACCATGGTATAAACCTCGTAAAACTGCCAAACGTATTCGCAAGAGGGATCATGCCCGTAAACTAAAGTTCAAACAAGCGTGGACGGTCACCAATGTTCCATTGTAGAGTTCGATTTTAGCCAAAAAAAAAAAATCGTTTTCTAAAGTTTATGCTGTGAATACACAAACAGGTAGTTTTAAGAATCTATTGAAATATTTTGAGGGGGGAATATGTAGTTTCCAAATTTGTATGGATTTGGAAGTCTATGCTGCTGGGATTTATAGAAATAAATGAAATAACTGTTACAAATTAATTTTTATAAAATATTTAAATAATTTGTAATCACGACAATCAAATATTTGTTTTGTTTGCCTTCCGATTCAAATAATTGTATGTTGGAATCTTGTTGAAGATGAAAGCATAGCTTTTACTAATGGATACTGAACAGTACAGGCAGCCGTTAGTGCTGCTCTAATAGTGATTTCCCGCGTATTGTATACATAACTTACAATATTAGCCTGAAATTGTCCAAACAACAGTGAAGTGCTCATGTAAACTAGGAAATTTCATTTAAAATTACGTTGAATCTTTAATATATTTTGAATTAATTTATAACGCCGATTTTCGACTTCTTTGCCGTTAATCTATTAGGAAATTTCGAAAAACGAAATATCAACTATTTACATCCAAGGATTTTCATTTTTCAAAATAAAACTTTTTTAATAAAATAAATATGTTGTAATAAATGATTGTTTTCTTTTTCCAGAATACATGTGTCATGAAGAATGGTAAGTCTCATTCATTTGAATACATTTCACTTAATAATTTCTTACGATTATATTTTGCTCTCAATAGTTTTTTAAGAAAACAATCATTTTATTAATTTCAGGCAATTAAATACACACATATATTTATCGAAACTTAATACATAGCTTATAAAAGGGAATATTTTTTCTTTGATTTAACATCAAGTTTTCTTTGTTTCTTACAGTCATTCTTTCTTTAAAATTCGTTAAAGTTTTAAGCAATTTATTCGCTTTTCTCATGAAATAAAAAAAAAATAGAAAACAAATATGTCAATTCTTTTAGATCTACTTTTCAATATTATAACTAAATTTTTAATTTTACTATCCCTTTTCTAATAACAATTTATAAATTAATAATTAAAATTCGAGGGAGAAATAATAATGGGAATTAGAACAAATTTTTCTTTCATATTACACATTTGTTTAACATAATTTTGTTATCATGTTATAAAAATTGGCTGTTAATATGTATACATATTGCAAAACTTACAAGGAATATGATTTCAAACATTTTAATTCATGACAAGAGTTAAAAGTCCTAATGAATTTGATTAATTTTATAAAAATACATTTAAATCTATTGTAATTATAATTATTGTATTGAACAATATGACTTAACGCTGCACAATACCCCATTTGTGGCTTGTGCCACTGGATCTAGCCTAGCTGCAGCCCTCACTGTCATTAGTTGCCTGGTTGAGGCAGCCCATACCGATAATGTTTGATTTGCTGGATTAGCATTCATCAATTGTCAGTCGTCTTTTTTATTCATTTCAAACTCTTCTTGAATATTTGTATCATTGCTGTATATTAGTTCTTCTTCTATGTTGCCTTGCATTATGGTGGGATTAGACTTCAACACTGAACCACCAGTGAATCCTAATAAACCACAACCTACCGCAGCCAAGCCTCCAGCTTTCAGACCAGCAACTAGACCAATAGGACCTCCCACACAAGTGCCCATTAGGGCTCCAATAACCGGATACATTGCTTTCTTGTATTTTAAAGCTTTCCGTAAATTACTTTCTCCCATTTGTACATTCTCCAAAGCTTCTTCGGCATTTTCGGCTATGGCTTGCACACTTTCCGCCTGTTCTTGTGTCATCTCCCGCATATTATGAAACATGTCATTCAAATCGCGTATTTCATGTTGTAAATTCTGTAACTCTTCTAGACAAGATTGTCTTTGTTCTAATAAGTGTACTTCGGGTTGAAAATCGCTTTTAATATGTATTATAGATTGCTGATAAGCTTGTGTTTGTCCTATTTCAACGGGGGAGTTTAAATGCTCATTTTCCTCATCGTCATCGCAGCGACCTTGCGATCGCAGAGTATGTGTGGGCGATTTTAGTTGTAGTTCTGAAGGAATATATTGAAAAAGGATTTTTTTTATATGTTTGAAATATTTCTACATGAATATGTATGTATTTGTATGTTTAATATGTTTGTCTGTATGAATTAAAGCGTTTTACGCGCTAATAACAAAAAAAAAAAAAAATGGTACGAGTCATGGATGTCGACACTATTATGTGTATTTACTAATTTGTGTCTTAATAATGTTATGTTCTTGATTAGAGCATAGCCTATACATACGGGTACATACATAGTAACTTTTGTATAATGCACATAGATACATACATATTTTTATGATGTAATTTCTTATCGCTTACCTAAATATTCTTTCATTCCCTCGAATGCCTTTTGTTTGCCTTCTTCCATCATGCTATCAAATTTTTTTAAATCTTCAACCCTGACCTTTTCCCTAAGTGCATCCATTTCCAGTAGAAGATTCTTGACTTGTTTTATAACTCGCATGGCATTTATTTCTTCTTTTTTAATTTTATTCCAATCGCCCAAGGCCAAACTTTTCTCAATATTACTGCGATGATTTTTTAGTAGCCCCAAGTGGTGGGGTATGGCCATGTCGTTGAAACGTCTAACAGCAATTTCAGCTTGTTTCAATGGAATTCTTCTAATACTCTGAGTTTCTGTCATGATGTATGTTTGTTGTTCACAGATCTTTGCCTTCCAAGTAAGAGGACCTTTTACAAATTGGTTTTTATTTTTAATAAACTTCACTATTGATTTT
Source organism: Lypha dubia (assembly GCA_947311025.1). Lineage (NCBI taxonomy): Eukaryota > Metazoa > Arthropoda > Insecta > Diptera > Tachinidae > Lypha > Lypha dubia. The sequence continues at coordinate 97,105,651 of OX371263.1, read as the reverse complement.
TTGGATTCCGTTACTTATTATGCTGGTAGGATAAATTATATCTTTTCATTATTAATTTTACTTAGGGTTTCAATTTAAATGCACTATGAGTTGTATCAAAAAATAAACACGGTTGGTCTTTTCATTGGTTTTTGTGCTGTAGTTACTGATTTCTTTTCTATTATTGTGTTGAATAAGTAACCAGCATTCTTTTGTTTTCCAATTTTTTTTCCTTTTGTTCTTATTTGTGATTTTCTTGTTTTCTGTTACGTCTGCATTTTCTCTATGATTAATCTTTCATAACAATACTGAAGCTGGCTGCAGTTGGCAACAGCTGGTTGAATACTTTAGACGTATCACCGGAGCTGCCAGACCCTACAGATGATTGCTTAAATAAATTGGGAAACATATTCTTCAATTATCAAAATTTTTATATAATGGGGTTTATTACGGTTCTCGATTCGACTTCGACTGCTGTAATAGATTAAAGAAAAATGTTGTGTGTTTATTTAACATAGTACAACAGTCGAAGTCGGTTCGAGAACCGTAGTAAGGCCCAATATGGGGTTTAAGATTTGGGAACAAGTCTAGTTTAGCGACGCAACTCTAAATGAAAAAAAAATGTCATAGGGCGATAGAAAATCGAAAAATAAGACGAAAATTTGATGTGGTCACTTTCCCCGAAACGCATTGTTTCCGAGTTATTCGCCTCTGAAGTTTTCATATAAAACGGAATATCCAATACATTTCCTAATGAATTCGGTCCAAAACAAAAACAATATTATAGAAAATTAAAAATAAGTAGAAAATATGAAATAAAAAAATGGTAGCGATCATTGTTTCAGGAGTTATGTGCATTTGAAGATATCATACATGGTATTTCCCGACACGGTGCTATATAGAATAGATTTCCTGCATATCGTGCCTTTGGCCGGGCTTAATGATTTTCTCCACCTTGTACCCCCAAACAATGAAATAGAAAATTTAACATTTATGGCAGCAGATTTTTCGAAGAGTCTGACAACAATTCACACTAATCTATTATTTTTCTATATTTTAATACAACTACAATAAAAACAATATTTTTATTTTAAAAAATCTTTTTTATTTTAACAAATCCATTAAAATCTAGTCAAAAGCTTTCAAACGAAACCAAAATTAATCTTATACGTTGAAAAATGTAAAGGGTCAATAACTCGAAAACTATGCGTTTCCGGGAAAGTTGCTACTTAAAATTTTCGATTTTCTATCGCCTTATGTACATATTTTTTTTCATTTGGAGCTTCGCTAAACTAGATTTAAGCTAAGATTTGTTACGGATTGGAAATTTTGCACTGAAAATCTCTAAAAACAGTTTTACGTGATATGTGAATGGCCCCTTACACTGATAAACATATATAACAATTATATAAAAAACTAGTCATTTACTATAACTTATTATGCTTTGTTTTACAGAATATACATATAAGTTTTACAAAATATGTATATTCTTTGAAAATTAATACAATTTAAATCCTCTTTTAATTGCTTTGCAGTGTGCCTATTTACTCTTTTTAAATATATTTGAAATTTAACTAAGGGCCAATAATTGACTTCATATTTAAATACTCATTCAGCTAATTTTCATTTAAATTTATGTTGCATTTAAATAAGATTCCATTTTTTCAGTGAGTAATTAAAGTTCTTATTTAATTACGATGAAAATATGGTAGCACTGCGTAAAATAAAAAATTTCCCACAAATTTCCCTAAAGAACAGCTGACTAGAACAAATAAAGAAAAATCCAGAAAAATATATTATTATTTTAGCAAAAAATAAGAATAATTAAGAACTGCTGAAATGTTTTTAAAGAATAAAAGCAACTTTCAATACGATTAAAAGGTTAATAGCGACAAAACAAGACAAAATTTTATGCAGTTTGCCAGCAGCCACAAATATTTTATTGGCTTTATTTTATATAAGAAGAACAAGCAGTCAAAAACATATGGAAATTCGTAAAACTTATGTAGTATTTAAATGCACAATGTTGGCTATTTAATGTTGACTTAATGTTGCAGTGAAAAACTTAATTTTGTATATAAATAGCATTTAAAAATAAATGACATATAAATCAGCACTGAATTATTGGCCCTAACTCGCGGTTTTTACGAGCTAAATTAATATCTATTTTGTATTCGAAGAATTAAAAAAATATAGATATGGCAACACCAATAATATAACAACATTTTGTTGTGAAGTGTGGCAGCTTTATTTCCTGTAGTAAAAAAAAAATGTCGTTTGTTTTTTATTTAAACTATGTATTTCCGTTCGGTTATTTTATTTAAAATAATAGATTTTAATGCTAGTTTTTACATAAAATTACCTTGATATAAATATTTACAGTTAAATACTTTATAAAAAAATAAAAGTTGCTTAAAAGCTAGTTACAAATATTTGTATGTATGCATATAAAAGCTTTTCATTATCGATTTTTTTATATAAATATAAAGAAAAAATAGAACAATATGTTGCGATTTAATTACACAACAAAGTGTGCAAGACAATGATTATTGTAAATTAATTTGTTTACTGTTTTACTAGAAAGGTTTAGAATTTTAAAGTTATAAAAAGTACAATAAATGTTGAAGGGAATGACACATAAAAAAGTACGAAGCAATGTATAATAAGTACACCAAATTTTTGCATGTGAACCGATTATAGGATTTATAATAGTATAATTTAATTTTATTTTATGTTTAGTAAAAATCCAAGTTTTTCTTGGTTATTTAGAAATTTCGTTTATGCCTAGACTTATTATAAATTTTCCTAAACAAGAGAAAAAAAAAATGCAGTTCTGTGTATGTATGTATGTGATTGAGTGTTGAATTATAATGTAATTATGTATAATAAAACTAAATTCTTTTAATAATAAAACTAATTTTAATGGCTTAAAAGTTCCTAAGGACAACGGGCATTGGGACCATTTCGACATTTCATTAACAAATTTACCATGCCCTCCAGCTTAAGCGTACGAGATTCTGTATTATAAAGATTTGTCTGCATACGATTATAGTCCAGTTGTTGTTTTTCCTTAAATGGTGAAAATAAATCATTGGAAAGAAAAATGCGATGATTATTTTAATTAACTCTTTTGTTTTAATTGAATGAAGTCTTACCAAATTAACTAAACGACTTTTCAATAAATCCACCATTGTATATGTCGACTGCAGCGTTTTGTGCAATTCATTCGACTGCACTCTCTCATTGGCCAATTGTTTTTCAATTTTTTGCAATCTGTCTGTGATGTCTTCTTGGGTTTCTATTTCATTTTCTAAATCGCGTGCTTCAAATGCATCATCATGGTGTAAATCTAGATTATGAGAAACACAATATTGCAGAAAAGTTTTTTTTTTTTTTTTAATTTAATTTTAATTAATTTTCTTTAAACTCGATTTAATTTACCAATTTTTTTACAACTTTGCTGATCAGCCTTTAAAGAGAAACCTTCGCGACACCTGCAATAATATGAGCCAATTGTATTGATGCAGTTTTGATCACAGGGTTTCTCTTCTTGACACTCATTGATATCTTGCTCACAATAACGTCCCTTAAAGCCAGCTGGGCAAGAACATGTATCGGCACCCGAACAGGTGCCACCATTATGACAACGTGCTGCACAGATTGCTAGAAAATATAGACATACAGAGAAATTGATGTTAAAAAATTGTTCCGATGCGTAGAAATTAACAGAAAGTTCACGGGAAATGTGTGTCCTATTAAGTTTTTAGAACATAAAAAATTCCCAAAAAGAACAAAAAAAAAAAAAAAAAAAAAAATCACTACCTGAGAATTACGCGAACAAGTTATAAGGAAATCAATTATTCTTTTGCTCACATTCTTATTTTATTGTCTTTCTCTGCTGCAAATTTTAAACTTACGTTTCATGCAACCGTCGGAATGCGGTGATTCACGCATCCAACCTGCACAACAATCGTAGGTGACCTGTTGTGCCGATTTGTGACGTACGATATCACGAAATGCTTGTTCGTGCACCAATTGGACTCGTGTACACATTTGATTCGCATGCGTTTGTGGTTGACATGGCGTACTGACATGTTTCCAAATTGGACGTGTATAAACTTCAGTTGATTTTACGGGCATTGTAACTGTCCGTTGTTGCACGCAAATGTGACGTCTAGAATGAAAGAGAAAGAGAGAGAGAGACGTGAGCTAAAATCCAAAATTATGAACAACTAGTTAAAAATTTAATGATGTTATATCTTTTATTTTGTCTTCATTGGTGGAATTGATTGCAATATTTACAATATTGTTAGTAAATTAATGGTAAAAATTGTTTCCGACTAGAGTTAATAAAAAAAAAAAAAAAAAAAAAACATGAAAAATTGTGAAAAATGCCAATTAGTAAAATGTTTTAATTGTCTGTTTTTGTAGTTGGTGTTTGCCAAAATTTGAAAGGGAAAATAAATGTTTATGAGTGAATTAATGTTGTTGTTTATTTTTATGAAATTATCGTTTTTCTTAGTATATATTTTTTTTCCAAATTTTTTTTAGAAATTTTAGGGGGATTTTAAATTAGAATTTTTATTTATTAAATTCTTATCCAGCAAAAAATTTTTTTTGGCAAAGTTATAAGATAAAAATGCTAATAAACATGGCCTTCATTACTCCTACTTTGTCCTTTTAATATGTAAATCACTTTAAAATGGCGATGACGTTGCAAGCAAATACTTGCCACATTGACTTAAAAACAACAACTTGAAAATTTCAATATTTATGTACATATGTATGTAGAAATCATTGAATTCAGAAAACTTAATAAAAGTTAAAATTCCCTAACGAGCAATGAACACATGCCTTTTTAATTTATTGGGTTTTACGAGTATGCTGAATATTTTTTACTCACTGGTCTACTCTACAACTATTTTGTTAGTGGCAAAAAACCTGGTTTTTACAAACAAGGATTTGAACAACGGCTTGATAAGCACAGACACAAAAAGGATTCTTATAATAAGTCGTGTAACTGCTCTAAAGTATTGCGGACGGTATGTAGGTTGCGTTGAAAAGTATGTTGTTGTTGAGTAGTTGTAATAGAAAATTATCACTTCAAATTAAAATTGCAATAAAATTAATTTTTTTATTTAACTTAAATAAATTGTTAAGTCTTAATTAGCTAAAATGAATGTGATTACAAAAACCAAAAAGAAAAAAAAAAAAGAAACTTTACAGCTTAAACAAGAAATTAAATAAATCATGACTCATTTTAGTTACAGGAGTTGGATTTTCAATCATGACAAGTACATTTACGAGCGAATAACTTGTTTTTACTTTCATTAAAGACCCAACTAAAACAACAACACTAATATTAAAAAAAAAAACCGAAATAAATGTAAAGTGATTTTAAGTTTGTCAGTCTGTTATGTTGGACTGTCATCGAAAACATGAACATGATCATGACTTTAATAACTGCATGCCGCTAACAATAGTGCAACAAAACTAAAGACTCACATCACACACATAAACCAGTATAAAATACTAAAATCAAGCAACAACTAGTCCGCCTTTTTATTGCCACATTTTAAGTCTTTTTTTACTCTTTTTTTTTTTTGTTTTTGTTGCTGCCTATTTTTGTCAACCTTTCTTAAGACTTTGTTGTTACATATTTGTCGCGCCTTGCAACAGCCATGATTTTAAGGCAATCAGTAATATTTTTTTAATATTATTTAGAGTCTCACTCTCTGATTAAATGCCAGCAAATTATAAAGTTGCCACAAAAATGCCATAAATATCAGACACAAGTTGACATTATTATTATTGTTGATATTTTTGTTGTTTAAATCCTTCTTATGATTTTTCTTTTGATGTATCCTTTTTAAAACCATATCAAGCAACAAACCAACCAACCATGCATTTCATTCATTCATTCATGCCTCTAAATAAAGACACTCATGTGTTGAAAATTTTGTGTCGTCATACTGTCTGCATTTAATTCAATTTGATTTCTTTTAGTTAAAATTCGTCGTTGTTGTTGCATTATTGCCACTCATAGAGGTGGGCTTGTTGCAGTTTTTCTTTAAGGCTTGGTTAGATTTTCCATTTCATGAAGACAAACAGCAGCAAAAAAAAAAAAAAAAAAACAAGATTATGCCAAATTTTCACATTCATTTAAATGAGTTTTTTTTATTAAAGACTGTTTTTGCGAACGAGTGTTTTGTACATTTCCACCTTTGAAATTTATTTGATTTCATTAAATGATTGCACTTCCTTCCCACACTTGTGTGTGACAAAATATTATGATAAAAGTGCAGTTTTATTTTATTATAAATCAGACAGTCAAGTCAGTCCTATTAAAAAAAGTTTGTATACAAAGAATGTAGATTTTTAGGGTACAAAGAAAAAAGAAAAAAAAAAAAAAGAATTGAAAGTTGACAGGAAAAAGCAAAGAATGCGAGGAATTATAGAACGAAGAATGAACAACATTTTTGTAAATCTCCAATTAGAAAATAATCATAGTACTTTTTTATAAACCAAAAGCTCACTCAGCACCAGTGATTAAAAGAAATCCTTTGTTATAAAATTTAGAACAAACATTTTACAAGGAGGCTAAAATTTTCCTGACCGGTCGGTCTGGTCTATCTACCCCCCAGTGTGCATGTGTTAAATAATAAAATTCCTTTTAAATTTGCCACCATTCTATACAAAAAATGTGCATGAAATCATATATTTCATATCTTTACAGTTGATAAATTAAACATTTTATTTTGAAAACATACATTTAAGTACTTATTTTCGTATTTCTGTGAAGTTGTTGCTTTTTTTTATAAATCACACACAATATCTGTTGCTATTTTTATCGTTTTCGCTGGCTTCCTTGATGTTTATATTTGCCATAATTTAATATAATGTCTGCAACATAAAACACAAAAGTTATTGCCCCGTTTACGAACGTGTTACTGCAACACCAGCATCATTTAAAGGATGCAGAGCAATAAATGTGTGTTTTCATCATACACTCACTCTCTCTATGTAAATATTTCTTCAGTTCCGGAGTTCCGATCAAACAATAAAATTTTATTTTCAGTAATTTTTCATTTGAAATTTATTTATACAAATATTTCGGAGCGTTGACTGGCCTATCCGGTAAAGGAATATTACGGCACCAAACAAAAATAGAATTTTAAAAATCGGTTACGAGATAAATAATAGTTTGTGGCCAAGTTACTATGAGTTTTCAAACAAAAAAAGAATTTGGAAAATCGGAAATTCAAACATTAAAAAAACACGCCTTCTTTTTTTGAAGTCGGTTAAAAATAACAATTTTTCAAATATTAAAATGGTGGTATCAAAAATTACAAATATTTAAACTTTTCGCTATCAAAGATAGGAAATAATATAAAAAAACACGTGTGGCACTCGGCGACTACCGCGGTAAAGCTATTGTGTAGCATTTTTTTTATCAATTTATGCAATTTCAATTTCGCGCTCTAGCTATACTGGAAGTGCCCCATACAAAGAAGGGGCACAGGTAAAAAGTGCCTTATCTTAGTATCCTATGTCCTTCTCCTGGTTCTAAGCTACCTGCCCACCAACTTTCAGCCAAATCAGTTCCGCCGTTCTTGGGTTATAAATAGTGTAACTTACACGACTTTCTTTTCTTTCTCTTGAGGGTGGTGTTGGCTGAAGTGGTTAGCGCGTTGACTACTAAGCAAACAATGACGTGGGGCCTGGGTTCAAACCCTGGCCAGAGCAAGTCAATCAACATCATTAATTAATGTAGTGTGGTATTGTATTCATTGTTGTCGGACTATTTAAGTGATGAAGGCATAGCAGAAACATCGGCGAAGTAAAAGAATTAATAAAATGCCTGCCAATACAGCTTAACAAAATTAATGCGTCTACCTAACACCGGAGGCGTCTCAACACTGCTATAAAAATTAACATAACGCGCAAAGCAGAGTTGTAAAAGAGTTAAGCCTTCTACATTTTCAACATCTATCTTCTCTACTCTATCCCTCTCTCTGAAAAAACTATATACAGTTATTTCCGCTTAATTGAGCCCCGCTTAATTGAGTTTCCCGCTTTATTGCACTAAAAATCATGGAACGAAATCATTCAGTATACCTGTCTATGTTAATATACCCGTTTAATTGAGTTCCGTTTAATTGCGTCACCCGCTTAATTGTTTCGCAAATTAAGACCGCATTGCGAAAAAGAAGAGCAAATGTTTCGCTTAATTGATTCCGTCTACTTAATTTTTTTTTGCTCCACAAACGTAAAAAAAATTATTTTGCGGCGAAAAAGTCATGGTTCTGTTCATCATGTAAAAGGGCTTTTTCTGTCCATCGTGTAAAAGGGAACTTCAATTCATATGTTTTTGTGAATTGTTTACATTTATATGTAGTAGAAAATTTTCAACAGGTGAAGAGCTTGCAAAAATGACTTCGAGAAGCCACATTACTTTAAATATTAAACAAAAATTAAATTTAATTGATGATTCAAAAAAATATGACAAAAGTGCTCTTTGCGAAAAATATAAGTGTTCTAAAGCCACAATAAATAGAATTTTAAAAAGCAGTGATTCAATTGTTGAAAAATCTAAAACGATCAGATTGTCGACAAAAAAATAAAAACGTTACATTTTTACAAAAAAAAAAAAAAATATGACAAAATATTCTCAATAATCCATTCGGAAAAAATTCACGTTAATTAAATTCCATAACGTTCATGGCGGAACATAACAACGTTTGCTGTACGTAAAAATATAATTTTCCAACTTTGGCGTTATAACAAACACTTTGAGCAATCATTTGTTTTTTTGTTTTCTGTAGGGTATTTTCCAATGAATCCATCCAGCGTCTGATTTAATTTTGTATTAACAATATAAATGCAGTTACATATACATATGTATGTACATATCGCTCCTTTATTGCAACATAGTCATATCTCAAAAAACAAAATTTTTCAGTTACTGACGAAAAAGAGTTTCTCAATACCTTCTTTATTTGTGAAAAAATTTGTATAAAGATATCTCTATCTAAACCCAAGTTATAACCGCTTACATGCTCAAGCCGTCCATATAAATGCTTACGCTTTGAAAACTTTAAATGCATTTTGCCACGTTTGAGTTTTTTTGAGATATGACTACGTTGCAATAAAGGAGCGATATGTACTCGAATGTATATTGAAACCGGTTGCAATGAAGCGTTATGATCGCAAACACCAAACACTTTTCCCTTTTTTATAATGAATGTCTTTTGTTAAATGCAACGTGCTTCTCACGTTATTTTACAATGCGTATCTACTCCTGCACAATTACCGTTTGTTGCCTGCCATTCATATTATGCCTTGTGTTGTGTGTTCTTCTTCTTCTACTTTTACCACTACTACTACTACCACTACGTCTTCTTTAACGTCTTTTCGAACGTCAGCAAAATAATCATCATCGTCCACGTCAATTTCATCACTTCCAATGCAATTTTGAATCACATACTCCTTATAGCTGTGCAACATTTTGCAGACAACCGATGCAGCAAATTAACTAAACCACGATCATTATTGCAAACAAACAGCACGAAAGGAATAAAAAAAAAACAAAAACTCACTTGTGGTGTGCTAAACGTGTGCATATCGCTGTAAAGGATAAATGGTGAAAATAATGGTGGGTTGGTTGGTTGGTTGGTTGGTTGGCTGGTTCAATGGTCCAATGACCATTATTCAACCTCAAGTTAAATGGAGGGGTTTTTTTTTTAAAGAAATGGCAACAAAAACAACAGCAACAAAAAATATATATAATACGGAAGTTTTAGTTGTTGGATTCTTGTTAAAAACGTTGAACAAAATTTAACAACATCATCATCATCGTTGTCGTCTTCGTCAGTGTAGTCAGGTGTGGGAATTTTTCTTCAAATTCGTGATTTGTGCTGCTGTTTGGTGACAGAAGGGTGGGCAAATTTGAGGTTAGAAAATAAATTGCCTTAAAAACAAACTTTTTTTTGACATATTCAGTTTTATTCATACCAATGTAAAGTAGAAATATGGGAATTAATAATGGAATATGATGACGGGCAAATGTTCACCTTTAGCACGTCGGCAGATGTCCGCACTTTTCACAACATTTTGAATCTCATTTTGCAACAAAGTTTCGCTTATATCGTCAATGCAGCGCCGAAATTCACCTTTCAGAGCGTCAGTTGTTTGTGGTTTGTTCACGTAAGCGCGGTCTTTCAAATGGTCCCATATAAAATAATACAGCGGCGTTAAATCACAAAAACGAAGCGGCCAATTAACATCGCCAAATTGAGAAATTACGCGACCGGGAAAATTCTCATGATATATTTATATGTACATGCATATGTAATGAAATACGTAAAATTAAAAAAACAAATCATTTTTATTAAATGCTGATATATTTTTATGGGGATAAAGTTGGAAATTTTCAGTCGATGAATGGAGATTTTTGGGTAAACAACTTTTTAAATTGTGGACATGAGGCAACATTTACCTACACTGCTACACTGGTCTTCAACTCTATCGTTCTCTTTCTGTTACAGTATTCCCGTTTACAACAAACACACTACAATTTGCAGCGAAAAAAGCAAAGAAAATGCTAATTTCATGTCATGTATTTTCGTAGTTTGTGGATACGTTTGTTGAAATTTTAAACAAGAAATTACCTCTGGTGTTATTTTTCTGTTCCTGTTTAGGGATCATTAACAAGAATTTATAAACGAAAGAAAAAAAAGAAAGCTTTTTTGTGTTAACAAATTTGCGCGTTCCTTGAATTTATTTTTCGGGTCGCTTCTTATCTTTAGCCACAAAAATATTTTTTTTTCATTTAAGAAATTTTTGTGGATTTTTGGCGTTTTGCATACAAGTTGCATGATTTTTATCCCTGAAAAAAATACATAATATGTACATGTATGTATGTATGTACGCATGTATGCATGTATTTTCTCGTATGTGTTCCATATTTATGAGCCACATGAAATGTTTTATGTTTGCAGCATAATTATTGGTGGGGGCAATAAGAAATGGTTGTCAATTCGAAATTAGGACACACAATTTATAATGATTTGGCATATAATTGATGGTAAAAATTTTTAAATACCATTTGCGACACAGTTCGCAAACAGTAAATTCGTAAAAATAATGACAAGTTTAATTTTAACTCTTGACTGGACTTGAGGATTAAAAAAATATAATTTGCTAAGAATATTGGTTTAATTTTAGAACTTTTAAAGTTAAAATTATAATTGGAAATTAATTTTTAGAGGCAAGAAGGTAGTCACATGATCGGCATGATCATCGTTTTTGCTGATGGATCTATTATGGAACGAAGAGCAGGAACAGATAAATGTTCACTTAAGTGGGCCTCAGGTTGCACCTCTGCTGTATCTTGCGTTTAGGTAACTACGTGTCTGATGAGAAATGGACTGGTGCATGCACTGACTGGATGCCCAGATTGGGAGCCAGGTAGTGGGAAAGGGAATTATCATCGCAGCAATCGAACGCATGCTCCAAACTTGCGCTAAAATGTGTTTCGGAACTCAATAGGAGGAGGGCAACACTGATGTCGGTTAAGGGATACATCAGCTTTTAGCGGGAACCCAAGCAGCAGTGTATACTCCGTGATTTATATGCAAGTCGAAGTTGAATTGAACAATCAAGTACTGCCGCACGTAAGGGGATCGAAAAGTAGGAGATTATCAACTCAAGGGGTATTTTTTCTTTTAATGTTTGAACTTCTATAAATATCATTTATGAACTGATTTTAAAAATTCTTATTTTATTTGCAAGGGGCTGCTTGCTGTTGGGGCTCGTCAACCTTTTTTTTTATGATCGGGGGGATGCTGTTCTCTCAAAATATTGATTATCGAATAACTCATCTAGTTTGGTCCCTTATCAGGGCAACATTCTATTTTTTTTTTTTTTGTATTAAAGTCAGTTATTTTACCAAAATTACTATAAAAAAAGAACATCACCGAAACCAAATGGCGATATTCGAAGGTGGTTTAATGAGTTTTAGAGTTCATGTTGTGCAAAAAAGTCACCATATTGGATGATCGAAGAGTATACGTGCGTGACATAGATAATGCTGGACATGATATTTTACAGGGATAGTTGGATATTAAAATGCTATCAGCGTAATAGAGTCTGCGATTGATCGAATTGGATCATAAACACAACCATGTGACTATTTCAAGGGAGTGTTTGGCAATGCCGTTCTGTCACTTTCGACGAGACATGGTTTCGTCGAAATACAGTGGATTTCTCCGGGCAAATGCCACTTTTAAAAATAACAGCTAATTTCATTATTAAATAATTCTCCGAATATTTTTTTGTTATGCTTGAAAAACATTCAAAACTAATATAATTTCTTTCACTGTATTTTATTTCTTGTTGTTGGTTTATTTTAGCTCCAGTTTTTACACCCAAGATAAAATCAATATCCCAAACATTGTCACCCCATTTGAATAAATAATTTAAACCATAATTTAGATAATATTCAAATAATATTTATTCAGAATACTATTCAAATAACCTATAAACGGCTCAATTTGTATGTTAATTTGTTTTGATTCATTAATTCATGCCCACATTGTTTTGTTTATTGTTTTTTTTTTCTTAATTTATTTAAAACGCTAATAAATATGTTCGTGAATATAATTTTTAAAACAAAGCAAACAAAAAGTTTTTATCAAAATTTATATGGTTTATCCATTAATTATGTAAAACGTGATCTTTGGAAAACGTACTGCAAACGCGTATATTGCCATGAATTTATATTAAAACTTTTTCAATTTATTTCAGGTTAAGACACATGGATGGAGTACTGATGCAGTTGTAGCAGCAGTACTTATAATTTATTAAACCAACACTCTATACGCTCTACTGTGCAGCACAGCACAGCACAGCACAACTACAAAAGGCATTCGCACAAACACACAATTTTGTGACTAAAAGTGATCATGTTAATTTGATTATTTCTACTGAAGACTCACTCGCATTGTAAAATTCCACAAAGCAAACAAAATCAGTCATTTATTCGTCCATTTACATTTACTCCAAATCTCAAAGTTAATAATCTGCTGCTGACCTGACTTGACTGGCCAAACAACAAATGATCTTGAGTCATGAGATGCATCGTATAAGCTTCGAAACAAGAAACCATCAAAAAAGACCATCATCAACCATTTTTCTTATCTGCAGTTTTTGACAAGTTTCAAATTTTAAAAAAGGTAAGTTTCTCATTTATTTTCACTATATTTATTTCTTTAAAAACAAAAAAAAATGTTAAAATATTTTTCGTAAAATCTTGTTTAAAGAGATATTTTGGAAAATTTTTAAAAAATTTCGAGTATTAAGAGCAGAAGCCAAGCATTTAGTTGATTGATGTTTTAATCAGAAAAAAAATCATGGCTTTTGAAATGAAGGTCGCTGCATGCCTTTCTTAATTTAATTGTTTTGATGTAGAAACAAAGTGGTATTTTGCAAAACTTGCATAATTATCAACCTGGTATGTCAATGGCTAAAAACATACAAAATACTTGCAACGATGGCCCCGAGCATTTGGTCGTTCCCAATTGTCAAACTTATGTATGTAAAAGATTTATTTTTCTAGTTTAAAAATTCAACATTTCCAAAAAACTTAGTTATTAATTAATAAAATATAGTTTTCATGTCCCTTAAATGGTTTAATATCTAGTTACGGCAGCAACATACAACTATTTTATCACACACACGTACGTACATACTTAAATATACACACATATGTATGTACTTACGTATGTATTTACAAACGCCCAGTTGGCCAGTTTGTCATAAATGAACTTTTCCTGTACGACCCTTTCCCTCTCCAATTGCAATTTTTTAAGAAAGGTTGTCCTCTTACAAACACTTCTGATGATAAGATGCCTGACAATGTCTTACGAGTTGTCGTCAATCAATTTTGTTGAATGCATATTTCTCTTCAACCGCTCTAAGTTGCATATAATATGACCGACAGTATTTTACAAATTGTTTTCAATGAACTTTTTTGAAGACAAGATGTGACATTTTTAAGTTGATGACAAAATAGGTGACATTGTCGCTCTGATAATCACACTTTGGGATTTTTTAAATTACAAGCGTAGTGAATATTGTGTTTTTGTGACCATTTGTTCGAACATGTTCGAGCTGCCTCTTACACGACGTCAAAGACATGTCAAAATGTCGTCTACATGGCCAACTGGGTGTAAATATATAAACAAACATAAAAAAATATATTTAAATATAAAAATGATACCTAAACTTTAGGTGGCCATTCTCTAGACTCTTTTTATTGCATGTCCTTATTTTGATTTTGTGCCTGTATTCGATGTCCTTGTGTAGTAGGGATAAACAATTAATACTCTTTTGACGCATTACTCTTACATATTAGCAAAATAAAATTTTCATAAAACCCACTACGGAGGCACAAATGTATGTTTATTTTTAATTCGACTCCCCGCTTACTCTGTTTTACATTTTGGTTCTGGCTCTGGTTCTGCTCTGTTTTATATGCTCTAGGTGGTCGTCTTTTTCGGTCAGTCATATTAAATTACACACCAACCAACCTACAACTAACTACGTGTACATATATTGTCATTTTATATTATTACTCATATTATGGAAGCACAACATGCAACAAATATTTCTGTTTTTACGAGTAGTATGTGCGCATGAAATATGTATGTGTGTGTTCTTGTGTATAAATGTCATTGTGCTCTGTCCATCCGTCCGTCCATCCGTCTCTTATTGTATTTAACATTTTAATTAGCATTTCAATATGTGAAAATAAGAACTTTGTAAACTATTATTAAAGGTTAATTAAAAATTATATTGAACAAATGTAAAAAAAAAAATGAAGAGCTAACAAGCAAAAATAATGTGAAATGATTTTCACACAATGTCTTTCACCTGTTCATTATTAAAATACTTTAAATTTAACAATTTTATGAAATTTAATACGAGGGAGAAAAAATCGTACGATGTCCTTACACAGGAACCAAATAGCTTTATTTTATTTTTTTTTTGCTTAGTTGAAAGCAAGTTAAATAAATAAAGGGAACAATTATGAATTTAAGTGGGATAATTTTGCAAATTGAAAAAAAAAGAGCAAGTGAAGAGCAAATGAAATTTACACAGAATTTATGGACTTTTAAGAAATGTAAAAAAATTTCTCTGCTGTTGTCCAACAATTGTATTTGGAAAGAAAAATATATTAAAAATCACAATGGTAGAAATAATTATCTCAAAGCTTCAGTTAAATTTCATCACTAAAAATAATTAATTCTAGTAAATTTCTTAAAATGTTGAGGATGAGAGAAAAGTTGAATACTGCCCATTAATAGAACGTGAAAAAATGTTTTCAAAATCTTTGTTGATATAACTCTTCCTAAACGTGAGATATATTACCATCTCACATAACTCAATTCCGATCTAAAGTGGTTTCAACTCCGAAAGTTGATCAAACCATTTTTAAAAATGGAATTGACAATGAATTTTTCTACTAGCTTCTTTCGTAGTAAAGAATAAAAAACATGCATACTCTTTGGAGGAGCTTCAGTAAAATAAGCTTTGCATGTGAATAAAGAAGCTTAATGTGAGCTTTGCTAGTAAAAATCATTTTAATAAACGCCTATAACATATAAAATAAACGGAATTTGAAGACTGAAAATCGAAAACAATCGGAATACAATTACGGAATTCAAAACATTCCGAACGGAATGTATGTTGATATTTTATGCAGATAATAAAGTTACAATTGAACACATTTCTAGTGTTGCCTTAAAGTAGCGTTCAATTTATTTAAACTACTTTCTAAGTTTCTCAATCATAATTGACAATTGCTTGTCAATCATTTTATTGACAATAACAACTCCTACTGCTGCACACGTTTTGTTTGTTAACCAACTTGCAACCAACTAGTCATAGAAGATAAACAACTTTTACAGCAATTAATACTGAAAGCGATGGAAAAATAAACATCATCATAAACATTTTCTTTGCAACAAATTCAACAACACAACAGCAGCAGCAGCAACAGCTCGCAAAACTGAAATTAATAAATACGATAAATTTGAAATCGTTTTTTTTTTGGTTGGTTGTTGTTCAAATGTAATATGTATGTGGAATTATTGGTTGGTGGCTGTTGCACTATGTAGTGTAGTAGTCGACTGACTGACTGACTGTGTTCTCCAGTGAAAACAACATGACAGAGCAAAAGATAGACGGCACATAAAGATTGTAGTAGTTTCAAAAATGTTATAGAATTTTTATTTATAAACCCCAGCGGCACAAACATATTATTATGCAATAAATAAAGATTTAAACTTCAACACTTGAATATTTTTAACAGAGAAAAAGAAATCTATTTCATGTGTGCTATGAAATTTATTTGCAACAGCAACAAATAAATTGTTTAAATATTTTCGTTTGTTTAAGTTTCTGTATCTGCTTTTATCTCTATTGCAGAAAATTTAGAAAAGCAGGCTACAACCGAAGGTACATCTTTGAGAGACTTTTGCCAAAAGCCGAAGTTCGGCTGAAATTGCAAAAAATCGTCATAATTTTGAGATCAATAAATATTTATATGGTCTGTAAGGGCTTGCAGAAGGCGTTTTCCCGCCACCGATACCCTTGTTTCTTTTATTGAAAGCAGTAGAAAATTGTGTTCTAAATGCCACTTTAGAGAAAGACTCTGAAATATTTGGTTTTTGGCCAAAGTCCAGGCCGAATCCGTTTAATCGGTGCATAACCAACCATAAAGTATTAGTATGTACTTGTATATATTTTGAATCTAAATATTTATGATAAAAAAAAATATTTGATGCTAAAAAACTAAAACATTTAAAAACGAACTGATTGCGGCATTCAAGAAGAATATATTTTTGCTAATGTTGAACACATTTCCTTTCCTTTTTTCTTTCTTTTTTTTTTTTTTTGTTCGGCTGGAATAGAAGACGAAATACTTGATGACACACAATCTGTTAGCCAAAATAAGAAAACAAAAAAAAAATTGCTTATAATAACTATGTAGTTTATTTTAATAACAGTTTGTTTATTTTATAAATTTCTTTGTAATTTATTAAGAGAAAAAAAAATATAGACCAAATAGAAAAAGCTATTTTTATTTAACAACAAATAAAATATAAACAAATACGAGTATGCTTTTCAATGCATCGAATTATGTGAAATAAATATATTTATATAAAATATGGTTTGAGTTCAAACGCTCTACAACAGAAAGAATGCTGGGTACTTTATCGCATTTAATTTTCTCAACCATTAACTATAACCAGCAAAATCTTTGTATTGTGTTACGAACATACTTTTCAACCACAAACTCCATACCGTGTGAATTACTTTACAGCAGTTGCACCAACTACATATTTGTGAACAGACAATTAATACATTTATTGTCCCTCCAGGACAGTAGTATATTTTTGTCCTTATCATTCCGATGTTTTCAACTCCTGGCGAAATTAACTGATTTTGTTTTTGGCTGCTGTTTTGTAACAACAAATTTTAAGCCAGTAAAAAAACTAATCTGAGTAAAACACTTGGCATAAAATACACTTGGCACATGTTCAATACTCAGCAGAGACTTTTCATTTTTATATTTTTTTAAGTATTTTTGTTTATATATTTTTTATATTATTACGAATAAACGTAATTTCATATGTATATTTTTTTATGGTTATAATATTTATTGCCTGAAGAACTTCAACAAGGTGTAAGGAAATATTAAATTTATAAATAAACATTTTATATAAAAAATATACATGCTGCTTGAAATATATAAAAGTTATTTATTAAATATATAATAATTTTGAAATATTGAAATTTTGAATTTTTTAGTGGTAAGTCATAGTGGGAAGTACTGGCGTCCAATGATATCGCCCTTTTAAAATGTTTAATTACAATGGCGTAGCAGAAGTATTGAAGGGGGCTGTATTTTTATTAGCATTTTTCTCATTACTCTTCCATCGAAATTTTTTCTGGGTAGTTATTTTTCTACTTAATAGCAGCTAAAAAAAATATGTCATTTAAGCACAGAACAAAGAAAAAAACTAAATGGTTAGGTTAGGTTAGGAAGGGTAGTGTGAAATACACATCCACTCGGAGACCCAATTGGATCCATTGTGATTCCCTTCATTTATAATTTATTGACTAATTAGTCTCCTTACTGTCCAAGGAGAAACAAGGAGCCGTTATCATCCATCATTCAGCCATTTAATTCCCATGATAAAGCCCCTGATATCCTCAAGATTGCACTTCGCGATATCACTAATGCCCTCATGGAAACGTTTGCTCAGCCATCTTTGCCTATGGCGTTGCAGCCTTGGGCAATGACAGATGATATGCTCTATAGTTTCTGGCTCCTCTTCATCCCCACACATCCTACAGAAATCCGGAGTGCCATTTTCCCATATGATGGTTCTCGCTCTAACCGAGCAATGGCCAGTCAAGGCGCCTACTAAGACTCTCAAAACCTTTCTATTCATACCCAGCAGTATATCAGATTTACTTGAGTCTAGGCCTGTCCATATAAACCTCGACACTACAATCTTCTCTATTCCTCCAGGAATGGTTAGTTCTGCTAATTACCCAATTAAAAGAAAACTAAAAACATATTTGTAAAATATTTTGTTATCTTGCCTTCTTATGGTTCAGTTGCTTTTTGTTAACATCACTTGAAGACATTATTAAAAATAGGTCACTTCAGAGTTCGTTATCGGCAGCGTTGGACCAGTTTTAACAGCCTCTTATTGTTTTCTAACCCCATAGGGGAATAGCAAGTGAGCTTTGTAGAATATTATCCCTGGTCCTAATGTAGAAAAATATCTATATTTCCGGCTAAATTACGATTTTGAATACTTATGGTCAACGTCAATCGATCTAAATGATACATATGTGAGGCCTTAAGTTACTGCGCGCCTTAAGACAATTCATGTCAAACAATAGTCTAATCGACCATTCTAGTTATAGGAAAACGAAATATGTACTCGAATATCTTTGGTTGTTAGAGCAGAGATGTATTGGTTAACTATTTGCTGAAATAAAAATATTCGTACTCGCAACTTTGATGACGGGAATAAAAATACGACTTAGCAAACTTTTGAAATGTGTTGTAAATTTCTAACTACAACGAAATAAATAAATAGCAAAAAAATTTTTTTTTTATTCTTGAAAACGGAAACACAATTTAACAAATAAACAACAACAACAACAACTGCTGCAGAAAAATCTTTAGAATTGGTACTAAAAGGAAAATACACTCTAAAGAATGAAAATGAAAAAAAAAAAAAAACAACAAAAAATGCTACAACAAACCTTTTTTAGAAAATAACTGAATGCAATAATTTTATTCAAATGCTTTATATGGTTGGACTTGAAAAACTTAAGGAAAACTAAAATGGTAAAGCGAAAACATAAAAAAAAGATACAGAAAAAGAATTACGAATGCTACTTTGAGATTCAGATATTTAAAGATTTTATTGTGTTTATTTTCTTTTATGAAAGAAAAAAAAAACGGAAAAATCTAAAACATAATCTATCTTAGACTAGTGGTAGTGAAAATCGTGGTCAGCATCATCATGTTAACAGAACTAACAAAGTATGCATTCGTTTGACTTTTAACCGACTTCACAAAAAGAAGGAAAATATTTCCCACGAGCTGAAAATGGTAAAAAATTTGAAAGCAGTGCATTGACACAACAACAACGAGATTATTGGCGATCACAATCTTTGGGGAAAGGGAACATATTTCACCTGAACTTTTATTCCCGATAAGGGTGATTTTAACGCATAGCTCCTCCATTTAAAGTCTAATTTTTTAATTCTTTATTTTTGCTTTAAAAGGTGTTCTTTTTTTATGCAGTGCATTGTGCCGGAACTCGGGGAGAGGGATAGAGTAGAGAAGATAGATGTTGAAAATTTAGAAGGCTTAACTCTTTTACAACTCTGCTTTGCGCACTATGTTAATTTTTATAGCAGTGTTGAGGCGCCTCCGGTGTTAAGTAGACGCATTAACTTTCTTAAGCTGTTTTAGCAGACATATTTTTTTTAATTGTTTTACTTCGCCGATGTTTCTGCTAACCGACGAAGGAGGCTGATGTTGTGTACATTAGCTTGGAACAGCATCAATCGCTGTCGGAACCGTTTTTTAGTGACCAGTGTTATTCCTTCATCACTTAAATAGTCCGACAACAATTAATACAATGCCACACTAATTAACATTAGAGAAATTAATGATGTTGATTGACTTGCTCTGGCCAGGGTTTGAACCCAGGCCACAAGTCATTGTTTGCTTAGTAGTCAACGCGCTAACCACTTCAGCCAACACCACCCTCAAAGCTTGTAGTTTACTCGAATTATGTTTTTTTTTTATCAAATCTGGGAAAAGTTATCGCAATACGTACACTTAGGGATTTTCTAAATTCTTTTTTCTTGCAGTTGTCCCCTAGATATTTTGATTTTCGTGTAAATCCTACATTTATGGAACGATTTCAAATTTCTCTTTATGTTTGAAGTGCTGGTTTGGGTGCGGATTGGTCTCATATATTTTTAGTTCTGAAGGACAAGTTACCTCTCAAGATTTTGGTACTTGTTACTCACTTTGATTTTAGTACTTTTAGGAATCGAAACTTTTGGATTTGAACTTGGCCTTACCTTCAAATTTATCTCTTTGTGCGGATATTAATCTACAGCTCTCTTTGTACTGATTAGGTGCGGAATCAAGGAAGAGGCAAATTGATTATTCACCTTCTACATAACGACCCCAATTCGTTTCCGTTTTTCACCTAATGTAAAATCGATTTTCCGAAATACATAGAAAAGTCTTTAAACTTTATATATGGACTGATAAGAGTATGTCAGGATTTGTCTTAAAAATGGGAATGTCTTAAAAATTTTTCGCCTGCCAGAGACTTTATTCTATTCTTATTGGTGGTAATTGTTGCACAGTTTTTAGTAGTTTTCGTAAAATTTTTTTAACCCGACTGAACATTATTGAGAATTGAGTACCGAAATCAAAAGTAGTTGTGCTGTAACGATTAATTAAAAGTTGTGGAAATTGCCAGCACTGTTTGCAACAACTTATGGATATTTTGTTTTTCGATTCTTCTCTTAAGTGTTGTTTTTGTTGGAAGCCAATTTAATTTTCTAAATGGTTTAAAAGAGTTTGCAACGAATCAGATTAGAATTTGAAATTACAATTAGTTTGTTGTTGTAGGTTGTTGTGGCTCATTTTTTTTTTTTTTTTTTTGTGTTGCTCAACTTGGTGAATTATGCATGAAGGCAAACACAAGTAACATGCAACAGAATTCTTTGTTGCAGCCTATTATTCTTATTATTGTGTACATTTCATTGTATGTTTCCGATATCGGTATCTAAGAATTATTGTTGAAAATACAAATTGTTAAGCATTAATATTTCTTTTTGTCTAAAGCTTAACATATATTTTTTTGTCTGGTTTTGTTTGTATTGCGCAATAAAATGGCAAGGAGTTGTGACCATTGTATTGAAGTTGTTGTTTAAGAAGATGGCTAAGATTGTAATTTGAAATTATAAAAAGTAAGTTTTTAAAAATTATTTTTTCTAAAGACTTAACGTAAATGAAACTTAAATAAAATAATGAAAAAAAAAAAATAATAATAAAAATATTGCAACGTTGGAGCCATCGAACGGGCAAAACAAGTCGAATTTATTTACGAATGATGTGAGTGCCTTGTCGTCGCTTGCTGTGTAAATGAGTTAACTTTTTGTTTGGCTTAGTTTTGCTTTTGCAGCCAGCCTACTGCATAATTAGTGACATTTTTATTATTCATTAAATTATCTACAAAATTTTATAAACATTTAACAAGTTTCTTAAATCTCTGCACTTTTTATTAAAAAACTATTAAAATATCAAAACAACTTTTAATCAAGTTATTCGAGTAAAGTTTTAAAAAGTCAACAATTTGTGAACGTAAACAATTGAGTAAAACTATTTGTTCGATAGTGTAAAATTTTAACAATAAAACTAAAAAAAAAACACTGATAAAAATCTAACGAATTCATATTTCAAAGTCAATAATTTTTGTTCATAAATTAAAGGTTTGTGTTTTTATTATGCAGAAATTGAATTGGAGATATTTTTAGATTTATCTCTATTTTCTTTTTTTTTTAAAGAAACAATTCAGATCTCACGGTCTTGTTATTTCATTTAAAAGCTTTTTGTTGAACTTTTATGCTTAAAATGCAAGATAAGATTAACAAAACAAATTACGAATTAAAAAAAACGTATTCATTATCTTTTAAATATATTTTAAATTAATACAGAATACTATGAAATATTTATTTTATTAACATCATTATTAGTGTGGCGTTGCACAGTGGGAAAGATTTAATTGATTTACTTGAAAATCATATCATCGAAACACGAAGGCTGTGTATGATGAATGTGGGAATTTGCACAGAAAAGTCTACTCCTGAACACACTAGTTCCAGAGCACTATTCAATTAATTAAAAAAAATAGTAATCTTTAATATATATCTGAACAAATCAAGCAAAACTCATAACAATGGATCCATAGTGATCAAGTGAAAAATTAAATATTAAAGTAAAGGAGTGATCTAAATTATTTTTAAGGTTCTTTTAGTTAAAAAGATGTAATTTTTAATACTTGTGTTGTGTACAGCATCTACAAAACCAAAAGCTTTTCAGAGATTTTTACTGTCGTCAAGTATTTTTCTTGTGTTCTTTTGATTAGTCAGCGAACGAGCGCAAGATAATTGATGATTACAGGTTACTTTTCACAAATCTCTTAAAAACATAAATAACGTTTGCATATATAAAAAAAGTAACACTAGTTAAAAATCACCTTAATGTGAACTTAACACTTGTCACACCAGTCACAAAATAAACAGCGTTGTCGCACCAGTCTCACTTTTTTTTTTTTGTTTTGCAACTTGTTAAATAAAAATTGTTCTTTTACTTCTCGAATTTACATACATCGATGTCAATCTAGCCGAAAGTTGTTGAAAATTGTTTGATAACGAGTTGCGTAGAGCTCAAAAATTTTTTTGTGACACACATTTTTATTCAAGGGAGTTTTATTTTTCAAAACAAACACGTTCGGTATAGTGTTCTACATAAAAATGATGAACAAAACTTAGAGCTTAACGTCTTTTTTCTACAAACTGAAAAAAGACATGAAGTCGTATGAATTGAGATCTATCCAGTAAATATCTCACTATTACTACAATATTAAAATATGATACGACTAAATTAAATTGCCTTTTTCCTACTTTGCCTTCTGCTTTATAAATTATTATATTTTTTCATTTACGTGCTATTTTACATCTGTTTTCCGTAACATTTTGTCAAATGAACTGTAAAGTAGTTTAAAAATATGCCCTCAAATGAAACAATCGATCGAAATCTGTTTAACTAAATACATCGAAATAAAAGACATCATGTCATTTCTTGTAAAACTTTTAAATTAATTTTCATTTTATAAAATGCAAATGACAACAGAAATTATGTTGTTTTTTTTTTCTGTCTACAATTTGTTTCTTTAATATCAAGTTTAAAGTCGTCTTATAAATATTAAGTACTGTTTGGTATTGTTGTTTCGATGTCACTAACTAAAATGACTGTATAAATTTATTGAATTGTTAGATGAGTGAAGAAAAAAGAAATAATTAAAATAATTTACATAAATATGTTTGATTTAAATATAAAAGAGATAGAGAAAAAAAAATCATAAAGGAAATCACTACAACTGAAAGTGACATTGTGAACAAAGACACATGATTTACGGCTTAATGATTTTCTAATGAATCTAAATGCCATTAAAATAGACACTTTACTGCTTCTAATGAATGAATTTCTAATGAAAACATAGATATAAATTTATTAAATTTATATGAAAAAGCTTCAAATTGCTAATAAAACAGCTGCCCAAAGGAAATTTATAGAAACTTTTTTAAGAATTTTGTGGGAAAACTGAAAGATAATTGAAAATATGTGTTGATGTAATTTTGCAGTCTTTATATTTGTTTTTTTTTTCTTAAATGAAAAAAAAAAATCTTTAAATTAAAGAATATGACGTAACTAATACCGCTGTCTTCCCTGTCAATACGCCATCTATTGCAATCTCTCTTAACCAAGATTTCGCTACTTTCTCCAGTACTGGTTTATAAAAACCCATATGGTGGAATTTGACATTAAATATATGACATGACCATGATACATGGTAACTTGTCATTGTCAAGACAGAATAATGATGACATGAATAAAATGATAAAAAACTTAAAATTGTCTTTTTGTCTTTATAAAATCAATAGTCAAGACCACTTTTTGTGATGGCCTTTAAGGGGCTGTGCACATATTACGTAACGCTGTTTTCAGAGATTTTGTACCCCACCCCTGTAACGATTGTAACGATTTTTACAAATTTTTCAGTGCAAAATTTCCAATCCGTAACAAATCTTTAACCCTCCCCCGGGAGCGTAACGTAATACATACACAGCCCCTAAGGCCATATTATTCAACCGATTTTGACAAAAGTTTTACGAAATTAAAAATATTTATTCACAGAAGTGAACAACAACTATAAGTTGCTACTAATACAAGCAAATAATGTAACAACAAGAAAAAAAAATATTTCTACGTTTCGATGTGAAAGAATTTTTGGAATGTTAAAGGAAAAAAAGGAATGGGAACTAAGTAAAAAAGAATACTGTCGATTGTGTCGGCTGTTGGTTATACCAGTTTTTATTATTGATCAAGTTTTAGGGAGTCATGTTTAGTAGCCCACGTCTTTACATAAGCAGTTACGTCAAAGTTTACTGAAGCCTCATACTCTCTGATGTACGATCCATGTGATGACTAAGTGTCATCATATGTTGGTACCACATACATGCAGATATGATGACTAAATGTCATCAGTATGAAAAAGAGATATCATATTCTCGTTCTCTTGGATGGTTTCTCTGGGCTTAAGGTAATCTAAGTACTTATACGTCTGTATTTCTTTGATGCTAATTGCAACTTATGTAGATTAGCTTAACCTACAACAAAGAAATATATTCTAAACAGAAATTCCTGGCAATATCACAAATAAATTTAATACTTTTTTATCTATATTATTAACATTTAAGTTATTCTCTACTGACACTTCTTTGTTATTAAAATAAAAAGTAATAATAACCATAACAAGAAGCCTGTGATCTTACGCTTTAAACATTTGACAATTTACACACTCGCCTTGTAAAGCTATTTAACAATTTGACACTTGTCATTTCTGAGCATTTTTCTTTTTTTTATAATTTTACATGCATTTCTAACCAGGTAATTTAATCTCAAATGACCAACTATTAAAAAGCTACAACTCTTTTTACACAAGAAAAGATGTACGAGTAAAATACACACGAGTATATAGTGAAAAAAACTTAAGTGAAGAAAAGAAAAAAACAAAATTGAAAGCATCAACTATAAAATTATAGAGATGCGTACAATGAAATGAAAGACTGGGGACACAATTTAAGACTCTGAAAAGAAAATACCAACAAAAAAGAAAGAAATAAGACATAAAAAAGAAATCCAACATCCAATAATAAAAACAAACAACTATTACATTTTTATAAAATACCAAAAAAAAAACTGGTAAAAGTTACAGCATTTTTGTTAAACTCACTCCAGTTTTCATCATCACCATCATCAACTGGCCATCGTCATCTGGATCAAGTGATCCAATTTTATAGACAATAAAATTAAAAAACAACGAGCAGAAAAAAGAGATCACATTACAGCATCAACATAATTGTTATTGCTTGAAAGCAGCAGCAGAAGCAACAACTGCTCCACTCAAAAAAAAAAAAAAAAAAAAAATATCAACAACAAACAAACTATTGTAATTTGCAGCTAATTTTTTTGGTGTGTGTGCATTTTTTTCGTTTATCAAAACAGTGGAACATTAAATAAAATAATCGTATTAAAGATGTAAATTAAAAATGTTTGGGAAAAATATATCCACGATTATCTGCTGCAGTATTCAATGGACTTTCCCTCCTACTTACACTTTAAGTCGTCCTTCAACATTTGAGGGTGGTGTTGGCTGAAGTGGTTAGCGCGTTGACTACTAAGAAAACATTGACTTGGGGCCTGGGTTCAAACACTGGCCAGAGCAAGTCAATCAACATCATTAATTTCTCTAATGTTTATTAGTGTGGCATTGTATTAATTATTGTCGGACTATTTAAGTGATGAAGGAATAACACTGGTCACTAAAAAACGGTTCCGACAGCAATTAATGATGTTCCAAGCTAATGTACACAACATCGCCCTCCTTCGTCGGTTAGCAGAAACATCGGCGAAGTAAATCAATTTAAAAAAAATATGTCTGCTAAAACAGCTTAACAAAGTTAATGCGTCTACTTTACACCGGAGGCGCCACAACACTGCTATAAAATTAACATAACACGCAAAGCAGAGCTGTAAAAGAGTTAAGTCTTCTAAATTTTCAACATCTATCTTCTCTACCCTATCCCTCTCCCTGAGTTCCGGCACAGTGCACAGCATCCGAAGGTCATCCCCTGAGTGCGGTCCTATTACAAAAAAAAAATAAATAACTCCGCCAGTTTTTATAAAAAAAAAACCAATTAAAATTTCGAAATTATTAGAAATTGTAGGTAAAGATTAGAAAATAAAATAAACAAACTCTTCTAAAAATCCCGCAATTCCCAAAGAAATTCTGAAAAATCCCAAAATTTGGAGCTTATT
Source organism: Lypha dubia (assembly GCA_947311025.1). Lineage (NCBI taxonomy): Eukaryota > Metazoa > Arthropoda > Insecta > Diptera > Tachinidae > Lypha > Lypha dubia. Next base: position 97,078,884 of record OX371263.1, on the reverse strand, counting down.
TTTAGTATTTTCACGGTATTTTTCTTATATTTCGCCAGGTGAAAATAATAATATCTTAGGAGATACTTGAAAGCGTATTACACCCCAAGTTGGCATCATGAATTTTTTCCAGCTTTGCAATTTGAGAAAAAATTAAAAATTTTTAATATTTTTGTTTAGTTAAATTTAGTAGAAAATTGTCCCACTGTATCTTTCGACTTACTTATTATTTTTTTTTTAATAATTTCATTATGATAATAATGATTTTAATATTTATTTAAATTTTTTTTTCTCTTTTGGCCTTTTCTCCTGTTTCACTTTAATGTCCAATAACAACAATATTTAAAGAAGTAAATTCAAGTTGTCAGGGCATATAGTGGCATAAGCTTCTATTTGCATTAACAACAGTAATAATAATAACAAAAGTAGTTTTACCTAAAATTTAAAAACAACTACAACTTCACTGCAAGAAAGAAGAACAGCAACGAATGGCAGAGCGGCCTATCGTTTATCGTAACCAGGCCAGGCCGGGCGATTATGTTTCTGTGTGGTAAATGCATTTTGTATTTATGTTGGTTTTAACACTTTTCAATATTATATATAAAAAGCAAATAAAGTTAAAATGCTAGAAAAATAATAATGATTATAATAATTTAGCTGAAGACATTGGGTGCGGGAAACAAGTTAGTTTGTTCAGCAAGCGAAATGAAAGTGCTCGAAAAACGAAGGAAAGTTTTTTTCGCTATTATTTCGTCTAAACCAATGGCCCCTTCCATGAAAAATGGCCCCAAATGGTTCATGTTGTTTATTTTAGCTTGAGGAAAAATGGCTCCAAAACCAAAAATTAAAAAATGGCCTAAACTTAACTATAAAGAATTGTCCTAAACATTAATAATTTTACTACTTTTTTAATGACGGGCCTACGGCCGAACTTTATAAATTTCTCTACTAGTTCAGTTTTTGGATATTAATGAATAAATTTAGATGCTTCACTTTTATTACCAAAGTTTCTCAAAATGAAAAATGCCCTCAAGAAAATAAAAAATTTTTCTCATCATCGTGCAATTGTCTAATTAGAGGACATGAATGTATTTATGGTTTAAATAATTTCAAGCTAAGAAAAATTAAATTAAAATAACAAAAGCAGGCACTTTTAGAAAAATATAAAAACATGAGATGATACCAAAATCACTTTCGTTATATGAAGTAATTTGTTTTCTTTCGAAATTTAAATAAAATCAACGTGAAATGTCTTAATACATTCATCGTGATTTAATAATGCTAATGATCATACGTGACAAAGACTTTCGAAACGTATGCACACTGTGAAACAAAAAACAAATTATGTTCTAACGATGAGAAACTGGTACAGTGAAGATTTATATCTGGCCTTCATTTTAGGTGGAAAGTTAAAGCCAATCCTCTTTCACTAAAAAAAAATATTTTACGTAATTTCAATGAGATTAATTTATTGACCTAAATTCATCAATTCTGTACAAAAATATGTTGATTCAAGGAAAATATTAACATTATATTAGCATTTATATGTTTATATTCTTCAAGAGAAGTAATAACCCAATTTATTAGTTTCAACGTACTCAAAAGGAATACATAATTCGATTTGTGACTGTTACAGAAAAATGTACAGGAATTTTTTCATATAAGAATTTTAAAACTCATTTTTCCATAACTTCTAAAAATTTTTTAGATGTTCCACACTTAGCGCACATTAGTGCACTTTCTGGACCACCATTTGTATGGAGTAAGATATTCCTATACATCATCAGTTTTGCATAATCAGCCCAATTATGAATATTCCCTAGGAATTTCTCTCCCACGGAAAATATTTTTCTCAAGAAAAAATTTCCCCATTATTATTCGTAATTGGGCTGTATATATAGACGTATGAAAATTAATATTATCAGGCTCAATTTCAGTATTTTTTATTTTTATTTAATTATCTTTGCACACACAAAACCGCAAATTGGAAACAAAAACAAGAAAATTATATGCCAACAAGCAAAACAGCTGGCTTCAAAATTCAGTGATGCCACTTTTTAACTTTTTTGTTCCCGCGGAATTTATAATTGGAGGAAATTTTTCTCGAGAAAAGTATTTTCCGTGGGAGAGAAATTCCGAGGGAATATTCGTGATTGGGCTGAATATGTAGGTTAGGTTAGGCTAGGAAGGGTAGTGTGAAATACACATCCACTGGGACACCCAATTGGATCCATTGTGATTCCCTTCATTTATAATTTATTGACTAATTGTCTCCTTGCTGCCCAAGGAGCAACAAAGAGCCGTTATCATCCATCATTCAGCCATTTAATTCCCATGATAAAGCCCCTGATATCCTCAAGTTTGCACTTCGCGATATCACTAATGCCCTCATGGAAACGTCTGCTTAGCCATCTTTGCCTATGGCGTTGCAGCCTTGGGCAACGACAGATGATATGCTCTATAGTTTCTGGCTCCTCTTCATCCACACACATCCTACAGAAATCCGGAGTGCCATTTTCCCATATGCTGGTCCTCGCTCTAACCGAGCAATGGCCAGTCAAGGCGCCTACTAAGACTCTCAAAAGCTTTCTATTCATACCCAGCAGTAGATCAGATTTACCTGAGTCTAGTTCTGTCCATATGGACCTCGAGACTACAATGTTCTCTATTCCTCCAGGAATGGTTAGTTCTGCTAATTACCCAATTACTGAGTTCCCTATAGTAGTGACCGATTGGAGATTTAACCGATCTGTCACTAACTGCCACATCTAATGCTGACCCTATGCTTGCCAGCTCATCGGCGATTTCGCTTCCGTCAATATTGCAATGTCCTGGTACCCAACATAGCCTAACGCTAAATTTGTCCATAAGCAAGTTGAGAGATAGCCTATACTTGCTGACCATCTTCGATTTGACACTATGCCCCTTCAAAGCTTTCAGCGCCGCTTGACTGTCAACGTAGAATGTTACGTCCACGCCTTGAGTTACGTGTTCCGTCACTAGTTCCGATGCATAATATGTAACCACAAATCTTCATTCTAAATGATTTGCTCTACGACTGTTAAGTGTTTTAACACTGCTCTGTTAAATGCGAAATAAGCTCGACTAGAATTTTTGGTTTGCATCTTTGCTAATTAAATTTAAATTTATTTGCAAACACATGAAAACTTTTATTAATTGATGAAATATATGAATAGTAAATCTTGAAAAAAATTTAATTTTTGATGAAAAATTTAAAAGCTGCTCATACATGTTTATTACGATCATTTCAAAAACTCTATTCCTAAACTTTCAGTCAGTATATTTAACAAATTTTATTGATGTATTTTATAAAAAATATTTACTCAAGGCAAGTCATTCGCACTTTTTTTAAATGATTAATTATATACTTAACACTTTTTTGTGTACAACATCTTGAAAAATAAAAAAAAAAAAAATACAAGACAAATTTGACCGCATAACTTTGCTATTCTCCGTGATAATTTCAATTAACCCTCAATAGACTTGCAACAACATATTTTCTAATATGCAAATAGTAAAATAAAAATTTACATTTTTCTATGAGTTCATTTTGCCAACTTCTTCAAACTTAAATTTACATAAATTTTTGTTCTCATGCTGGTGCAATTAATATTAATTGCAGCAGTAATTTGAAAAAGAAAAAAAAAACATCGCTTGCTGCATTCATTACCATTGTTTGAACTTCAACTTTGGTTGGGCTTCAAGAAAATGCAAGAAACCAAATTTTTAAAATTGCCAACAGCTGCATTTAAATGTTAACAAAATATTTTGTAAAAACAAAAAAAAAATAAAATAAAATGCAAAAATTAAGAGAAAAAATGTTAAAACAAATTAATGTGCAGTCATTGTCATTAGACACCAAATACTGGCAAACAAAACAGAGTTCCAAGCACAAAAGTCAGTTTATTTTGTCAGACTTTTGTAAAAGAAAAGCAAAACGCAAAAAAAAACTATCTTGAAAAAAGAGAAACAAAATTCTAGGTCAAATAGATAAAAACGTATTACGTGAACGAACCTTGATTCATTAAATGCTGGTTTCAGCAGAACTTAAATACATTTCAATACTGTTCGTTTGTATGACTAACTGAATGACTGGCTGACTTGACTGACTTAATTAAACAAAATGCTTACAATTAAATTATAAAAATTAACAACTCCAGTAACAACATCGAAAAAAACTTATATTCTATTAAAGTTGGCTGTTTGGTGTTCTCTTGTCTTGTTAACCCTACCCAAAAAAGTGTTGCACAAAACTTTTAACAACTCATGTTGCTTAATCAGGGTACATGTTTGTGGCACGTTTATTATGAGTAAATACACTAAACAAAATCAAATAAATAAATAGATATTTTTAAAAAGCGTTACAAACGTTTTGAAAATTTGTTAAATGTAAATAAAAACTTTTTGAAATGATTTATTTTAAGGAGCGCTGATTTAAAGAAAGAGAATTATATTAGAAAAAAATTGTCACTTTTTATAATTATTGCTTCACCTTAAATGTTTCTGTTTAGTATAAATGATTGTAATAAATAAATAATTAAATAACATACAGTAATTTCTATTCTGTATAAATCGTAGTCTTTTAATTTTTCACTCTCATGCAAATTTTGTCTATTTGTCTTTTCTTAAATCACATAAAAAACAGCAACATTTTTAAGCTATTAAGTGTGGTTATACACGAGTCGGAACATGCAAAATTGTTCTTACTTTTACCCACTTGGTTGCTGTAACCGAAAAATTAGTTGCGATCACGAAAACTCAAATTAGCGAAATGGTTTCATTATTTGCAATACGTTTTGATTCAAAATATAATTTTTCAAGATAAATTCAAGGTAACCTAAAGGAGGCTGACAAAAAAAATATATTTACGTGGGTCGGTATTTAAAAAAATTTCGTCGTCTGTCCGTTGCTTTAAGGCGATATATAGTTGTCACTCGTTCACACATTGCTATAGTGAAAGAGTATAAAAAATTGGTTTCTTTAGATTCTCGATATAAAGCATGTTCAGTTTCTTTGTATAAAACACTACGACAAACATATTTGTAAAAAATTTTCAATTTTCTCCATAAAAAATGGACAAAGCTGTCTAAAATGACCTATAAAATTATTAGTGATAAAATTCTGCTATAAGTCTCAAAAGACACCAGAGTACCGGACTGAACTTTAACGCTAGAAATGATTCAAAACTTAAAATGTATTTAAGGGTTACTTTCGTACTTGTTTTAATACCCTACAGCAAATATGTTAAAAGCATTTATAGTTTTGTCATTCCGGGTGTAATTTAAGCAATATTCATAAGAGACCCATAAAGTATATGTGTATGTATATGCTGTATTCTTATAGTAGAGAATGAGTCATGCCCGTCTGTCCGTTTATGCGTTTGCCCGTCTGTCTGTATGTGAAATTGGTTTTCCGAAGTCACCCGAAGTCTTACAGACTTGGCTGTTGGACTGATGTGTCAGGATTTGTCTTAAGACGATTGGTATTGAAAAATCAACAAAATTTAAATATCTGTTCCGATATTTTTTTAAATATACACACATCCATATGCATGCATACATAACCATTCCGGTAATAAATTTATTGATAAATGACGGCGCACCATTATTGAATCTTGAATAAATAAAAATATCTTATATTTTCCTTCAAATCCACTTTTTGCTCAGAGTTGTAAGAGGCCATGAATGAAAAAATTAAAAATTGGGGAAAAATACGAAATAGTATAATTATACAGTGCTCTCGCGAAAATATGAACACCCTAAAATATTAACACTTTTTTTCTTCTCTCTCTCTCTTGGTTCGCGGGCCAACCTTGATTGGACCTACAAGTTTCGCCATACAAAATTTTGATAGCGAACCTACGTGTTTCATTTCGAACCTTGTTGCGAACCCGTATAATTTACTATCATCTCTAATTTTGATAACAAATTATTGCTATTTTATCTGAACTAGTTGTCCAAAATTATTTTAACAAAGAAAAACAATTGCTAAGTGCTAAAATTTAATAAAAACATTGAACAAATATAAAGCATATATTTATATTTATGTAAATAGTTAAATAAAATGAAAAAGCAAAAATAGTCAATCGTATTTTAAACAGTAAAAGAATGACGAAGTACGAACCAATCTAGAATATGTCGTGTGAACACATGGGTTTGCCATCGAGGTTCACGGAGCGCACCTAGTGTTTCAGTCGCATTTCTTTGTTGCATTTTTTAGCGGATTTTTATCGAAACAGTGATGAAATCTTTGTAAACAGGGTTGTAGATAAATTCTGCTTCAACTGCATAATAATTTTGGGATTTCCCTATTTGTTTTTGAATTGCTTTCAGCTGTCAATCAAAACTTCATACAATTTAGATGTCATTCACAAATATGCACAATCTTGCAAAAGTGAACTGGCTGGGTTTAAATTAGTTCATATTATCGCGAGAGTACATACTAGAGCTAATTTTTAATATTTTTGAAAACCGCAAACACCGGCCGCTTAAAATTTTCGGTTCAATACTTTTTATGCACCATAATAGATGTAATATATTCATATACAGTATATCTTGATGAAGAGTATATAAGATTCGGCACTCTTACTCCATTATAATTGATAAGGAAATATAAAAGGGATTTTCGGCCGCGTTCTCCCCATATGCCTCAGTGTATTTATTATCAATGCTAGAAATTATTCGAATAAAAAATATTTAACATCAATAACTCCTAATTGGCTAAAATAGATTAAAGGGTTTTATTTTGCGGGAAGAAAAACAGCAATTTTAAATTCTTCATTTGACATCAACTATTTTTCTAAGTGCACCAAAATAAATTGTTAATATTGGTCATAATCTTAATTTTTATTAGATATGTATTTCCTTTGCAAGCTGATAATATAAAAACGTAACTCATTTAAGCTTAAAAGCCCATACACGTTAATCCATCCGTGTGTGTAACAAACAACACCTACACAATATACGAAACATTCATATCTCTTTGTTTATTTCTGATGGTCATGTGTTGTGTTGCAGTGAGTGTTGCAATATTTTCATGTTGCTAAAATGAGAAAAAAACAAAACAACATTTGTGAGTTTTTCTTCTTGTTGCAATCAACAATGGAAAAGACGTTCACAAATTGCTTGTCATCGATGTTCGTCGTTGATAATTAATTGAAACACAAAGAGACACACAAGTGACAACGATTATATATTTTGAACATTTTCATGTTTTCTTCATGTGTTCATGTTTCAACGGAAATGCCATTTTCAGAGCTAAAGACTGAACTGATGATGCCTAAAAGATCTTGCATCAAGAATAGTTGGATGGACTTTTTTTGTCTTCGGACTTTTAGATTGAAAAAGTGCTTTTCACAAAAAAAAAACATAAAATATTCTCATGTATTTTGTTGCTGCGCTAATAGTTCAATTTATTAAAATATTAAAAAAGTCTTTGAAATTCCTGGTTCTACTTGCGTCGACTTTTACATCACTTTGCACGTTTAGGGCGTAAAGGGTATTTTATATTTATATTTTAAATCTAACCTGAGAAATATCCAATACTAATGTGCATATTTGCGTCTTTGTGTAAGTGTTTTTGTAATTTATGTGCTTTCAAGTATTACACTCGGCTTTATTGTATCAGCGGCAGGGATGCTTCAGGATATTAGAAATTTTTTTTGTCATGTCAGCATTGAAACAATCTGGGATTTTTGATAAATAAACGACGAAATAAAACTATAAATTTTTTAGTTGCTCAAGAAATACCGTATTTTTGACACCGCTTGCGGTTGATTTAAGAACTTTATAATTTTTTCTGTGTACAATATTCTTTTCACTCAGGGTGTAACTGTCTGCTGCTGTTAAAAAATTTTATACTTTAGAAATACCTTAAGCTGCTGCATTGACATGCGTCAACTTTGCTTGTAACCGCTTGCGAAGGGACACAAGTCTCTGGGAATTAGAAAGAAAAGTCATTGTTTATTTCACCCACAAGCTTTTTACTGTTGAACATGCAATTTTGTTTTCCATGTTTCATTCTTCTTAACCGGCCTCTAAGTTTATCAACGTCATGCAATCACTCAGAAGTTGTGTTGTTCCCCTCGTTTTTCAAAGTTTCTAAATTGTTGTTAGATTTTTTTCCTTAAAGCTGTTTTGTATTAAATTTTTTTAAAGGCTGTAAAAAGGTTTTTCATTTAAAAAAATTAGTTTTTGCCTTTTTTTCTATTTCTTTCTAATTTTATTTTGTGTATTTTCTTATTATTTTTGTAAACACTGTATGTGTTTGTGTGATTAGTGTAATTATTAATGATGCATGTACATGTGTATCTTTGAGGTTTTTTTCTTGTACATATTTTTTATTTTGTTTTAAATTTGTCTTCCAGTTTTGTAGTGATAAACACATAGTCTTTTCTTGTACAAACATTTTTATGTTAAAGAGAATGTAAATTATGTTTTTGTAGGCGTTCTTATGCCTTCATTTTATCTTCAGGGAAAAATTTTAAATGTCGAAAAATTTTTTTTCTTTACTGGGTTTTAAATATTCACATGATGCAACCAATCTTAACTTTACTTAAAAATGAAAATTTTTAGATTTTATATGAAAAATTAATTAATTTTGTTTGTTGTTGTTTAATTTAAAGAACTTTGGATTAGGGATGGTTTAGTGAGCAAGTTTTCTTCACCGATCATGCTAATTGATTGGCATTCCCACGATCATACCTTCAGCTCGTCTTATGTATGCTAGTGGGTGTTAACAAAATTAGTTACAATCACGAAAATCTTAAAGGAGAATTTTTAATTGAAATACAAAAAGAGTTAAATAAATTGAAAATAAAAATAAAGAAAAAAAAAACTCAGAAATTGTTCACACTATTCAATACTTTAAATTAAAGAAATAATTTCAAATTTAATCTAAAATAACGTGTAAGAAAATGTTCATTAGCGGATGTACATAGAATTTTAAAAGTAAATTAAAACCAATTAAATAAAATAAATGAAATTAGATATATAAATATAATTTGTGTCTGATTTAAATAGTCTGCCTGGCCCACGCTGTCAAACTTCAAATTTGTTTTTATTTAAAATGTAATTTGTACGAAGGAAAAATTCGATCGACATTGTGTTGTGGGCCAGGCAGAGTTATTTAGAGAAAATTGTATCCTGTGAATAAATGTGATCTTGGTTATATTTGATCATTTTCATTTGAAATGTGTATAAATGAGATTGTAATCACGTTCAACAGAGGTACCCAACAAATAGTATTATACACATGAATACTGACGAGCTTTATTGGCTGCTATCGAAATATTGTTTGTTCTTCTCTTCAGCTGTGTATGTTGAAATATACGCGATGTTGGATATTAAAATTCTTTATTGATTGAAATATGTTAACAATGCCTAAGTCTCTCTGATTATTACGCTACAAACCTTAGCCTATAAAAATCAACACTGAATCATAATAAGTTTTTGCTAGACTATGATTTTTTCTTTTCAATATAGTAAATCGCATTCATATTTTCCTTGTACTTATTTCCTAGTCATGTGAAAAACTCACATGCTTGCATTGAAAATATTAAATTGCTTCTCAGTTTACACAAATATGTATCATGGCTATAATTATAATCACTGCAAAAATCTATAGCAAAACTATTTTAAAATAAATTAAACTATTTAATTATCATTAACTATTTAATTATACATTTATCAACAACTCAAATAACAATTAAATGCCACTTAATGTAACACCTCAAGACATTAATCATGGAATTGAAAGAAGGGGTGGACTTTTAACTGGGGATGGCGAGGTTGAATGCAAACTAGTTTAAATTAAAAGAAATAATTAAAGAAAGAAAAAATACATTTTAATATGCGTTTGCGGCAAGTGTTTAATGGAGCGTCTCCTGTGCACAATAACAACAACAAATTGTTGATAAACATGCAACAAAACTATCTACTAGTAAATTAACGCGATCTGCTTGCTATTACAGACTACTTGCAACTAAGATATGCGCACAAATTAAATATGGCACAATTTCTTTTTTTTATATAATTTTTTTGCCAATACTTTCTGGATCATTGTGACTCATAAAAAATATTGTGTTAGTCACCAAAATCAATTGCCAATTTAACAGGATGCCTAGAAATGGAATAAATTTGGTCACCATTTTGATTTCAATTCAGGAATTTGACACTATTTTACATCGAACAATTTACATATAAAATTATAAATGAAATCAATCACACATTCTCGTACTCGTATACACAGAAAAAAATATTTTCCAAGTTTTTTCAATTTACGGTTTTGTCAGATGTAAATATTTTAATTGAATCAATAATTATTTTAATTGATTTTATTTTCGAATAAAACAATGTTATCAATAGAGTTCTAATCAAGGCAACATCAAAATTAAAAAAAAAATACACATGCCAAAAGGCTTATAAATAAAGTTAAAGCTGAGTAGGCGATATTGTTTTAAAGAAATTAATTGATTTCGTAAAATCTTTCGAATACATTTGCAATATTCATTTTGCAGGCACATCTTTGAACACTAAAAGACACCTTAAATACTTTCTGCACTAGAATTAGAGGCAAAAAAATAAATTACAATTGTAACAGAAATATTCATATCAAACAGACTTTGTTGTGCAATAGATATTTATTAACTGGGCTAGCAAGAGCAGCAGTAGCTGCAGTAGCCATTGTGCAGCTTAGACTCGGTTAAATTGTTAGTGGAGACAACAAGTCTTGCTGCTGCTGGTTGTTGCTTTTTTTTTTTTATTGATTTTATTTTACCATCCATTCCATTGATTTCTATCCTCTTGTGTGTATGTGTGTGTGTGTGAATGTGAGTTTTTATTTTATAATTTATACGATTGTGTTGATATCGAAACATTAGCAATGAAAACTAATTGATTTATCGGTGTTTATCTATAGAAAAGAAAAGCTTACAATTACAACAACAATAACAAAAACAATAATGAATGGAATTAATCGATGCCACAGACATCAATCAAAACGATCTAAAGCAACATCATCAACTTCATCATCATCAAACAATAGTGTGTTTTTACGACAATGTTTTCACAAAAAAAAAAAAAAAAACACATATGCAACACTGTAAGAAGAAGAAGAATGTGCATGATATTAGTTTTTTTTTTCTTTTTGTTTTGTTTGCTCAATTTTTATTTTGGTTTCAAAATTGGAATCCAAAAGCAACAACTTTTACTCACACATATAAAAGTTGGAGTGTTTTTTTTAGCACAACTCCTTGGTGTTTGTGATGATATGCAGCATCCAAATATCGGTCAACAGGTAGACTGATTATGTGTATGGGGGGGTTTTTTCTCTCTCTTTTTTACCATTTCATTGAATATTGATTGCGTGTGAACTTTTTTGATGTCGATTTTTGTTGCTGGCAATTATAATGATGATGCTGTTGTTACTTCAAATATTAGGTGTTGCTGGTTAGAGTGCTTTTTTATATCTATTGAATTTTGGCTACTTGTTGAAGACCGCCTGCAGTGTTTTTAAAAGGTGTGAAGAGATATTTTTAAGTCTTGGTCGAATTAGAAGACCAGTAATTTCAGTAGTATGAAATCAATACTTCAATGTAGGAGTTAGACTTAAATCAATACTTGGATTGGGAAATTTGGCCCTCTGGTTTTCCAACAAAAGTTTTAGTTCAAAATGTTCAAAGATGTGGCCAACGAATTTTAAAAATCTGTGCAAACATAAAGAAAAACACAAAAGAATTGATAACCTCCATTTTTTCTTAAGTCCGATGAAAACAAAAAATACTATGAGCAACGTTTTAACTCTCCAAGTCCTCTCTGTATGATTGTTTTAGTCAATTTCTTTCAAAAATGAGCAAAAAAGTCCCTTTAAAGAGCACTAAGTACAAGTTTTCAAAGATACCAAAAACTCAAACGCCAGAATTGTATTCAAGAATTAATTTCATACTTATTCACAATTAGTATTCAAATGCCCCATAAGATCAGTGCAGCAGTGCCATCTGGTGCTAAGTTGACGCAAAAGATCTCTTACAGCTGTATGTGTAGCCATTTTATTAATTGTTTTACCTCGGAAATGTTTCTGTTAATCAATTAAGGAGGGCTGATTTAGTTGAGTAAATAGTGGTATGCTTTCATCGCTTAAACACTTTAACAACAATTGACACACAGCCAGCCACCCTAAATCAGATCAGAAGAGTTTATGATGTTTTGATGACACACATGAAAAATTGGCAAGATTATATTTGAAATGTGTGGTCTGGTTAGTAATTGTGAAAATACAATATTGAGATCGGAAGAGTGGGCAGGAACACGCCCTAATGCAGTAAATATTCACTTTCAACTAAATCTATTTAAACAGTTTTTATCATTATTCGAAATGTGGGCAGTGTCACTCGTGTTTTGTAGCCAAATTGTATTGTAGCTTTTCTATTGAAACAAATTCAATTTAGACCAAAACTTATATTAAAAAGTCCATGTTGATAAGTTAGAAAACTCCATTATGGACAACAGGAATACATATTTTTAAAATGTTGCAATCATGACAAATGACTCAACTGAAATTTAATTGAAAAATTTATACTCATTCACAGCAGCATCGTCATCATGATCATCATCAAAACGCTCTTACGACTTGAAACACTTAAACTTTTCATCAACTCCTTAGATGTCCGTCTGGCTTAATTTTTTTTTTAATATTAAAAAAAATATATAAAAACTACACTCATACACACACTCTGTGTTGTAAATATGTTTCGAAGTTTTTAAAATCCAAAAAAAAATCTCTATTAAACTCAAAAAAAAAACTAGCGGCAAAGCACACATATTCGTTCACTTCACTTTATTTAGAAGTAGACTCACCATTTTGCTAAAAAAAATACTGCAGAAATCTTTTGGAATTGTTATTTGAAATTTAGGTTTTTATGGCGCTTATTTGCATAATTTCAAAATAAGTCGTTACTTAAAAAAAAACAAAAAAACGAAGAAAAAAATATGGAAATAATTTCAAAATCAATTCATTTATTCATTTTGTGCTCAATAGTTAATAAATCAAAAAAAAAAAAAAAAAAGAAAGAATGGTTTTAAAAATCTTTCGAAATTGCACGTGCTGCAGATTGTTGCAATTCAGTTTTTTTCCTCTTTTTCTTAATTATTTTATTTAGATGTTTACAAAAGTCGTTATGTGTTTTGTTTGTGTGTATGTGCCTGAATAGATTGATTGATGCCTACAAATGTTGCAACATTTAGAATTTACATTGAAAACGTGCAAATATGCTGAGGGAAAACTCAACGATCACTTCACTTTTGTAGCCGTTCTATTACTTGTTACATACATTTCTCGTGACATCAATCATGTCAACTTTGCCATAATTAAATAATGACTGTGCGTTAAGACAGGCCCTTAAAAGAACAAAATCAATGTAGAAAAATTCATATATTCGACGAGAAGAATATATTCAATATTAAATTCTAAATAGTAAAAGTATGATGAGGTTCAATGAAAAAAAATATTATGCCAAAAGATCGATCACTTAAAACCAAAGAGAACTTTTTTTTTTCAACCAAAAAACTGACATTAACAACAGGCGTGTGGTATTTATGAAACTTCAATTCTAAATTAAACATTTTTATTTCGCACATTGCAATAAAAAAATGCAATTTTTTTACAATATATTTTCACTTTTAATTCACTTCGCCTCCTGTGTATGTATTTCTTTCCCTGCAACTGTTAAAAGAATGGACAAAAATTATGTTTTTATTTCAACAACAAGACAGTAGTCCATTTATCTTTTATCAGGTTGACTGGTCAACAATTTATTATTTTTTTTTTTTGTATTCAACAGTTTTTTTGTTTGTGGTTGAACGTTTTAATCGAGAGGTGTGTCTCTCAAAAAGGTGTTGCAAAATCATAAAACCAAAACCAAACAAACGAACAAATGAAAAGATAAAGAAAAAAAGAACTTCAATATTAATTATATTTAAAGAAAAACACCCACTTCCTTAAATTCAATACAATGGTGTACGTACGCATGGCCGCGGTAAAACCTATAAATTTTTAATCTAATCCAGGCAGCTCCAACGGCTCAAGGTTAATTGCAGTTGTTTAACAAAAAGAATCTTTACTATAAGGGTTTTATCTATTTTTTGTTTTCGATGTGATTGAATACAACAATAATTGAAAGTAAAATTAATAAAAATCGAAAAAAATAACAATAATTGTGTTAACAATGAGAACAGACTGGCTTATAAAAGATGTGTTAATATAACCAACGGCCGACTCAATCGTCCGTATTCTAGATGTAAATTTTTTTAATGTTCGTAGAGGCACTATTCAAACGTTGCTCAAAAAAATATCTTCTAACAAATACAGTCGAACTTCCATAACCCGAATCACCATTATCGCAAAAAAAAACTTCGACTTACGGAGACTTCGAATTACAGAACTTTTTGTCAAAATGGAATAAAAGGTTTTTGTAAAAGGTTTTGGTTTTATAATGTAAAAGAACAAGCATATGTAATTAAAAATTACAGTTAAGTAAAACATTCTGAAATAAGTGACTGACTGAAATAAGTTACCATTTAAACAAGAATAATTCTTCGAGTTATAGAGTTCATGTGTATGTTTTTTGTTTGAGTTATGGATAACTTCGACTTATGAAAGTTCGAGTTACGGAAGGAAAATTGTACGTGATTTGTTCTTTTGACGCTACTGCCAACCAAATTAGTTCGAGTCAGAGAAAATTCGAGTTAGAGAAGTTCGACTTATGGAAGTTCGACTGTAATACAACAACCGCAACAATAACTCTGAATAAACAATTAATTGACAAAATTTGACAATCATATTTATTGTGTGCCCTAAGTAGGAATTGAACTCTGTTTTGTAATCAACTCGCTAACCACTTGATTGGGCAAAGTCAAGCCCAAATGAAATAAATATTAATTTCCAATGAAATCTATGTAACCGGTTTTCACGACACTTTAAGTTCCTGGGATAATACAACATTTTTATTATTATTATTATTATTGTGAGAAAATCGAGCATGTACACTCTTGTTCTGTAGTCGCTTTATTGCAAGAATTGTAATTTGGTTTGTTATATTACAAAATTCAGCGTGCTATATACTTTGGAAAGGATTTATGATGAGATCGTGGTTGCGCCGTTTATCTACCATGGTGATCGATCCCTGTTTCGTTCATAAATTGTCGTTGACTTTAAAATTATTGCAGGCTTTAAATATTAATTTCCAAATAAAGTAATTTAATTAAAAATTTAAAAATTATCGCACAAAACAATCTGGGGTGATGGCTACTATTTATATGGATCGAAATTTCAATACAATTTAACTGAAAATATCGATAGATATCGTATGCTATAGTTTGACCAGTGTATTATAAAACTTACTTTAGATCCAAAAGAAAAATTGTTGCACAACTTGTATTTTCATCAATTGGCAAATAATTTCTTACATGGATCGATATGATCAATTGAATAGAAGACTGATTATACACCATAACATCAAATGCCAATTTTTTTACGATTGAATTAAAACATTTTACATTCTTTTTTGAAATACCCTGTCTTTTGTTTATATTCTATGATAAAGATGATCTAAAAGTATTTGCTACGATCGTAAATGTGATTTTTTTCTGTCTTCTTCTCTACTTCATTTTCTGAAACATAAATAAAATCGTATGCATTGATTGCAATGGTTGTGGAATTTTATGTCCGTCTGTCTGTCCGTCTGGCTTGGTTTGCCTTGCTTTGTTTTGCGTACTTGTTGATGTAATAAAACTTTGCAATTTATAATTTTTATCAAAAATTTGTCTACATACGATACATAAACTTTAATTAAACATATTTTTTTGGTCTTATTTGCATTTATTTGCATTTATTTTTTAATAATATAAATAATAATAATTTGCTATTAAAAACTGCAACAATTTAATGTGGCATGGAAAAATGTATGCAATAAAATTAAGTTTTCCTGGGAATCAATGACAATTTATATTTAATAAAATTTCTGTTAATTGTCTAGTTGTTGATATGGTTAAGGAACTCAACAATTAAAAAAGAATAATAATTTTTAATTAATAAATTGCAGTGTTTATGTATATGCTTCCAATACTATGTATTTCCCACAGCTTAAAGAAATACAATTATTGCGTCATGCGTTGGCGGCCTGTATGCAAAAAAAAAAAAAAAAAACACTAGTTTTTCGAAACAAATATAGAGAGATAGAAAGCGTTGGGCAGAAGTAGACGGCGAATTTCATCACGTAGATATCACACTTGTATACTCCTTTTAATCTTGAGATAAATAGAAAATATGTTGTGGATCGTGAATGGACTTAGTTTGAATTGACTGTAATTCGGGTAGAGTCCACTTCGCCTCAACGATTACAAAATATATATAAAGATCGCAGAAATAAATTCCCATTAGGGCCGTTGAGAATGAATGGTTTGATATTCCAGAAATTTTCGCTGCAGTTTAACGCCTTAATTGTGTCTGTTCACAAGTGTAATTGTATTTATTACATCTTTTAATGTTAAATTGTGAATTTTTAAAAACTTTATTACTCATTAATTAATAAAACTATTAAATATGTGTATCATTTATTTAACAATTACACGTGTAGACTCGTCTGGTTTAATGAAGACATTAAATCCAGTAATTTTTAAATAGACTTACAAAAAATGCAAATAATAAAATTTAATAAGGGACATCATAAAAAATGTTTATGATTAGCTGGCATTTAATTGTAATGCGAATATTAAAACTATTGTTCATTTTGTGTTCAATTTACAAAATAGTTTTGAATTTATAAAAATTTTGTTTTTGTTGGTTTTATGACAAATAATATTTTTCTTTATTTTTTTATTAATCGAATATTTTTTTTATAGAGTGTGTTTATTGCACTTTTCTTGTGTGTTGATGTTGTTTTTGTTGTATTTTATTTAAAACAATTGTCGTAGTTCGATATTGTGGCAATTACTTGACAATAATAATAATAATAATTTATTTAAATCAATTGAATGTATTTTTTTTATAACAAAAGTGATCATAAATTTGAAAGCAAACAAAATGTACAAGACATGTTGTCTTAAGTTGCCTGTACAATTTTCTATTTGATTGAAAACATATTGATAGAAATCGAAAATGTTATTGGCCGTAATTTATTGCAATCTCTTGACATTACGAGTCAGCTTCATTCAGCTCATTGTTTTAACAAATTTTTTTTAGAAATTAATTTATACTTTTTACATTGTAGGATTTGCTCTGGGCTTGAGAATATAATCGATTTAAATACTCGAATAAATATGAAAATTAAACATGATTGAATGAGAAGTTTTGCGCGTTAGATTTTAAACCCTGTGTAGCTGCTACGATTGCGTCGAATTAGTCGCTTATTTACGATTTTCAATATTTCGATTATGTTCGTTTTTAAACAACCCGATATAAAAAAATGGTCCCTAACTTCAAGCTTTAGAAATTTATCAAAAACAATACAACAAAGAAATCTTATTTTATATAAATATACCCGGTTTTTTTTCTTTTGTAATTCTCAAATGGTTTTTGAAAGCTTTTGCATAAAAGGTTCATTAACTTTTCAAAACTCGGTTGCTTGCAGTTTTTACTGATACTTTGGCACAAATGGCAATGAAATTCATTCAGACATACAATAAATTGAGAAATTTTCTTTTATATTAAAATTAAAATAAAATATCCACTTACTTTTCCATATCTTTGGAATCGATACCACTTGGATTCCTGCTAATTACATTCGATTCAAAAGGATCTTCTGTAGTGGAAGTGGAAGTTGTATCACTACCACTTGTGCTGGGATATGGCATTATAGGATAACCACGTCTCGCCGGTACCATTACTGGTGGTGGTTGAGTTGTAGTTGTTGTTTTACGTGTTGGAGACGATGTTGGTGCCATGGCCGGTACATAGTTCCGTCTCGACCAATCGGGTAAATTTTTTCCACCAATTGTACTCACAAATTCCACATCATCACTATTATCGTCACCTTTGCCCGCAGCATGAGTTTGTGTCTGAGTAGGACCGAATGTATTCGTATGAACATTGTAGGTATTATAGGCCCATTCATCGCGAGCATTACGCCGCATATTGTAACGTCTCTGCACTGACTTGTTGTAGTAGTCTTTAGCACTTAAACGTCTCAATTTGGTAGAGGTAACAGCTGCTGTATCATTCTTTGGTATAGAGTTTTTAACATTATCAATAAGTTCCACTTGATTGTTGGGATTTTCCTGTTTCTGCTGCCGATTGACGATCGCTGATGCTGTGAAAGCAGGTGATTTTAAATCTAATTTTCTAGATTGTCTAAAGCTAACAGCTGAGCCCGCATTGGGCAACAGTTGTTGCCTTAATTTTGTTAGATGCTGTCTATGATGATTGTGTTGATGGTTATGATGTGGATGATGTTGCTGCTGTTGCTGTTGCTGTTCCTGTAATTGTTGTGTTAAATATTTGATATTTTGCTTTTGTTGTAAATGTCTTGTATCTAGAGTTTCTGCTAAAATCGTTAAGATACAACAGAAACCAATTACGATTACACGATGACCCATATAATTTGCAACTTTCATTGTGGTGTTTTTTAGTTTTTTATAACTTTAAGTGAGTCTGGTATATAATTTGTGTTTATTATATATGTTTTTCTTTCTGTATTTAGTTGAGATCAATTTTGGGTTTCTTTTATTTGTTTTTTTTTGTATGTGAAAAATTTGACGATTTAATGGCCTCGCAGTAAATGACTCTGCAAAGATAACAAAAAAAAGTGAAGAGATCACTAAAATGTTTAGTTGAAAAAAATTATTAGAAAAAATTAAATATTTTCATATTTTAAATTTAAACTTGTTGTGCGAATGACTTTTTGTTTTTATTTCATTGTTTAATAAAAAAACTACGATGAGCAATGAATTGATTCATTGGGTCAGTTTTGGTCAGTTAAATAGTCATCTATTTGTCATCGTCTGTCATTCTTAGAAATAAGTTGCACAGAAATATTTGCAACAACTTTTCAATTACGAAAACTACACAATCAATTAATTTTATTGTTGAAAGTTCAACTTGTGTGTCATAAATTGTGTATACAATCATTAAAATTTAAATTTTTATTGCTCAAAAATTTTCGGAAAATTTTGTTTTGATTACTTGTGTAATTCATTCAATTACAAAAATAATTGACAGCAGTTTCAAAGTATTTTTTAAGGACTTCAAAAAGGTAGATGTGTTCAAATATTGCCATATACAAAACCTTTTCAGCAGAAATTTTATAAAATTCTTGATGGGGTAAATTTAGTGTACTCGTAATCGTGATCCGCACAAAAACACAAATGTGAAAATAAGGCCAAATTCCTATCCAAAATACTTCGGCCGTAAAAAGTACTGAGATCAAAATAAGGACCAAGTTCTTGATAGGTACAATTCTATCTCATTTCTAGGCAACCTGTAAGCTTGGCAATATCCAAGAATTTTCCAAGAATTCTCTCACATATTAGAAAGGCAAAAAAATTTTGCCAAGCTTACAGGTTGCCTAGAAATGAGATAGAATTGTACCTATCAAGAACTTGGTCCTTATTTTGATCTCAGTGCTTTTTACGGCCGAAGTATTTTGGATAGGAATTTGGCCGTATTTTCTCATTTGTGTTTTTGTGCGGATTTCACTTCTTTTGTCTAAGTTGATTTTGTATAAATATTTATGTGTATTGCTTATCTGGGCCCACCTGTGTACGAAATTTCAAAAGGGAAACCCTAGTCCCACCAGGTCAAAAGTGCCTTCTCACCAAGACCTACCTGTGTATCGATTTTCAGTTCTCTAGCTATACTGGAAGTTACCAATAATATTGATGAGTGAGTCAGTGAGTGAATATGTACTAAAATATGGAATTTTCACACCTTAATATCTCGGGAAGCTTTTACGGTAGAACTTTCAAATTTAACCTGTGGTCACCTCTTTGGGGAGACCTTATGCTTCAAGTTTCATTATATTGTGATCAAGAGGAGCAAAGTTATGAGGGGGGTAAAAACAGCTCGAATGGCTGCGTGTAAATATACACACTGTGTGACCGAACTTGGCCACTTGGCACGGTAGTGCGCCTAGATATAGAAGAACAAAAAAAAAGATGATACATGTGCTATGACTTGAAAGTTTCCTTCTGGCCCTTATTTTAAGAGGAGTTAAAGTTCCCTTCAGTCCTCACATACTTATAGTGAAAAGGCTTAAGAAATCCTGCAAATAATTTAGATAGAAAGTTTACTCAACACTTTCTATTTTGTAAATCACTAAGAGGTGGCTCTATTTTATTTCTCTTGCATTTGAATTTTTTTTAAATTTAAAATTGAATTTTTTCAAATTTTAAGTCTTCGGTTCGACGTAAACTCTTCCCAATAAATATCTGTCCAAAGTAAATCTTTTTAATTCTCCACAACCTTTCTCATCTAAATAGTTGTTTTATTAAACCAATCAAACCAACTAAATGATCATTTAACTGATCCCTAAATGACTTTTCAGTTGTTTTTGTTTGTTGTTTTGCTGTTATTTTCATTGTTGTATACACAGGTATTTCTTTATACACTGCAGACATGAAAAACAAACAACATCAAGAAAATGCCATCAAACCACACACGCTGACAGAATTTGTGTCAAATCTATAAAGATTTATTTCAAATTAACGTAAAAGAATTACATTCCTTCCTCTCTTTGATCACTGTGTGTGTTTGATTTTATTTGTCTGTCCGTCCGTCCGTCCATGTGTCTGTCAGTTAGTCCCACTATTCATATAAAGTTTCTCTTTTCGAAGCATTCGGAATACAAAATCCTAAAATATTGCATTTTATTGTAAAATAAAAAATATATGATTTAATGGTTTCCTAATCATCAACAACAAAAACAACAACAACGGTCGTTCATGATTTTATGATTTCATTTTGGCTTAATTTCTGTTGACTTTTTTTTATTTAAGTCTCCGCTGTTGTGTTGCCTGTAGTCTGATATCCAATTGGGACAAGGTCATATTCATTTGATTTTAAATCAAAAATCTTAATTTAAGGATTCTTTAGCCCAAGTTGCTCGTTTCGGTCATTTCCTGGGAATTTTATCAGTTAATATGAAATTTATAAGATTTTTTTTTTTATAATGAACTTGACAAAGAACTTGAAAACATTTCACAGAAATTTTGTTAGTTTGTTTTTGCATATTTTGGGAATCGCATAAAACAGGTAAATTTTAAATTGAAAAAAAAAAAAAAAATGTTTATTGTTTCCGTTTTCCCTTGCGTTGTGATTTCAATACTTATTTTTTTTATATATTTTTGATTAATTAATAACGAACAAATTTTTATTAGAATATAAAAACAACAGTTTAAGTTTAAAGGAATATTTTTCAAAAGACACGTTCACGGAAATACGAGTTTTTTTTTTTGCTCAATATATAAAGTTTTTGGCGATTGAAATAAAATATCAAGACATGACAAATTTTAAATGCATCAAAATTGTCTGTGTCACATGGTGACACACGTAAGTTTTTCCGTTTAAAACTTAACTTTTTTCTTTTCATTTTATTATATTATAATTTGAATATGTCTTTTTGTCTACACTGTGCAACAAAATAAAAAATTTCTACCATCGGCTTGATTATGGTATAGAAGAGTTAAAGTAGAAAAAGTTAAAGTTCAGGCGTTGTTCGTTATGGGAAATCTTGTAGCTTTCACATTATGGGTATAAAGTGTATTTAGCACTTTTCAATGATTACTTTTGTGAATCTTTTCGTTCATTTTAATTAAAGTGTTGCTTCCACAAGACGAACGATTGATTTGAGTGTTAAATTCAAACTAACGCTACAAAAAATGAGACAAATGTGTGAATTCAGCCCTTCCATTACATTATATAAAACAAATACAAAATAAAGATCAGAAATTGAAAAATTACGAACTAAATTGTGTTTCTTTAAGCTTCCATGAATTTTTTTTAATTTTAACAGGAAGCTGCCACAGTTTCAATTCAATTCCAAACATTTTTAGTGTTGCCAAATGGTATTTAACTATAAATGTGTGTACAAATGAAATGGTCCACGGCTGCATTACATAGGAGTAGTCCAAAAACTACTCTTTTTATCTAAAATAGACCATGTACTCCAATAATTTTTGTAGGCAAAAGAAACTAAGTGATTTTCATGCAAATTTTACACTCAAATCAATCGTTCGTGGCACCTAAAATTCGTATAGAAACTACTCAAAATATGAGTGCTCTTCAAACAAAATTTCAGACTCCAATCATTCGTCCGTTTTTTGAAAATATGCCCTAATTTATTTTCGCTAAACTTGTTAATCAGCAAAATTTTCTTGAAAACATTTTTTGTATTTCGAATTTTTTTTTTTCAAAATTTCTTTTACTATTTCTTCTTTTTACTCATCTTTTTAAATTTTCAATAGTTTGAAGAAATTTCTTTTAAATCATTAAAATGCAAATTAAATCCAGAGATTTAATTATTTCTTTCTAACAAATACCCAAAATCACATACATGAATATTTAAATTTTGACAAGAAATTATTGTCAATAATCGTCTTAATTATTGACAGCAAAAAAGGTCTTAATTAATATTAGAAAACAAAAAATAAAGGTAAAATAAAGTTGTTGTTGGGTATTATTGATAGACATCAACTTTTTTTTTTGTTTTGTTAAATAACCTTAAGCGACTTATACAACTTAGGAAAAGTATACAATTCCAGCAAGAAAATCATAAGATTGCCCCACACCTCTTTCTACGAAAGTGTTGGGATTTATTTGAAATGGGCCAATTATGAACACAATTAAATTAACAAGAGAAACAAATTTGATTGAAAGACATAAAATGTTAGATTTTAACAAACTTTTAGTATAAAAATCATTTGTTATGTATTTAAAACCCATCATAAATTTTCCATAAAAATTTATGAAAAAAGCAAAACAAATTTAAAAAAAAAATACACATCAATTTGTTTGTAAAAAAAAAAAATGTTTATTTTGTTAAACTCTAATTCTATTCAATACGCTTTAGTGCACGAGTGATAAGGGTATAACCGTCCATAAATATCATAAATATGTGTACATATTTAATTTCATAACTTTTATTCATAATTTGTAGAAAGTGTAGCCTTTACGAAAAGACTAGACAAGTTAATACATTAGAAAAAAAAAACAAGGATTCTTGTGGACATAATTTTTTACAGTGTGTAGACGAAATCAACTTTTGTCTTGCTTCCAAGGAAGTTTGCTGGAAAAGCAATTTTATTTTTATTACAAATTTGCTAAAAAAAAATCTTCTTTTGTATGAAAACAATTGAAACGCACTAAATTGATTACTTCAAAATTACCAAGAAATAATTAAAATTAGAAATAGTTTATTTAAAAAATTTTTTTTGTGAAGTCAAAATCTCTTTCTGTTTTGTACGCATTTTAGACAAAATTAAATGATTAAAACAAAACACACAACAAAAAATACATTAAAATACTATCTAAAACAAAATCTATAATTATTTTAGCATATGTTGAATTTTTTATGCAGCCATATGTACCCTACACTCCGTCGATGTGTGCAGTAAAAGCTATTTGTTCTTAAAAAAAAAAATTATGTTTTACACCAGATTGTAAAAATCATTTTTACACTGTACAGCAGAAAAAACCAACAAGGTAGCGACTACGGTTTCTGGTAGAGAAAACACAAAAAAATATACGTGTGTCCGTTGGAACATAAACTCCTCCAACTTTGCACATTATTATAGTGAATCGGTGTATAGGAAAGCTTGTAATTCTTATAATTATAGTATAAAGTGTATTCAGCATTTTTCGCTAAATACTGCGATGAACACTTTTGCTGAATATTTGAAGCCCCCTTTAACTCTCCGATGGATAAATGCCATAAAATTCTATTATAACACTCCAAAGTCCAAATACCGAAAAGCTTAAAACTCAACTTGAGCGCTAGAAATAAGGGATAATTTTGATTTTGTTGGGCAGTGTAATGAAATTTTTCTTCTAATGAAGCTGCAGACCCCGCTTTTGAAAGAACAACCTTTAAATGAATTATAAATTATAGTGGGAGCGTGTATTTTATACGTTGTGCTGAATGATATACATTGAACCATTATTGCAGCGTGCTGGTATTGGTAGTTTGTACCAAATGGTTGACAGACTATTGACCGCGCTGACATGCTGGCGTCTTGCTCCGGCTGAAGTTCGCCGTTGGGGAGGGATCATGCCAATCTTTCTGGTAATCTACCAGCTACAAAAAAATATCATGCCAGCTTTGCTCGTAGATGGACACGAGAAAATAAGTTAGAATAAAGGGATCCGAAGCAAGTTTCGTTCACTCCCTGCATACACACCATAAAATCCTCTAGCTGATGGCTTGCCAGGAACTTTGCCCACCCCTTTCTGAGGCTATTCAACGTGACCATGGCATCATTACAAGATGTTTGATGCCCCAAACACGATAACCTTTTGCTTACATTTGCCCCTCTACTTACCGCGCTAAAATAATTCACACCATTTTAAAAGCTTCCAATATTCAATATATAAATTTCAATAACATTTTATTTAATAAGGGTGGTGTTGGCTGAAGTGGTTAGCGCGTTGACTACTAAGCTAACAATGACTTGGGGCCTGGGTTCAAACCCTGGCCAGAGCACGTCAATCAACGTCATTAATTTCTGTTTAACTATTTAAGTGATGAAGGCATAGCACTGGTCACTAAAAAACTGTTCCGACAGCAATTGATGATGTTCCAAGCTAATGTACACAACATCGCCCTCCTTCGTCGGTTAGCAGAAACATCACCGAAGTAAAATAATTTAAAAAAATATGTCTGCTAAATCAGCTTAACAAAGTTAATGCGTCTAATTTACACCGGAGGCGCCACAACACTGGAATAAAATAAACATAACCGCAAAGCAGAGCTGTAAAAGAGTTAAGTCTTCTAAATTTTCAACATCTATCTTCTCTACCCTATCCCTCTCCCTGTGTTCCGGCACAATGCGCTGCATACGTAGAGGTCATCCCCTGACTGCTGGTCCTATTTAAAAAAAAAAAAAAAAAATTCAAAGAAAAGTGCATTGATTCAACGTATTTTATTACTTAATTAATTAATTGATTTTGACGTAATAAACTGGTACGTTAAATTAATGTACTGTTTTATTATTAGTTGCTTAAAAAATAACAACGAATGCTTGCAATGAACCGTTTTACGTTGAACTTCAAAGAATAATATCATTGAAACAGTGTATGAATGTGTGCATTTACTCAACGTAGTGGTATGGGAGGTGTTAAAGATTTGTTTCGTATTGGAAATTCCGTTCTGAAATTTTTTATAAAAAGCTATACAATTGAAGGGGAGAGGGAGGGTATAAAATCTCTGAAAACAGCGTTACGTAATATGTGACTAGCAGCTAAGTTGAATTCAAATTAAATATATAATATAGTTTTTTCATTGTACTACTTGATGAAGAAATTCTATGTTTTTTTTTTTTTTTTTTTTTTAATTAGGACCAGCACTCAGGCGATGATCCCTACGTATGCAGTGCATTGTGCCGGAACTCAGAGAGAGGGATAGAGTAGAGAAGATAGATGTTGAAAATGTAGAAGGCTTAACTCTTTTACAACTCTGCTTTGCGCGTTATGTTAATTTTTATAGCAGGGTTGAGGCGCCTCCGGTGTTAGGTAGATGCATTAACTTTGTTAAGCTATATTTGCAGGCATTATTTTATTAATTGTTTTACTTCGCCGATGTTTCTGCTAACCGACGAAGGAGGGCGATGTTGTGTACATTAGCTTGGAACATCATCAATCGCTGTCGGAATAGTTTTTTATTGACCAGTGCTATGCCTTCATCACTTAAATAGTCCGACAACAATTAATACAATGTCTCTAATGTACATTACAGAAATTAATGATGTTGATTGACTTGCTCTGGCCAGGGTTTGAACCCAGGCCCCACATCATTGTTTGCTTAGTAGTCAACGCGCTAACCACTTCAGCCAAAACCACCCTAACGTACCGCACTTAATAATCGTCTATTACCATCAACTAAGAAATGTTTCTGTTGATTTTTCATGGTAGTCAACGTAAAAGAAAGTATTGGTTTTTTTTCTTCTACGTTTTTATTAGTTTTTACCAAAGTAGAATTTTTATGATTAATTACGCTTAAAAAAGCGTTTACAGTCAGTTAATCGCAAGCCCCTTTTCTTATAACACCAATTTTGATTTTCATAGGAAAATATGTATCCATGTCTTTAAAATTTCTTATTTAAATACAAAATAAACTATTTCCTAATTACATATGTACATACAAATAAGTAAATATAGTCATACATACACATGTACATACATAAGTACATATGAATAATTCTATATGTCTCTTGCTCAGACTAATTAATTTATAACTATTTGTCTAAAAGAAATGTGCGTACGAAAGTCACAACGCATTGACAAATAAATAAACAAATAAATAAATAAATGTCAGACAGAAAAATTTTCAAATTCTCATCATCCACGAGATATCTTGATCATTTCTGCGCTGCTACTTGTTCAGTGTATATAAATAAATATCTACATATCTATTAAATACGGGCGAACGAGTGAGCCACAAATTTCAACAAGTATCTTATTTTGTAAATAGTCTTTTTGAAAATGCCTAAGAACATAATGAATTGACATGTGAAGAAGAGAAAGAAAAAAAAAATTATTATTTATTTAAACAAAAAAAAAATTGGTTGTATTTGTTTGTCTATTATATTATTATTTTTATTGTAGTTTTCATTATAGTTTTTTTTTCAATTCTCATTTAATACCCATAAATGCGTCATTTTGAATTTCTTTCGTGCTTGAATTTTTATTCACGATATACAACTTACATGCACAAACCCATGTGTTAGAATGGATTATGTCATGTGGCAGTAATTAAGCCATAATAATTAACATTTTTAATTTGATTTTTTTATTTCTTCAGTTTAATGTTTTCTACATTTCTAGAAATAAAAGTTTTATTTGATGAATTTATGTATGGATGTACAATGTGTGCCATGTACTGAGTTGCAATTTTTTAAAATAGAAATTGTGAATTTTTCCCACCATCATGACTTAAAAATGTTGTTTATTGTTAACCGGCTAACCAACTAAGAATGAATCGATTAAAAATAATCGGTTAATCTATTAAAAATAATTATTTAATCGCTATACAATTCGTGGTTAATATAGTTAAAAAAAAATCTGTCAAATAATCAAATCGAGTAACCGATTAAAAATAATCGGTTAATCGACTTAAAATTACTTTGTAAAAACGCATCGATTAAATAGTTATTATTATTTATATTCTTTAATATTTTCGCAACACCTTTTTTTTATTGTAATTTTGGCTTTGTTTGGTTGCGAAAATAGTCATAACTTGTGAAGTGACTCAATTGGGTCCGTTAATTAGGTGCGCTTGTGATTGCTTCCATTAGACAGAGCTTTTGGTATTGTATTTTACGTTTGTTTTTAAGCAGCAAATTGCGTTTAATTTAGTATTTAAAATTTTTTATTGTTTTAAGCCTTAAGCTTAGATCAGAAAAATCTTACCAGATATTGTAAAATAAAAATATCATGTATGAATATTTAATTTAATCTCTAATCCAATTTTTATTTTTATATATATTTTTATTTTAATAGTTTTATAATAATCTCACACAAGCAATTTTTAGCACAGATTTCTAAATTAAGAGCTGCACAACAACAAAAACTGTGTGTCAATGAACCTCACGATACGCGTAATTTTGTTTTAAATAAAAAAATCACTTTTTATTAAAACCAAACTTCCGCAGTTTGTTTCTTTATATTTTTTAAAATTCGATTAAACAGACAACAAAAAAATATCTCTCCAAATAAGTCATTATTTGTGTATGAATTAGTGAACAGAAAATATTATTCGATTTTAAAAAGAAAAATATTTCAAAATCAAACAATCAAGAGAAATGTACATATTTTTTTTCAATTTAACGGATCATTTAATTGAACATGCAGTTCAATTGATAAAAAATTTATGGATAAAAATGAAGACAAAGACACTTCTAAAAGTCAATAAAAATTCAAAAAAGAAAAAAATTATAAAAGCAAATCAAATCCTTTTGACAAAGTACGACTTGGCATGTCAATACAGTTTTCATATTTTTGTTTTGTTTGGTTTTTTAAGATAAAACAAGTACTAAAAATACCAGAATAAATTGCAAAATCATTATTAAAATAAAATTGGAAAAATACGGCAGAAAAAAATTAACATAATGGTTGGAGAAAAGTTGCATTGCGGCGGCGGAAATTCGGTCAGACAGTTATAGAAAAACTTGACTGGATTCTAATGAATTCTATTGCTTAAATACATCTGGAATGAGTGAATAACTGAATACAAGTTAAATTCATCAAGGTTTGCTTTTTATTATGATACAGTCGAATTGTGAATACAATTTCTCCGGGTTTTTTTCTGTTTCCCTATTCTAAATTAAATCTCCCCAGTAAATTTCGTTCTTTTTCCTTTTTCCGTATTCTAAACGAACTTTGAAAATGGAAATCTTTTCCTCGGCAAAAAGTAGGTATTCTAAATATGAGGAAATGCAAATGTTTTCGCAACAACATTTAAAAGGGAATAAGTGTTAAAATTGTTAGATTAGATGGGATTTTGCGATTTCTCTTCCTCAGCATAAATTCTATCTCCGACTGAATTGCCTAGCCGCGGAGTTTACTTCCTACTACTTTATGTAGGCAACACTGATTAAATAAAGCAAAACAGCTGACTGTGAAACCCGCAAAACGAATCTCCTCGTCTATTTAGTAGTAAAGAAGTTTTATTCCCGTAAACATTAAGGCTGACTTCCAAAACGTCAATTGCTTTGTGTTTGAACAACGCATCACATTTCATAACGCCGCAGTACAATATTTATACAATGTATACCATTTCAAAACGCCGCCGCAAAGTATTTTTAACGCAGTGAGAGAGCAAACAAGGCATCGGTTTTATAGTTGTTGCATTGTTTCCGAACTTTGCATATGTATGTGATTTAAATACATTAGCAATACTGTATACAAACATTGTATACGAACGTTTTGGAAGTCAGCCTAATTCACCGGAAACTCATTTCATAATAATTGGGCCCATAGTGAGACGGTATAGGAAATCTACTCTATAAAATGTATTTAGCATGGGAATTATTTTTCTAAAATACTTTTTAACCCTGCAACACTTTGTTGTATAGATCTTTTTTGACCCATTCATACAATGGTACAAAATGCTGTTTTTCGAGGATAATTTAACGGAAATAATATGTCTGTACAAAAAACATCATTTGCATGAAAAATACTTTTTACTATACCCAATAAACGAATATCTAAAGCGCTCATTCATGGAATTACAAATAAATTGTTAAATATTAAAGAAAAAAAGAATCGAAAATAAAACTCGATTGAAAGTATAATATTGACTTTCAATATGAAAAAAACAAAATCAAATGACAACAACGATGATAATGATGATTATGACGAAAGGAAAACAATTATTACTCTGTTTGTTCGAAACGAATTGACAAAAGTTGTCATGTAAAACAATTTATTCGACCATAACGAATGTGACCGGATTTGCATAAAAAATACAACTCTTTCCTTGATATTGAAAGTGAATTTTGTATATTGAATATAAAATATTGAAAACAATTCAAGAATTCAAACTGTATAAATATTTTACATAAATAAAATCTATGCAACCATCAAGTCACTCAATCATTCACTCGCTCAGTCACTAGTCTACCCAAAGAGTTGTGTAAAACTTCAATAAATTTCATGAAATGACTCGAAATATTTGAGAACTTTAATTGCAGTTTAAAACACATACAATTGTGAGCTGAATAGTTAAATACTAATTTAAGGCTACAGAAAGTATAAAAGTTATAAAACAAAGTGAATAAATAAAATTTGAATAAATTTATTTAGTGAGTTTTTTACTGCGATAAATTGCAGTTATTTTTCTTATATTTTTATGGTATTGCCACACTGGACTTAATTTTCTGCATAAACTAATCAACTCGTTACAAGTTGTACGAGATCGTGGCTTTTGTCTGATTTAAAAAATTTTTAATTGAAGTGACAATTATTCAATATCAACTGTCAAATATAAATTTTCTTAATATAAATTTTATTTTTATTTTAATTATGCTCATTCTTTTAAGTTTTACTTTTTAATTTAAATCTTGTTGGTACAGTGTGGCAAGTGTTAAATGCTACATATTGAAATTATAACGAATTGATAGCGATTTAATATTCGAAATTCTTAAATTTTGAAATGAATAGATTCACTGTACAACAATTTAAAATATTATTTTTTTTTCTCTCTGTCTATACGTGAAATCGGGTTTTTGAAGCCACCAGAAGAGTTGAAGACTTGCGTCTTAAACTGGTGTGCCAGGATTTGTCTTACAACGATTGGTAATGAAAATTGGCAAAAATAAAATATTGCACAAGACAGATGAAAATTATCTAAAAAGAGTTTAAAAAAATGTCTACAAACAAACTTAAATACTTTTTTTCATTGTAGCGCAGTCTAATAAAATTACTTTGAAATTTATTGTACTGTAATTTGCGTCAATCTGTACCTCTTATTTATTATCACCCTGTCTCTCTATTATTGAAAGTGCATAAATTGTATGTATGAATGTCTGTGCACAACTATTTAATTAACTCTTGTTGTTTAATTTGTTGCTTTATTTTATTATCATTCTGTTTATTTGTTTTATATTTAATGAAGTAGTTGTAATGACATTTAAGCGCCTCGAGTCTACAATAAAAATCTATAGTTTATCTATCGTACCTATTTATAGTTTATTTACACATTACTTATGCTGCCCTGCCCTGCCCTACCCAGCCGTCTTGTATTAATATTTAATATTTAATCAAGTCATGTTAATTGATTTCTTTTTTTTTTTTAAATACTTATATGAGTGCTGGTGTCTAAATAAAAGATAAAGATAAGTTAATAAATATTTGTTATTACCATTTGTATATTTTAATTTTAATTAGCGTGCAGTAATAGTAAATGCATTTAAAAGCCGTAATCATATTATGATCAGTGCACATACTGTTGCACTACGGCTGCATTGAAGAAAAAGCGACACAAACACTTTTTGTGAATTCTAGATAAAAACTCATTACAAGCCGCGGTGCAATTTTAGGTGTCTGGATAAATGGTCTGTGATTGTAGTAAACTGCTTAGACTGCTTAGTTACAGCTCATTTGATATGCCGTGAATAAAGCAATAATTTCAATTGCAATGGAAAAAAATGTAATAAATAATTACTCCATTTGTTTAATAAATGAAACAAATTATATTTAACAAAATTTAATAAATTTAGTTAATAAAAAAACCCGTTTATATTAATCTTTAATCTTTTCATACAGTGTGACACAAAAGTAAGTCTAGTAAATCTATCTACCGATAAAATAATGAATCAAAAACTATATGAAAATAATGGACCAGAAACGATAATAACATTCTACTCTACAAGTTATGGTGAATAAAAAAATTTTCACTTATTATATTATATATTATCAAAAAAAATTGTAATCGATTAATCAAATTATCGATAACAAAAAATTTTCAAACAAAATTTGTTTGTAGACAATTTTTTTTAAATATCTTCGAATTTTTTTTAAATCATATTTAACGTGACAGAAAATAATTCTCACATTTATGAGAGCCACTTAAAAAGGCTTTGATTTGCAAAAAAGACATGAGTCGGAACAGTTGCGATGGAAGCGTGGCGACTTCAAACACAACATTGTTCTGTTTTTCTGTGTATATTGTTAACGAAATTAATGTTAATTATTTTCTTGCTCGGAATATTATCCATGACTTTTTCATTTTCGAATACAACATAACTTTCCTTACTTAGCCCGCATAATCACTTTTTATATGAAATTTTTCATTGTCCAACAAGTTTTTGTTTAATTTATTTTGCTCTTATTTACTTCGTTTATTAGATTAATAGATTTACGTGTGACTTTGGTTACGCCACATATTAATAATGACATAAACTGTCTGTATACCAAATTTATCAAAAAAAGTACCAAAAGCAAAAATTAAAGTACCAAACTTTTCTTATTCTAACTCTCAAAAATAAAAAAATAGTTACAAAAAACAAGAAGTACCAAACTGTACCTCTTAAAAAGTACCCTATATTTTAAGCGGTTTTTTAATGCTACTGAAACAAAACATCCCAACTTCTAAAAACATACAAACTTTCACATTTGCAATATTATTAGGATGTAAAACGAGCTTTTGAGCGAAAAACGAAAATAAATCTAACGTTTTTATTACAATATGAAAATACTTTTCACCCACTGTAAGTCAAATGTTATCGGAATTTTATCTTAGTTGAAAAATCACCATTTATAAAATGCGTTTTAAATATCAATTTATACAAAATCTTAATTAATTTGAAAACTGTCAATTAATCACCTTCTAATGTTCGTGTGAGTTTATTGTATAGACTTTAAAATGCAAAAGATATTTGTGAATTTTCCCGCCCATATATCTTCGAATAATTTGGCGCCAAAATGGCCATTAAACTTTTATGCAAAATATCATTTCTTATATCATTAAATGTTACATTATATTATGACCAATACGTATCGTATCTTAGTCAGGCTGGTGGCAGGCAGCATTTACTTAACCATAAAGATATCTATCTTAAAGATACTCATTCTCTTATAAGAGTACGTACATACACATAAGTACGTTCATATGTTTGTATGTATCTATGTACGAGTATAATTGCATATTAACCAGTAGTATGTATGGGTATGTAGCGCGTGTACATGCAAAACACGCATAAGATCGTGTTGAAGGCTTTTAGCAAATTATATGATCGCATAGATGTCCGTCTGTCAGTCTGTCTGGCAGTTTGTTGTTTGTTCATCCATTTCTTTGTCTGGGACTTGCCTCTGTGTCGGTTTCTGCTCAAATGCGTATTTATGTATTTGCAATGTTTATGCGTTTAGCCGGTAAGTGGCTGACAACACATGTTCAAAGATTTAACACGACAAGCGCACCACAATCTATGACGAGTACCATGTTGAAAAATTTATGATAACAGAGAAAATTCAAAAGATTTTGCATTAGAAAACTCTTGGAAAATTTGACATTACTTCATATGAATGCTTGGGGCTGAGAATGTTGTGGGTTTTTTTTAATTCATATTTTCTTTTTATTATGGAACATAAGCGACAATTTATTGAAAATAAGTGAGTGAATATGTTTGTCTTAATCATTTTATGATAAAAATAAAAATAAAAATTTTGGAAATCTTTATTTTATTAAAATACGTCTGTATGTACATACTTACATACGTATATACACATGTCAATATGATTGAACGCATCCGTGTTGATATAAATATATGTACACATATACATACTTGTTTACAGTTGGATTTATGCATTTGCCATGATACGAGATATTCTTGGTGTAAATTGAATATGCAACTTTAGTGCTTATAAAAGAAAATCAGCCTTTAAAAATCGAAATATAATAAAAAAAATTCAAAGCTAAATGTAAATTTATTTACATTCAAACATACTCGTATCTACTAAGTGATAACGAGCAATCATTATTAAGCAATCAAATAAACGATATAGAGATAACAAACAATATTCGGAGACGAGTAAACACAAGATAATTTAAGAAAATATGGTGTGTGTGGTGGAAGTGTGATCAAGATGCCACTAAAAAAAATTTATTTTAGATAAAGTGTAGAATATTAAATTGTTTCGGTAATCAGAAAACGGTTAAAATTTTAAGCGAATTTTTAAACCGAATGATAGATGTCTCGACTACGCTCATTAGCAGGGGAACCGCAAATATGCAATTGCATATGGAACCAAATAAGTCATTTATACGTTTCAGAACTCTGAGAATTTTTTCATAAACTTATTAGTACATATTTTATCCTTTACAGCATAATTTTGCATATTTCTAATTAAACTGCATATGTGCAGGCTATTTTTTACGTTATGTGCTATTTTTGGGTGCTTTCTCTTCACATTTTTGCCTTTCTTTTAAAAAATTTTTGTGATTAAAATTTTACAAAATTCTACAATTATACAATTTAATGGCAACCAGCGGTTGTATTTTTTTTTTTAATTAGGACCAGCATTCAGGGGATGACCCCTACGTATGCAGTGCATTGTGCCGGAACTCAGAAAGAGGGATAGAGTAGAGAAGATAGATGTTGAAAATGTAGAAGGCTTAACTCTTTTACAACTCTGCTTTGCACGTTATGTTAATTTTCATAGCAGTGTTAGGTAGACGCATTAACTTTGTTAAGCTGTATTGGCAGGCATTTTGTTAATTGTTTTACTTCGCCGATGTTTCTGCTAACCGACGAAGGAGGGCGATGTTGTGTACATTAGCTTGGAACATCATCAATTGCTGTCGGAACAGTTTTTTAGTGACCAGTGCTATGCCTTCATCACTTAAATAGTTAAACAGAAATTAATGATGTTGATTGACTTGCTCTGGCCAGGGTTTGAACCCAGGCCCCACGTCATTGTTTGCTTAGTAGTCAACGCGCTAACCACTTCAGCCAACACCACCCTCATAATTGTATAGGTGTAGAAAAGTAAACACATTGATAATGGAAAATTATTTGTTGTATGTGTTTAAACAATTTTGACAGCTGTTTTTATATAAATAGATGAGCTTTAAAACTTTTTAAACATAAAGGGTAAATCATCTACTGATGAGTTGGTATGGCTACCAACGAAATATATATTTAGATATTGCTAACCCGCAACAAATAAATAAAATTTAAAAGATTAAAATTTTATTTAAAATTGTCAGTCATTTTCCTACACTTAAAACTTCTTTCGATTTCTTAATGAATTTTTATGCTAATTTACCATTTACAGTATAATTTTGTATATTTCTAACTGCACTGCATATTTACCATTTAGATAAGATTGTGATAAGGGCAAGTCAATAACCTTGTATTTCTTTGGTTTTCTTCTGAAAAAATTCTTATCACAATTAATATCTGACATATTTTATAGACATTCTAGATTATAATCAGATAAAATATTTTATTAAATTTACAATCCCTCTGCCACCTGCTAAGTTCAGATAACTATTTTAGTCATTAAAGAAATCACATTTATTTTTTTATTTTAAATTAATGTTAAACATTTTCATCAATACGAACGACTATAATAAAAGAGTGGCAAACAGTTTAATGCTAAATAATGATAATATGAGTAGAAAATATACAGAATTTTCTTTTTATTACAGCCGTATTTATTTTGACATTAAAATACGCATAAATTTAAGAACTAAAGTCAGGATGTTGAGATGAATAAACAGTCTCTCTAGACAGCGTTTTTATGATTTATTTCTGATTTAGTCAAATACTTAAAAGAAAGTAGTTTAAATAAATGCATTCGTTTAAATTTTGTATTCTTTTCAATTGCAAAAAAAAAAAAAAAAAAACAACAACATGATTACGAAAGACTTCATCGGTTATGTTAAAATCTTCCGCTCTAAGAATTAAAATATATATTATTTAAGCTTCATCAGCCACATATGAAGATGGTATAATAATTCGGAAAGAATATCAACTATTTAATCAAATTTTCAACATAAATAAAATGCAAATAATATTTTTTGTAATTTCTTTTAATTAAATTTTTTACATGCTGAAACTATTTTTGGTTAGTCTTCAACTCCACCACTTCTGATTTGTCATTACTAATATTCCAATAAACACTCATAGACCGTTATTTTTGAAGAAGTCTTTTTTGCAATTTAACGTATTGTTTTTTCACTCTATAGTAGGGTTGTTCACGTAATTTTACACAGCAATGGCTGGTGCTGAAACTGAATTATTATTTAAACTATATTAAATGTATATATGAGAAATCAATATTATTTAGGATTTTAAGTTCAGTTTTTATTTAAAACAATAATTCATTCTTTGACAGCTCTGTTCTTTCAAACGATTAAGTCTGTTTCACCCACATCATCTTGATCAGTTTTATGTCTCGAAAAAAAAAAATGCACAGTACAAAACAATTTTTTTTTTGTGGAATGCAATTGTCTGTGCAGCACTCACTTCTAGTACTTGAGATGGAGCTGCTGTTGCTCTTGTTGCTGCTTCTGGTTGGTGTTGCTGCACTACGCATTAGTTTAGTTTACTTTTTTTTATTATTATTATTTGTTGCTTTGTTTTCAAAGTTGATTTAACATTGATAGATGATGTTTGGATACATGAAAAATTGTTGTCGTTGCTTAAGATACTAACAAACAGTGAAACTCTAATACACTCTCCGAGGTAATGGAAAAAAGCGCCAAGATAGTAAATAAATAAATAAATAAATTTTATCTTTTGTTAACGGTTTAAAAACTGCAAAATGAAAGAAAACTGTCGTCTTGAAAATTTATATTTTGTTTTGGATTTTTCAAGACAACTAGAAGAAAGAAAAACTGATACCGTTTTGTCAACAAACATTTTTTTTATTTTCTTCTCTCATTTCTAGACATTTAAAAGTCTATTACCCTGGTTACCAATATAGGAGTATCTGTGTATGTATATTTTGTGTGGTTGACTTCATTAAATATTTTAATTAAAACGTTTTACGAACCATCATAATAATGTAATGCAAATTAAAATTGAAGCTGTTCAAAATAATGATTTTTCAACTAACCAAAAGATTTAATAAATGTATTTTGTTTTTTATTTAAAGTGTTTCAAACTAAATTGGATTTTAATATAAAGTGATTTTTAATCAAAACTGATAATATTCAGAAAGAGAATTAGACTTGATCTACACTCCATTCAATTATTTGTAGTAGCCTTGTCCCACATAAAATGAAATCCCCCTGGTTTGAACGCTGGCACGCTACACCAGCAAAATAATTAAAGGATAAAGGAATGCAATATCACAGACTTGAATCAAAGAAACAAGATTACACACTCAGCCGTACGAAAAAAATTTCTAAAGCTCATCTACGTCATCATAGAATACAAATGGGTGCATCGATTTTCACAAAATATTAAATGGATTGATGAGTTGGTATTAAAGTTACTTAAAAAAGAGCTTTTACGCGCTACAAAAGTTTCACATTTAGGCTAACATTTTATAGTCATAGAATGTACTTATTTGTTTTACAAACTGTATTCTATGTTTACGTCACACAAAATAAGGCGGTTAGCTACACAACAAAATAAAGAACGTTTTTCTTTGATTCATGATCTGTGATACCGTCTCTTGTAAAATGATCTAAAAACTATTCTCTCTTGTATTAGAAATGGAAAACAGGATTGCTATTGTGTATTTCCATTCGTATCGGAAAATAACGAATTCGTAATCACGTACATAGTACGATTTTCGGAATATTTTTCTAAACGTTCGTAAGTTGTGGGAATTTGTTAATCTCTTTCGGAAAGAAAAAACTTCTTATGAAAGTGCCACTATACAAGTATATTACGACAGTAAATGTCAAAAATGTAAATTTTTACTTAATTTAACTTTTCAAGTCAAGGTTTATTAAAAGATCCTTTAAAATCTGCAGACCTTTCGAACATACTGCGTCCTACGATTTTCCTTTCGATTCGGAAATTTCTTTCGAAAGCTTTTTCGATTCGAATAGAAAAACTTAATAAGCCACCAGAAATTAATGAAATCGATATTCAACACCTGATTCATAAAAGATTGTTAAAGGTAATGGGTTGGTTCATTGTTCAAATTTTGTATGGCAAATTTCGTTTAAATGCCTACTTTAACTTTAACAATCGTTTATGAATGAGACTGTAAATATTTAAATGTTTTGATTTCGAATTAAACACTTTTTTTTAAAAAATTAAAACTACTTCTAAAGATGAAAAACAAATCAACAAATAATTATTAAATAATCTTCTGAATCGCTTTCAAGTGGAATGTACATTTTTCGCACTTTAATAATAAAACAAAAACTGGGTGGTGAAATTGTTAAAAGAAAACAATCATTCTTATTAAATGAGGTGTAAAATATTTCAAATATTTATAAACTTCAAAACAATATTTGAGTTTCAATAAAAAAAAAACTGAAATATTTCGTTAATTTGCTTAGATAATTTTATAAACAAATTGTTTGAGATGCCTGTGTGTTTATGTGAGAATTTTGAAACGGTTTGATCACTAACAGAGATGGAAAATTTAGTAACATTATATATGAAGCTTTTTTCAATGTAGAAAGTAACGCAGCATCTGAACGAATTTAATCTAATCAGTAGCATTTAAATAAATACGGGCCAAATTTAAAGTAAAAATTATTAAATAAACCAAATGTGTGTCTGTACAGTTTTTTACAAAAGTATAATCCTCGTGAGCTAATTCTAAAAAAAATCGAAGAACTTTGAAGCTTGAATGTTCGAACTTTAGTTCGAATTTCCTATAGAATGTTTGACTTTTCAAAAATTAAATTTAGATTTTCGATAGTAGTTTTGAACTTTCGAAATCTTGTTCAAAATTAAGATACTATTTTCGAAATCTAATTTGAATATTCGAATGTTAAGTTCGAATTTCTGAAATTAAGTAAAAAATTTTGCATATTTTGAACGTTGAACGTTTTTAAGCGTACTTTATTTTCGTCAATAGAAGTTTTGCTGATTTGAACATCTATAGAGGGGAAACTCCTAAATTATTGTTTTTGCTGTTCCGTAAATTGAAAATGTTTTATAAAGCGATTCATCAAATGTCATTTAAATTTTAAATTTTTTTTATATATCACCTTGTTTTATGGTTATTTAAAACTGGCTTTAGTAGGAAAATTAAAAGGTTACAAATGACACAAATTGGTTTCTTACTAAATTCATTACTTTTTAGTTTTCAAAGAACGGAGCCGTCAAAAAATAAATCATTCCATAATAATACGATTTCCTAAACTTCAAGTGCCATTTAAAAATTTCCGCTTTTCATGCCTGCTCGCTAATAAAGTGATTAATATTTTTCGATTCTTAACAATCGGATTGCAATCAAAGCAAACAAAAACAAAATGTGGCTGATATCAAATGCACTTAATTAAATTAAATAATTGCTTCTTAATTTCGTTTTTTATTTATATTTTTTTGGCAGTTTCAAGTGCTGAATATTATTTAAAAAGCGGAAAAAAAATTCCAATTTTTCATTAAAAATTTGCTGTTTTTTAATAGTGTTTCTATATGAAAAGTTTTTTGGTGATTATTATGATTTTCTATACCAAAAATATTGATGATTTTATTAAAAAAAAAAACGAAACATTTTATATGACAAAGGATTTTTTTTATAGTGATCACTGAGATCTTGCAAACAAATATCATCCTACAGGTTACATTTTACAAATTTTCGTATTCTAAATAAAACCAAAATTGTAGACAAGTTCAGTATCTCTCTGTATATCGAAATATTTCATTGCAATAGAGATTATTTTCTTGTTTTTATTAACAATTTCCTTTTTTTCATTTTGGAGATTCTGTCACCATGATGATCTCTAAACAAGTCACACTTGTTTTACTTGGTCATCGTACTTATTCACGCGTACTTGCTCTAATCGGCTATTAATAAATTGTGCCACAATAATGTTCAACATTCTTGGATTTGTTTTGTTCTCGTCTCACTCCTTTCGAAAATCGAAAGTTGTGTGCTTTAAGCCTTTAATTTTTTGGTGTTTGCATTCCTACAGCTTAGAAATTAAATACATAAGAGTGTTATTTGTTGTTGTTAAATTTGTTGTATATGCTAACTGAAGTTTTTGATCTTAACAGAATATATTAAAATTGTTTGTCTTTCTTGGCCTTTGAGAAATATTTTTTTCCAAGAAATTAATTCACAACTGAATGTGTGTGTTTAGATATCAAATTTCTAAAAGCTATTTGTTTATTTTTTTTATAGTTGATTGTGAAAACTCAACCGTTTGGAATGACAAAAAAATACGGCTAAATTTATATGTAAATTAAATGAATTAAAATGTAATAAAAATAAATATGAAAAAAAAAAACAAGTCTAATCAAAAGTAAAACTTAAAGCTGACATCAAGGTCCGTCATACTTGTTTAGGTAGAGGCTGTGTTACCAAATTCGAAAATGCATATAACATGGAATTTTTTAGGTACCTTTTGTCTAACCAACCACATGGTTGGTCCTGTAAGTCTTTCTGCTGCTAAATGTCTGCAGAACTCTTAATCGATGTGATCTATAGAAAAGCTTAGTTCACACCAGTGATGCCATGCCAAATGAGGGAAATTTTTTTTTTTTTGTAGGGATTTTTTCGGAAAATTTCTAGCGTAGGGAAAAAAATGACAGATATTTTTTTGCCGCAAATGTAGGGAATTTTCAAAATAGTCGAAAATAGTGCTCGACGATGACGCCGCCAGCCTCAAAAACTTCTTGCAGCTCATGCATGTTCACATACCCACCGATCATATATAAATGGACCCCATTGCTGAAGATGATTTTTCGATGAAAATTAGGATCAGTCAGTTGCCAACACCAATTTCGATAAATCAATTTTGTTATTTGCACGCGTTGTCGAATGCTACACCCGTACATGGTAATTTTGCAAAACAGACTAACTTGACAGATGTAGATTCAACAAGATGGCCGTTATCATATGATCCGAAAACCTTGTTGGAAGACCCTTTAATTGTTTAAAACTGGCACACGAAGAGCGAAGCTTCCAATATTCAAAATTTCGTATTTTGAATTTGCGAAATGCACTTCAAAATTTTTTAGTGATAAACTTAACAAGATCCCATGGGGTCAATTTATTTACCCAAGTAAAATTTTGTGTTTCATTGAAACACACATTTCTACTAAAGTTTTTATCGCTAAAACATTACAATATTTCATTGATTTATTTTCGCAAGATTTTTACTTTCCCACGTTTTTTCTTTTTGTTTCCATTTTTTGTTCAATATTTTTTTTTTTTTGTTTTATTAAAAACAGTTCCGCATTCATCTTATCAGAGTGTTTTTTTTATTTGTTGGTTTTATTTGAATTCGTTTTTTACATAAATCAGTGGTGTATATTTTTGTTTTCTTAAAAAGACAGCATCGGGAAAAAAAATTGCAATAAATCTCATGCTCTTCATTTTCATACTTACAATTTTCACTTGATGATATTAAACAGTCGCAAAAGGCCAATGTAATTATTTCTTCTTCTTTTTTTGTGTAAAAAATTCACCGAAAAAGTTTTGTTGTTGTAAATTTCACGTAAAAGGAGCAAATTGAAAACAAACCAAAAAAATTAACATCAAGAAAAAGTTCTTCAAAATGGCAAAACTGCACATAAACTCATAAAACACTAAAAGGAGCCACAAAATTGGCAAAGAAAGTGTAATGACCACTTTTGACAGGCAAAAGGAAGAAGAACAACACAACTTTTAATGAAAAATGCAAATGTGCTCATAAAAAATTTGTAATTAAATTAAACTACAAAAAAAAAATCACAACAAGTAGAAAAAAGACAACATGCACAGAATACAGATTCTCCGACAACTTGGCTTTTTTTATGACGCGGCAACGATTATTATTATATTTTTTATTACCATTTAAGATATTTGATGTTATTGAATTTGAAAAGAAAACCGTTAAGATGTGGTTTAATTATCGTTAACTTATTTTTTTTTAATAAATTTCTTTTTAATTGTAATTTTTGCCAAACAATTTATAAATGTTTTCTTAAAAATTAAAACACTAAGATTTTCGATAATTTTTGTTTAGAATTTTAAAAATCTTCTCGTTTTATTTAAGCCACACACAATTTCTTTTGGCATAAATCCACAAATGATTCGTTTGCACGTCCACTGGCACGCAGTGTTTTTAAAGAACTAAAAACTGATCGTTTGTTGTTGAGCATGTGAAACTGAAAGTTTTTTAATCATGCATTTGCAACATGTTGCGTGCATGACACGATGAATAAAACATAAGCGACATGTTGCATACGACATGATTAAAACAATAAATATAATTTATAGTCAATTGCTTGAGGTTAGCATTCAATGCAGGTCAGATGTTAAAAGAATTAAGTTTGCTGCTGACTTAGAAAATATAAAAATACTCAAAAAATTTTTGTTTATGGTTTTCCGAAATTTATATCACAAATATTTATTAAAATTGAGGGCAATGTCACCAACATCAAATGCAAAGATTATTTATTTGGAAATTCTAATAAACCTTTTGTTTGCTATGGTACGTCGCCTATTTCGTAGCATGTTCTTTTGAATTATGTACTAATAGCTTTTTGTGAAAATTTGAGCTCGCGCTACAATATATTATTTTGAATTTTAAAAAGTAGGCAGTGCCACACCCATTTAATTTTAAAGCTTAAATACCATTTTTTTAGTATTCATGTTTATTTTCATTGTTGAATAAGAAGAAGAAAAAATTTCTTTGGCACTCGGACCTAAAAAACGAAGAATTTTCTCAGCTCTCCGGAAAATGGGTGTTCGATCAAACAAAATTCTGTGTATTCTTTAAAACTGCAATATATTTTGTAAAAAAGGCATGAGAAACAAAAATATATATTAAAGATAAATAAATGAATGAATTATTTTAAGAGTCTGACCAGTAGTAACTCTACTTCCGCTAGTATTTTTTATGTGGCTCTTAATCTACCAAAAATTTTTTGTGTTTAACTTTTTTTTTGGAGGAGAATAATACACCTTGGCTTTCTTTGTATGATTCATTTTGTAGTGGGCCTCGAACATGTTGGTTCAACGGCAAAACATGTTGGAAGTTGTGTTTATGCGATCAATAGAGATTTTTTCTTATTGTTTGGGCTGTTAAAGTAAGATTTATTATTTAATAAATTCTCTGTTTAATAATAAATATTTTATGTTTTTATTTCTTGCTATCGTTTGCATAGAGTTCTTAGT
The DNA here is from genome assembly GCA_947311025.1 of Lypha dubia. Taxonomy (NCBI): domain Eukaryota; kingdom Metazoa; phylum Arthropoda; class Insecta; order Diptera; family Tachinidae; genus Lypha; species Lypha dubia. Next base: position 97,035,936 of record OX371263.1, on the reverse strand, counting down.
TGTTAACCGAAGTTTACGGTTTTTTATTCTAATATATTGAAGTGTTGTAGGTTTTGTACATTCATGTAATTGTAAGATTAAGTGTATTTATTTTATTGGTTTAGCATTTGCTCAGGTCCGAGGTTTTTAAATAATGAAATACTTGAAGATCTAACAAAAGTTTTAGTTTATCAAATAATTTGTGTTTCTGGCCATTTTAGCTCTAATCGTAAAATTACACATTTTAAATAACGCTGTTTTGATCGTATTGGAGCCCTTAACAAATCCTAAATTAGTCCTGACTAACAATTCGTCTTCCCGCCAAATTCAGCCATAAAATATGTATATTTTAAAAATTACGTTTCAATTAAAATATTGTTTCTGCGCAATTGCTTTCTAGAGGTTTATTAACACAGGTTTGATAATCTCTTGTCAAAATATCCAAGTTTCTTAAGGGAAATTTATCAAATTTAACTAACAGTGGGCGGCCTTAAGAGAATAGCCGCCGTTCCAAACATAGCGCTAATAAACACTGAAAAAATATTCATTAAAAATATTGCATTAAATCAAGGAACTAGGACATTAATTTTGTTAACGAATAACAATTACAAATGCTTTCAATGAACCGGTTTTCATTACACTTAAATGAATATTTTCATGCGTACATTGAATCAACGTATTTCGGAAAAAAAAATATTTTCTAATGTCATCCATTCAGTGAAATTATTCTTCAGCACTGCCATTTAATTCAGTTTTTATTTTTCCCAGTGTTAATGTTTCAGCACTAATTCAAAACTTCTTCAATTTCAGGAAGTTAAAATAATTTGTAAAATTTTTTGTCTCTTTATTCTTAATTTAAGATAAAAAGCTTCATTGTTAGATTTAATTGCAGATTTTTGTACAAAAGAAGTCAAAGAATTTTAACAACTAGAATCTACATTTGTTGTTGGCATCTAGTTACAAAGACACAGAAACTCATACATACATATTTAAGTACAAACCCAAAGTGTTGTTTGTTGCAAGAACATTTGCATTAACGCAAAAGAAGCACAGCTTCTTCATACATGATGATGTTGATGGTAAAATGATGCCTCTTTTGGTGCATTTTAAGGTGCAACCAACCAAATGAAAAGAAGATGACACATGAATGTCCGTATTTGCTCAAAGTAAATGAAAAAATTGACATTGTAAAAATTAACATAGTGAGATAAATACAGCCGGATAAATGAATAAAATTATTAAATATTTTATTTAACTTTTCTCTTTCTATTAGAATATAAATTAAAGAAAAATTCTTTACGTTAAAACCTGTGAGAAATATGAGTGAAATTTATTAAGTGCAATTTCTTTTTACTCAATTCCCACTGTACGCACACTTCATTCGGTGCAAAACTGAAAATAAATCCACAAAACATCAAAAGCGGTTTTCTTTTTATTTTGTTTAGAACACATCATGGAAACATGATGAACAAGTCACTTAACCAGTGAAGAAACATTATTTTTTATTCTTATTTTTCTCTTCTTATTTTTTTGTATATTTTTAACAACTATTTTCATACCCCTCACCAAAAATGGTCAGGGTTTTTTAGGTTTGAGACCCATAAAGTATACATATATATATTCTGGATTCTTACAGGTAGAAGAGTTGAATGGGATATGTCCGTTTGTCTGTCTGTCTGTCTGTCTGTACGTGAAATTGGGTTTCCGAAGCCACCAAAAGAGTTGGAAACTGATGTGTAAAAATTTGTCTTAAAACGATTCGTATTGAAAATCAGTAAAATTTAAATATCGATTCTAATATTTGATTAGAGATTCACATGAATTTATTAATATGTATATGACGCTGCCACAGTATTGAACCTTGAACCATCGCGATTAGAATTTAACACATTGCAGCAGTGCCACTTAGACTTGCTTCTATTTACTTAAAAATAGCGTCTTATATTTTTCGATCACACCCCTTTTTGTCCCCACAACTTATGGTGTTTTCTTTTCTACAAAAAAATGGTACATCTCCATTCAGAAAATGTACTTTAGTATTTGTTTCTTAAAAATGTTTTGCTCTCTAAAAGGGCAGTGTGTTTGATTCTAAAAAATCGCCCTCACTAAGGGTGGAAGGCAGTGCACTTTTTGTCCCGTAAAAATCGACACTGTTGATATTTCCCTGTAAAACTTAGCTGTCAGCTGTTGACAGGCGTTCCACTTTTCAATAAGTTGTGTTCAGTTCTAGTGAAATAACAAGCTACATTATTACAAGGTTGGCAAGACATTTTATATATCGATGGCTTAATATAAGAAAGGCGTAACTCGATTTTTTTTTCTTTAAGGGTGAAGGACAAATCGCAATAAAATCCGTATATTTTAAAGAACATAGAAAAATGTTTTGGTGCAATTTATAATAAAAAAAGTCAACAAATCTTATGCTTCAATTTATTTCATTTTGAAAGCATGTTGACATGTTTGACATTTGTCTAAAAGAATAGGCAAAAACGCTATTTGAAAAAATCGAGTTACGCCTTTTTTATATTAAGCCATCGATATGTACCTTTCAATAAGGTGCCATTTTGTGTGTAGAAAAGAAAACACCATTAAAAAAAATTCATATACGAGTACATAGTACTTGGTGAAGGGTACATAGAAATCGGCACAGCCGCCGCATAGACCACTCTTTACATGTTTATGTTTATTTTTGCTCTATAATATTTTCAAAGCCTTCAGAAACAGAAAAATTACAAAACTTGAGCCATCAAGCGAAATGGCTACTTGACAAAACTGTCAATTCAATGTAAACTTGAGTAAAGTTTTGCTAAGCTGAACCTAAAATATAAAACACAAAAACCAAGTTCAAGTTTAAAATACCGCTGAAATCAACCAATAAACAAGCAACAGAACAATGCATCATCATCATCATCATTATCATCATCATCATGCCGTATGCTACAACTAACTATTGCAATAAAAGAAAAGTATGAAGACAAAACGAAAACACATTTTCAAATAACTTTAACAGCAAACAGAATATTGTATAACAAATCAACAAATATTTGTGCAACATGTGGAAGCTGTCTTCTTTACTTCAATTTTTCATCTAGTCTCGCCTGCACTCCTCGTCTACACTGACGCTCATACTGAGCTGAGACAGAACACAAACGTCACATTTATAGTAAAAGATTATTTAACCATAGTTACCAGTAAACGTACTTAACTTTAAATATTGTAGTTAAAAAAGGTAAACTCGTTTTACCATATTTGTTTGCCATCCAACAACTTGTTGGTAGGTAGCATCTAGTATGTAGTATGATTGCAAGTACACACGTTGCTGATACTACCACCACCACATCACGTCTTTTGGCTGAGACAACCAACAGCAACTGCGTCTTTAACAACAAAATAAGTAAATAAAAAATATTAAACTAAAACGCAGTTGAGACACATCTGAATATTGTGAAACTTTATTCTGTATGTTTGTATGTGTGTGTTTTTTAAGCTGCCTGTAAGGCGTTGCAAGTGATTCTTCTTTATTTATTTCACTGCATTTATGGTGAGAAAATTATTTGTAAAATGTGGATTATTGCCATTTAAGTAAAATCATCACCGTGTTGTTGTTTTAATATATTTTTTTCTATTTATACTAAATAAAGACAAAGAATTTTATTTATTCTTGTGACTGCAATTGTTTAAATTTAAAAGACAGGTAGAGAGTGCCGATGTAAAGTTTTGTAGCAAGTTAAATCGTTTTGTGGTTTGTAGGGACAAAAATAAAAATAATACTAGAAAATTATACAAAATGAACATTTCCACTATTATTGCCTGGTTTTATAAGGTATTGAGGAATTAAATGCCGGCTACTGAAATAATTCAATGGGAAAATTCATAAATGTGTATGTTTTCATTTCATACGGAAATACTATTTAGATTTATTAAAATTTTTAAAGAAATGATGAGTTATTTAAACATTTTTCATTGCAAGCTACAGCAAAAAATTGTTTCTTAATTAAAACTTTTTAATAAATAACGAAAATCGAATTTTTGCAAAGTAACAATTAATTAATTTTCTATCTGAAACAATTATAGTGGCGAACAGAATTAAATTAGAGAGCAGCATAATATATGTACGTACAGGTGGTGTTCTGTGTTCCGCACATTAATTAAAAGTTTACATCTGAGATTAATTTTATAACGAGTTTAAAATTGCCTCCTTTTGAATATTTTTAGAGTGAAATGTTATAGACATTTTTCTATCTTCATAACTTACATATAAAATATGTTTATTTAAAACAGCGATATGAAATGCCCTAGAAAATATTATACTGAAATTTTACCTAATGGTGTTTTCTTTTCTACACACAAAATGGCACCTTATTGAAAGGTACATATATAAAATGCCTTGCCAACCTTGTAATAATGCAGCTTGCTATTTCACTAGAACTGAACACAACTTATGAAAAAGTGGAACGCCCTGTTTTTAACAGCTGACAGCTAAGTTTTACAGGGCACTATCAACACTGTCGATTTTTACGGAGCAAAAAGTGCAATGCCTTCCACCCTTAGTTAGGGCAATTTTTTTAGAATCAAACACACTGCCCTTTTAGAGAGCAAAACATTTTTAAAAAACGAACACTAAAGTACATTTTCTAAATGGAGATGTACCATTTTATTGTAGAAAAGAAAACACATAATACAGACAAATGACTTGTCTAGAAATTATGATGCTGTTTCCACATGACAAACAAGTGATTTGAGTGTGAATTTTATATGAATTTTATATGAGTCTTTTGAGTCATTTCCATGCACATTTTACTCTAAAATCACTCGTCCGTCTTGTGGAATGTTAATTTAAAAAATACAAATTTTTTTAGTTGCAGCAACCAATAATTGGTACTAAAATTCAATTCATCGCATATTATTCAGTTGTGCTCGCAATATTGTGAATTTTTTATAGGACCAGCAGTCAGGGGATGATACCTACTTATGTCGTGCATAGTACGAGAACTAGCGAGAAAGGTATAGTGTAGTGAGTTTAGATGGTGAAATGCGCCTCTACTGGTAAGTACACGCATTAAATTTCTTAAGTTGTGTGAGCCTAATTATAATAATTCTTTTACCTCGCCGATGATTCGGTAGTAGTAGTGTTTATGAGTACATATGTATTAGTGAAAAATACAGTGAACAAAATGCATGAACATAACACAATACCGAAATTGAATTGGTTTCTGTTTGTTTTGTATGAATAAAAATAAAGTGCGTTGTTGAAAATATTCCCTGTGTAACTGATATAAACAAATTAAAGAGAAATATCAAAAGGCAATGCGTCATAAATCTGCTTGTGCAAAAGCAAATGAATGAAATTGCTTTTTATTATTTACATTTTGGTGAGTAGTTTTATTTTCATTCGGCTGTGTTCGGTTGTACACATATATGAAGCCGAATGATGTTCGGAACATAGGTGTACGTTTGAGCAACCCTGGTTTAAAAATTGTCACAATTAAATGGATGTGTTGGTGGTGTTGGCTGAAGTGGTTAGCGCGTTGACTACTAAGCTAACAATGACTTGGGGCCTGGGTTCAAACCCTGGCCAGAGCACGCCAATCAACATCATTAATTTCTTTAATGAGCATTAGTGAGACATTGTATTAGTTGTTGTCGGACTATTTAAGTGATGAAGGCATAACACTGGTCACTAAAAAACGGTTCCGACAGCGATTGATGCTGTTCCAAGCTAATGTACACAAGATTGCCCTACTTCATCGGTTGGCAGAAACATCGGCGGAGTAAAACAATTAATAAAATGCCTGCTAATACAGCTTAACAAAGTTAATGCGTCTACCGGAGGCGCCTCAACACTGCCTTAAAAATTAACATAACGCGCAAAGCAGAGTTCCGGTACATTGCGCTGCATACGTAGGGCTCATCCCCTGAGTGCTGGTCCTAAGTAACAAAAAAAGAAGCTAAAAGGCCTCCACTTTTCCACTTTTCGGTTTATTACTATCTACTTAGTTGTAATAGTTAGTAATATAACAAAATTGGGAAATTTTTGAAAAGTGGAGTTAGGCCTTTTAGCTTCCATATATTTATTACAATTGTGGTATTATGCTGTAACGGCAAAAGTCGTTGCACTTGTTTTTCCCACACAACAATAATTGGCAAATAGAATATTGTCTATACTTCTTTATGGATCGAAGTATCGCCTGTTTTGTTATTATGTTTTTATATTATTTACATTACTATTATTAATTGAATTATTCTCCATTCATTTTGTACTACCTGAATTTGTAGTATCTAGTTTACATTATATTCCTTATTGAATTTGTTTCATCGAAACGGAAATATATTTTATTTAATCATATTAAAACTAGTCAGTAAGTTAAACTACCCTTTCAAATTATAACGTCTTTATTAACGGATAAAGTAACGCCCCCTGCATGTTAGATATGGATACCTCCATGAAAATACAACCGCTCGCTGTACAACCATGCAAAGCATACGACACATATACTACGCTGTGTATGCGTGTGTATCAGTGTTGCCACTTTATGTGTAATTACACATATTATGTGTAATTTTTTCCATCATGTGTAGCCCATGTGTAACTGGCTGTATGTGTAACTCGTGTGTAATTTTAAATTTTATCGTTTTTGAGCACTACTTTTTTTGTTATTTTTTTTTATAAGTTTTCAACACTTGCATTTAAAAAAAAAATAATGTATGTACGTCCATTTCTATCACATAAGTATATTCATAGTAACTAAAAAAATTTTGCATCACAAATATGGTACAATTATAGCTGTGTCATGTACTACAAAGAAGACTAAAGAACAATCAGACTTATAAAATTCTTGTAATTTCCCCGGTTTTTGTCACAAGAAATAAAAAGGTGTTAATATTATTGGCAAAACCTAAAAATTTAACTAAAAGTGAGTTTAGTTTTAAATACTTGGAGATTCTTGAATAACTATTTAAAAGTAAGTTATTTAAAAAAAATCTTTACATTCACCGTACAAATAATTTTTGTTTGTTTTGTAGATATGTCTAATTAATTAAAAAATACCTGGGAAAATCAAAAAAATTTGATCTCAATATAAACGTGATGTATTTTATTTTGTTTATTTTTAAGTTATAAATTACATTATATATGTTATGAATTTTTTTTTTGTTTTTAACCGTTATTTTTATTAAAAAAAAACAATGAATCGTTAATTTAAAAAAACTATAACTCGATATTTTTTTTATTAAATTCAGAACAAAACACTTTATTTTGGAAAAAAAAGAAAGCATGTGTAATTTTGGCATGACCAATGTGTAATTTAACGTATCGTTGGTGGCAACACTGGTGTGTATCGACAATTGTATAGGCATAAAAGGCAAGACAAAATAATAGAGAAGTCAGTCTGCTGGGAGCTCGCTTAGCGGTAAGAACTCACTTTGGTCGTGCGGTAATAGCCTACCAATAGTTTGTGATTTAAACTAAACGTGCTACTAAAACGATACGAGGAGTTTATTCTTGTACTGTTTCCAGACTTCACTGGTGTACTTCCTTCACTGCCAGTATCTGCGTACGAAGAGTGGAAGCCTGTACGGGAGTTTGTCTCTATAGGTTTGCCACTAAATTCATCCTCCGTCAGGCGACGTCCGATAGAGCCATCCCTTTTTTTCATCAGCGCCGGTGTCAGGTAGCTGCTTGACCTGTATGGGAGTTTATTCCTACAGGCCAGCCGCCCACTGACCACTTCATCCTACCCCAGGAGAGTGCTATACCCTAGATCTTGGACGGCCAGCGTTGAACCCAAAACAGCCTTCGGCTACAACTCTCATAAGGTGGCGTTACGGCATCGCAATTAATATAAAGCTGTAGAAAATTAAATAAAGGATTATTTTAAAGTATAAGAAAACCAAGTTGTTCACTGTGGTTTTATTTCATTCGAACGACCCTGGACACCGCTGAACCTATCCCAGCATCCAGCGAGGAAACGTGTCGTTACAATGCAAATGATCATGAAATTTTTTTGGGATTAATATAATATTTATAGCGTTAGCTAAAATGTAGTCTATGCAACTGATATTCTATCGGCATAACCACTTTTCAAACCAATTTATTTTTTTAGTGCACCAAATCTTAATTTTTTTATAAAGCATTATTTTATAACTTTCGAAATACATACATTTAATCTATAAAAATCTTTCTCCTTAAATGCTGTCAGTGCCACCAAACCATTAAATTTGTAATAAATATTTTGGAATATAATTTTTTTAGAAATAAACAAAAACCTGCCCATAGAATTATGCTCGAATATTGAACCAAAACAATTTCCCTCCAGCAAGAAACTACATACGAGTACATATTTCGTTGGCCAATTTTATGCATTTTAAATATTTTTCTAAATAATTTATATACACATTTTAATTTGATCGTAATTTGGTGCTAAATGAAAACAAAAATTTGTTATTATTGGCTCTGTCTAAACAAACAATACTAAATTGTTTATAATAAATCCTGAACATACAGAAAAATAGTTCTTCTAATAATAATCAAAATCAATAACAAAATAGATTAATGAAGAGAAAGAGAAATAAATGGCGAAAGAAAGGAAATGCCATTGTTGAAATCAATTCAAAATTTCAAAATTCCAGTTAAGATGAAAATTGAATTTAATGAAGTTTGACTTTAACATTAAGTTTGTTATAATTCTCGAATGGTATTTGAAAGTTGGTGCGTCAAGCTAATAACTGGTTTTGGAACATTTCAAAAATTATGACAAAAAATTCATGCATTCACGTTTTCCCTATTCGTATCACTCATTATAATGAGAAAATTAGATCTTCAGATAAAAATTTTCGAAATCTAATTGGAATTTACGAAATTATTTTTGAATTTCTGCAATTTTCTTCAAAATTTTGTATAAAAAATTTATTTGAAATACAGTAGAATCTCGCAAATTAAAAACACTAAATTTTTTAGCAATTAACAAATTTTTATAATTTCTGAACGATCATCTGCTTTTGAATTATTGCCTTTTTTCAATAATGTTTCGTCTAAAATTATTTCATATATTTATGTTTATTCGAAGTCTTTGACTTCTGTAGTTTTTTAAACACTGTTTTGTGGCGTTCCAAAAAAAAAAGAGCTCCACCATTTTGGGGTCAGTAAAAATTATTTTCAGTTTGAAAATTTCTTTTTTATTAACAGTTTTTTATGTATATTTTTTAAGGCTCATAAATTTCAATTTATTTCAATCTTTTAATTATTAAAGTAATGAAAGTTACAAAAGTAGGGGTTTGGAAATTTTCGTCTAGTCTTTCCTCATTTAATAGCTTTTCCATCAAAAGTATCATGTTGACAAGTAGTAGTAAGTAGTCAATTTTAATTTTGTCACACAATTAGAGTACAAAATTAAAACTCATTTATTTTCATGGTGAAGGAATGAAGGCTTCAATTTCCAAAAAAATGCTTTCATAAGTACAGTGGGCGTTTATTAGATTCGATAACAAAGATAAGAAAATTAGTATTAATTAGAAAAACTTTAATAGGAACGCGTCGATTATATTTTCAATGATGATGGTGTTTCATGTCATTTTACAAAGTGCTGATTGTTTGAAAGAGTTTAACATAAGTTTTTTTTTTGTTTTTTTATGGGCAGATTTTTATTAAAAAAAAACACACACACACACAAAATTAGGAACAATGAAATGTAAACATAATTGAATGTTAGACACAAAAATATATTTGTCATTGTTATTTATTTTCCTGTTTAATTACTTGTAATTGCTTTATCGTATCTGTATTTTTCTTTTTTTTTTTTTGTTTTGTTTCGAATTAAAAATTAACCAAATTAGGCTTCAACATTTGTTTGAGTGTGAGTTTTAAGAATTTCTAAGCTTTTGTCTGAAAACTATTAGAAATGTATCCAAGATTGAATGATTTGTTCACGATTTTTGTTTTTTTTTTATCTACTAAATATTTATTTCCGTCAGTCGACAATGGATTTGACATGTTTTTCTTATTTTTTTCTAAATTTTTTTTGCTTTATTATAAAACAAATAAATTTGATAACGAATCTTTCACTTACTACACGATTTTTTATAAGATGATGAAAAATTGCATTTTTATTTAACAAATTAATCATGTATTAGAGAATAGAAAAAGATGCATCTATTTTTTTGCAATCATTTTCATGGAACAGTGTTTTTTAGGAGAAAAAATTTTAATTTTAGAGAAGATTAATTGAAAGGGATATTATTGTTGATATATAATAATCTGTAACAGTTTTTTTTTTTATTTAGGACCAGCACTCAGGGGATGACCCCTGACGTATGCAGTGCACTGTGCCGGAACTCAGGGAGAGGGATAGGTAGAGAAGATAGATATTGAAAATTTAGTAGACTTAACTCTTTCACAACTCTGCTTTGCGCGTTATGTTAATTTTTAAGGCAGTGTTGAGGCGCCTCCGGTGTTAAGTAGACGTATTAACTTTGTTAAGCTGTATATTAGCAGGCATTTTATTAATTGTTTTACTTCGCCGATGTTACTGCTAACCGACGAAGGAGGGCGATGTTGTGTACATTAGCTTGGAACAGCATCAATCGCCGTCGGAACAGTTTCTTAGTGACCAGTGCTATGCCTTCATCACTTAAATATTCCGACAACAATTAATACAATGTCTCACTAATGTACATTAGAGAAATTAATGATGTTGATTGACTTGCTCTGGCCGAGGTTTGAACCCCAAGTCATTGTTTGCTTAGTAGTCAACGCGCTAACCACTTCAGCCGACACCATCCATCCTCAAGTGTTTTATAATCAAAATTATCTTGATTTTAATAAAAAATAAATAAAAATAAATCGCTAACTTACATATACATATGTACATAGCGATCGGAATGGTTGCAATTCCGTAATTTTATTCCGATTGTTTTTGATTTACAGTCTGCAGATTATTTTGTTTATTTTGTATGTCGATTTTACAGTGATGAAGTTTTTTATAGCCGCAGTCTCAAATTAAGCTTTTTTATTACCATGCAAAACGCTCCTAAAAGTATTCATGTTTTTTTATTACTTACTACAAATGAATTTAAAAATTCGCCATTTCCAAACGATTGTCAAATTTTGTAGTATTTCCTTTTCTATTAAATTCTTTGTTTACAAACAAATTTGATATTTTTTGTAAATTAAAATTTTTAAAGCTAAAATTTTTATATGAATTAAAAAAAGTGTATGCAAAAAAGAAAATAATTGTGAAAAAAGGAAGCAAACGTGAAAAAGCGAAAAAGGATATGGAATTCAAAGTTCAGGTAAGATTTATATAATTGGAAACATTCTGAAGAATCACAAACTAAATCTTTGTATTTCAAGGCCACCAGAAGTCACTGAAACGCAGGGTCCCCGTGGATAGAATGACTGATGATATATTTTAAATTAGTGCTTAAATGTAATTTATCGTTCATGAGCCTTGCACTTGGCCTCATGCATTTAATTTTATGTAATTGATATAAATTAATTAATAAAAACAAATTGTATATAAATAGAAAATTTTATTTGTTTCTGGGTTACCTTTTTTAATTTTTATTCTACACTTTCATTCCATTATCTCCAAAAATCCCCAAATTTGTTTTTTGAAAACATTCAATAATAGGTATGAAGAATATTGACTTTGTTAGAAATTTATATTGTTTACTAAAATAATATTTTTTAGTCATTAGAAAATTCCTATTAGGGTTAACTCAATACACACAACTTACATATATCTAAATACTTAGGACATCGAAATCTTCAAAACAAAAACATTTTGATGTGGAATTTTACAAGATGAATCGAGTATCCGATAGGTTTTTTTTATATAAGAAATATGTACATATATATATGCCAAAAAAAGAGAATTACGTAGTTTATGTTTGTTTGTAAACTATTTATTTGTTATGCAATAGCATTTCAAAATATTTCTAAATTTAATCGACGCCAATTTTTCAAAGGATATAGAGAGGTATGTAACATTTAGATGCTAGCTGAAGTATTCATTAAAAATCAATATAAAATGGATTTGTTTTACAAAAAAAATTTTAATGGACATTTTGTATTAAAACATGTACATATTTCAAATTATTTAACTTTTTATGTTTTTATGAACATTGCAAAAGTTGTATGTTTAAAGTACATTTTTTAATCCCAACTACAAAAAAAATATCCCCAGTTTTTGGATATGGCCTTATAGATGGGAGCACTAATACATAATTTCATTTCTTTATTTCTCACTTTCTTTACAAAACAAATTGACAATCGTTTGGAAATTTACACAAACAAAATGCCTGTTGTTTTTCGTGTTGTATTTGTTTTATTCTGGCTCCCACCTTATATAAATTCGCCTTGTTGATGACAAATAAAATTTTCATTTTCCGATTTCTAAAGACTCAACCAACCCGAATTTATTTTACAGGTGGTGTTAATTACATTTGACATATCACTCCCTATACATACATGTGCAAATTTTGACATTTCAACCACCAATATGCAAGAAAAAAGTAGCAGCACCTGGTAAAAAAATTCGCCTTGGACTCTTCTTTCGGAATCGAAAGCACTTTATTAATTTTATTACATACTTTCAAATAGACACACTAAAGCCCGATTACAGATGATGATAAAAGTTGTGTTAATTTTGCTAAAAGTCATAAGACCAAATATGATTTTCAATAATAATTTTAACAAACAATGGCGAATTTAAGGCCAAAATAAAAACGATATAAGAAAACGTATTCCATGCAGGTGTTATGTATGAAAACAAAACAGCTTTTATATTAAAATCCATAAAATTAGCAGAGAACACGCAACTTTTGAACCCAGCAGTAACGACGGTTAATAATAAGAAAACAAAACTATTAAAACAAATAAAAATATGACATAAAAACAAAATATTAAATTAAAAAATAAACATAAAAAATGAACAAACTCTCACAGATACACAGATAGAGATACAACAAATTTAAATATACAAACGATAAACTACAATTTGCACAATATATTTATTGGGACTATTCTTTTCTTTTTTTATTTTTAATGGAAAACAATGAAAATAAACGATTTAAACTCCTACAAAAATGAAAAATTGTTATTTTGTTTTTGGAAATCATACAAAAGAATAAAACCGTTTGTTTTTTTTTTAGTCAAAGTAATAAATGTCAAAATATACCATGATGCAAATAAATACGTACCGCACATAAAACATTTTTGCACAAATAAACACGCAAATATGAAAACATACAAAATGTTAACTGACTGACTCTTTATAACAGAAAACGGACTGGACTGTTGGTTAAATGAATAAAGACAGAAAAGAAAATTCGTCGGAAAATTTCATTCATATAAAATTAAGAATGCAACAATATTTCAAACAACAAAGGAAGAATTAATATTAATTAATTCTAACCTACATGTCAGAACAGAATGATGTTGTTTTTGGAGACAGCATCACTTTGCCAAATTGATGCACTCCAAAAAAAAAAAAAATGTATGCTGCTCGTAACAAGTAAATCTGTATTTGGATCAAACATACATTTCAAGTCATACCGCCATGTCACAGAACTCAATCCGGATCGAAAATGGTTTCCATTCCGAACGTGGAGTCTTTAGAAAACGCAAAATGAAAATTTTAATTCAAACCATTTTGAAAATTCAAAATGAAATTGAAAATGTAGTTTTCTATTAACTTCATTTGTACTAAATAATAAAAGAGGTACATACTTTTAGGAGCGTCAGTAAAATAAGACTTGCATGTTAACAAACAAAAAGCTTAATACAAGTTTTGCTAATAAAAACAACAATACAAACTAAAGTGATATATTGGTGTAAAAAACTTGATCACTGTAAAATCAATATGCAAAATAAACGTAATCTGAAGACTGTAAATCAAAAATGATCGGAATACAAGTACGGAATTGAAATCATTTCGATCGCAATGTGCGACTTACCCGATAGTTTCCTTTTTGGTATTTTCAATATCTAAATCAACCTTATTTTAATACAGCACAGTGTGCAAATGTCATGCAGGCTTTTTAAATACAACATGCTAAAGGATTTTTTTTTTTTAAATGTATGCAAAATTAATATTGTGAATAAATATCATGATACTTTGTTTTTTTTTTTTTGTATTTTTTAACTTAAAAACGAAATAATACAAATGAACACATGAACAATTTTTTGGTCCACTAATTTTTGCAATAAAAAAAAATTAAAAAAGCTCCGTTAAAAGTCATTAGGATTGGAAAAGAATAAACTTTAATTCTTTTTAAACTTCCAAATGGTCAATTGTGTGGTTTGGTACTCGTGCCGACTGAAAAAAAAAAAATTAAGAACTGAAATCATCCAAAGTGTCAGCCAGCCAATACACAATCAAGTTAAACCAAATGAAACAATGCTGGCTGGGCTTGGTTGTTTGTTTTTCTTAATCTTGTGTCATTGTTTTGCATACAAACTTCGATTGCATTAAAAGCTGCGCTTTTTTTTTGCAACTTTCTGGAACATGTATCAATAAACCAATATATTGGTAACGGAGTTTATGTTTTGTACATTTTTATTTTCGCAAAAAAAAAAAAGAAATAGACATGAAATGCGACATGCAATGTCATATTTACGAAAAAGCACTTTAAAAGAAACTTAACAAAACATAAACGCCAATAGTCGGAATAAAAGCGAAATAAACCGATCCAGCAAATTGTATTTATGAAAAACGTAAAATAAAAACTTAATAAATAAAAGAATTCAAAGCCACGGGTGTAACAAAAGTAAATCACTCATATTCATGCAAGTACATGTATGTATGTATGAATCAAGGGTATCAAAGAGTGTCTGTCGGTTACCAAATAAATCGAGTCAGTAAAAGAAAGAACAATAATCTAAATATTTTTCAACCCAGGGCGAATTTCAATCGGTTTCTTTTTTTTTTCTTCATGCTTTTTTGTAGAGATTTTTGACAAATGTGCTGTCAATAGTATTGTTATGATTAACCTAATGTCAAAAAGGTATTCAATATATTTCACTTACACAAACAAACATACATGCACACATACCTACAGCATTTATAAAATTTAAGATTTTGAAATTTAGGTTATCAAAAACGAAATACAGAAGCTTAAGTGCTGTTTATACAAGACGAACGAGTGATTTGAGTGTAAATGTTGTATGAAAAGCACTCACTTTTTTGAGTGTTTTCCATACCAAATTTACACTCAAATCACTTGTTCGTCTTGTATAAACAGCACCTTAAAGTTGGATATTGAAAAATTTTGAATTAAAAATTAACTCAGAGAAGTTTATTTAGTGAATTATAGAAGACCGACCTCGACCTGGTAAAAATTAGCTTAAACAAAGAGCTGCTTGGCCCACGATGACGAAAAAAGTCTTTCTTTCGCACAATTACGTTTAACCCAGATTAAAAAGAAATTCAACAAACTTTTGCTTTTTTTTAAATGAAATTGTACGGTAGAAAGACTTTTTTCGAAATCGTGAAATGTTATTAAATCAATCCCTGTCGGTATCAAAAATACGGCGTTTTCTTGAATCAAGTACAGAAAAAAGTGATTCAAGTACGGATTATTTCATACCAAAATACTTAACGCAATCCCAAAAAATGATAAGTTCAAAAAAAAAAAAAACGTCCGGCTTAATTAAAGGCGAACACCAATGGCTTCAGATTGGATGCAATGAATCACCATGCATCCATCCAATTGAAAGCCGTACACATTTCTTCTAACAAAAATCAATTCAGTCGCATACATGAACCCATCCATAATCGGGGATTGTTATGCTAATCTTGGAACTCAAATGAATAAATATTTTCAATGCTTTCATTTCAATTTCAAATTTGGTCTATTGAACGTAGTCAGTCACACGTTTCTAAAACATTGTCTTAGTTAGAGCTGTCAGCAACATTCAAATATTGAAATCGAGAAAAAAAAGTCAAATTATTTTATTTATGTTGATTTCTGGTATTGAACAGAGGCAGCTTAAAAACTGTTTAAACCCTTTTGGAATTTTTAATCACAGCTTTCTTTGTGTGTAGTTTATAATTTTTATTTTTATGCATTTGGAATTATAAGATTAAAAAAAGGTGATCGCTGTTCTACTGTATTACTTTATTAAAAAAAGTTCTTTTTTCAGAAATTCTCTTAAAATTTATTTAAATTTCACAGAGAAAGCTTCTTTCGGCATACATATTTTAAAAGATGCCTCCTTATGCGGCGACAGTGATAGAAAAATCAAAGAGCTGTGATATTCGGTGCGAAGTAAGCTTTTCTATAGGAACGTGCTTTTACATTTCAGTTGACGATATTAGCACATACATATATGATATATAACGGGTAGTAAGTACCAACAGCCTTTGCATGTCTGATTATTGTCTGAGAATTTTAATCGCAGTCAAATTCACAAAAGTTTGCATATAATTTGTATCTCTTTAAAATATTTAAACTATTTCAAAAATGAAAAACACCTGAATTGCAAATTAATTTAATGTTATGCAAACTTCTCAATGTCACCAGCATTCAGGCATTGCAATGCATTTCTTTTACCTTAATGTATAAACTCTTATCTCATGGCGTTCCATTAACGTGTGTATCGAAACATTTCATGGCATTTTAATGCACTACAAACAACAGTAAAAAAGAAAAACTTACATACAGATGCACAGAAACAGGTAAAAACCATGATGATGACAAGCATGAAAATAGAGTACAAATTAGATGTAAGATTTAGATAACTCCGAGAATCCTTGGCAACTGTTAAGTGGTGTACGGTACGAGTATTACAACAATTACAACAACAACAAAACAATGGGAGGGAGAGCAAAAGAATCTAAAGAAAGCTTTTATTCTAACCGTCAAAGTATTAAGAGTCAAAGTATTGTAGCACACTTGTAGGCAATTAGACAAATGAAGGCAAAATGTACATTAGTCCCATTGAAAATTGCAAGAGATTGCAAAAATCAAAAATGGTCAAATGACTCTAATATTTGGCATGGACTATGCTTTTTTGTATTAATATCGATTAGAAATACAGGGAATTTGAAAAACCAAAAAATATTTTTTGCTCTTATTTTCAACAACGGCTATACATCAGAGAAAATTGCAGGAAATGGCAAAAATCGTATTTATTTTAATTTTCCGCTGAAAAAAAGTCAAATGGTCGTAATATTTGATGTTCACAATCATTTGTTATTTATTATAAATACATCGATTACCAATACAGAAGTGTTAAAAAAACAAAAAAAAAATGATTTCTATATTTAATTTTTGTACATTAAATGACATTTACTTTAACTTGTATATATTTTTATTTCATTGCAGGAATCTATTGCTCTAGAGTCCGTATAATCAATCATTCTTTAAAATATCAAAGAACAATTTTATCAAAAATATCAGTATTTTTAACGGATCCCCAATTTGATCAATAACTAAATATGTTTGGATGTGTGTAACCGCTTTATTTACCCAACAATAAATGACTAAGCAAATAACTAATACGTGTAGTAGTAATAAGATATTATGTTTTATATTAAATAATTCAATAAATAAAGAAAAAAATAAATAAAGAAAAATTACTACGTAAAACCTTCCCTTCAAAGGCGTATTTTATTTATTTCATAATCAGTCTCATTGTGGTTAATTTTCATTGTCAATGTATTTTTTTCACATCTTAATTCATTCATTCTTCACGTTTGTCAACATTTTTATTTTATTTACTTACTCTCTCTGCATAAATTTTTCCCCAAATTTGGTCAATTTCCCTTGTTTTTTTTTTGTCAAACACCAGGCGCCCAGAATGTACAAAAACGTAGTAGGTGGATTTTTGTTTTGGTACAGTTTGAGAATCACTATTAGCAAAATAATGACCTGAGAGCAACTGCTTACAATACAGTTGCGCAGCCTCTGTTGAATGTTTCTGCTGCATACTTTTAGGCTTTTGCAGCAGTGAATGTAAAACTGTACCAAAACAAAAATCCACCTACTACGTTTTTGGACATTCTCGGCGCCTGGTGTTTGACAAAAAAAGCGAGATTGACCAAATTTGGTGAAAAAATTTATGCAGAGGGAGTAAGTAAGTAAATAAAATAAAAATGTTGATGGATGTGTTGGGTATTTTGCAATGGTGGGTAGGTGTTTATATTTGTTGATGGAGTATTTAATAAAAAAAAGCCTTTTGTTTATTCAATACTTACCAGCTACTCATGTATTAAATAAAACAAGTGTGATTTTGTAAATTTTTTTTTATATTTATTTACACACACATTATTTTTTACAATCTATCTATCTGTTGGCTTGTTAGATACTTTGAATTTACCAATGAATCAAAAAAGTCCATATTGCATATACATAAGACACAAATAATTGTTATACTAATTATGAGAGTCTATATTTGAATTGTTTTAAATTATATTAATATTTTTAGAAATATATTTGTATTAGATGTAAAAGATACATAAGCCATATGTTTTGTTGAATATGTACTAGAATCGGGAGGGTGATAATGGGCAATTTCTTCCCTTTTGAAAGCCTCCAACCAATTTTGATAAAACTCAAAGCACAAAAAAATTGCATCTTCAGTTATTTGATACAAATAATATGGTCCAGCGTTTTTTTGCCATTTCCTGCATTTTTCAGTGACTTATTTTCTAGCCTGTGTTAAAAATACGAGCAAAATATTTTTTGGTTTTTTTTAAATTCCTGTATTGCTAATCGATAGTCCTATACGAAATCATAGTCCACGAATAATATTTAAACTATTTAAAAAATGAACTTTTGTTACGATAATCGTATTGTTAAAATTATTATAACGATAATTTACCGAATTTCCTATTCAGTAACACTTTTAAGGATATTCGCTATTGGTAAGGTAACGACACTAAATTCCATAAAATCAAACATTTATTTCTCGAAATTCCAAAAAAATATTAATAAATAAAAATTCATTTGTTTTTTTTTTTTATTCCTCTTTGTGCTTTTCTTATATTTTGATAGAGATGCCACGTAAAAGGAAATTATAATGATGTTGATAAGAAGCAGTTAGTGAATAACAAAATCGTTACTGCAAATTGATATAAATGTCGGTAAATTTAACAATTCAGTTACTGAATCGCACTACTGACTTGCAAATTAATTTAACGTTATGCAAACTGCTCAATGTCACCAGCAACCAGGCATTGCAATGCATTTCTTGTAACTTAATGTATGTATAAACTCTTATCTCATGGCGTTCCATTAACGTGTGTATCGAAACATTTTATGGCATTTTAGTGCACTACAGACAACAGGAAAAATGAAAAACTTACATATATACAGATGCACAGAAACAGGTAAAAACCATGATGGTGACAAGCATGAAAATAGAGAACAAATTAGATGTAAGATTTAGATAACTCCGAGAATCCTTGGCAACTGTTAAGTGGTGTACCGTACGAGTATTACAACAAACACAACAACTACAAAACAATGGGTGGGAGAGCAAAAGAATCTAAAGAAAGCTTTTATTTTGACTGTTTGTCTACCAATAATAACAGTAAATGTTAAAATCTATTTTATGAGTATTTGAAAATTGTAGCACACTTGTGGGCAAATGTAGGCGAAATGTTGTTAACATTAAAATGTACAAGCAACTAATGACGTCATTAGACGATATTTATGTTGCTGCTACTGCTGCACCAGCTTTTTAGCATGAAATCGATGAAGGTTTTCCAAATACATACATACATACGTGTACATATGTACCTACATATATTCATACATATGTATGTAAGGGAAATAAATGTTGGTTTGTTTTAATTTTATAAGCCTGCTTTTTAACATTTATTTCTAGTTGGTGTTATTGTTACAAATTACATTCTGCTTATTGTCGTCGCTGCAGTTTTTATTACTTTTTTTTGTTTGTTTTTGGTACTTTTGTCTAGTTCACGTAGTTATTATGCTTTTCTTATGTGACTACGAATTGCATTTATTATCTGAAGTATATTATATTCACACGTTTGCTTTTCTTTTTATATTGGCATTGACCCAGTTAATGCCGTTTAATGTTTTCTTTTTTTTTTTTTTATTTACAGAAGCAGTTTTTCTATTGTTTATTGCTTATACATGTGTACATCCATACAGACATACATACATACATATATGTAAATGTATGTATACAGTTGCATAGTTAATTTCACTATATGTTTAGGCAGTTCTAGGTTTTCTATGTCAGCTTTAAATAATTAAGTTTCTATTGATTGGCTGATTTATTTTCAAGTCAGAGTATGTGTGAGCAGATAGTTGCCCCCATCCTTAAGAATTGAATTTATTTTAAAAATAACTAAAAATTATTTAGTGATAATTTTAGTGGGATGTACTTCAGTGGAAGTAAATTAAACATCCCAGAGGAAAACAGCGGAAGTAAACAATAACAACGAAAATGTCGAAACATTTGTTTTATTTAGTTACATATATTTGGGGCAAGACTGTAGTCAAATTCTGTAATTTTGTATTCCGATCTGTTTTCTAATTTTGTTTTCGTTGTTATCTATTTTGGTTTTATCTCATCAGCAGCATCAGCACCGTAATGTTAATTTTTGTTATCCTCAAAAATTTCTGTTTTAGGCTGATTTCAAGTCAGAAACACCGACTATTTGAAGTTTACAATAAAAAAAAAATAAATACTTTTATTCGAGTTCTCCTTTTTGTTTTAGTCAAATACTTGTATTTTCGGCAGTTACTCTTTTTCTTAAATAATAAAACTGTTTTGATCTTTAACTAACAAAAATTCTAAAGTACTTCTTTTTGTAAAATGCTGAAGCTTCTAAATTTATGGCAAAAGCCTAAAACTATTGTTATCGAAAGCAAAACTGAATATATGTCAAATGTTTTGCAAAAGTTCAATGACGTCTTTAAAATGTAAGTGAAGTGTGAGTATTGGTTAAAGAATTAAAAAAAAAAACATGAAATATCGAGCGCCAGGACTCGTAACGTGCAGAAGTGGAGGCGGGTAAGAATTGAGCAAAAAACTTTAATGCAAAGTTTTCGTAAATTATATTCGCTTAAATTTGGTGTAAAAAAATTACTAAACTTCATCAAATCGTGCAACAGAGGATACTGCAACTTTAACAGGAGATTTTTTTATCATAAATCTATTTTTCTTACGATATATCTTAATGATAATGTCAAAAATAACGATCTGCCAAACAATGTATTGCACTTCTTAAAATATTTGCCTTACAAAAAAAAAACCCCCATCGCATTAAACGTCAATCAATTTATTTCAACTTCTTTTTTTCTATTACAGTTTCCTTACCAACTATAGTTGGTTTGTTTATTTAGTTTCTGGTCTTCTGATTCTATGCAGCATTATTTATTATGTTTATGATTGCAAAAAGCACATAGACGTAAGAAGACGTAGAGCAAACCTTCAAAGATCCAATGAAAGGTATACTAAATAGTTATGAAAATTAACAAAATGCTCTTGGTACCAACTGCAAATTCAATCCATAAAAATATTCTTTTCAGAGTTCCGCAACGACGACGTCCTGGCGCTGTATATCGTGATCACGAAATATTTCGCAATGCACTTAAGACTGTCCATCAGTATATTGGATCGAGTGAAAAACAGGGCGCCAAAGTTAAATCATATGTTTTGAGAAAGACTCGCAGCGGACTAATTTATGGAAGCTTCAGTGACAATGAAGAAAATTAATGGCGCCCAAAGTGTTTAGAAATTCGTTAGAAAGAAATTGAATTCATAGTTTGTTCAGAAATTAGAACAGTTTGTTGAAAAATTTAATATTCAACATATGTATACACATACATATATACATACAATACATAGTTCATACAAAATATACATACATATATACATATGCATATATTTTAAATATATAACATTTTATTCAAAACGAAAAATAAATTTAACAATAATTATAAAAGCATAAATTTTGTTTTAATTTAATCAACAAGAACGAAAGTAAGATTTTGAAATAGACTGTGTCATTTGACATCAAGTACAATTCCCAAACATTTTTAATAAAACATTAAACTTTGCAAATTTTTCTTTTGAATCAAAATTCATAATGATCTCCAAGAGGTTTGAGCTTAACATTTAAATTCTAGTTGATGATCTTCAAACGGAGATTTGTAAATTTATTGTTAACTTGTATTTTCAAGTTTGAAATAAAAGTAATACAACAATATGAAACTTATAATAAGGTGAGTTTACATGGTATTAACACTTTGTAGAATCAAAATATTATGAAATTCTCTTTGTGTATAAGAAGAGAGAAGAAAAGTCTGTTGCAGGTATTGTTTTATGTTTACACGGATAATATTAATTAAATCAAAAGTCTGCGCTAAAAAAATAGCTGGTGGTTAGACCTCTACATAATTTACAAAAACCGCATCCATTTCTTTTTGTAATTATTGTATAGAAATGATTCCACCTTCAATATATACTCTTAAAGCTGTCAATGTTTACTTAAAAAGACACATCTGATAAAATGAGTATATTTAATTCTCTAAAATGGTTTAGAAAATAAGCATTTATCGAACGCTTGTCAGATTTTTTATCCGTATTCTCTCTTACTCATAACAATTTGCGTTTACATGATAAGATTTTTTTTCAATTTTTGACATACCGATATACATGTATTACCATGTAATTAGTACAACAAATAAAAAAAAAACTTTGTTGCGGCAACACTATTTCGTTAATATCAATTTTGTTCAATTTTCCAATTGAAGTAAACTACCAGGAGCCCCGAATACCAAAAAAAAAATAGCAAGTAACTTTTTCCAGTTTTTTTGTTTGAGGCTCCCTGTTGGTATTAACTTGATCCCCTAAGGTATGCTATAGTTTTATTAATATACAGTGATGCCATAAAGGATTTTTAATATTATATCTAGGGAAATATAAAGGGGATTATTTTTTAAAATAACTATTTGCGATATTGAAAAAGAATAATAGAATTTCTATCATTCTTGAGTCGTAGCTTCTTTTTAATCTATTTTTATCCACAATAAAGAAAGTTGAATGGGGCTATTTTAATATTTAGGGTATAATTGTAACGAAGAAGTAGATTTAGGCATACGTACTAGATTTCTCATATCTCATTTGAGAATATCACATTGTCATTATCAAATTAAATGCAAATGTTGAGCTTAAGCACACGTTCGCATTGTAAAAAGCATGCGAAAATTACAGCAGAGCCATCGAATAATTAAAAAAAAAAATAATTTTGAAATTTTGTATCTTTTTTACTTTTCTTTAATCTCCTGTAGTGCTTATAGGTGGTGTCACTTTACAACAGCTTTGTTCAACACCAAATATCAGAACTACTCGACTGCCGTATGAGGAGAAGTACTTTTTAAACTTTACTCAGAAAAAACTTGATAATCTGTTGCTATAACCAGCGTTGTCAACTTTGAAATTTCAAAAGGCACCAAAATGGAGAAAAAAACGCACCATTTAACAAAAAACGCACCAAGTTCATATTTTTTTTATTGAAAATTTTTATTGAATTAATTTTGCGTCTTTACAACATTTAACTTTAGTCCAAAATGCTAATGTTGATATAATATTGTGCCAATGCATGAAGTGAATCATTCTCCACACTTTTTCAATGCTAGATAAGGTTTCGACATCGAATTCAAATTGTACTGCTAATGGCATGATATCATATTTGCAATGGGATAAAACATTTTGTACAATGCTGGTTGTTGATGTCGGTTGTAGCTAAATGGGCTTAAAGCTGCAATGTGTTTCCGTGTTCCAGCATGCCGAACAAGGTTGGATATTTAAGGTTGATATCGCATTTGCAATGAAAACATCTTGCTTTTGTGTTAATATTTGGTCAAGGCCGAATCCATTGCTTAAACTCAAATTGTGATTCGCAAATCCTTTTGTATTTCGCTTATGATCTCCTTTTTTAGACTCCATTCTTGACGCTAACTTTAAATATTTCTTTTAGTAAATATAAATTTTATTAGTTTTAGTGTTACAATCCTTTATATAAACTTTTAAGCATTTTATAAAAAACGAACAATGATCGCAAGTCTCAAGAATACTTTGTTTTTGCTAAACTCTGTAACAGACTTGAAAACAACTTTTACGACAAAAAAAAAATTAAGTACTCTGAAAATCTAAAAGGGACAACAAATTTCTTATAATGAAATGTTACAAATTATCTATAACAACAAGACGGTTTAACGGTTTTTGTGAATGTGTTTTGGCACCTCTTAAACATCATTAATGGTTGCTCTTATTATGGTCTGTAAAATTTAATGTAAAAATTGTACACAAATTGAATGAAATGGTATTGAAACAGTTGTATTTTTTGTACAAAATTCTTTTTTCTCATACTGAAACAAAAAATTGTGTTTAATATGATTTGGAGCCACCCAAAATTAAAAAAAACGCACCAAAATTAAAGAAAAAGCGCACCACGTACCAACTCAGATATTTTTCGCACAAAACATTTAGAGAAGCACCAAAAAAGGTGCCAAACGCACCAAGTTGACAACGCTGGCTATAACCCAACATCAAACTTCTAAACCAAACAATACATACGTCCGAATTACCTTACATTACAATCCGTTGGTTCTGTCATTAGCACAGTAGTATTTTTTGTGCTTATCAGTGCGATGTTAAGAAGTTCAAGTCCTGGCGATGCTAAATGAGTGTTCAGTACTCAGCGGAGAATTTCAAATTTTATTATGTTTTGTATATTCTAAATATTGATGAAACTTTTGATGGCGCAACTCAAATTTAAAAAATTGCCAACAAGATAACAAATGAAGATATGAAAACTCCACTTGGAAAGAACATAAGTTCAAAGTTAACTTTGAAAATTTAAATTAAATTTTGAAATTTGAAAAATCGAAACTGGACTTCTTATGCTCCAGCCTTAATAAAAGTGGTAGAGCTCTAATATTTCATGTGAACTAAGCTATCCTATCCGGCTATCAATTAACTAACAGGATATAAAATATAATAATTTCTTAACAACAACATGACTTCTTAGAAATTGATTTTTTGCATTGATTTTTTCAACTAATTTAAGAAGATACAAAAAAAAAAAAAAATAAAACAGATATTTGCCAAGAACACTTGCCATCAAGAGTCAAATAGTAGATGTCATCGCATATTACAAAAGCAAACAAAATTACAGAAACAAGCAAAAGTGTCCATGAGGCCGTGACGTCTTTCAACATTACAAAATTTGTTTGACATCATGTTGCAACACGAACAAGAAAACATTTAAGAATGCTTAAGAAAATTAATCTATTTTGTTATAATTTTTTTCACAATTTCATAAATTTGTTTATGGACCAATGAGCAGGCGCCAAATGTACGAAAATCGCCTTAAAAGCACATGCTGAGAGAGTAAAAGATAATGCGTATGAGAATATGAAACAACAAAAAATTAATGAGTTTAACTTGAATAGTTTACCAACAACAACCTGTGAAAAAAATATGACAACATTAAAAGAGAAGAAAAGCAGCTAATAAAAGCTTTTATCCAACATGTTTTTTGTCAGTTAGCCAGGCCAACAAATATTGTATTTTTTTCTTCTTCTTTCAATGTGAACAATACAAAATGTTCATACAAAACAGTTGATGTGCAGATTTTATGCGGTAAAGTTGGTCTAAAGTGCCTAAGTGACGAAGCCGTTGAAGACAACGACGACGAGTGCGGTGTTCAAAAATTGTGTTGTTAGAGAGTGTGTGTGTTTGGAAATCAACAACAACAACAACAACAAAAATAAAAGTGAATGGATAAAGATATAAATAATACAAAAATATTTATTTTTGTATAAAAAAAGTTTCATCAACAACAACTCAATATGTATGTTTATCGATAAATATATACACACATACATACAAGTACATATGAATATGAAAGAAAAGTTTAATAAAACCCAGATAATTCATATAAAATAATCAATTTATTTAATTTAATAGTTAATTTTAAATTAACAAAAAAAAAAGGTGATTTCAACATAAGAAATATTTTTCTTTTAATGTTTGCAAAAAACAAATTATTTGTTTCCCATTTATGTGCACAATTAATAAAAGTATACAAAAAAATTTATTTTCTATCTGCAACAAAAAAAAAAAAAACAACAAAAAAAAAACGACAACACCCACCCAGTCAGACGCCAGCAAATGGGGAAAGAAAATCCGAAATGAAAACAAAAATACAAACAGACAACAACATGGCCTTTTAGCCAAATCCAATTTAAATCAATTCCAAAACAACACTAACAACAAATTACACATACAAGTATTTTTATTACAAAATTACACTTAAATTTAGGAAGATAGAAAAATATAATTAAAAACAAAAAAAAACAATTAATTAAAATATTTTTACTGCGTACGTACATACAAACATGTATACATACATGCATACTGCTAACAAAAACTTAACAGATTCTCTTTAACAGAAGTGTAACGTGCGCATGTGGGTGTTTTATAATAAGAAGCACGTGAAACTACCCCAAAAACAAATTAACTACAAATAATCGGAAAAATAATGGAAAAAAAGATACACATACATTTTAGCTACTCGTACAAATGTATCTATTTTTATCTTATTGTTATTTTATTTGTTGTTAAATAACAACAATAACTCAAACAAACAAACAAAAAAGAATATTAACAAGAAATATTTATCTTGTACATAAAACATCGAATATTACATTTTATCTTCAATCAATCTTTTTAACGATCCAATTCATTTCAAAAATTGTGTTTGAATTACACCGAAAAAAATTATTGCTAAACAAAATTTTCGAAAGGAAGATTGTAGAAAGATATATAAGATTTTTGAAAAATTTAAACTCGTTTGTAAATAAATTGTCGTATGAAAGTGTACATCGGGAAAAGAAAATCTTACACCATATCAAAGAAGTAAAAAATAAGACAATAGGTTTCTTGTGGACACCAGAGTAAAAGGAGGAAATTATTTCATTTATGCCAAAGTCTTTCCAGTGTTTTTTTTTCATCGAAATAATAACATTTTCTTACAATGATAACCTCGTTTCATCGCTAGCACAAAGCCATTTTTAAAAAAATATTGTGAAACAGGAAAAACCGCAGAACAACCGGAACATCATGTTATTTTTTTTTATTTAATCAATTAGAACAAAAAGAATCATTTAAAACAAAAATTTGTGTGAGAAAGTGCTGCTGATAAAATTATAACAAGTTACGATTTTTTATATTCTAAATAATGTAAAATTTTCATAAGTTTATTAATGAAAATAAAGAGCACTTGACAGCAAGAATAGCGTTCAATATTCCAAATTTTTTTTTAAATTTCGTTTTGGCAATTAAACTTAAATTCGAAAATTTAGACCAGATTTCGACAATTTTTATCTTTTTTTACGAAATTCCTAAGTTAATATCGAAAACTAAAACTTAGTCTCGAAAATTAAAACTGAAGTTCGAAATTCCGAAATTAATTTCGAAAGTTCGAAACTTTACTTTTAATGTACTATCACTAAAAGAAGTTGAAAAGCTCTGAATTTTTGTGTGAACTACCCTTTTGTACAGCAGCATCAATTAGCAATACAGAAGATATCAAAATTTAAAAAAATTTAATATGTTGGCAATTTTTAATGGAAAAAATACAAAAAAAAAATATTTTATCTTTTCCAATTAATGCACTGAAATAGATTAATTATTTGTAAGAATTATTTTACAATTTGTTTTGGCATTTAACATTTTTGTAAAATAACGTTCACATCTAATGAGTGTAACTTTTCATTTTTCCATATTTCCTATCGAAAAAATTCTGAAATTCGCATTTAAAATTTGTCAAGAGGATTAAATAAGTAGATATTAAACACCGCTCTGGCTGTTCATATCATCACAAGGTTTATTAACGAAAATAAATTGCTTTTGAGAAGAATTTCAGCGTTTAATATACGAAATTCTTAAATTACCTTAGGAAATTTTATTTAAATTTTGAAAATTTTAATTATATTTCGAAAATTCGAACTAAATTTCGGAAGATTGTTTTCTCATGCACCATCGCAAAAAAAGTCAATAACTGTCAATTTTGGTATAGCTTTTGAAGTTTTTAATTTTGTAATAAACTTTTGTAATTTTCTAGGCCGGCCAGAAAAAGACAAACAAATTTTTTTTATATATTTTAAGTCTTCCGTATTGTTAATCGATGTCTCTAGTATCAATTTACATTAATTTAGGAAACATATCTTTTATTATCGTAAGCAACTCCGCACAAACCATCATCGCATTACAGTTTTCGTGGTGTTGAGGTATAAAAACCATAAATTGAATTCTTGTGTATTTCTTTAGTAACCAGCCATTCGCCACAATATACGAGTATGACTTGGTCGTATAATTAATACTTTTAATTTAAAATAATTATGTTCATACGCCCCATATGACAATTACCATGGCTAAAAACTCAAACATAAAAATTTACAAACTCATACACATACACAAATTCTTACTCGTAAATTTGTGTAAAATAAGGGACAAGTAAAAGGGTCGATCGGTCGGTTGGTTGAATGTATAAATAAATTATATTTAAATAATGTCGCCATATGCTTCTCGATAATAAAAATTAAAAATTTTTCTTTTCTTTTCTTTTCTCATACAAACCACTTTTTTTGTATTTGTTGTTGTTAAAAATGAATTATTCAAGGCAAAATACTTATTTTAAACTGTCAGTTTGTTAAAGGCAGTTAAATGTGTGCGTATGCCACACGTGTATATGCGTGTAAATAAAGACACATGCACACCCCCCGTAGTAAGGAAATATCACGTGTCTTTACAAAATGTTAATAATGCAGCTGCAACAGTTCAATTTATAATTAAGGAGAGTATTTTAGACAAAAAATATTTTATATATAATTAACCAAGACGATCGGCGACTATACGCCGTCACTTACCTCTCCTCCATACCATCACCATTGACTTTATTTGGCACAAAGACTGCGCCCGCTTAAAAACATTTCTTCTGCTGCCGCCGCCAACGAAAGTGTGTCAGCTTGTTCCAATCTGCTGACAATAAGAAAACGTAAATGAAATGGGAAAAGTAAAAGTGAATAATTATAGATATGGAAAAACCAAAAAATTTTAAAAAATTATATGCATTTCATAATAAGGAAAGTTAGAATTTTGTGATATAATTTAATAAATTTTATGTTTCGAAAAGGCGGGTTATTAGAAAATTTCATTTAAAAAAACTTTTTAAAATGATCTCGACACTTTGCAGGAAAAGTACATAGTTTTGAAAATACTTCTTTTAAAACGGATATTTTTAAAGCACTTTTGAGGAAGACATTTTTTTAAAACGACACTTTTGATAAAACCGACTTTTTAGAATAGTTACTTTTTTAAAGATTTTCTTTTTAGAAAATGTAACTTTTAGAAAAGGCAATTTGAAGAACAGGTACTTTCTTAAAAAAAGTACTAAGAAAATATTTTTTTTTAGAAAAGGAATTTTTCAGAAAGGTACTTTTGACACACTCTTACAAATAGGTACTTTATGAAATCGGTACTTTTTATAAAAGGTACTTTGTAGAAAAGGTACTACATATATATTTAGTAAAGTTACTTTTTATAAATCGGTACTTTATAGAAAACCTATTTTTTAGAACAAGTACTTTTAAGAAAATTTATTTTTTTAGAAAATGTAGTTTTTAGAAAATTTACTTTTATAAAAATTCATATTTTGGAAAAGTTACTCTTTAGAAAAAGCATTTTAAGGAGAAGTTACTTTCAAGATACTTTTACAAATAGGATTCTAATAAAATAGGTGCTTTTTATAAAAGGTATTTTCTTAAATTTGTACTTTATATTGGGAAAAGATACTTTTTAGAATAAAGATACTTTTAGAAAAACTACTTTCCATAAAAGTTTCTGAAAGATAAATTTCAATGGTTAATTTCGTTCTGCTCGTCTATCATGTACCACTCCCATTTTATCACTCTATTTCAAGTACGTAGAAAAGAATTGATACGAAATTTCTCACGGGTTAATACTTTATCACTTTTGTTTGAAGCAAATATTTATAGCTTTAACTAGAAATATAAAGAACGGAATAAAATCAATTTTCCCATAAAAAATTTTTTCACATTAAGCCAACTGTGTATAAGTTTAGACAAATTTAGTTCTTTCCATAAATATTTCCTTTAATTATTTAATATATTTTTGCACGCTTTCACCGCCCCGTCTATGTTAAATATTTTATGCAAACAGAACTCACCTTGTTTAATTAAATGCCATGAATTTCTTTTTTTTTTACTTCAATAAATTTAATTCGTCTTAGAATTTTCCATTGAAGGTGTGGCAGCAAAACATTCAACTTTCAATTTATTGCCGAAAATTGCGTTTTAACTAATATAAAAATAAAAGGCAAAAAGATGATAAGTAATAAAAATTTATGAATAAGAAATTGCTCCCTTAACATAAATTGTAAAGAATAAAAAATTAACAAACAAATGAAATGATTAAATTTCTCGTCTAATGTGAAAATCTGTATTAAGGGAATTAGTTATTTGTAGCAGTAGTGTACGAGTATGTATGTGTAACTAAGTTTGTGTATATCTGTATGCTTTTTTTATACAACAAGGTTAAAATTTCATCCCTTTGAGATATAAAAGAAAAAGAAAATGGAAAATAGCCAAACTTGAGGATGTTTATCATTCTTTTATTTTAATATGAAATGTTTAACCACAAACAGAATTTCTTTTTGAAAACAAAAAAACACACACCCACAATACAAACTTAATAAATAATAAAGATTTTCCGGGTTTTTTGTTGTGAGCTTTTGTTGCTGTTATTTTGCCGCAGATGCTTGCTTATACGTAAATGAAATGAAGGACTTTTCTTTTAACCACTTCAATGCAATGGGTCCTTGTGGATTTAAGAATTTATTTTGTGGAATTTCAATTACGCAGCATGTAAAATGGAACAAAAAGCTAAAAGGGGGGGTTTTGGAGAAGTTGTACTTAATGAAAAATTATTTTATATACAAATAAATGTCTAGACCGATATCAAGCAAAATTTCTGTTCAAATCGCACTGAAGGCGATCGATCAATCGATCTCGAACGGCGTAATTTAACATTGCCTTTACTTATTTATTAAATTATTAATTCTTAATTGTCCAAACAATTTCTGGTTATTTTCCCACCACTGATGAACAAACTTCTGAGTCTACTTTGTAATTTAACGCATTGTTGTGGCATTTTATTTTAAGCTAGTTCACGTTATTTTTATAGTTGAAAGTGTTGCACTTTTCAACTGACTATGATCCTGTTATAAAGCAATGTCTGGCCCCGAAGCTGAACTTATATTTTATATAATTCCGAAAACTTTTCTAAGGTTTAAAAACGGGACAAATCGGTACTTTTGGTACTTTATGTTTTGTTTACTAATTTCTTTTATCTTAACTTACAATGTACTTTCTAGGGGTAAAATAAAGAATAGAAATTATTGGTACTTTTTATTTTGTTTCAAAAAACTGTTTCTTGGTGGCCAATAAATATATATTTTTTATACAAGCTGACGTCCTATAATTTTGAATATTAAAGCACATATTTTAAATAATCTTGAAATTATCATTCACGTCAAACTTTGTGCTTTGCCGACTTTCAAAACTTATAGTAGAATTTTATGAGAAATGTGTTTTTGAAGAGAGGACGAAAGACTTAGAGGGCTTAAAAGTTCGACAAACATTTTATATTCGATTTTTGCAGAACAACACTCTATCGTAACTCATGAAAAGAGAACTCTACTATTTATTCTTGTATATTGTAAATTATTTACATAATTTATAACAAATTATCAATAGTATGTATGTGTATTTTTAGTAGTAGTAATGCTGCATATGAGTTTGTGTAAATTTTACACAAAAAGTTATTACAATACACCTACACAAGAAGTTTATAGCATAAATGTACTAG
Organism: Lypha dubia; assembly: GCA_947311025.1. Classification (NCBI taxonomy): domain Eukaryota; kingdom Metazoa; phylum Arthropoda; class Insecta; order Diptera; family Tachinidae; genus Lypha; species Lypha dubia. Next base: position 97,004,021 of record OX371263.1, on the reverse strand, counting down.
TGTATATGAATACATAAATAAATACAGAATTATGTACCTTGCAGTTCGGAAAACATGTTTTTTTTTTTGTCAGTCAATTGCTGTAGTATTTGGTTAATTGGTTACTTCTTGTTAGAGTTACGAACTCTAAAACATTTTTGATACCAAAAGTAGTCGACTTTTGTGAGCCTTTTGCTAATGGGTTAATCAAAACTGTGTGATATGTCAATTTTATGGAATTTATAATAGATTCAGCTCACTTGTATGACTTTTACGATCTGTCGAACTGTGCAACAAAATGCACCGTTAGACTCCTTTTGCATACGCAAAGATTACTTTGCAAAGTCTTGAGTTTGTGCGAGAGAAGGGAAAGAAGAATGGGGGTGAGTACAGACTTTGATGTTCTCGCAAAGTTGCTTTGTTCTTCGTTCGTTGTTTATACATATTTGTATTTGGTTGCATTTTAATTTGACGATTCAACTAAAGAACAAAAAAATTGTCAAAGTAAACTTTGCGAGTGCAGAAGTGAAACAAATTTTAAAAGAAACTGAAAAAACTTTGTCAAAGTAAACTTTGCGTGTGCAAAAGGGGTCCGAATCGAATTTTAAAAACAAGTTTGCTATATTCGGTAGTGCCGAATCTGATATACCCTTCACCGACTTATATAAGAGTATTTATTTATATTTACTTTTTAATTTTTGCTGATTTTCATACCGAATCGTCTTGAGAAAAATTCTGATACCTCTGTTTAGGACCCAAGTCTCCAACTCCTCTGGTAGCTTCGGAAAATCTATTTTACGTACAGGAAGATGGACAGACGGATATTGGTCTTTTAACTTCCCTATCTATAATGAACCAGAATATATGAGTATTATTAAAATTAAACACGGAATGGCAAACCTGTAAATACGCTACCGTTTTTGTTGAAGGTTACAAAAAGATATAAACTGTTGTTGACTATAAATCTACACCCGAAGTATGAAATACGTTTTTTTCTGTACCGTAATACGTTTTACCAGTTAACGGGTAGCTTTAGCTGAAAGCAAAGCAATGCCATTCGTACATTTAAGAAATAAAATCTCTGTGTATAACTTTTCTTGTACTTTTAATATAAGAAATTTGTAGTGACAAACGAAAGTTGACATAAAGCGCATCTTTCTCATATAAGAAAATATTTGAATTAATATATTGCATATTGTTTGCTACCACCGAAACTACCGGGAAATTTAATGCATGAGGGCGGGTGCATATGTGTGCGTAATAAAACAATACATAACCTACATACATATAAATATAAATTTTAAATAAAAACTCAAATGACAATTATAACATACTTGACATAATAATATGCTGTCTATTACATGTTTTATAACCACAACAACAATAACAACAACAATAGCAACAAAAGGACAAGGAAACAAAAAGTGCAGCAGCAAATAACAACAACAACAACAACAAATATAATAGTTTATTTTTGATTGATAAAAATTAGACTAATGAATTAATAAAAAAATTCAAATTACTTGCAGCCATTCTAACATTTTAATTCTTCATGAGCTGGAAATGTAAATTTAAAATTTTCTAGATTTTACAAAAGTATTTATAACTAATTATTAAAACGACATAAAAACCCGATTATCCTTTAACAAAATCTTTGCACAAGCACACACATTTATTCGAGTGTGATGATGATAATGATGGTTTTATCCTTGAAAGTAATTTTCTATTTTCTAAAGCCAATCATGAAAAGAACATCGACAAGATTTTACAAATCGCATATACTAAATTCACATACTATATATAAACATATGTATAAGAGTATGTATTACTCATCATATGTGTTCGTTTATTTTTATTTTTTTTATACAAAAGTTTAGTGGATTTTAAGAAGGCATGTGCTATAGAAATGAAAGAAAACTAGAAAATCCAAAGGATTATTTTTATTCTATTGATTTTTAGTCAAAAATTTTCAATTTACATATTTTCTTGATTGTTTCCGTTTTTCAGTTTTTTTTTTTTTCTTTGTTTTGCCGAACATCTAAAAGAGCTGAAACGGAACGTGTCTTTGCATTTACAGAGTTTCAATCATTTTTAGAGTGGAGGTTAGTTTTCAGACTTCCGCATAACAAAAACCTTGCAAATAGAACATGATAGAAAAACTGAATGTATATTGACTTGAGTCACGAATCATTAAAACCAAAATACAAAAAAAAAAAGAAAGGATGCCAAGGAAACCTTGATATTTGATCTTGAAAATGTAATTTTCTTAATGAAAGGGTTAAATACAAACATACATACATTTTTAATAAGCAATAAATTAGTAAAAAAAAAAATACAGGGGATTTTTTCAAAATGTTTGGTTTTCAAACAACAAAAAATTATTAAATAAAAATTATTATTAAATAAAGCTTTCATTAATGCTTTCAATAATCAAACGTTTTGTACTGAACGTAAATAAATATATTCATTGAAAAAATGTATGCGTTTCTAAAATCACTCACTATTTTACAATAAATTATTGAATCAAGATCAATAAATATCGATCATTAACATTATATATAATTCATTTTTTCAGTGTGCGCATTGATTTTTTTTTATAAAATTTTCCTTACGAAATTTTTTTTCTTTCCAAATAAAGTTGTGTAGAAAATGTTTATAAAATTTTGCAATGGCACTTAGCAGTGACGTAATTCTCGTATGAAAGCTTCTCAAACGATCGCATAAAAAGTATGCTGTTAAACATACATACACTTAACCACACCGACTACTTACGAAAACAGTGTTATTCTGTTCTTTCATGTAAGTGGAAAATTAAATTAGTGTTCCTTTGAATATCAAACATATCTAATTTGTGAATATAAAGTTAGAAATTTACGGTTAAAATAATCACTTTGGACCAAAATTTAAATTTAGTTTCTTTTCGAGACTTTAATTCTAAAGGAAAACATGTTGAAAAAATTTTATGTTTCAACCAGTTATAGAGCTTTTGAATTTTTTCAAGCATACTTTTTTTTGCCTGACTTCTTTTACGTTTAACTTATTTACTTGCAACGTAGTAAAAAACAGACAATTGTGAAAAATGCCTTGAACCTTCGCAATGCCCGATAAATTTTTCATCATTTAAATTTCACACTCCCACTTTATTAACAAAAAAAATGTTTCAATTTAATAGAAGTCTATTTAAGATGCAATTTAAGAAATTATGTTTAATTGTAAAAAGTGTTTTCTTTAACTTTCCACAATCTTTTTATGACTTTAATAAATTTATTTCTCTCTAAAGTCATTGAACTTTTTCTATGAAAATATTTTTTTTTTTATATTTTTCGCATTGTAATAAAATTTATAACTGTGAACGAGTGTGTTCAGAAATTAGAGTACAGACAGTCAGATGCCAACAAGATTAGTGTTTGCAATTTTCATCACAAGTATTCGGGCAGACATTTAGTTTTTCAATAAATTGGCATCATAAGTATCTTGCAAAAGTCATAAAAGGTTAAATAAACAGTGGCTCTAATGGAGTGCATTAATATTGTGTCAGATATGTATTTGTACAATTTGGCTGGCGGTCTACAGAAAAGTTCTTATTACAGAAAGACAGAGACAGAGACAGAGACAGAGAGAGAGAAAGAAATAACGTAATCGCTTTATTTAATTTGTGGTCCTCACACTATTTCCCTCTACTAGTTTTAGTACAAAATTAGATGGTAAAAATTAACTCGGAATGTTTTCATAAAAACAGCAAGAGGAAAATGTTTCGCTAAAATGGAAGATAAAAATATTCATAAGTAGAAAAACGTTTTGTCTAAATTTTTTTCAACAAATAATTTAGTTAAAATATCGTGCTGACCAAAGCAATGAGTTGTGGGTATCAAGTATTTTTCGGGTACTAAATACTTAAAAAAAGTACGACTAGTTACTCAATAGTTTCACAGTTGTATTTTTATAAATTAATCCAACTAAAAAGCCTACGATCCAAAAGTATCGAGTAGTATTGAGTAACCAAAAAGAAAAATATTGACCAAATTTAAATAATTAAGAGTAGGGAAAATTAAATAGTTAATATTTCCAAAAAAAAAAATTCTGGCAGCTAAAAATTTTGATAAAAGTACATTTATTTAGACCCACAGTAACATCAAATTTTTTTTCATTGCGTTTTAGTGTGCAGCCAGAGTAAATTAATCAAAAAAAAATGTTAGGATTTTGTTATTTTTAAAACCCAAATAATTAATTACATTTTTGTCCTTTTGTAATTGCATTTGTTCTTTTAGAATTTAACATAACTTGAAAAAAATTTTCTATAAAACAACACAAAAGCCCATAAAAAATGGATTAAAAAGTTGACTAAAAAAGAATAATTTCTAGGCAAACTTTAATAAAAGACAAAAGTTTCGACTTAATGTTGAGACAAAACAAACCATTAATTGGTACAAAAAGGAAAAAAATACACGAAAACAATTTAAATTAAGATTCAAAGGATTCACGAAATATATACATTAATAGAATTTAAATATTTGCACACATACATACACATATTGCAACTTTAATGTAGAAAGGGCTTTACTCTTTTACCATTTCAATCGAAATATCACAAAAAAAACTGTACATAATTTCAGTTCAAAGGATGCTGTTTTTTACAGAAATTTTACAAAAGTTTTTTTAATGTTAGGAAGTACAAATTTCTTCTTTTAGAGGAAATTGTTTGCAATTACATATAAGAAAATATTTACTAAAAAAATTTGTTATGGGGCGCCATCTGCCTTGGCTAAAAGTTTTCCTACATTCCCGTATTTTCTCCTGTAAATCGCACTTTCTAAACTATTCATGTGATACGCCAAACAGCTTTTGTTGTCAGGAGTGCGCTGCACCGTGTTTCTTTAAATGTACATGTATTGTCTAGAATGACGGTTGTTGGATATCTATTGAGATTTGAATCAAACTATAAGAATAAGTTTAATAATATGCCCAGCGGCGGAAAGCAGCGCTACGGTAGAAGGCCTTATTCAGTCACAAATTTATTGTTAAATTACCTTTAGAAATGCAAAAACGTAGTAAAAACCAATGAAAGTGCCAAAATATCAACTCTACAAAATAGTGATTATTTTATTATGTTGAATTTCAAAGTTTTCTTTACATTTGATGACATCTTGTTGTTAACTATTTATTTATTTATTGATGTATACATACACATAAAAAAATCAAATTTTTAGAAGGGAGTAGGAGGCCTTGTATAAGGCCTTGTTGAGAAGGCAAGCGAACATGAGTACCGGATCTAAAAGAACCTCTAGGAAGGCCTTACGAAAGGCCTTATAAATGAAGGCCTCCAAAGTTCGCCGCTGCGTAGGAACTCTAACCAACCCACCCTACTACGCTATACCTTACCACATACTACCTACCAATTTCTTACAGTAATAAAGTTATTTTTTACTTAAATTTAATACATGTTTTCAATTTAGTGTAAAACAACAGAAAATATCGATATTTTCATTATTCAAAAATTTCATTTCAAAAGTCAGTTTTTATCTATTTTTTTTTTTCTAAATCTTTTTTTGTCCTTGAAACTTTGTGCTTCAAAGCAACATTTACATTTGTCAACTTTTTATCGCCAATTCCAGACAATTTTAATGTTTTCATTGTTGCTGTTGTTTTATTTCTTTCAATTGTTTTTTTTCTTTCGATGACAGTTACAGTTCATCGTGACTAATAAGTGGAAAAAATATGCTTTTGTAGTTTTTTTTAGATCATGCTGCTATTAGGGATGCAACTTACCAAAGAAATATACATATAAAACAATTCGGATGATATCAATATTGCTAAGAATGTTATTCAAATTGGGCATTTTCCTCCAAGTCCATAGTGATATAGAGAAATTTACTAGTAAAATTCAAACAGTTCGCGAATTATTAATTTAGAGCATATGCCTCTCAAACGCACAAAGACATAAAATTGTTTACAAGAAATATGTATATGAGTCGTTCGAATAAATACTAAATTCCCTCCTGGACTTCCTATTTTATTTATTGTGAGTGTAAGTGCGTGTGTGTGTGTGTGTGACTGCTTAATAGCAATAAAGTTAAAAAGAATATAAGAAGAACTTTGCATACTATTGAATTAATTGCTGAAAATTTCATTTCCCATTTCTAACAAACGACGGAGTTTTGACATTCTTGTGATTTCCCCCGTCCGTTCTTTTTTACGTCTTGTTTTATGCTGATAAAATTTTGCATTCTCTGTGCATTTTTTGGTGGATGTAAATTTTTAATTAAAAATATTTCTTTAGCTTGGTAATTTTTTTTATTTATTTGTTGTCGTTGTTTGCTAAGAAAGTTATCAAGTTTGTATGAAAAGTTTTTATGAACTGATGGTTGTTTTTAGCAAAAGACTTGAAGAAAAACAATTTCTTAAAAGTTAAAATGCTAGAGAGGAAATCTGTAAAATAATTGTCATAACAAATTTTGGAAGAATAGTATGTATGTATGTATGTCGTCTGGAATGTAAATTTAAATTAAATTAGCTTAAAAAATATATAGGGCCTCTACTTGTTGTGCTTTTTATATTTCACATGCGATTTTTACAAAGTAATTATTTTCATACTGCGGTTGAAAGACTAGTAATATTTTTAAATAAACTATCAAAAAAAATAGAAATGCAATACATGTAAATATCATAGAGCCTTTGCTTCAACAACTCGCAAGAAATATGGTAAACTTGCATACACACATACTCATGTTCCACATATCGCAATAAGACAAAAATATTTTTTGCCATATATGTTTCCATAAATATTTCTCCAATTCCAATATTTTTTGAAAATATGGTTAAAACAAAGCCAATAATATTCAACAGTTTCTTATATTTCATTTTGCCATATTTTTTAGAAAACTTTTATTGCAATCTTAATAGGACAAATATTATTTTAGCCATGTTTATGCTTATTCCTTAAACGAAAATATTTCTTGGGTAGTTAACTATATTTATCAAGGGTAGTTAAAACAAAGGCAATAAATAACACGTCCATAAATATATGTATGTGTTGCATTTTATTGGATTATTAGATTCCCATTTTTCATATTGGCATATATTTTCCTAAAACATTTTTAAATATTTTTCAATTTTCAAATTTTCCAATTTTTGATATGTATAAAATTAGGAGAATATTTCATATAATAAATTTATTAAAAAAATATTACATTGATATAAATTAATTTTTAGTCACTTATTATTAAAAAAAAAAAGGCAAACTCCCAGCGTTTGTTAGAAATAATTATTGAATTATGCAAAACATCTTAAACACGAAAAAAGAAGAATAAATTTAAATTCAAAATATTGTCCTTGAAGGTTTTACCTTTTGTCTCATATCGAATACAGTAAATTAAACAAAATAATGTTTAAGGCTTCCCGAAAAATTCCATGAGGCATGCAACATTTTATTTTCTTAATTAAAAATGCAATTTATGAAAACAGCAAAAGAAAACCCGTGAACCAAGCAACCAAAATATGAGTTGAAATTATTAAAACATACATATACGACCATATATACATGTATACGTATGTATATGCACACAAACACACACAAAAAATAAAAAAACTAATTACTACTTTGTTGTTTTTGTTTTATGCCGTTATTAACAAATGACCTTTAAAAATGAAATTAAAGAAGAGAAACCACAAAACTCATAAGAAATTTATAAGAAATAAACATGTGATTGAATTCTCAGCACGTATTTAAAATATAATACGTTTTATATGCAGGTAATCATATATTGCATGTACATGCATGCATGTGCATGCTAAACTAAATTTCTTATTAATAAGGACTTTAGTACGCAAATATATAAAGAAGGATATCGATTAATTGTTTAAGCGATATTTTTCTAGTTCTATTAAAATCGAAAAAGTGAGGCCAAAATAATTTATTTGAAAAAAAAAATACTTAGATAGAAACAGATACAACCGTATTAAGTGGATGGGGATGTTTGCTGCCAGCCACAATCGAACCAAACAATTTAGTTCAGTTTCGTGCTGAATTGAATAAGTGACGACTAACTAACTAAACGACAAAGTTAGCAAATATATTTCCAGATGATGTATTAGTTATGAATGATATTTTATAAGGATTTTCAGTTACAACAACACTAAATCATTGCTATGTGACAGCCCGACAGATCTGATGTACACTATATCACCATTTATGAAATAATTTTACTAAAGTCTACACAGTAAATGAACTACTGATGGTAGTAAATGATTTGAAATCTAAAATTCTCATACTAAAATTAAAAGTTATAAAATTTCATGTCCTGGCACTAGAGGGTTTATCAATTCACATTTGTGGCCCCACTTTTCGATGAAAAACAGTTTTCAAAAAGACAATTTATTTAAAATGCATGTAACGCATAAACTCTGTCGAATCTAAATTATTTGTGTTACAAGTTAAGTGTGGCAATAAAAAACTGTTGTAACTGATATCGATTGCATTTGAGACTTTTGTTTTATATCTTCTTAAGCTCAATTACGAGTATAAATAAAAATACCTGACACTTTCATAATAACTTTGATGATTGATTGACAAATATATGAATGTATTTGTGTGAGTAGATTAACAACAACTTCCTCCTTATAAGAAGTTAAAAGTGCAATCTTGTGTGGAAAAAAATAAGAAGTACCAAGGGAGCCGAAATATACACTATATGGAACTTTTAAGTTTTAGTTTGTTTTTTTTTCAAACGGCAGCTAGTTTTTTACGCATTATCGCAAATTTTGATTTATTTGCGTACGAACTTCTTTTTCAATAAAAGTACTTTTATGAAGGTACTTTTTACAAAAGTACTCTTTTTTGTAATAGAAAATATACTTATTATGCAAAGTAATTTTTATTACTTCTTATATAAGATACTTTTAATTAAAGATTCTTTTTATAACAGGTACTTTTTCTAAAAGATTATTTTTTACAAAAGTTAATTTTTTATAAAAGATATTTCATGTAAAAGGTTCTTTTTATAAAATGTACTTTTTATTAAACGTTTTTTTTTGTATAAAAATGGTACTTCTTAAAAAAAGTACTTTTTTGTATAAAGGTACTCTTTATAAAAGGTACCTCTTATCACAGGTACTTTTTATAAACGGGCCATTTTATAAAAGCTACACAGAGCCAATACTGCCTAATAGAATCAAGAAGATTTTCTCTATGAAACGTTTTTAGGCAAAGGGGTATCCCAGCAGAAAGAAGCGAAGATTTTTCCGATGAGATTCGTCATTATTTTTATATGGTAAATCTTTTAATTTTAACAAGAAGGAAAATACATAAAATCAAAAAGAAAACTTGTTATTCACAATTTTTTTTACCCTATTTCCGTTATATTTGGCACCAAAAAAACAATCCATAGAGAAAAACTTTTTGATTCTATTAGGTTTTCATATGAATTGTATAAAAAAGGTATTCCTTATTGATTTCATTAGGTTCCTGTATGATCATGTGTAAATCATCTTCTTAAACTGGCTGCTAACATGAAGCAAGGTGTAGTAGTGAGGTGATTAGAGCGTCTATTTATGAAACCGAAGCTCCTTGGTTCGAGTCCCAACAGCATACATGGGACTTTTTCATTGGCATTATTTTAAACTTATAAATTAAAATACAAACCAAGCTATGTACATATATTTAATACATACACATACACACATATACATATATGTAAATAAATATGTGAAATAATATTGACGTTTAATACTGATAATGCTTTTGAAAAACTTTAGCATTGATTATTTGTAATGCTTTTACTTTTTAAATAATGAAATTATTTCATTGAAAAGCATTAGCATTGTTCAAAAAATGTATAATGCTAAAAATTTAATTGGCATTGTTTATAAGTCAATGCCAACGAAATCGACAATTAATTAGTCAATTTATTTAATTACTCCCATGTATGCCCAACAGACGTAAATTTTATAAAAATATTTTCAGCACCTCTCATCCGGATAATACAACTTCATGTTCTAAATAAGCATTCCGGACGTACCATGACGTTCTGATGACATCAAATTTGTATTTCCTAACATCACACAGAGAAAACAGTGCCTAATAAATAACTAATAAAATAGAACAAAATTAATAAGAATACCTAATAAAAACCATAAGTTTCCTTCTTGATTTTTTCAAAAAGGTTTTCCTTGAAAAAAATCCGTAGAGATATCTTATTAATTTTGTTCTATTTTAATAGGTATTTATTAGGCACTGTTTTCTCTGTGTACCTTTTCTAATTTTTTTATAGGGTTAACTTTTTATAAAAGGCACTTTTAATAAATGGTAACTTTTCATTGTCAATTTTATCTTTGACCTTCATAAATTTTCAGCATCATAAAACATTATTTAATGAAAATTATGTTCTATTATATACAACCTTATAACTTACTTATTACGACATTTTCTGTCATTTTGCAGCAACTAGTTTGTATAAATTGCATTCTTAGCAACTTCCTAAATAAATCTCTATGGAAAAAAAAATAAAAGTCCAGGAATAGAAAACCTTGAAGTTCATTTTGTATTTCTGACAACATCAACATACCATTAGTTGTTGTTGGTGTTGCTTCAAGCTGGCGGGCGTCATCTACTAGATAAAATTTACGTAAAGAAACAATGTTAAACAACACAAAAGCGGAAGAGTAGAATGCAACTATGTGTGATAGAAAATGTACATGTTAAATACGTCATGGTCAAAAGCGGGGCGATACACAACGTCAATTAAATAAAAAGAAAACTAAAACAATCAATAAATATTTTGATAAACAAGACTTATAAGCCAAATTGAGTAAAAAGTTAAATGGAAAGAATTCAGATCCAATTTCAAATAAATCGTTTTAAATAAAAACTGTAAATAAATATCAGTTAATTGTCTGAAAACAACTTAAAGTGGTAGAAGTGGATAAATGAAATCTTTTCGAATCATAGAAAATTATCTGTAATTGATGTCATTCTGACTTTTATTTCGTGATCACTTTTTTATCTCGAAAATTAAGTACATTACAAAATATCTATAAAAAATATTATATTTAAACCCGAATACTTTGCATTTTGTATTTATTTTACCTAAAGGACATTTAAAACAATTTAAATAAGTTTCCAAATTAGTGAAATCATTTCAAATGTTTGCAACACACCCTTAATGTCATTTAATTTGAACGTTGCGTTGGTAAAAAAAAATTCTTCATGAAATTTTCTCCTAACCTTTGCTTTTTATTAAGTATTCACTAATTTTAAGTGTGCGTAATTATATTTATAAAAGTTTCATAAAAATCTGTATGTACTTAATCCTTTTTTGTAATAAAAAGGAAAGCAGTATTATATTTATATAAAGATTTTTATTTTTATATTATTATTATTAGGATTAAACGTAATTATTATTCGAACTTATATTGATGTACATATGAAAAGTAATGTTATCAGGCTCAAGTTCACTTTTATTGAATTAATGAAAATTCAAAATTACTAAGAGTTTTTTATGTTGAAAAATATTATTATTTATATCCAATCAGTTTTTAGCAGAACGTATCAGTACTGATTTCAAGGCCGCTACACCTCTTATGAGCGTTCAATTGTCCATCCTTACAATTTTCGTAAAGTGGATACTAAAAGTGAACTTGAGCCTGATAATATTACTTTTCATATAAAGATTTTTAGTTCGACAACATACCTGACACAGTGCTAGCTAGCTCTGCTTAGTGCTGCACAGTATGTATTTTATTTATAATTGAGCCGTTTATTTTGAAAGTGGCATAAGTCACTTTTTTTTTGTTGATTGCAAATTTTTTACAAATGAAAAGATACCGTTCAATTTTATTTAGTGCTGCCATTAACTCGATATTTTTGAATAAGTGTCTTATGCCACTTTCAAAATAAACGGTTCAATTAACACTGTACAACACAAGAAATTTTATTTTTTAGATTATTCTAGTAGAAGGCACAAAAAAAGATGTACATGTGTAGGGACAGTTTAAATCTACGTCTCTTGCTATAGAAGATAACTCTTTTTCGGCATGGAAGTCTTGCACTCCTTATGTTTATATATAAGATGTGTTTATCATTTTTACATGCACATCATGAAGAGAAACATTTTTTGCCTTTGATTCATTTTTTAAATGCAAACAATATATATTTGCTATGAAATGCTACCATAAATTTTCAATGATACAAAAGCTCCAAACTCAACTTAAATACCACAAATCATTTAAAGCTTCAAATATAATTAAGAGCTAATATCCAATAATTAGTTGCAACATATTCTACAGTGTCCTACCGTAAAGAAAAACTTTCATAAAATTACATTTATTTATTAGCTTTTAAGACAATAAAATCACTTAAGTTGTATGCGAACACTTAGTTTATTATCTAAGGCTGTTGTATGAATGTATGTGTTTGCGTGAATGCAATAAAAATATAAAAGACATTTAATATATTCAATTAAAAAGGAAATATTAAAAGAGATATTAAGATTTTTCCCATAAAGAGTGATTAAACTCAAATGCACATGCTCATAAACACACACACACATATATATATACCATTCGGATACTAATCTATAGTCACTTAAACATATACTTAGCTTATATTGTTTACGTGTGCACATATGTGTACACATGTATTTGCATTTATGTTGACACATAACGGAAGAAACAAAATAGGCCTTTTGCCACCAAAGGAAGGAAATACAAGTTAAGCATTCTAACATAAAAATGCATGGGCATTTCTAACTTTATTGTTAGATATTTATTTCATATGTATATTAAAATGCATTTATGCAAGAAGAACGCGAATAATGAAAGTGGTAAAAGTTTAAAAAAAGGGATTAAAAGCTAAAAAAAAACTATTTGTTATTTGCAAACATTTTTATGTGACAGCAGGTGAGAAAAAAATGTGCGAACTTGAAGAGGAGATAAAATCAAATTTATTACACTGTTATAAGTGTTTTATATATTGAGTTTGTCCTATTAAATTTTTTTTAATCGTATGTGTTTGAAGATAATTAAGTCGATTGAAATATATATGTTTTTTATATATATTTTTTTTACTGGGTATTTTTGTAAAACTTCAATACATAGAAATGATACGGGTGAACTTGCTTTGTAAAATCCTTTAATTTCGTTTTTTGTTATATGTAACTTTTAAGCTTTTTATCAGTGTATTAAAATATATTGAGAATATATTTTCGTTACTCAAAGCATAGTTATCATAATTTCCCCCTTAAAATTAAACACACACGCACACAAAAAAATATGTATATACATGTATACACAAGTGTTATAACTTATAAGTAATACTGAACTATAATAACATTTAATATTTCTTTACTTAATAAATAAATACCTAAAATTTGTTTCCTGTAAAAAGAACTGAAATAAATAAATGAATGACTTGCTGTTAAAATAAAGCTTTGACTGATTGAATGAGGAAATAAATTAGGTTGTAACAATGAAGTACTAAATATTGTGGACTAATTTGATAGCTGACTTTTTTTGCTAGTGTATAAGTAATAACTTATCGCTAGAGTATTGCTAGAAACTAAATCTTGATAAGAAACTAAAGAACGACCAAGAAGTGGGTGTTCAAAATGTTCTTTTGTTAGAAAGAATGCTAGAAAAATAGTTAATCAAAAGCTCATCAACTTGTTAATGACAAGAAAAATATTCTCAAAATTAATTAAAGTATGTAAATACGATTACATACATACTAACGAAACGAATTATGGCAAATTAATCAAAGCTTTTTTTTAAGTAGCATATTTCGTGAAAGTTTTATGACTTGGAACTCTTCGCTGTATAAGTCTTATTGGAATTTTTCTAAATATAGGCAAAAGTTGTTCCTTTATTGGCTGCAATTTTCTACTATAAATCTTTAAAAACACCAAAGCCCCAACCTCAACTTTAATGATCAAAATCCTTAAAAACATAAAAAGTCTTCTAGGGTTAATTTCGAAATTATTTCCAAGTAGTGAAAAAGTATCACACAAGCCCGGATTTTAAGAAGCTAGTTTGTATTAAAAATATATTTTACATAAAATTTCACTAATTAATTTTTTACTCAGTGCTATCAATACTGCACAGTGGTGTGAAATGAGAAAAAAAGTTATAATAAATCTGTAGATTCGAAACTTATATGAATCAAATATACTCTCAAAGCTTAAAAGAAGTCATAAACTTTTCGAATATTTTGTGAGTGGAGACACCCTGTTATAACACAGGGTTAATTTGAAAAAAGTATAAAGTTAACAACAACATACATGCGTAAAAGATCTTTTGGGAAATCCACAGATATTTTTCTGCAGCATATTTTTAATATAAAAAAAAACTAAATATCGCTTTCTATTTTTTCTTTGCAGATTTCTTACAACCTATTTAAAGCTTCAAACTTTTCTAGAAACCAATGATAGTCAGATTATAAAACAAAATACAAAAAACAAAACAAAACAAAAATACAACAAAACATTAAAGATGAATAATATCAAAGCTGTGTTAAGAAATATTTAAATAAAATCTTTATAATTAAACAAAAGTGTATATTTAAAGCAAATTTAACTCTTAAATTAAAATATTTTTTTCTTAAATAATCAACAAAATCTTCCATATTTAATTAAAAGAAATCATATTTAATAACAAAAGAAAATAAAAGAAATATTCTTAGTTTCAATTTAATTATAAAAATGTAGTGATATTTAAAATTTTTATTAATTAAAAAGTGTTGTGAACTAAAAAATATATAGAATAAAACTTTTCAAAAATAAATTACTTAATAAAACAGAGCTTGACTACAAAACGAAAACTTTAAACACTTTTTGTTATCATACACAATTACTCTTACTTAAAAAAAAAATAGACAATATAAAATTCATCTTTGACCTTAAACTTACAAAAATATTGGTGTGTTTAAACACTCACACGGACATTAGCATTGAAGCAGGAAAGCCAACAATTTGCAACTAGACACATATTATTTTCGATTTTTTTTTTTGGCTGAAAACCAAAAAATTACAGAAAAAAGGAACTACAACAAGAAGAAATTTGCAATTTATCAGTGTTTTGAGTAGAAAAAAACAAACACAAACACCTATCAAACTATTTATACCCGAGAGTGAACCCAACGCCAGCGACCTTCGCGTGTTGCAGTCAGTCCAGCAAGCACAGAGAGTAACGTTGAAACAAAAAGGATTTTTCTTTCCAACACCTTAAGGACATATTGGTATACGAAAAATGTACTTAAGCTCCAACATTAACAAGAAAACTAATTTCTAACCACATTGTTGCATTTTATAAAACAGACGACAACAACAACAACAACATCAGCAGCAGTTGCAACGCGTTCCTTTTGCTTGTTAACAATTGAATAAAGAATTGGCCGACATCTGCAAAAGACTTTGAAGAAGTTAATTGCAATTCCCGTTTCGGTTTTGTTTTTTTTTTTTTTGTTTTCTTTTTTTGTTATTGTTCCATTGGATTTGTTTGTCTGGCTGTTTGTTAGCTGCATTTCGTTTTTTTAGCGTCCATATGAAACAATAATAAATTTCGCCAAAGCGTCATGACCGGATGTACGGTAAGTGGTATTAAATTTTCTTTCTTCTATCGGTAGATATCATGAAATTATTTTTCTACAAACAGAGTTTCACTTCACTTACGAGTGAGTAGTTTCGTATAAAATAGAGAAAATTTAAAGTTTTTTCAGTTGCTTAAAGTTGTTTGCCAGTCTAATTGCTAAAGCAAGTAAAAGTAATCTAAAGTTTCTGAAGTAGAAAAGTTTTGAACTGTTGCACACTTGATTTAAAAACTCTCCTCTCATGTATTTGTCGTGTGCTGAAGCTATCGGATTAAGAGAAGTAATTAGTGCAAAGTATTATTGGGTACCGATTATCGAGTATTTGCAATTTTTTTCTTTGTGTACTCAAACCTTTCAGAGTTGTATTTTTGTAACTTAACCGAGAAAAAAAAATTAGGGTTAAGCTACGTTCACATTTATTAAATATTTGTCCAAAAAAACCACTAGTTTTGCTAAGGAATAGTGGCATTTAACTTGGTTTTTATTTTACAAAATAAAATTAATTATTCCACATAAAAGATTTTTATACAGTTTTTAAAAATGCGAACCCAAAATTAAAAAAATATTGGATTTAAAAAGAAATAAATTATTAGTTCCTCTCTTGGTTACATTTTTTTTTTTTTTGATAAATATTTGATAAATGTGAACGTAGCTTAAATAAATAAATATTGAATACTTTTGATTAATAAAAGCTTTCATAAATTGCTAGTACTACAGAAAATACATTGCACAGCTAGGACGAACACAAACATAATGCCAATAAATCCGTATATTCTATCACCCGATTTACATGATGACTTTTGCGACGTCGCTTTTTCGACGTCTCTTTTTGCTTGTTGATGAGCGGTGTAGGGAAGAAAGAGGGGTAAACAAAAAGTCTTGATTTGTGTTTTTCAAGACTTTTCTTCCATTTGTTACTTTTCATTATTTTTCTTACCTTTGTTCTTTATCTTTGTTACTTACATTATTTCAAAACAAAAATGGGAAAAAAGACATGAAACTAAAAGACATCGTCTGAACACACAAAGATTTCGGTAGCAAATTCAAAAGGGAATTCAGTAAAAACGACGTCGCAAAAGTCATCATGTGAATTGGTTGTATGCTGCAGATAATCACCCTTATTCTATTACGCGTCGGCAACAACGTCGGCAATTTTAAGGCAACATCAATAGAACACAACTTCAATACTAATTTTGTATTCCCTAACAGTATTGTGACGATGTTGCCTGTTTATCGATACATACAACACACATATCTAATATTTAGGTCAGCTGACATTTATTTGACTATTTTCAGTAAAAGAGTTTTTGAATAAATAAAATTTTTGTGTATTCATTAAAATAAAAATGATTTTTTGTTCTTGATTCGGACTCCGGTGACGAAGAAAATAAATAAATTGACAATGGAAAGAAGACTGCTTAGACAGAAGTCTTGTATTTTTAGTTTGCCCGATGAGAAGTAAGTAACAAATTTTAAGCAAAAGTAGGAGCAATTCCGCTGCGAAAACTTCTCGCTGTGATTTAGTCTTTTCAAGGTCTTGCACAATCTTCTCCAATTTGCATTTATTTCCTATGTAATTTTTTTCCATTAGTTTATTTAAACCAAAAACACAACACAAATACACAAAAATACAAAAAACGAAGAATGAAAGACAACTTTAACGTTAAAATTTTTTTAAGTTTTAAAGCACAACACAAAGTAACGCAAGACAACACCAAAAATCCGACGACAAAATCAAAGGAATTACAGACAACATCAACATCAATTTTGCTTACAAAATACCAAACATAAGTAAAAGTTATCAATAAATGGCAATATTGCCACATATAATACCGATTGACAACAAAAGATAAAAAACGGTGTTGTCTTCTATTGCCGCTGTCATATGGAATAAGGGTGAATGAATAGGAATATAATTGTACATACATTTCACCACCTGGTGGAAAACAATACATAACTCCAGATTGATACTGGTTTGATGAAAAAAAAGTCACTTGATGATGTGATTTACACAATTTATTTCAAAATAATATTTAATAATTTTTTAAGAATATATAAATTTTGTCATTTAAGTTAATTTGATACAGAAGAGTCGATATCGCAAAAATCGTTTTAAACATTATCACATTTGATAATACCTCAAACAAGTAAATATTTACTTGTGCATTTTATATGATAATTATAATAAAAAATATAGAGAAACGAGTGTAAAATGCCTACCTGCCGCCTGCCTGCTTGTTTGGTATTTTGTGTGAAAATTTATGCTTTTCTTGCCATTTGGTATTTAACCATTTCCTTTTGCAGGGATTTCTGACCCCCCTTACCACCTCTCCTCATTCACACACTCACTCTCAGTATTTGTGAACTTAACAGTTTGCCAACCATAAAATTAGTTTAGAAATGTGTTTGGGTGGGTGTTTGAACGAACAAAAGGTAACACATGTAACTGTCTGCTATGATACGGCTAGAATACATTTTGCCAAGTTTGTTTAGTTTATTGGTTTATTGAAATTCGTTATACAATATTTATGATATATTTTTTTTTTTGTTGCTTTTGCTGTCTTAAGGTAAAGGTTGTTGGTTATACTTATCCTTCAAAAAAATAAATTTATTATTCTTTTTTTAAATTTAAACTACGTAGCTGCCAAGTTAAATTTCATAGAACATGTGTGCTATTTATAAGTTGCTTCATAAAGCTTGTTTTTGTAAATGCTTTAACATTTTTGCGAAATAGGAAAGATTAATCCGATACTGAAACACACTATTGTAATAGAATGGCTTTTTTTTTAAATCTAACAGTAAATTTTATTAAAGCTCATTGTTGTTGTTGCTAAGATGGTAGGCAATCCGTCTATATTTAGTAGAAATAATCAAGCAGTTTTTATAAAATTAAAATCTCTTGGAATTAATTTAATTTTGAATTTTATTCTATACCCGTAGCATTATCTAACAGAGTCTGAAATGATGGCTATAAGTAGAGGTGGGTGGTAATTTATATGTTATACGTTCATTGATAAGAAGCTTTGGCGATTATAAAACTTGCAGGATGCTAAATGATATTGATTCGATTGCATTTTAGCTTTACTCAGACTTATTTTGGCTTTTGTGAAATATAAATACTCACATAATTTTAGCATGTTTACAATAACTATACTATGATTAATATCGGAAATTCGAAAATTCGAAATTTGACTTTTCGTGCGCCAGCTGTAAATCAAGACAAATAATTTTAATATATATTTCTTATTTAAGTTCCTGTGATTATGATTGCGGCAAACAACGTATGGCTGCAACAAACAAAATATAATTGTTTTTGTTATCATTTTACATGTTATTTTACTGACTTTAAACATTTGCCTTGCACGCTCTTATTAGGTTTCTGTGAAATATAGAGGAAAGGCAGGTAATTCTAGCATGATAGCGAGAAGTACATTATGATTGCGGCGAACAATATATGGTTGCAGCAAACAAAATATAATGTTATTTTTTAATTTTTTACCGATTACTCTATTCTCTTTAAAGAAACTTTTATGTTCCGTCAAGCGTTAAGTCATCACTAACCATTAATTTGTATGTAGTGGAGGTATGTCGAAAGGCCACCTATTAAATGTTGTTGTTAGATTTCTCCAAATAATCGTATGTGCGACCAAAAAGTAAAAGTAGTAGTGTGGATTGAAAATTAATTTGCGTAAAATAGTAAAATAAGTCTCTCCGATTTACTAGTTTTATGAAAAATTGCCGGAAATGATACTTTTTATGCGATCAGAGCAGGGTATATTTTTGGAAGCAATTGCTAGGAAAAACGCATAGGCTTTAGTAACTTTTTTTGCCTGTTTTCTTATAATTTTATATTATAATGCAGCGCTTTCAGATTTTCTGGTGAATAATCGCACAATCATATAGAATAGTTAATTTGCACCAAAAGTATTCGAAATATACTGAGAGAGTGCCAAAAGTTGCCAACAATCTTTCAAACAATTTGCTAAGTTTACTCAGAATTCAGACAATATTACGATCGTTTATGGCCACATTATCTTTATATTTTATTATAAAGTGAAACTTCGATATAACGAAAACCCTCAATATATCGAATTTTTTCATACAAAAATACACTACAGATGTAACGAATATAATATATACAAGAATTCTAATAATAAGATCGTGATTGATCTCGAAAAATCATGACGTCAGATCAATTTCATGTATAGAATACAAAATATGTACTTTGATTTTTCAATTGTTATGGGTTTGAGAATGTTTTTTTTAAGCTATTGCATAGCTTCTATCGCGGTCTTTGCGGCGACCGAATCAAGAAATTTTGAAAAGTTTGTTTCTTAAGTCTTTTGTTTATGAAACGAAAAATGCTGACACTAAGTTTGTTTCTTAAGTCTTTTGTTTTTTGAAGTGAAAACTTCTTTTTTGTATAGTTTACGTATGATGACTATACAGTGTTTCCGCTTTGGAAATTTTTTTTAAATTTCCAGTGTTGCCACTTTTCCCGGGACATTTTCCGGGATTTCTGGGTTTTCGAGGGGATTTTTATATATGTATATAAAAGAAAGTCGTGTTAGTTACACTATTTATAACCCAAGAACGGCTGAACTGATTTGGCTGAAAATTGGTGGGCAGGTTGCTTAGAACCAGGAGAAGGACATAGGATACTAAGGTAAGGCACTTTTTACCTGGGGGGACTAGGATGTCCCTTCTTTGTATGGGGCACTTCCAGTATAGCTAGAAAGCTGAAATTGAAATTTAAATTGCATAAGTTGATAAAAAATGCTATGCAATAGCTTTACCGAGGCAGTCCCCGAGTGCCACACGTTTTTTTTTTTTTTTTTTTTTTTTTTGAACTGGACGATCTTAAATCAGGATAACTAGATATGAATACATATTTTATTAGGACTAACAGAGTTATATGAAATCAATTTTTTTTTTTTTTCAGATAATACAAAAATGCAGGAAATGAATTACCTGCAAGATAATTCCAAAGTGGAGGCACTTACCAAAGCTGTTCTCATCTCCATATTAGGCGTAGCCATTGTCCTCTCCAATCTTATTATAATTGCTACATATGCCAACTTTAAAGGTGAGTCAACATAAAACCAAAAAAAAAAAAGAAAATAGAAATAAACTTTACAAAAACCATCATGGAATTTATCTGAAATGAAGAACAACAAAATAATAATGCTCGCACAAATATGTGCATATGTATGTATGATAACTATATTATATGCCAACATGATCGTTGAAAACAATCTGACAAATCCATATAAATTTTAAAATGTTTTGTATGAGTGAGTGTGTGTGTAAGTAAGTAAATAGAACACTGTTAAGCTAGGAACGAACAAAAGGTAAATCTGTAGTACTTTTAAATTCAATTTATTAATTAAAAAAAAAAAAATAAATTTAATAAAATTAAGCAGCTTTTTTTAATCAAACACTTAAAAAAAAGAAATTTAATTAAATAAAATAAAATGCTTTATAGTTGAACAGGAAAATGAATGCTTCTTTCTTTAATTAAAAAAAAAAGTATTTAAGTGATAAAAAGATTTTTTTCTGTTTCACTTTTTCTCCTAAAATAAATTCATTACCGACTGTAGGTCCTACAGAAGTCATCAATTACTATTTGCTGTCATTAGCTGTAGCCGATTTGCTGTGCGGTCTTTTGGTCGTACCCTTTTCAGTTTATCCAGCCCTAACAGGAGAATGGCTACACGAAGAATTCCTATGCCGTTTCACCGGCTATCTAGAAGTGACCCTATGGGCGGTATCGGTCTATACGTTTATGTGGATATCGGTTGATCGTTACTTGGCGGTACGCAAGCCATTGCGCTATGAAACGGTGCAAACGAAAACGAGGTAAATATGAGAAGTTCAATTTAAGTAAAGTGAGTTATTTATTAATTTCTCTGTCTTTCTCTCTGTGTCTCTCCCTGTAGATGTCAATGTTGGATGGCATTTACCTGGATCTCATCAGCCCTGCTATGCAGCCCACCTATTTTGGGTTACACAGCTCCGATTAAAAATCCAGTAGCGCACATCTGTATGCTCGATTGGGGCAATATGGCGGCATATAGTATAACATTAGCAATATTAGTTTTAGGTCCTAGTTTAATATCAATTGTTCATAATTACACATACATTTTCATTATGATGCGTAAAATTCGATCGGGTGAGCCCATACATGATAAAGAGTATGCTACTGCATTAGCTGAAAATTTATCGAATCCAAGTCATATGATGTCATTCGCATTAGTGTTTGCATTCTGGATGTCATGGTTGCCATGGATATCGTTACGCCTGTACGAACTGGCAACCGGTGATGTTATACAAAGTACTCTCATTAATTTTGGCGTAGTTTGGATTGGTGTTTTGAATTCATTTTGGAAAATAATTATTATGACAACAATGTCACCACAATTTCGTATCGCTCTCAGAGTATTTTGCTTAACAATATGCTGTAAGACTAAGGGCCGTTTGCAAGCCGAACTAATCGGGTTAGACCCAGATGACTAGAGTCGTTAGATTTTCTTATTGGCTTGAATTGTAATTGAAAGACATTGATTTGAAACATAATTGTTCATCTTCAGCAAAACAAGAGAATAAAAGCTAAAAGAAGAAAAATTGCAACCTAAAACACAAAAAAAAAAAAAAAAAAAAAAACTCTCATGACAAAATTTTAGGCATTAAAATGATTGAAACACTCACTCACTAAACTCACTGACACTTTCACCCACAACAATCACTCACACTTAAACACTTATTTAAGAAAATAAATTCCATAAATTTTATAAGTAGAATATTTTATTAATAAAATTATTAAATTGCAAACAAAAGAAATTAAGAAGAAATCATAGTTAAATAAATATAAACTAAAGATAATTGGTTGTAATTAACAAAAAAAAAAAAACCAAAACTAAAACTAAATTTAATTATTATTAGAAACTATTCTAAGCATTAAGTCTGTAGCATCGCTTTGACTTTAAATCGTTTCGAATTGAGCGGGCCGGCTTAAGTTCTTAGTAGTTTAAGTATTCAATTATGTAAAATTGCATTCCAAAATTAATAAGAAAACTTAAAAATCTAAATCCTATTTTTGATAAGGTTAGTTTAAAAATAAATTTTAAGAGCTTAAATTATGGTTAAAATTTGGTTTAGTATAAAAAATAAGAAAAAAATAAAAATCTCATATTCGAAATGAAATTTTTTGAAAAAAAAAAAAAGAAAAAGGAAAGCTAATTACGTGGGGAATTGTAAAAAATCCTTAAACTTGCATTTAAAACATAAACAAATAGTTATTTTTATTGGTATTTGTTATGAACCTTTTTTCACGCCGCAAAGAGGAACAAATGGAATTGGAAATGTTTAAAATTTGCATGCATATTTTTTTTTAAATCCTTTTGCCGCTTATATTATACACCCGATTTACACAGAAAATATACCATTGTAACGGTATTTGTTTGCAGAAGGGCACACTTTTTATTATATATCTGTTGCTTTTGTATATTAACGCTCATAGCTTTCAAAATTCTAAAGCGATTTATATAAAATAAAAATTGTGCACTTTCAGAAAAAAATATCCTAACAATGGTATATTTTTGGTGTTAATCGGGTGTATAATGTGGGCACGAAAGCACTAACAAAAAAAAAAAAAAATAACGTTGGGTATGCAGCAGCTAAAAAAATTTGCAAAATATGTATGTGTGTTTATTCAATAATTATTAATATGCATAACAGTATTATGTTATCCCTTTTATTGTCTTATTTTAAAGTTGATTTAAATCAAGAATTATTTTTATTTTCGAATGCAGATAAAGTTAGTTTTTTAAAATTCAAAGTTTAGTATTTTAGGAATCATAAGAGCTTAAATTTGCTACCAACACATGTGGTAAATATGCATGTTAAATAATTAAGAGCTGCAAAAAAATATCCAAAACAAGCAAGTGTGCTTATGTAATCTATCTACCTATAATTAAGAGTCGAGACCATTTTTTGTGATCGACTTTATGGCCACATTATTCGACCGATTTTAACAAAACTTGTGCCAAATTAAGAATATTTATTCATAGAAGTGAACGAGATATTGCACAAAGTGTTAAATATTATGGGATCTACATGCACACGAATCACTCACTTAAGGCCACAACTCTAGATCGGAACCATGGTGCATACGATATGCATATATGTACATACATAGATACATACATTGAATTAATGAGAATATATTAATACAAAATAAAGCAAAGAGTTTGTGAAATTTGTGACAATTAATGACAAAAATAAACAACTGAAAAATTCCTATTCCATTTTGTTCCGCAATTAATTTTTTTTTTTTGTTATCAATAATCCCCACGAAAAATTTTTAACTTGCAATTGGGCTATATTTGATGCTATTAGTATAAACATTTACTGAAAAACTTATTTAACATGTAATTTCAATGAATTGTAATCATTGACCTTGACATTCATGACTTTTTTTGGTAATAAATGCGTTGATTCAATAAATATTTTTATTGAATGAATATAAATAATCAATAAAATTTAAAAGCAGACCGTTGAAAGCATTATTTGTTATTAGATATTCTTTAAAAAATTTTATTAAACCAATTTATTGCTTTAATGTACCAGTTTCGTTGAAACAAAAAACTTTTTGCTTAAATTTTAGGTTAAGCATTATTGAATGTATAATTTTTTTATAAAAGCAAATATTCCAAAGTCTTCATTTAATACAATGGAGCATTTTCCGAAACCATCTTGTCCAACAAAATAAATGTTTACGCTTATTTCGTCAAATATTTGCCTTTACCTTAAGAAAATAGCACGTATTCATGTAAGAAAAATAAATTGTTGCCAAAAAAAAAGCATAATGAAATTTTTATATCAAAGTTATATAAGAGATATAAATACACACATACATAAGTAATAGAAAACTGTTTAAGCTTAAAAGCTATTAGGAAGTTTGGCCTCTCTTAATTATAGCTAAAAACCTTTTTATATAAACAGACCTTAAACTTAAAACTTTCGTTTTCACCACAACTCTTTTAAGCCAAAGAAATGAATAATTTAGAAGAGAAGGAAAAAATCCACTTTGTAAAAATAAGTAAATAAATTTGAAATAAATTAGATATTTAAAAGCTAAATTAAAAACTTCCGTTAAAAGGCATTACAAAGTTAAGGATAATAATGCAAAAATGTAAAACAGAATTAAGAAAGAGCAATACATGAAGCAGATTTCTAATAACAAACACACAGTAAACTAGTAAACAGCAGGACATTTTTTTTATAAAATAGTTAAAATAAAATTTGTACAAATACTTAAAAATTTTTATATAAAACTATTGTTGTATAATAGTAATTAAGTTTTTAATTAAACTAGCAGAGACAAGAACCATTTAACACACAACATAGGAGTGTTAAATGTTAACAGAGAAAACTGTCAGTAAATTATTTAAATGACAAGTAAAGAGTGCCAAGAGATAAAAAGCCAAACGCATATGAAACGGAAATTTCAATTAGAATCTACTAAATGTCTTCTACAATCGAGATCAAACATATTTATTTACATGTTAAACTCCAGGCGAATTCTCCAGAGAGTTGGTGTTAATTCTACATTAAGTACAACATATATTAACATTTGACACATCTGCCCATTGCATGCATATGCAACTTTTGACATTGCGCCCTCCATTATTATTATTATTATTATTATTTATAAGTTGCCTTAAAGCTAACTTAGGATAACTTATATGGAACAAAGCAATGGCTTCCAAGGCCTTCAGCTGATAAGTTTACATATTAATTTTTTTTTTTTTTTTTTATATACGTACATATTTATGTATTTTGTTTCAAAGGATATAAATATAATTTTGTGAACATATATTTTGTTTGAACAATTTTGCTGGGACTTATTATTATATATCTTTATATATATTGTTTCTTTTTAAGAATTGTATAATGGTTTTTATATGGATAGTGGATGGTGTGGATAGGTAGTGAATGGGATTGGCTAAAAAAAGGAGATTTCGAGTTGATCTGAATTTGGTGCAATGAATTAGGATGTGTCTATTTTAATAAAAGTAACTGTAACTGTGAATTCGCCTTGGATAAACTTTTTCTTTATATTACTATCTATCACAACTAATTCGATAGTAATATAACAAAATTTAGAAATTGTCGAAAAGTGGTGTTTGGCCTTTTACCTTCTGACACATCCATATGTATGTATGTATGTATGTATGTATATACATATATTGGTAAAATAAAAGAAAATATTGGAAACTATATTGTAAACTATTCGACAAGCTATGTTAGAAAGCATGGTTTTAGTCTCTGCTAAGTACATTTTATATAAACTTGCATACTTTAAGAACTTTTGTTTCCTTAAAAATAAAAAAACTGGAAATTAAGAATTTCACTTACAATTGTGAGCATAATTTCAAATAGACATTTAAGAAACACTCACTTTTGAATTCTATTAAATTTATATATAAAAACTCTATTAATTAAGTATGTAGTAGATCTGTTATTTTTTTAAATTAATAATTTTAAAAATAGCAAAAAACATATATTCTCGTTATAAGTAAATAATAATTTTATTATAGCAGAAGTAAAGCTGTATGAAGAATAAGAAATTGGCTAAAATTATTTATTTCAACTCAATAGCAGCTTGTTATGAAAGGATAAGTTTTGAACTAAATCTGGCCTTATTGCCTTAGCATATTCATGATGCATTTGTAGCTTTCCGCTGAATTATCCAATTTAAAAAAATTTCCCGTCAGTCAACAGCAGACAATTTTTATTTTGCTAGTATCATAATAGCAGAACAACCCCACAGTGCCAAAGGAGCCGGACAAAATTTTGCCTCTACGATATGCAGAACTCAAAAATGATGATAAAAAACATATTTTAAGCAGGCGATAAAAGTTTTGCTATAAACAAAAATGTTAAAATCAGAAATATTCTGCACTTTCCAAAATTATTTTATGAATTAAAATCCTTTCAATACAACTCTATAGAGATATTTTATAATTTTAATTTTTTTCTATATATGTACATATGTACATACATATATTTTCATTTCTTTCCAATATAAACGCATTTATTGTTTTTGTTTCTATAGAAAGAAAAACTACCTGCCTATTTAACAGGACGAAAATTCTTTCTTTTATACAATTACATACATATGTACATGCATATGCATACATATGTACATATAATCATTTAAACAAAAATAAAGTTTAAAATCTTTGCTTTTTTTTAAATGTTATGCTACGAAAAAAAGAATTCTTTTGATATCGGAAATAGGCAACAGTTATTTATTTTAATTCATAATTTTTTTCTTTTAAATTTAGTAAAAATTTATCCTTAATCCTTAGTGGGATAAATACAGTTTCCTAACATTAACAAATTTGCGTTTATATTTTGTAACTCAAACCCGTATAAAATTTTGTTTAAAAGCTTTAGCTTTAGTCCAACTATTTATTTAATAACTGTTAGTATGTATGTACAATATTTAACATAAGCGAAATATAAAGAAACCGAATGTAAAATTTAAATAAAATTATTAAAGAAATAAAAATTTCTTTTTTTTTTGCAAAGCCATTTATCTAATTGTTTATTTAAAAATAACTTCTCCAATACCTAAAACATATGTAATGGAAAAGAGAACGTCCATTAAAGTTTATATTAACGTTGAAGGATATGCAACAAATATTATATTTATGAAGAAGTACTGCCATTCCCGAAACAGATATTTAGAAATTGATAAGGCCGTAACCAGGGTAAAACAGTGTTCATCAGAAACAAAAAAGCCAGGAATGGCAGTGCTGTAGCTTTCTATTCATTATGTAAACATGACCAAATCACATGTAAAAACGGCCCTTTTTTTGACAATTCGGATATAAAACAATGCTATCGAATACTTGAATCATAATTTTACACAACACTAGCAGGTATATTTTTTAAGATGGTTACTACAGCTGTTCGTTAAAGACGCAGCAGAATTTTTATGCAAAAATACCTCAAATAAATGTAATATTTCTACAAATTTCCATTAAAAATAATTAATTAATATGTATTCTTAAAAAGTCAATAAAAATTTGAAACAAATCGCTAAAATTTTAGCTACAAACGTGTAAAAAAGCAAGAGTTGGTTGAGGAGGCAATCTGAAAAAATCGAGTGTTGTGCAAAAGAATACAGAAAAAATACAACAAAAAAATTATACACACACAATCAAATAATAGCAAAATTATCAAAATATTACAATACTTTTAATACCAAACAAAATACCTAAATGAAAAAATTATTTGGTTCATTTAAGAATCGGAAAAGTTTTTTGTTAAAACGAGGAATGTTAACAATGAAAAAATTTTAACTTTACGATGAAAATAAAATCAACATTGTCGCGACAGCAATTAAAACGCAATTAAATAAAATATACATAAAGAAAAAAAAAACGTTATTGACCCGGCTTATTAAAAATAGTTTATAGGAAAAAAATTGCGTCTTTAATTTTGTTTCCCTTTGAAATAAACTACGCTCGTAACACCAAATAACTTCCATTCTCTAGAGCATTGGTCCACAACAAGTCAAACCGGTTTATAATCTCTAGATATTGGGATGTATCATTAGCCTAATTTAATTAATTTATTATGAAAGTCTCATGAAAAATATAATTTGAAAATTGTTACATATTTGTAATGAAGAACACTTGTCATCAGCAATGCAGGAATTATCTTACATACATACATACATATGTACATAATTATCATGGCCGAACCAGTAACGAATAAGACTTTTTTTCAATTAACTTATTAAAACTTTAATTTGTGAAAATGTTGATATACTTTAACTTTAGGGGCACTTGTTACATTTTTCACTTTTTTATTTTATGTTAACGGAATTCTTCTTTAAGAAATGATGTTATGTTTGCTTCCTTTTATAACTTTCTCTGTTTATTTTGTTTTTGGCACTTATGGTACATGCATCGAAACATCCTTACATACAAATGTACATATGTATATGTACATATATGTATGTTTTTGGTGCTCTCTGTTTCTATTCGTGTTTCGTCCTTTAAAATATGGCGTCTGCGACTGTTAATTGTTTTGTTTATTGTTTTCATGAATTGTAACTTTTCTGCATGAAAATAAGACATCGACTAGTATGCAGTTTCTCTGCATACAAACAAACGCCTGTTGGTATAATAAATTTTACCACTGTAAAATCGAAATACAGAATAAAGGGAAACTGAAAACTAATTAAAAACGATCGCTATACAATTATGGAATTGAAACTATTCCGATCGGAATATCTGTGAAAACAATGTAAATAAGATTGCTTTCGCATCGCAATACAGAGTAACCCCCCTGATCTGCCGCTATAAAAACTTTATTGCGAATGTATTAAAAAATTAAAATGCGAATACTAAATATTTATTTACATATGTACATACATACATATTAATGTATGTAATCCGTGTATGGTTCCAGAAATTTCTATTTTTTTTTTTGTTTTTATAGGTACATACCCTGTAGTAAACTCGGGGCCAATTGTCTCCAAGTCACCACTTTTGTCTACTTGTTTGGTGACTTCTTACTGGGCTTATTGCTGACAGGTCACCAATTTGACGACTAGTGCTGACTTCTTGATGACATTGTCAATGATACGTCTACACTTTTTAGTTTGTTTTAACAGGTATAGACTAAAATTATATAAATGTACTAGTAACATTCTGGTTTGAATGTCTCCACTTTGTCGCATTAGAACTACGTAATCAATACCTAGTCAACACTCTTAATGTTACTAGTATATTTTCAATGACAAACACATGATAAATGTCTATAGCACAAAGCATTGTATGGGGGGTAATAGAGAGTAGTACTGTCGTTAGTGAAATTATACTTACTCGCTTTTGACTTTGTCACCAGTACTATTTAGGTATTAGGTATAGAAAATTTTAAATAAATTTTCTTGAATAGGTACTATTTGATTATATTTGCAATAAATTTCGATTTTTGCTCCCATGGAGATTTACACAAGTGTTAAATAAAAAAATATATATTTCTTCATAGGTACATGTTCAAAACAAACAACACTAAATATTTCTGTCAGACAGACAGAACCAGACTTGTTCAGTGATTTGGTTAGTTTTGTCGCATATGCATATTTATGTATGTATGTATGTACATATGCATGTACTTAAACTACAAAATACAACATAATCACAAAGCCACACACGCGCTGCCAACATTATTATTTATGTTTTGTTCTTTATACCTATATATTAAGAGCTTCAATTTTAGTTGTTGTTCTATATTGTGTTTATTTTGTTCCAAGGAATGGTCTGCTTGACTACATAGTTGCCAGATATGTGAATGTATGTACATATCTATGTAGATACAATATAATCACTAGAAGTTGTGTACGTGGAAGTGAAATTATTCGAAATTGTCTTTTGAAATGCTAATATTTTTCACAATTGTTAATAGGTATTTGTTAATACATACAATTGCTAAAAATTATTTAATCATATAAGTATATGTATCTACATACATATGTATGTATATACCACTTTGTGATTGTCGTGATATACATATGTACATATACACCTACATATGTAAGTTGCAAACATCTCCGTACTGTATAGGTACATATTGACCATTTAGGACATTTTCTTTACAAATCTGGCAGCAACATTTTATTTGGTTTAATATTTTCTCCATTAGATTTTCTTGTTCGGAATAAGGAGATAATGTAGGAGACAAAAGAATAAATGAAAACAAAATGAAGTAGCTAAATCCAATAATGTGAAAAATGAAAATAAATGTACTGTACTGTTAAACCAAATGGAGATGACTTTGATTCCCTAACTGTGTACCTACATTCATACAAAAGTACCTACTTATATATACATACATATGTATGTAAGTATGTATGATGGGTAATTGCATATATTTTTATTGCTTTTGAATATAACCAAAGCAACAACAACGGAGCAAAAAATCAGTCAGAATTTTAGTTTGAGCCAATTCTATTCACAAAATTCTCTTTGGATTTATTATAAAATACCTATAAAAAAGAAGCAAAACTTGTTTGTTTATTCTTATCTTGATATCTTTCTATTATACTTTATAACCAAAACAAAAATTCCCAAGTCACCTACCAACAAACCAGTCAACCAACCATCTGTTTCGACCTCCATATAACTTTCTTTTTATTATTTCACCTCCCAACGATAATGTGTCTGTGTGTGTCTGTTTAGACACATTCGTACATACAAACATGCATACTAAATAAATCTTGGCTCTCCGTACAAAAGTATGTACATATGTATGTATGAAAAATATACATACATACATATATTCTTAAAAATTAATCTATGTATGTATGTATGAACGTGTTTGAGCACTGAAGTAGCCTGTTTTGTCAACGTGATGTTGGAATATGGTCTCCAAATAATTAAATAGCACACACATCAAAACATACATATGTACATAAACTGAAAACACGAAAGGAACGAATAATTAAGAATAATAAATACCTATGGTGTTGATTTTGGAGAGGGGTAAAATTGGATGTATTTTTGGAGAGAAAAAAGAGTTTATAAATTGTAAGACACAAATTAGTACCAACTCTATAAACCATATAGGAAATTATATATTTACATACTTATGTATGTACATATTTAGGTAGGTAGGTATGTATGCATGTACTTTTATTAAACTAAAATATACAAGCAAGAAAATAAAGTTCAAAAGAAAATAAAATATGTATGTATGTAGAAAAGAAATCCCATAATAAATGGGGAGAGATACTTTATTGAGCAAAATAAAAATGTGGTGTTGACAGCCAACATCATCATCAAACTTGATATCTAAACATGTCGCCATTATTAAAGGTGATCGATACAACCGTTTATTAAATTAAAATTCTCTCTACAATCATTGCTTTTTATTGTTTCCTTTTTATATGTACATTTCGCGATTAGTATTGGGCAGTAGCCGTAAGAAAAAATAAATAATAAAAAACAAATAAAAAAAATGAAAGACAGTAATAAGCAAAATTAAACCTTCGATCCAATTAACCCAACATCAACCACTGCGCGAACTAAGCATGAACACATGCATACATATATACATAGGTATCCCTACATGAGTTCATACCACATTGATGTAATACAAATCAAAACTGCATAAACCACTCAATATACATATGTATGTACATATAAATTATGTATCATTATCATATTTCTAACATCATCATCATTTCAATTGCCATTAATAAATAATTTTAATAAAATTGTAAATAAATAACAAAGTTAAAACAAAATTCTCTATAATTTGGATATACATACACACCTACTTACATACATACATATGTAAATACTTATGCATGTATCCCGATTCAGCTGTGGCTTACTAAAATGTCAGCATTCTTAAATAATAATTTCTCATCAGGTAAGAGTAAAATAAAGCAATACACAATTATGTATAACGATTCCCTGGGAGTTTTTCCTACTCCCTGTTCATCTATTCTAAATAAAATATGACCACGAAATTTCGCTTTACTTTTATTCTAAACGAACTACAAAAGTGATACTGTTTTTTCAGGCATAAACTAGGTACCTTCCTATCTACAGATTTAAAATATGTGAGGGAGGTATTTTGCGATTTTATTAAAATTTTAAATTCAAATTGTTAATTAATTACATATGTAGTACCTACATATGTATATAGACTTTTAAGCTCAAAAAAGTAAAAATCTATAAAAAATAGACATATGGCACTCTGAGACTGCCGCGGTAAAGCTATTGCACAGCATTTTTTATCAACTTACATACATATGTATGTATGCAATTATATTATTACGTTTTGCTTAATAACTCGGTTGTTTTTCTGGCAATACTGTATGTTAATGATATCAATATGATATCAAATGTTAATGTTAATCAATAGCATACCTTAGGGGTTAACATACATTGGGCGTTTTAAATACTTAAAAAAAACAAAAGACTTAAGAAACAAACTTAGTGAGACGCTTTTTCGTTTCATAAACAAATTCCAGGGGCCAAATCACCGCATACGATATCGAACAGAATTTATCGAAATTATTCATTTTGGTATTATCGCATACGATATCGAATGAATTGTATCGTAATTTGACGCATCGTATGCCATAATTTGCTTATTCGACACGTATCGTAATTTTATTCGATACGATAGTTAATTCGATATCGTATGCGGTGATTTGGCCCCAGGTTTTTTCGTTTCATAAACAAAAGACTTAAGAAACAAACTTTTCAAAATTTCTTGATTCGGTCGCCCCAAAGCCCGCGATAGAAGCTATGCAATAGCTTAAAAAAAGTTTGATGAAAATCTTGTTATTAGTGGATTTAACTTGCAGGTACATACTTATGAATGATTTTAAATCGAATCGATTTACAGACTATGGCCGATTATTATACAATTTTTCTCAGTGTACCGGTATAGGTTTAGTTGTACTAATTTTTTTTCATTGTTTTTTTATGCAATTCAACCATGTAGTGAAAACAATTTATTATTGTTTGTTATGGTTTCCACAAAGAACTGGTTCTTTCTTCTCTTTTTTTGTTGTCTTTTTACTCGTATTTTGCCAGGTTTTTATTTTGTTTTTATTACAATTCCAGATTACTTTTATCTATGTATGTATGTTTAATTTTTGAATATCTTTATGAAAACATTGAAACCATAAAAACCGGAAAAGCTGTTTTTGTGTTTGCATGGTTATGTGTGTGTACGAATATGCTAATTTATATGTTTCTTTTCTCTGCAAGAATTTACCTGTTGTTTGTTTTGATCATAATTGTATTTTGGTTTATTTCATGAAATGTATCATTTCATTTCATTTGAAACCACACAATCATTATCTTTAAAATCATAATAATTATTATCGTTGGTATTGTTTATCTTTTATGTTGAAATTTGTGTTTTTCTTTTTCTGTTGTTAAAAAACTTGCACCGTCAAACTTGTTTTATTGGACGCATTTATACCTACATACATATATGAGCCAGTAATAATAACAAAAGAAATAAGAAAAAATTCAAAAGTAGGTACTTCTCATGTTGCATGTTGCTCTAATAGGTAGCTTCTGCATGCAACATACATTCAGACACGTCTGCCAGACTTGACGATTTTTGGTCCTCAAAATAATAAAAAAATTGGCGATTTGGCGACTATTCCTGCAACTTCACGATTTTTTTTTTTATTGGAATGGAGCATACATATGTGGTTGGAAATTTTTATTATTTTTGCATATTTTACCTACAACATAATATATTTGTTGTGTGTTAGCTAATCTAAATGCATTCATTTCGTTTGTTGCTAAATACCAACTCATCAGTAAATCTTTACCACCATACTGCATCTACACCGACGTAAGACAAAAATGTTTTTCTGACTAAAACGACAACAGAACATTCTTATGAGATAACCCATATCAAACAAAACAAAGGCCAAACCGTCTGTTTGACTTACTACGCCATAATAATGTTTGTAGAAAATACATGTCGTTGGATACCACACACACACACCCACGCAGTGTACGGGCTTTCAAATATTTCTCATAGATACAAAACGATGCAAAATTAAACTAGAGCTATTTCTAGAAACAAATTATTCACCAGATATCGATGTATACTTTAAAAGATTAAAAAATATTTATTTTAAGTTTCATCGGAAAATTTACGATTTTTACGTTAATTCAATTGGCAGCCCAGACAGTATACTGGTAAGAATCATAACAAAGAACTGTTTTTAACTACAAATGAAACTTGAACTTTACAAAAAAAACATAAATAAGAAAGACTTTAAAGTTGATTTTTTTTTTTTTGCTATGCAACAAAATATCAGTTTTCGTTTTGTTTGACATAAAAAATCAACAACGATTTTGCACATCATATCACAAGTGTTATGCAGATACATATGTACATATATAACAGCGTAATTGAAGACAATTGCTGTTTGTGTGAGTGTTTTATGTTAACTGCAGTGTCGGACTGCACTAAAGTATGCAATTTTTCTTCTTTATGTTGTCATCTCTATGTTTCAAGTAAAAAGCTATGAATTAAAGTAAAATGGAGCCTTCCTGCAAATTTTATAGAATTTGCTATTACAAATTCTTATGGCAAATTTTTAATTTATCTTCTGATCATCCATTTTTTATAAACAGCGATATTTCAACATAACGAATTGTTTTTGGATGATAGAAAATTTGCCAAAAATTTAAAAATATTTTATATGAATGCCAATTAATATCCTAAAAGGTTTTATACAAACTGGGTTTCTTGGGAAGAATATTAAAACAAATTCAGTTTTTCGATGCGTTGTATTTTTATGTGGGTAATCTCAAGCATGATCAGCTCGTTTTTTCTATCGTTAGTTGAAAAAAAATATTGCACCTCGTTTTAATTTGATTAAGCAGTACTTTGGTGTCATGTTAAATGATTTAAATGCATGAATAAATTGAAATATTAGAATTTGTATTTTATTGTAGAATTCATTTTATTTTCGGTTTGCAAAATGTGATAAAAATTGTGCATAGTATTTTTTTCTTCTAGCATTTCATTTGTATTTAGTTCACATGAATATAAAACCACAGTGAGAATTGCATTAGAATTATATAACAACAAGTTTTAAAGTGATGTGGTTTGAATGTTCAAGATTTTGAAAGTTTTTCTTATTCTAAGTGAATGGAGTTGATAGAATTTTATCTTTCATCAGCAGTTTATGCACACAGAAAAAAAATTTTGTATTCGATATTTTTGTTAAATTAAATTGTTCAATTAAATTTTTTTTTTCAATTTTCCTTTGATACAGAAATTCGCAGAATTGTAAAAATCTTGTCAACTTTTTAATTAATATTATAAACAAAAAATTACAACTTAAAGGAGCAATTTCCGTCTGTCGGTCTGTACGTGAAATTGGTTTTCCGAAGACACCAAAAGACTTGGACTGATGTGTAAGGATTTGTTTTAAAATAAAAAAGACATGTGGCACTCCGGTACTGCCGCGGTAAAGCTATTGCACAGCATTTTTTATCAACTTATGCAATTATATTATTACGTTTTGTTTTATAACTCCGTTGTTATACTGGCAATACTGTATGTTAATGATATCAATATGATATCAAACGTTAATGTTAATGAATAGCATACTTTAGGGGTTAACATACATTGGGCGATTTAAATATTAAAAAAACAAAAATACTCATAATCGCATATGACTTGGTGAAAGGTATACAAGATTCAAAACAGTCAAATATAGCACTCATAATTGTTCTCTGTGTACTCAATATTATGATGGCAACAATTTGCCAAAGAAACTGAAACATTTGCAATACAATGGATAAATTACGTGGTATTTAATCATATTATAACAAACCCATGAATTATTTATAAAAGAATACTGGAACCTAAAATCTTGACTTTTTAGCAGCTATTTGCTTCTTTATTAAAAAACAAGTAAAACTTCGACACAACTACCGCGTTACGCTGTTCTCGTATACGTGAAGTTGGTTTCTTTTTTATAAAATTGTTTCACAATGAAATTAATTCTCTTCAGAAACCCAAGTTTTTTTATAATTAAGTACTTATATGTAACAAAAACAAGAATTATGTAAGTTGGTACTAATAAACAAGTTTAAAAGTTAAATTAAATTTAACAGAAAAGTAAACTGTATAAATCATTTAGAATGAAATTAAAACAATTATGTATATAGTTGGAATAGTTAAAAAAACACACTATGATTTCATAATCTTACGCCTGTTTCTAAAGCCATCCACCGCATATTTCAAGAAAAATTTAATTGCAACAAAATAAAATCAGTTATTATATAAACACGCGTAATTTGTTCTCTAATTGACAATAAAACGCAAATTCCCTCAAGTATATGATTTTATTTCACTTTAACAACACACACACACATATCGCATTGTTCGGGCGCTTTATTTAAGATTTAACATTAATCCTGGCCAATTATCACACAATTTCTGTACTTTGTTTGACATTTAAATTTGTATATATGTATGTATGTATGTGTGTATGTACATAGTTCGTATTATGACATTAAAATGTTATTTAAACAAGCAATTACTACAGGACACACCTCCACCATACGTGCACGAACAAGTACATACATTTTATTTTATTAGCAGAGTAACCGGAAATATGCTCTACAAAATTAAATAGTCATGTGCAGCGAAATCCTTTCTTCTTGCATTGGGTCTAATTTTATTTGGCCTTTGAGTTAACTACTTTTTTGATATGGAAATGCAACAAATTAAGAGAGAAATTTAATTTGTATGACAACATTGCTTCACTTGCCTTTACGCCACCCAAAACAGTAGTTCTAAAACCTTGAAATCGTTGATATGAAGCAAAATATCTCAGGATCCCTAAATTCCTTTAATAATTGGTCGGTGCGCCAAAACCCCATAATGACGCTGATGATAAATCTGTAGACTTCAAGTCAAGACAAAATATTCCTAATTTCGGTACAGAATTTTTAACTGCTTCTTTAGGCAGTACATACTGTCATTTCGCCGAAAAATCTAGCTTAGACCCAATATAAATCTAAATATCTCAATAAATGAACAAAATTGTATTATAACAATTTTCTATAAAAAATCATTATTGCTCAAAAAGTAGATATGAAAAAAAAATATTATATATTGTTGAAGCTGTAAATAAACTCCAGTTAATCAACGAAATTAAGAAAAAAAAAATTGTGAAAATTAAAACAATGACAAGATCTGCTAAAAAAATTCTTAATCCCAAAAAAAAAAATAGGAAAATGTTTAAAATTTGTTCAAAACTATTTTTTTAAGCTATTGCTTCTATCGCGGGATTTGAGGCGACCGAATTAAGAAATTTTGAAAAGTTTGTTTCTTAAGTCTTTTGTTTATGAAACGAAAAAAACTTGGAATTTGTTTTTGAAACGAAAAAACCCGACACTAAGTTTGTTTCTTAAGTCTTTTGTTTTTTTAAATGAAAACTACTTTTGTGTATAGTCTATGTATGATGACTATACAGTGTTGCCGCTTTGGATTTTTTTTAAATTTCCAGTGTTGCCTCTTTTCCCGGGAAAATTTCTGGGATTTTGAGTGGATTTTTGCCCAAGTTTTTGGGAATTCCCGTCCAGTGTTGGCATCTTTTCCAAATTTTCCGGGATTTCTGCGTTTTTGAGGGGATTTTTAATTTGGAATAAAATATGCAGATTTAAGCTGAAAGAGATAAAATATGCAAAAATATGCTAAAAGAGATCAAATATGCAAAAATATGAACTACCAAACTAATGCGAAAAAAACTTGCAACTTTCCATACTCGCGGTTTCCCTGTATGATATTTTTGTAATTATTGTTATTTATATATATTTTTTTCTTTTAATTTAGTACCCAACTTTGCCAAGCTTTGACCTCCTCTTTACTCGCGGTTTCCCTGTATGATATTTTTGTAATTATTGTTATTTATATATATTTTTTTCTTTTAATTTAGTACCCAACTTTGCCAAGCTTTGACCTCCTCTTTACAATTGTAAATGTAAATAAAGCAAGAAATGTAAAAAACTATAAAACAGCCCATACAGTCAGTGGCTGGCCTAAGAAGTATTTTAAATGGTTAGAAAGATTGTGTGACTTGCAAATTGAATTAATGAACGCACTTTGCCAACATTTTGCAGACATAACGACGTCATAAGCAAGGAGAACTGCACTTACTCACTAAATAATTAGTAGAATTACACTAATGTTTGGTCGAAATGAATAATAAGCAAAAAAATTAAAACATGCCAACAATGTTAAAATAAAACTAACAATAACAAAAACACCCACTTGGCCCAGCCTTCATGACCGGGTTTTATTTTTTCACGAGGTGTCACACATGGTTTTATTTTATTTTTATTTTTTAGAGTCTGAACCTTCGCCTGTGTTGGTTTTGTAGAAAAGTCTGCTCTATAAAATATTTGTTGATGTAATAAACGAGGTATAATACAGTAAATTAAAATAGTAGGCAAACACTGCACGGACATTTTTACAATGAAAGTTCTATTCGAATCTATCACTGAAAGTCTTGTTTATTTTTCTTAACTATTTTAAAAATACAATAATCTCCTTATAAAAACAATAATTTGAAAATCGCAGAAGTCGAAAGTTTTTGGTAGTATCAAATTTTAAAGATGTCTGTCGTAACTTTTTAAACCAACTTAAAAAAGCAAGAATTTGTCAATTAAAAAAAAAATTTTTTTTGGTCATCATTTGTGAACCGATTTTTAAAATCAAATTATGAAAGGATTTGCTTGCAGTTTGGTCGCATAATATTTTTAAATCACGGTTCAATTTGTCACCCTGGAAATATTCAATGTCGCACAAATCCTACATTTATGCACCGATTTTCCAAATTTTTAAATTTTTTTCGAACGGGTTCGTTAGCAGTTATGTCCCATAGACCCATAGAAAATAAAGTGACTGCCTTAAATATTAAATTATAAATATATCCGACGATTTTTTATTTTTTTTTTAATTTATGACGGTACCTTAATCTCTCGTGGGAATATATAATAAACTACAATAGGAATAGTATATCTGTCACATACTTCCATGACGTTTTTATCGATATTTTAAAAAGTTTTATTTTTGAAATATTTGGAAAAATTTTGTTTTATAGGATGTGAGATAAATAATTATTTTGTGCTAATTTTGGTCATTATTAAATTACATTATTCAATTAATTTTAATTGCGATCAACTGGTACTCCAAGTCATTTTTTATCCAGCCGGTCTTTGAATATAGATGGCGCGTTAGAGGGAAATAATGATCAAAATCAACACAAAATAATTATTTATCTCACATTCTATAAGTGGCTGTGCACATATTACGTAATGCGCTATATGGGGAGTGTTTAAGATTTGTTACGGATTGGAAATTTTGCACTGAGAAATTATTATAAAGCGTTTAGGGGAAGGGAGGGGGGTATAAAATCTCTGAAAACAGCGTTACGTAATATTTGCACCGCCCTTAATATAAAATTTTAGTAGACATTTCTAGAATAAAACTTTTTAAAAAATCTATGAAATTAATTTAAATTATGAATTTTTAGACGAACTGCATGGTATTTATTTCAAAGATTCCATTATTCTGGTTTAGGATTGTTTAATTTAATTTTTCATTTAAATTAAATTTATTAGAATGAAATGTGCCTTTAGTGTGGCTTAAGTTAAACGATCTTTGAATTAAAAATCATACCGCAGGATTAAAAATGGCGCCCACTAATACAAGTTATAGTTCTCATGGGCTTAACTGCTGAAAAGCGTGCAACACTTTTGGTTTCTTTGTGTTGGTTTCTGTCCTCATACCGTTAGCTGGCAGTCAAAATTATAATGTACAAAAAAATTTATTTTAAATAGCTTTTTGGCTTAACGTGGATTTTTAACGCTTCTTCTTCTTGAGGCATTTGATACATATATTCATTTCGTTAGTTCGTAGGTACCAGTAGCTTTAAGGGCGCAAACCGCATACATTGTGTTGTATTTAAATAAAATAAACCTGCCGTCAAATAAAAATAATTTAGCAACTTAAACGAGAAAAAAAATAGGTTTTTCGGGATTTTCCATTAAAGAAAAAACTAAAAGGTCTTTCAAATAAAGAATATTCTAACTAAAGCTAATGAACTATAATTTTAATTTGCGCATTACCAGTAGTAAAGCTTGCTGCCTATTAATTACATTTTTTAATTTTAGCTTCTATATTTTATCTGGTGATTCCATTCTGCCGTTTGCCATTTCATAGATTGTACGGTTTTTTTTGTT
Organism: Lypha dubia; assembly: GCA_947311025.1. NCBI lineage: Eukaryota > Metazoa > Arthropoda > Insecta > Diptera > Tachinidae > Lypha > Lypha dubia. The sequence continues at coordinate 96,963,629 of OX371263.1, read as the reverse complement.
TCTCCAAAAAATTGTAAAATGAAAACACCAAAAACCGTTCACCCAAATTGTGAAGTTTAAAGAGGAGCCACAAATTTGGTTGGTAATTAAAACCACAAGCTTTTTTTCTTCACCAGTAATGACCGTCTGCTTTAAGTGACTTGAAGTTTATTTTAATGATTATTATAATTATTATTATGATCATTTGTTTTTCAAGGAAAATGTATACATACATATGAGCCGTTTATTTTGAAAGTGGCATAAGTCACTTTGTTTTTAAGTCGAGATATGGGTTTGCGTTTTAACACGTTTAAAAATATGGATGCTAACTTTCGAGAAGATTTTCTTGTATTTGTTATCTCATGATACTTATATTTTTCTCAGTATTTCTCCATATTTTTAAACGTTTTTAAATGCAAACCCTTAAATATATCGACTTAAAAACAAAGTGACTTATGCCACTTTCAAAATAAACGGCTCATATGTATGTATACAAACTAACTTATGTACATACTACATACATATTATACATATAATGTCTGGCGAAGTATAGCTTTGGCAATAACAAATTGTAATAAAAGTTTCAGACATAAATTTTGAAGGTATGTTTGTTTTGTGCTTTTACAATTTGATAAGATTATTTATACACTTACAGTTTGTCAAGTAATTTTCGTACAAACAAAACAAAATTAATTGACATGTGTGAAGATAAATACGTCGAGTTAAATACGTATTTTTTCAAATATCGCTTGCGAGATTTTACGGAAAACGTACAAAATTTGTGACTTTTTCTACAAATATTTTCGCATGCGATACTTTTAAAAAAACTTGCCTAACTCGAGATATTTATTTTCACACACATATTAATTCTTGTAATGATTTTGTAATGATTTAAAATGTCATACGTTCTGCCCAGTGGTGTCAACCTAATATATCTGTCTTATAGGTTAATTCGTTATGAAAGAGTAGTAGTTTTCATGTCAGATGTAACAAGTTAACGCTATTGGATCAGCTAAACGTCAGGTGCCTTTATCAATTTGGCAAAATTTATACACAATAGGAAATAAAAAATTGTGGACCGGCTTTCAAACTCCGATCAAATATAATTGTGCAACAATATTGCGTTATTGTTGTTCTTGGCCAATTTTGTACCGCGTATTTTAAAGAATTGCATATTCTTAACCCTACAGTGGTAATATTCCTCGCTTCGGCCTTTCTTTAATTGGATTTTTTGTTATATATTCAATACTGTGAATAGGCATGATCTTTAAGTTTTCGTTGATTTTTATGTTTTATATTAAATTCTGAAAAAAACGTCTGTTGCTTTTTCTATAGGCTCTTTCAACAAGAATACAAAATTAAATGAAATACATATTAATTTAATAAAATGTTTATATTCAAACTGAATCATTTCAATTCATCTATGGAAAAGTCCTAAAATATTCTCTGCATATATTCATTTTTTATTTTTATATGTAAGAAAAACTGACGCTAGAGTACACTAGGGTTAATAAATTTCACGTTTCAATACGCAATATTTTATACAAATGTCTTTAACACTAAAATTTTAATGATTGAATTTTAAAAATTGATTGATTAAATGATTTGATAGTTAAAATAAAATATTACTAAATATTTAATTTAAATGGGGAAATAATTAAAAATTTGAAATAAATTAAAAAGGCCTAACATGCAGACAAATTTCGTTATCTATGTATGTGCTATGATTAATGCATTTAGAAAGTGGCATTGCCTGTTTTATAAATAGTAAGCTTTTTTAATAGTGATCAACAAAATATTTGTTATTTTCTAAAATTCTAACTTCTTTTTTTAGGCAAGACTTGAAGGTCTTAGAATAGGCGAAATAAAATTTATTCTTTATATACATACTTGTTTTATTTTATTTTTTTATATGTACATAGTATGTATATTTTTCTAGCAGATTAAAACACTATTTTAATTTATGTTGACAGTGCTTGTATGTGTGTACCTAAAGTTTTGGCTGTCTGACTGCTTTAATCAGGAGTAATCGCATTTAAAAATAATTTTAACTACGCATAATAATTAAAGTAAATAACAAAATGAAAAACAACTTTAATAAAATCATTTATATTTACATGGTAGAACTTTTTAAAATAGATAAGAAATACATTTGTATGTACCTATAGATGATTTTTGTTTAAGTAATATTTTTTTTTAAATATGTGAATAAGAAGGAAACACTTTTCGATTTCGATTTCGAAGTTTTAATTTCTGCTGAACGAAATTTTGGATAATTTTTTTATTTTTAAACGTTTTGATAGATTTTACTTATTATAAAATGGTTGCCGACTATGCCCCTTAATAAGTAAGGTGATGTCTTCTAATTTTCAAAAATTTTACAATACCTTGCAAAATTAAAGTTCTCAAAAGAACTGTTTTTAAGAATGCGAAGTAAAAAATAAACTAATGCCGCTATTATGATTCACAACCGCAACTAAGTTGATTTGTCAATGTTACAACTCAACTTAATTACTATTATTTTTTTTTCCATTACTATTATGAGATACACAACCATAAAAGCATAACATGAGTAACAAGTTATCGAAGACAACTAAGTGAACAGCTGATTGAAAGAATGGACAAGTACCACTCAACTAACAATTTTGCATTCAAATTTTTCTCTCTTAACGTTTTTAAAAGAGTTTGTTTTTTTTTATAAATGATATAACTCAATAGCTATGCTCCTTAATTAAAATGATCTGTGTACACAATTCAATAATAAATTAAAAATCTTTAAGCTAATTTCACTTATTTTTACACTTTCTATTTATTTCTTACACAAGCAGACATACATAATTATGTACAGATGTATGAACATACTTTCAATATAGTCCATTTGTAAAGTTAAATATGAAATTTAAATAAAACAATACATACATACAAATGTATCTGTAATAGAAAAATTTCACCATCTCTAATTGAGAAAGAACTTCTTCGTACGATGTTAACAAATGTTTGTTGTTAGCACAGATTTTTTTTATATTTTTTTGATCATACGAATGTTTATTTTTTTCTCTACAACATTTACCATTATACTGCTTTGTGTTGTATGGTTGCCAGATATGGCTATTTCGAGTATTTACAGCGATTACAAAAACCACAGATGCGTTACATTAATGTGGGAACCTGCCATTCGGCTTAAGCCCACAGTGCTCCCCAATACAGGAAGAACACTTCCTACACAACGGTAAACATTCTCCCGTGGTGCTTACTGGATCCCGTGGTACCAGTTTAGGTTACTAGTCAACCCTCGAAGAGGTTGTCTACTTCCTTTTTCTACCTTATATGTACATCCGTTGGCCTGTTGTTTCAGAGATTGGACAGTAACATATAAATTTTATGGGTAATTGACAAAAGGTAGTGTCTGGAAAAGTCAATTACACTTTTTCCCAGAAGGCACAGCACCAAGGTGTGGATATCACCAAGATGACAAAGTGTGCCCCCAGGGCGACACCAAAAACCACTATCAGTTCATTAAAGATTTGATGAAGATCATGATATCGAAACAGTATCCTTCGAAACCGCAGCATCCATTAAAGTCTTTCACCTCTTATGCTTAGATCCCACTATCGGCACAATGTACGGATTTTCGTCGGCTCACTGCAAAAAAGTCAAAAGTACTAAACAAAAATTACATTATTTCTCAATTAATTCTGGAATAAGTCTATATGGCTTTCTTACCAATGCAGTGTGGTGCAATTATGTTCTTATATTTCAATTAGTTGACAAATAAAGCAAATTTAGCTTATTACTTATAACTTTATTTCAGTGTGCCGACGAAAATCGGTACATTGTGCGGATAGTGGGATCTAAGCTTTAGTAAATCCTGTTAAATTTCCAACTACGTTTCGCAATTCGGATATAAGAATCATAAACTGGTAAACAATAGTAAAATATTACTGTTGTCTCTGTTCGTCGATCGTGGTAAATTTTTTTCGAATTATTCTCGTATTCAGATTCCATTCAGAATATATGTACATATGAGTATGTACATACATATTACATACATATGTATGTATGTATATGGCAATAAGATTTGAATTTCCACACAACAAAAGCGTCTAATCAGTTGCGAAAGTCATGGAAGAAACATAGACAGTGACGAGGAAGTATTGAGGCTTTCGCAAACAACGTTGTTTTGTTCTGCCGTGTACGTTGTGGAATTAGTTAGAAACCATATCCTTTGATATCTGAATTATTTTCTAATATTTAATTCTTTCGGATTTAAATCTTTGATGGAGTAGTATGTTGGGTTCTGATATATTTCTCCACATGGAGAGACATGAATTTTTTTAAACTCGATATCTAATAGCTCAGGGAGCTAAACGAAAGTTCTTCGATTAGTCTCTTCCGCAACTGTGGCGGTGATATCTCAACATTTCATTTTACTGTTTTGATAGATACAGTAATGAGAGAGTAAGAGTCACGATTTCCAAGCAGAAACATACATTGAAAATTATGTATCGAAGTGTGTACTTAAATGTGTTTGTGTTTGTGTTGAATAATAACATAGATACATACATACACACTTTCATGCTTATGTGGTGGGGCTTTTGTTGTTTACCAAACTTTTTACTAGTTTAGTCATTCATTGGTTTCTTTAACAGACGACCGTGTTTTTCGGTATTGTCTGTCTGTTGCGCTTTAAAATTTATTTCGCTATTTTCTATTACGTTGTGTTTTTTGCGTTGTCGACGTTTTATTCTTGCAAAATTTATTCGCATTCGTCATCACATTTTAACAGCTGTTTAAAGTTTAATACGGGCTATAAAAACGAATCAATTACTTCAGCAATTGTATGTTTTTGCGTTATTGAAAACCGAAAACGATAAACTTACTTTCCTCGCGGCTTACGTTTAATAATCAATCTATGTACCTACCTACCGATTTGTTGTTGTTACGGTTGTTATCTTTATTTTACAATGGTTAAGCTTTCACGTTTTTATATCTAATAAAACATACGTTTGTTCGTTCGAATGTTCATAAGTATGTAGTGTGTGTGTGTGTTCAACACGCCCGTTTGTTGTTACAAAACGACGTTATTGTATCTAAATACAAAAGCGATTTTACAAAGATACCACATCCATATCTGCGTATCTACATACCACACAACACCAGTATCAACAACGACTCTACATACATATCTCCAAAACAATTGTTGTTGTTTGGTGTTCCACATTGTGCATTACATTATTATTTGCTTACGATCATTGAAAAAAAGAAGTGCAAAATATAATAAAAAATTAAATGAAATTAAATAAATAAAAAATCAAATACAAAGCTATTTACTCTACATAGCGTGTACATTCTTACATACATATACATGTATACGTTCTTATGTATTTATATATGAATGTACTTTAACCATCACGTAAATAGAGAGAACGAGATACTACATTACATACACAATTACTTAGGACAGCTTATAGTGGATGGTTAAAATGTTCGTTTGCCCCTTCCTCATTGATGTTCAATAGTGCGTACTTACAGTGGGATCAAATAAAAACAAACTACATATTTATAAAACTAAGGCAGTAAAAATCAAGTTCTAAAAAAAGGCAGAAATAAATCCTAAAACTTTTATAACTGCGGCTAAAATATACGATTGTAGCTTTATTATGACAATTAATTCATGTTTTTTAATTATTCTTTGGTTTTCGAAATTTAGTTTTGGATGGCTGTTTTTTTGTAAATATATAAAACACAACAAGAAAATTAAATACAAATAATATTTCTTTTGTTTTGATATTTTCTTAAGAGAAAAAACAAATGCAAAAAAAGAGAATGAGCGATCATGAAGCAAAATGAAATAAAAATGAAAGTGTTGAAATTATGCTAAATTAGTAAAAAAAAAACTTAAATGAAAATTATTGTAACTTTAAATGTGCAAATTGGATTAATCATCACCTTAATAAGTAAATAAAATATAAAAAAATGCACATATGCATATCCATTGATCAATATGACGATTAGCACAATGTGCTAAAGATTATTAAAATCAGGTAAATTACATACACGTACATACATATCTAACAGTCATTGCAAGGGATCGTTTAAAGGCCAATGCATTATTTATTAATGTAATGTAATTCAATCCCCAAAATAAAAATGAGTTCAAAAAAAGTGTCCCGCTTGAATTAACAAACATATTCATGCATCCAAAAAGAAAGCCGTACTTTAACTTTTTTTTTTTTTTTTTAATTAGGACCAGCACTCAGGGGATGACCCCTACGTATGCTATAGAGTAGTGATGTTACGAATATCAATTTTTAGTATTCGCGAATACGAATACGAATATTTAAAACAGTATTCGCCGAATACGAATACGAATATTTCTTTTGAGGTTTATATTTCAAATTTAATTGGAAAAAATCCCTGCCTTTGCGGTAGTAACTATAAATGAGAGACATGATGACTTTACTCATGGATACAAGTGACAGTGACTGTGAAAATGGAGATGAAATTTCTCAACTTAGTTTCCCAGATTCCATTCATCATTTACTTAGAAAAACTATCGCGGAATATATATCGGAAAAACGGGCGGCTAATGACGTTAACCCACTGATATGGTGGAAAGTAAATAAGGTAAAATACGAGCTTCTTTTACCTATAGTCAGGCAATATTTAGTGACACCAAGCGAGCGAATGTTTAGTGTTGCGGGGCTTATTTATACACCGCATCGTAATAGGCTTGATGGAGAAAAGGCTTCAAAACTTCTATTTTTGAAATTCAACATTCCTCTACTGAGGTTTGATTACTAATTTAACATGATATAAAACTTTAATTTTTGAATACTAGTTGCAAAATACATATATATTTTTGTTTGTTTTTTAAGAAGGTTATTACTTTGCGTGAAATACAATGGGTTTTTTTAATAAAAATTAATATATTTTTTTTCATTTTATGTACTTTTTTAAACTTTTGTATAATTTTTTTTTGGAAAATGTATGGGAAAATTATTCGAAAAATATTCGCTTGAATTTGGCGAATACGAATACGAATACGAATACGAATATCTTAAAACAGGCGAATAGTCGAATAGTCGAATACGAATACGAGTATTCGTAACATCACTACTATAGAGTTGTCAATTAATCGCCTATCAACTTTGTTCGAATAATTAAAATAATAGTTTTTGTTCGTTCGATTAAACGATTAAAGCTAAAAATTTATTCGATTAATCGATGAGAACAACGAATAAAAAAATGCTTAAAAATAATTTATTGAAAAAAAAAAAAAATATTTGTTAGTCATAGTATATAAGTATAAGTATATAATCAAAATAAATTAAATAGTAAAATTACCAGAATTTAAAAAATATTATTAAAGTATTTTAATGTTTTATACGTCTCTTATTTACTCTTATTTTAATGCGTTTTAGTAAATCTGTTGAAAAATAATTATTAATTTTTTTTTGTTGTTGATCCAACAATTTTGTATACTTTAGGACACTTGTTACATGTGACTTTTTGTTCTTGGTAAAATACTTCCAAACCGAGCTCATTCTGAAAGATAATTATAAAATTAAAAAAAAAAAATTAAATTCAATACCAACATTTTCTATTTATATGATAAGATTTATATAAAGCAATTGTTTCTTTTTTAGCTTTTAGTGTATTTCTAACTTATTCACCTGACAGTAAAAAGAAACCCATTCTTGAAAATTGTTTAACGTTGCATTTAAAACATAGAACGACTACTAGGTATGCGCAGCTCGACAACAACTACAAACATCCAAAATAACATGTATTGGTTGATATAAAGTACTCGCTTTGTTTCAAATCATACAAACAAATTTAACACAATTTTTACGTATGCAAAAATATGGTCGATTAATTGACATAATTAATCGATTTATTCGTTATTCGAAATTCAGCATTTTAAAATTATTAGAACAAGAATTTAGTTTTGTTTGATCGATTAATCGAATTATTCTTAATCGGTTGACAACTCTAGTATGCAGTGCATTGTGCCGGAACTCAGAGAGAGGGATAGAGTAGAGAAGATAGATGTTGAAAATGTAGAAGGCTTAACTATTTTACAACTCTGCTTTGCCCGTTATGTTAATTTTTATAGCAGGGTTGAGGCGCCTCCGGTGTTAGGTAGACGAATTAACTTTGTTAAGCCTTATTAGCAGGCATTTTATTAATTGTTTTACTTCGCCGATGTTTCTGCTAACCGACGAAGGAGGGCGATGCTGTGTACATTAGCTTGGAACATCATCAATCGCTCTCGGAACAGTTTTTTAGTGACCTGTGCTATGCCTTCATCAACTTAAATAGTCCGACAACAACTAATACAATGTCTCACTAATGTACATTACAGAAATTAATGATGTTGATAGACTTGCTCTGGCCAGGGTTTGAACCCAGGCCCCACGTCATTGTTTGCTTAGTAGTCAACGCGCTAACCACTTCAGCCAACACCACCCTCGAACTAAATAAAATCAATCCCGTCACATATTTGAATCAATCCCTAATCGGGATTAATTAAGCTTATTTTTATCCTGAAAAACAACTTAAAATTAATTTAATCAAAGAAATTTATTTGTTGAGTAAAACTCTATAACTTAATTATTAAAAATTATTTATTTACTCGATTTAATTTAAAATTTTGCATTGTCCATGCTGGTATTTAACATAGAGTCATATGATCGTAACACATCGCTTTTAAGTCTAGACAGTGCAGCCAAATCGACAAATAAAAGTCAAGAAATAAATTTAATTATTTTATTTTTGTTCAGTTGTGATATTGAACAGAAACAGCTAAAAAAACTGGTCAAGCCCGTTTACGATAGATTTAATCAAGTACATTTTTTATTACAAGTACATAGTACTCAAACCAATCCAAAAATACTTGAATTTAGTACGAGTTCTTTTGTGTACATAATTTAATATTTTTGATGATTGGGAAATTTTAGATTATTGGAGTTTTGAATTTTCGAAAATCGACTGAAATATAAAGAGATCTATAGTACAGAAATAATGTAAAATAATTGGAAGTCGGTTATTATAAACCAATTTGGTTTTCTGTTGTTTTTATTTGCTTTCATCCGAGACTTTGCTGAAGCAAATTTATTCTTTTTTGTTTTATATTTTTTCGACTTATTGAAATTTCTTCATATACGAGTATGTACTACATACACAGGTACATATGTAGATGATACCTTTTGTTAAGGAGCTTCTTTTTCTTTTTGTAAAGTTGTGCATATACGAGTATACATATTTTCATTTATTTTGCATATTTCTCGCTTGAGGTACTTAATGGAAAAAGTTTTTTTTAACTTTATTGTTTGAATTTTGTTTTGAAGAAATCCATAAAAATTTCTACAAATACAAATACAAAAATAAAATTCAATTATTTTTTCTATCTCTTATAAGATTACAACGCAACAAATTGAAATTTATGTTACAGATCGTAAACTTTGTGGGAGTGTTTTGAAGCAAAGTGTTTTGTGTTTATAAAAATTTAAAAATAAATTAACAAAAAAAATTCTTGAAAACGATCCTATTTAAAAAAAAAAAAGTTCAAACATGGCAGTACATACTTCTTTAAAAAACTGAAAAAATATCTTTTTTAAAATAAAATGTCTTAAGCAAAAAAGTTACTTATTAATTGTTTGAAAATTATGTATGTATGCATCTTTAAAAAAATATATTTCTTAAAAGAGTAGATTTAAAAAAAGTGTTTCATTAAAAAAAATGCCTTTTGCAAAAGTTTTTTTTAAAGTTCCTTTTAAAAATAAATAATTTCAAAATAAATGAATTTTAAATAAAATTCGTTTTGAAAAAAGTACCCATTTATGTACATATCATACCTTTTAAATAAAGTACCTTTTTAGAAAAAGCCATCTGTTTTGGAAAAAGTAACTTTTAAAAAGAAAAATCTATTTTTTTAAATATCTATCTTAATAAAAAAATTCTTGTGTTTTTATATTACAAAAATTACTTTTTCTTTTGAAATGCCTATCGTAAACAAATTAATTAAAAAAAAAGTACTTTTGAAATATCTATTTATTTCTATGATTAAATTTAATTAAAAGTTAATATCCCGTCTACTGAAAACCAGGAAATACAAAATTTAATAAAAAGTTTTATTTCCCTTCTATTAAAAAGTTTGAACTAAACGTGAAATTTGATTTTGTTATTCTGCGGGTAAAATATACAAACAACTATTTTTTATAATTAAGAACTGTAAAAAACTTCACCTTTAGATACGGTGCATTCACCCCAATTCGTGGACTAGAAAAAAACTCATATTCTTAAAACATCTAATCGAAAGTGCACCCAGCAAACCAAATTGCCTGGAACTAAAAAAATTTCACTTGTTGTGTGTTAAGAATGCCAATTGGTGCTCACCTCAAATAATATTATTATTACATAATAAATATGGCTTTCTCTTTCTCTGGTGATTTGTAGTGAAATTTTACGTAATACATACTTTTTTAATTCAAAATGTCCCATAAAATCTGGGTTTGTGTGATATTTATGCCCTAATTGTGTGTAAGTACGCAATTAACGCTTTAACAAATTTCAATTTTTGAATTTTTCAATTTCAAAACTTATAGTGGAATTTTGGGAGAAACTCTTATTGTGCAAAAATACTAAATATTTTACAGTTTTTGATATATAATGTGAATTTAGTTAATTTTAGTTTTAATATTGCTAATGATATTTTCCATAAATTTTAAATTATGTTCGAAATTTCGAAGATTGTCAGATTTAGCTAAAACTTTAGGTTTTTGCATTAAAATAGGAATTTTTTATAATAAAACCGTGAATATTATGAAAACTTATAAAAATAACAAGTTTTCCTGGACGAATTAAATAAGAGAAGCCATTCTAAGTTCCACACATACCTACAAAAATATTGGAGTACATGGTCCATTTTAGATAAAAAGAGTAGTTTTTGGACTACTCCTATGTAATGCAGCCGTGGACCATTTCATTTGTACACACATTTATAGTTAATTACCATTTGGCAACACTAAAAATGTTTGGAATTAAATTGAAACTGTGGCAGCTCCCCTGTTAAAATTAAAACATATTCATGGAAGCGTAAACATAATTTAGTTCGAGTTTTTTTCAATCTCTGAATTTTATTTTATATTTTTTTAATTAATGTAATGTAAGGGCTGAATTCACACATTTGTATGTACTTAAAATATCTTTAAATTATATTAGTGACAGAGCTACATACATATGTATGTATCTCTTTTTGTTTTTAACAAATACATATATATGAATGTATTGAATGATTTCGAAATTAACCCCTGTGAGTGCTCTATGGAGTAGCAAAACATAGTAGTTTCGAAACTAATCTCTGTGGGTACCCATTGGATTAGTAACATAGAGTAGTTTTTGTGTTACGTGGTCCAGCCTTAGGACATCGCAATGTAAATTGAACCATGTTTTTCCCATACATTTGGATTAGTTTTGGAGTAGTCCTACTCCATTGTGGAGTACTCCATACACGCATGTGTGGACTAGTCTCATTTTTTCATGTTCACACAAACATGCACTGTTTTTCTTTTATTAAACTTTTTCGAATATACATACATAAAACACCGAAAGAATATTATCTAACGAATCGTTTAAATTTGTGTTTGTTGGGTATACAACTCTTCGCTAGAATGTCTACACACATCGACACACCACACATGAACAAATAAATAAACTCAGTCACTTACTCACTCACTAAGTGATCATTGTTTTTATTATAAAAATTCATTGACCTGACACATTTTATTTTGCTCTTGTTTTTTATTTGCCTGGTTTATTTTGTGAATAATAATAGAGCAGTTTGTTGAAATTTTAAATAAAGTTTTAATCAAAGTTTCATTAGAATAATGATAATTTTCATTGTTTTATTTTTGTGCGACAATTGGTTAAGAATATTTTACTTTTGTAATTCTATTTCATACAGTTGTACTTAAAAAGGACAATAAAACATTGCAATTTAAAGCGCAGTGGGTTTGTAAATATAAAAACCAATTATTTGCCTTGGTTTTCCCAATGATACAAATTATTGTAGCATTTTGTAAACAATATTTTTATTATTATTTTTTTTTTCTTAACAAACAAAATCCCCCAAAGCGATCAGCTTGTCTGCAAAAAACACCCAGGATCTCTGGCCGGAATCGAACCGACAACCTCCGGACTACTACATTGCTATCTATAATTTTTGAGCTTATGTGTGTATATGAGAAATTTTTATTATTAGGCTTAAGTTCAGTTTTTTATCGAATTAATGAAAATTCAAATTACTAAGAGTTTTTTTTATTTTATTTATATATGTATATTAGTATGTACAATCAGACTAGCAGAACGTATCAACTATTTAACCAAGTTTTCAACAGTAAACTCAATATTTATCCAATTATTAAAGCTTAAGGCCACTTTATCCCGGCGGACGGTAGTGCGCCAGGCCAAGTTCGGCCACACAGTGTGTATATTTACACGAAACCATTCGAGCTGTTTTTACCCCCCTCATAACTTTCCTCCTCTTGATCATAATATAATGAAATTTGAAACATAAGGTCTCCCTCCCCACAGAGGTGACTTTAAAGGTTAAATTTGAAAGTTCTACCGTAAAATCTTCCCGAGATATTAAGGTGTGAAAAGTCCATATTCACTGACTCACTGACTCATCAATATTATTGGGCACTTCCGGTATAGCTAGAGAGCTGAAACTCGGTAGGTCTTGCTGAGAAATTTACCAGAAAAATCTGAAAACGTGCACTCTCCACCCGGGGGGACTAGGGTGCCCCTTCTTTGTATTGGGCACTTCCAGTAGAGCTAGAAAGCTTAAATTTCGTACACAGGTAGGACCTGATGAGAAATTAACAAAAACAGTGTTTAAACGGGTACTTTTCACCTGGTGGACTAGGGTTCCCCTTCTTTGTATGGGTCACTTCCAGTATAGCTAGAAAACTGAAATTTCGTACACAGGTAGCGCAGATAAGCAATACATGTAAATATTTATACAAAAACAACTTAGAAAAAAGAAGTGAGATCCGCACAAAAACACAAATGTGAAAGTAAGGCCAAGATCCTATCCAAAATATTTCGGCCGTAAAAAATACTGAGTTCAAAATAGGACCAAGTTCTTGATAGGTACAATTTCATCTCATTTCTAGGCAACCTGTAAGCTTGGCAATATTTTTCCAAGATATATTACAAAAAAACCGGTTTTAAATTTCTTCTATTAATTTTCTCAGAATTTTGTAAATATAATTTTCTTTTGCCTAAGTCGACTTCTTCCCAAAAAAACTGTGGTCATCTTCATGTGGTCATTTGTAAGTCGAGTATATCTTGCCCGGTGCATTCCAAATTGTTAGAAAATCCAATTATGGGCTCTTGTAGAGGACTACCTCATCCACAAATCTCAATAATTTTTTTCCGGCTACGTCGACTCCTTCTTTTAAAATATTCGTCTGTAGTGCACTCTTGTTTCTTATATTTTGCCAACAGAGCAATGTTGACATGTGAACAGTTCAAATACTATGGTTCGTGTCTAGCGTTTGTATTTTAAAATTGAACTTCACACACATATAGTTTTTTCAATGCACTATTTTTAAAAGGTAGACATTGTAAACAGGTATTTTTTTATATGTTGCTTTTTCTAATGGGTACTTTTTAACGAATTTTTTTTTACTTTTATGTATGCTACTAATGTTAAGAGGAGGTACGTTTTTAAGTGTGCGTTTTTAAAAAGTTATTATTTTTAAACGAATATTTTTATAGAGGAACTTATTTTTAAAAGGGAAATTTCTTAAAGCATTATATTTTAAGATATACTCTTTCAAAAACAATTTCATTAAATTGCTTTAAAACTGATTTTTAAAAAGGTACCTACCTCTTTAAGGATAACTTTTTTTTAAAGAACTTTCTAAAATTGCGTTTTTATGAAGTATTTTTTTATTTTTATAAAGAATTTTATTTTGAAAAGTTCTTTTTAAGGGGAAACTGAAAACACTACAGGTAATATTTTGCAGGTCTGTTTCCTGTGCACACTTTTGCAGGTAAATAAATCTCTTAGAATTTGGCAGATTATTTTTATTTACTTCGAAATCAAGTTCCGCTATAAAACTTTTAAAACTTATTAAAAACATGACATTTTCCAACTATAGTTAATAAATACGTATGTATGTATATTTTTCTCAAGATCTATTTTATAATTTTATCTTTATAATTCCTTATTAAAACTTATTTTTACACATAGCTGGTCAACCTCAATATTTATTTACAGACAACTAACTCAACTCAAATTGATTTCATTATCAACGAAACAACAAAAATAATTCATATTTTTTTCTTTTCTTTTATAACTTTATTACAACAATTATTGTTAATATAAAAATTAACTTAAAACTGTAACTCTTGCTGGAAGTAAGAAAGAAATTTAAATCAGCAACGTGACTTTAAAACAAGTTGTCTTTAACAAGAAATTATTTTCATTCAAATACGAGTACTACGAAACACAGATAGATAACAACACAACAAGCGACCACAATTTGACCCAATTTTATTAAAAGCACGTTTGTTATTGATACAAACATAAGCTTTTTTTATTATTAAACCGTCAAGAATCTACTCAGCGGCAGCAATGTCAACAGCAAAATAAAGCACTTTAAGCAGCAAACAGCGCTTTTAAATAATGACAGTCAATGTTACTAAACCAAGCTGCTGCGAGTATGCTGCTAATTGTAGCTGCTTCATCAGCCGCGCCATCTGTCAGTGCCAAATGTTTGAATTAAAGGCGAATAACAAAAATTAATGTTGGTTAAATTTTGAAAATTTTGTCCGATCAACATTAAATTCGCACTCGCTTCGATCAGCTCATTTAAAACACATTTATTTAAACATCAACTATTTAACATTTCGAACTCGTCATGAAAATGAATATGGTACGATTAAAATGCTGTCACAATACCCAAATATGTAATTAATTTTAAAAAGAATTTAAAAATCGTTTCATAAGTGAGGTTTATGTTAATGAAGGTGTTTGATTAAATTTATTTATTTACTGTGACTTTTTGAAAAGTTTTCGTTTCTTAGCTAAAATATGGATTTTGTTTTTTGTTATTTTATCTTATTTTATTAGAAATTTTCATCAATAGTGAGTATATTAATACAGAAACTACAACATAAAAAAAAATTTATATTAAAAGGAATTTCTTCCATTAAGCCAATGAACAAAACGAAAAGAATTTCACCTACGAATGCAATTAGTTTTGTAATTAAAACTAATCCAACAAAGTAAAAAATGTATATTCCTGGTTTTTCGAAACCATCAGACCAATACATTTATTTAATTAAAATAAATTGTTAACCGAGGTTACGTATGTAATGTTGAATATTTAATGTCCTTACGGGACCTTCTGTGGCCAAATTTGCATAAAAAAGTATTTTTTAAAAATGTATTTTGATTTTAATGAAATGCTCTTCCTGAAAAGGTACTTTTTCCAAAATGGTACTTTTTCAGAAAACATACTTTTTTAATAAAGTTACATTTCCAGAAAAGGTACTTTTTTAAAAATGCTACTTTTTAAAAAAATTATTTATATAAAAAAAAACTATACTTAAAACAGGTACTTTAATACATTCCTTAAGTTTGGAGACTTTTATAATTGTCTAAAAAAAACCCTAAATATTTAAACATCGGCTTTTGTTGTGTGATCAGTGATCACTGATAGCCATTTTGATGACGTCGTATACACTCATCGAAATAATTGAGTAAATTTAAATAATTTTGCTGCTCTTTTTATTATTTCTAGATATGGTCAAATCGAATAAACAAAAAATATATCTCTCTTACAATTGAACATTTCGTTTTTCATCAGATTTTTATTTTAATTTATTTTGTTTTCAAGCACAAAGAAATACAAATTGCTCAGTTATAAACAAGCAGTGAAACCGTGAACGCGATCGAACAGAAAAGCAAGATTTTTCGATTCGTGCGGTGGCCCCAATACGTCGTTATAGGCCTACTTAGAAATACGTAAAATCAAACTAAATGGAATAACGTAATAAATAAAAAAATTGTTGTTTATTTTTCATAAATTTTATTTGGCCACACATCAAACGCACATCTAAATAACAATTCAATGGCCACTGCCAAATGACAAATAAATAAATAAATAAAATGTACGAATTCTACGTATGTTTGTATGTGTTTTTATTTTTAACAAGTTTTTTTTTTTAATTTTTCTGTCAAAAAATTCATATTTTAATGTTACTTTTTATTTAATGCTTGACATTCAATTGGCAAACTTTGCCACAAGTACGATTTTTATTTGTGTGTTTCCTTGTGGAAACTTTAAAACATAGAAAATAAAAAGTGAATTTTATGAACAATATATATATACATACATACATACATACATTCATATGTATAAATATTTTATTCATCAGGCTTCTTTTATTACGAGTATTTTTGTTGTCATACTCGTAACAATGTCGATGGTGCAACAACATTTTAATTACAGTGACGTAACGTTTTTTCATGAACATGATCGTGATCTTTAAAATGTTTTTATTTTTATTTTTTTTTTTAATTAAATTAATTTTCTTATTTTTCCTTAAATTAAAAACAGGTTTATTAAGAATTGTTTTAAACAAATTTACAATGTTACGTTTTGTAAGGTCGTATGTATACAATTATTATTCTGTTGTGAGAAGTAATAAAAAGTAATTTGTATGGATATAATTGATTACATTAGAAAAGTGACGGCTGCGACATTATCTGTGTTGATGGTTCACATCACAAATCAAGGCAAACTGCAAATTTTTCCGTAATAATGGTTTCTGGTGTTCATTCTTGTCTACTGGGTACATACATACATACATATGCTTGAAAGTTTCAGTCTGTTTAACTTGCGGCGTCGTATAGTCTGAGAATAATCATGACAATCTCTTAGTCGTTATGAAATTTAGCTGCGCATCAATTTTCGGCAGGTTAGACAAGTATGCCTTCCTGTTGACAGCATTCCACCGTATCAATGTGTCGTATGTACGTCGAGATTGATCCTTTTTTAATCTAATTTCCATTTTTTTCGGTCACCCACCGGCGAATGTAAAACGCACACAGTGCTTTTTTTTCCTTCCGACTTATTCTAAATCTACCTAATCCATTTTCAGTCGCCTGTCTTGATAAAATTTCCTATGGCTTTTCCTTGATCTCACTAATTGTTACTAATTAACACGGTGGTACACCTTGCCCTCGTGACACTTTTACATACCGTGTTATAACTACATTGCAAATTTTCCTGTTGCAGTGTGTATTATTTATAATCAATGTTTTCTACTTTCTTTTATTATTGTACTCGTATATTTGCAAATTTTGACAATAAACAATAAAAACAATCTTATCTTGACCACACACTGACTGACAAACTTATTTTATTTTATTTTCATTTGATTATTCTTATTTTTGGCAATAAATGAAAAAGCAAACAACAACATCAAAATAACAAAAATAAATAAATAATTGAAGATGAAAAAATACAAAAAAAAGAAAACTTTTTATTTAAAACAAAATTCAAGGTCAATATCTGTCTCAGGCACTTACATACACAAATACCATATGTGTATGTGTAAGAGTGTGTGTGTGTAAGAGTGTTAAAAGACATTGCCTTTTAATTTAGGAAAAAAAATAAAACAGTCATATTCACAATCTTTTGCAAATGGTCTTGCATCATTCACAGCGTTTGCACTGCACCACAGCTGACTTTATGTCTTCTTCTTCTTATGTCTATCGCCGATGAAAGTGCGTCGGCTTGTTTAAGTTAGCTGGCAATAACAAAAGAATTTTATTGGCTATCAACAATTATTTCTTAAGTCCCCGTCCGGAAGAAACTTTCTTAAATGTTCTTTTAATGTTTGTAAAAGCTTCATTTATGTATATAAAAATTGGCTTTTATTAGACTTTTCGTTTTTCACACATCGATAAAATCAAAAATTTCGCAGCAAAAGTTTCACAATTATGGGGACGAACTTAAAGTTTTCGAAAAAATTTACTTTTAAATAAAATTTAAAGCTATTGGACCGATCAATTCAAAAATCTACTCACCTCTTAAAGCCCCACCCCCAACCCCACCAACATAAAAAACAATGTGGACTGCAAAAATAATCATAAAATTCTATCGATTAATTCGACAAATTTCGTTGTCGAAAAGTTTCGAACAAAGAACTTAACATTCACATCTCCACAAAAGCGCTTTTGAAATTTATTTTCAAAATTCGTTAATGTTTTTTTGTTTTTCCAAAAAAAAAAAAACTGCGTCAAATCCAGTTAAGTCTAGTTGATATGAAACTCCCAAATCGCCAAACAATAAAAGAACACCTGATATTAAGAATTATTTTATTGCAACTATGAAATATTTATGTCTTCGATGCAATTTAATTTCTCAAATAATAATAAAAAAAAATTAATATATTCTGTAATAAAATTTTATGCTAAATTAAACAACAACAATAATGATGATAAAGAATTCATTTCAAAACCACATTCAATACAACAATTTTAAAGTTTATGAGAAAAAACATTTTTTTTTTCTATTTAAACAAACACAAAAGTTATGCATTAAACACATTCGCCACAGCAGGCTACCGACTACCATCTGTCAAAATCAGAATATATGTGTGCATATTTTTTTTTTTTTTTTTTTTTATTAGGACCAGCACTCAGGGGATGACCCCTACGTATGCAGTGCATTGTGCCGGAACTCAGAGAGAGGGATAGAGTAGAGAAGATAGATGTTGAAAATGTAGAAGGCTTAACTCTTTTACAACTCTGCTTTGCGCGTTATGTTAATTTGTATAGCAGTGTTGTGGCGTCTCCGGTGTTAGGTAGACGCATTAACTTTGTTAAGCTGTATTGGCAGGCATTTTATTAATTGTTTTACTTCGCCGATGTTTCTGCTAACCGACGAAGGAGGGCAATGTTGTGTACATTAGCTTAGAACATCATCAATCGCTGTCGGAACAGTTTTTTTAGTGACCAGTGCTATGCCTTCATCACTTAAATAGTCCGACAACAATTAATACAATGTCTCACTAATGTACATTACAGAAATTAATGATGTTGATTGACTTGCTCTGGCCAGGGTTTGAACCCAGGCCCCACGTCATTGTTTGCTTAGTAGTCAACGCGCTAACCACTTCAGCCAACACCACCCTCATATGAGAATGATTATATTGATGACAGCAAGGCAACAGGGCAACAGGTTCTTGTCCATGCTGATTTTCTCGTAGCTGTCCAATTAAACTAATTTCTATTTTTAGTGGCGACAATAAACAATAAAAAAGTGTTATCAATGCAATAAACCATGTAAAATAAATGAATGTTTAAAAATCACTTATTCTGCAGAACGAAAACAGTAAAAATTTAATATATTATAGTGTTATTTATTAAAAGATTTAAGTATATTTTATGTAAGTCATATTATTGTTGAAGGTTGGTTGAATTTTCAAGTATTTTTAAATAAAAATACTTCAATTGTGATGGTAAAAACATGAGAAGAGCTGTAAAAATTCCATAGAAATATATATAGTTAAATTTCTAAGTTGTTGTTGTGTCTATACACCTAATAAAAATTGCAATTGTCTATGTTTATAAGTATGTAATTTTAAAAACTTATGTTTCTGTTAGATGTCATAGAACTGTATAGCTTTCAACAATTTCTGTTTTTAGTATTGGCTGTTGCAGTGGCCAAGCAACTACATTTTATTTACATTTCACACAATACTGCAATAATTATTGTTCCCGAGATAACTCCAAAATTTTTCAAATTTTAATGACACGCCTAACAAAATATGTTTTGCTCTTATAATAGACTCTTACAAAATAAATAAAAAACGCAGATTCTTTTAAAAAAGTTAAACTAAATTTAAAGTTACATCCCTGTTATACAATAATATTATGTCGCTCCTGTTCTCAAAATAATTAAGTAACTGACTACTAGATAGCAGCATTTTGTAGTCGTGTGTTCGTGTAGCCTGCTGTCGTGAATGTGTTTAATGCATTATGTGAGAATTCTTCAAAATTGTATTTTTATTAATATTTTGCAACTTGATTTATTGTCTTGTTTTTCCATTTATTTTATTTTTTGCTAAAAAGCCAAACAAAGTTTGCTTTTTAAATACACAAATTAATAAAAATAATTAAAATATGAATTATTGCGCTCGTGCTGGTACGTGGCCACTTACTCATTTACTTTTCGCGGTTCATTATGACGATTTAGGAAATTTTAAGAGATTTTGTATTTTAATGAATTACAAGAATAAAAAACAAAAATGTCTAAGAGGCGTTTTGTTTATATGATGCATTTGTGCAAAAAAAAATAATAGAAAAAAAAATTTTTCTTTGATGTTTTAGTTTGTTTTTTTTTTTAACTTTTATTCAAACTTGCTACGAAAAAAATTTAAACAAATATTTTTGTAACATTTAATTTTAGACACGGCTGCTATGGATCCAATTTTTTATTCCCCATCAAATGGCATACCTTCTGAAAGTAAACTCGCAACATATATGGTAAGTATTTCTTTTAATTTGCCTTCATATATGATGCATACATATGTACATGCATAAATATATTTGAATAGTGTGTGAAGATAAACTTAATTTCAACTAGCAAAGACAGAAAGCAAAAATTGTAATCAAGTCAATTTTGCAGTTAACAGAGCACTTTTTCAAACTGGGAGCAAGTTCTCGCCCCGGAATAAGAGGCGTACATTTTGTTCACGTAATATATGTATTTCCCATGAAGAAAAAAAAACATCGTAAGCAAAATTAAAAAATAGTACACCGAAGCAACAACAACGCATTTGACGAGAACTTTTACTACCAAAAAGCGTAATTTTTTTAAGGCATAAATGATCCATTTATCGACCGATTATCAAAATAGTTTGCTACCATGCGTTTGTTTTTATTTTATGTTTGAAGACGTTTCCTGGTGGTTTGTTTATTGATTATCGCGTAGCTCCACAATTTATGGACCGATTACGAAAGTGTGCGCTAGCAATTTGCAACCTTGATCTGGAGAAAAGTATTGTTATTTTTGCCAGATTAAATTAAATTTATAATTTTTATATATATATTTTTTTTTAATTTTCAATCTTTGTATGTCTTTCCAACATTTGTTAAATAAGATTAAACAAGTCATACACACATGCATATTTGTTGAACAAATTATTAAGCCAAAACAAATCTCCTATATTTTATTAATTTTTCGTTTAATTAACACATATCGTATGTAGAATGAATAAATGACCTGTTTATAAGAACATTCTTGACATACTTTATTTCTTTTTTCTTTTGATTCCATTTTATTTTATTGTAAAATCTTAAAAAAAAGAATTTTATATTAAAATGTATTCTCTCACGTACAAGATTAAATATTATTTGCACTATACAGATGCAAGTACAACGACTGTCTCGTGAGTTTTCTCTGTGCGTTTGTGTGTGTGTAATTTTTTTTTTATTTACATTGTTCTTGTACAAACATTTTAATTATTTGTTCAACAGGTTATTTACATACGAATTTTAAATAAATAATTGCAATTATGTTTGTTTGAGTGCGATATTGAATGCATTTTATATTGAAGTTGAAGTTAGTGTTCACACTCAGAGTTGAAAAAACTCTGGATTCAAAGAATGAAAGTAATTAAGGTTTTAAAACTTTTAAAAGGCAAAATGTAAAATTTTTGAAAATGCATGCATATTCATAAACGATTAATAAAATTATTGTGGCCTCAATGTGCGACTTTTGTAAGGGAAAAATCGGTTTTATTGTGCACTTTACCGTTATCAATTGGCAATGAATATCGTTATCTAAGTTTTACTGTATTTTATTATGATAATATTCCAATTGCAAATGATATCGACTAATTTTGAAAACAATCTAACATTATAAAATCCGAACTAATTCTGAAACACTTCCAAGATTTGACTTACATATTTCTGGCAATAATTGATTTGTGGTTTCTTTGAAGTCTTACAGTAGAATTCTTCTACAAATATTTACGATTTTGAAGCGTTCATCTTCAAGATTATAACAAAATAGACAAGTTTAGCGAAGAGCTAGAGGGCTCAATATTGTTGCCTAAAATATTTTTCTGTACACTAAAAGAAATGACAAAAACTGAAAATTATACAATTAAACACACGGTGTGAACACCTTAAGAATATGTTCCATTAGCATTAGAATTAATTTCAGACAAAGATGCAAAAACAATATTTACATCAGTTTTTTTTTTCAATTCCCCTTAAGAAAATTATAGAAGCTTTGTTCTACGCACTGTCGGTCATGTTCTTGTAGGGAAGTCAACTCAATCAGCTGTTTACGTAGTTGTCTTTGATAAGTTTTTACTCGTATCATGATTTACAACAAAATTTGTTGTGTATCATAATGCAGAAAATACACAAAATAATATTGACAAGTCAGCTTGGTTGGCTTGTGAAATATAATGCAGTGAAATGCAATTTTCGCTGTGATTAGTGATGTTTTAAGTTGTTATGATGTAAGCGGGTTTGTCGTAATACTGTCATTCCCCTTACGAAATGTTTTCATTTTAGTGTAACGATGTTACATATAAAAGTGCTAGATATCAATTACGAAACCTCCAATAAACGTACATATATAAATATATTCTTGTCTCTTTTACCAGAAGCCGTCATCAAAAGCTATAATTTTGGAGAGAAAAATTAACTCTGTTAAACAGTGTTATTTCATTTGATTTTAAGATGTTAATTTATTTTTACTAAAAATTGTTATTGATATTTAAATAAATTATTTAATATCAATCCACTGTTTTGAAGTTAGCTGTTTATTGCATGCAACACGCACACCGTTACATGCATTCAATGTGCAGAGAAGATAAATATTTGTCATAAATGGAGTTAAAGGTTAATTTTAAAAGAAATTTTTAAATAAGTTTTGTATTATATGAAATAAATACATATGTAAGTCACGATCAAATTGCAATGGAAACTTATTTATTGCAATATACATATGAGAGATGAAATAAGTCGGATAGATTTACGAAATTAACTTTTACTTGTACTTAAAAAATAAGTGATGCGCATTGAATAGTTGCTTCTAATAATTGTTTATTCTGTTTTTCTAGCATCCAGCTTTTCTTAATATGACCTAATTTTCAATGTAATTTTTCTGTTAGGTTGCAATGGATCCCAATAAGAATACATAATAAGAAAGCAATCGATGTTTATATGTTTGGTAATGCCAAATTATAGTCCAGAAACTTTATTGTGATTCAGCGAAAAGCTCGTTGATGCTCCTTCGAGCCAGAATAGGGTTGCCAGCTTTTCGCTGCAACCTAAACTACAATTTCTGCATTTGTTTGTATTTATGCTTCATCTGAAGGGGCCCGAAATTGTCTTTTTAACTTATAGACTTAAAGAATTTTTAGAGTATTTTTCGTTTCATCTTGAATTTTGAGCGAGAGAAAAAAAAAACATCTTATTTTCAGGTTTCACTAAAAGAACTCACTGCCTGTTCCACGATCTCGACATAGTTCATTCTTTCGTATTAAAATATTTAAAACAACAAATAAATTTTTAAAATTTATTTAAGTTTTAAATGTAACGGCGCGAAAGAAAGCACTCTGTAGAGATCGTGGAACAGGCAGTAAAGTAAGTAAAATGTTAAGGAGTTAAGAAACTTAAAATGGTAAACTTGTAAAGCTATTTATTTTGAATTTGGGAAAATTTTAAATAAATATTTAATTAATTTTATTATATATGTAAAAGATAAGCAAATTTTAAATCACACACGCTAAGAAGATTTTTATTAAGAAAATAGTAGTGAAAAATCTAACATATTATTAATCAAGTTTTTAATACATTTTGCATTATGTTTTATACAAAAAAAAAAAAAAAAAAACGCCCCTCAACACACAACAATTTCTTTAAAGAATCGAAAAAATGTTGCAACACCCACTTACGGTATTAATGCGGGATTTTCTTTGTTTAACATGGACTCCTCACCTTTATCGATTAAAAAGTCTCAGGTAAAACAATAAACTCGTTAGAATATTGTGTAAAAAACTTTTCTCTAATTAGTACAATAAAGTTTGTAGTATTATTTGCAAAAAAAAAAAATCTCAGGAATAATTGTTAAGTCCACCCACGCACACAAGCTTAGGGACGCATAAATGTGCATATATATATATATATATATATATATATATATATGTAGTAGTACAGTGTGCTTGTTATAATAATTAATTTTTTTTTTATTTTAAATTGCGGCCTTTATAATTAGTTCCAAATAAATGTTGTTTTAAAATAAAATCTAGAATCATTGCACCAAAATCATAATCAGAACACACTTGCGATCTAATATAGACAGTTAAAAATATAGTTTAATCGTAAAAGTTTGTTTTATATGAAAAAATTTTAGAAGTTGTTTTTAACAAGTTTATCACCAGCTTTTCTTGCTAATTTGGAAAACTTTTTTTAAATTATTTTCATGTTTTAATCTTTTCGTGTTTTTTTATCTTAACTGTTTTTTAAATTTTCCCTTAATGCACAAAACCATCTGATGGGAAATGCTATTTGCTTATATCGTGGCCCAATAATAAGGTATGTTCGAGAATATCACAAGTACAAAAATACTAAAACAACCATACCGGCAAAAGTAATTGATTAAAGTCATTACCACCTGTCTTACAGTATAACTTGACGGTGTGTAAAGTTGTTTGTGTACAATGGTCCAAAAAAAGTCAACCCCAAATTCCCTGAAGGTACAGCAGTGTGATATACAGGGAGCACATCAGGTGACAACTTCATATCAATGGACCGGTGGCATCTACTTCCTTGTATATCTATTTACATGCAGGGCCGTTGTTTTACAGATTGGGTAGTGATAAATAAGTTTTATGGATATGTGGAAAAATCCAATTGGTGGCTAGTCACCAAGATGCATCACCGTGCTCTCCGGTGGCAAACATTAACCTCAACATGTCAACAATCATCGATTCATTTACGAACACATTTTCAAAATTCTTTTCTGTTTTAGTTTAGAAGGGTTTGCTTCGAGTTGGGTCCTAAAAATTGGAAAATCACGGAAGATTTTTTCCTCTAAAATATTGATTTCGAAAAAATCCTGCATTTATCTATGCACAAGTTTGCTTGCAGTTTTTTTTTTAAATCGAGGCTCATTTTTACGGAAAATATTTTAAGCAGAACGGAACAACAAGGTGTTTTCGGTGGCCAACACATCGAAATAGCTACAAATAAAATAATATCGATGTAATATATAAAATCTACATTTTAAATGTATGCATACCCCTTACATACGAGTATGTACATTTATGCGTCCTAGAATTATCAGAGCTGTGAAAGACTGCAAATTGTAAATTTGATTTTAGATTTCAAATTAAATTAAATCTAATTAGAATTGAATTCCTTTGTGAATACAATTAACGATCAGTAACGTAAAATCACATGGTTGCAATTAAATCGATTGCTATATTTTACAGCTCTGCTATTTTGAACCGCTAAGACTGTTCCTGGATTTTATGCTGAAGTAAAAATCAAAAGTTTATTAAAATTATTGAATATGTTCTTTGTAGAAATTCTCCAGTATTTGTGTTTATGCAGTAGTGTGTGTAACGAAATTTATAGCGTAGTAATAAGAACCTTTCAATTTAACTTTAATGAGTTTGAAATTAAAAAGTTATTGAAGTTAGACCTGTAAACTAAGGCTTAATTATCTGCTTGCTATTTTTCTTTAAATTAAAAATGCTTTAGAAAATTATTCCATATACATAGATACATTTCTAACGAAAACTGTTTTACTCCATCTAAATAAAATTTATTATCTTCTTATAACAGGTAACACCTCAATCACCCGAATTCATTCCAACACGTATAAGTTCGTCGCCTAACTTCTATACGCCATATCATCATACGACTCCAATGTTGAATGGTGTAACGGCGGTCGCAAGTAACGTTAATGGTTTAACGGTCGCAAGTACAGCAGCTAAATCGGTCAATGGTACACCCTCTATGTTGGGCCTACAAAAAGCAACAGCCGCTGCTGTGGCACAACAAAAACAATTACAACAACAACAGCAGCAACAGCAAAAGCAGCACAGCCTCGTTAACGGCAGCACAAAACAAATTGGTCAACCGGGTGCCAATCAAGGTTACATAGGTATGACAACGACACCCTTGAAAGGTGGGCGCAATAGTTTGATGCGCAACGAATCACCACCCTCCAGCGTAGGAGAAAAATCACCGCCACGCATAACACCGCACGCATCACCAATACCCAGCACATTACCAGCCAGTGTTCATCAGGTAAGATAGACACGATCGAGACAACATTTCGCTTCCAATTTTATTTTATTTTTGTTTGCAACGTGCTAAATTATTTATTTTCTTCTTTTTGTTTAATTCTTTTTCAAGGAAAATGTTGGGGGCACAATATACTTCTATCCAACTGCCAATCATACAGCCAGCCAGAACAGCAATGCCGTTGGAGTACCCAGCGGTGTTGTCGATCCTACGTCAGCTCATCATGCTGTTCCGACAGCTGTAGGCGTGGGCGTGGGTGTTGGTGTATCTATGGCACCTATAACTCCCGTACAACCTGCGGTCATGTATACGGGTCATGTGTATCCCGGTCCTGCCTCAAATGTCATAACAATGCAACCGAAAACACAATTGGAATCGGCATTCTTTCTGCCGGATGAAATGCGTTCGGAAATATTGTCGCGCAATGTGATCTCGAATATAATGTTAGATGCCAGCGAAGCAGCACAACGTGCCCTACACATGGAAATTGATAATTATAATACTTTATATCCGCTGGAACCATTGCCCGGTCAACAAATACATGCTAAATTAAGTCTGCCCTCTTCCACCTATAAGGCAACACAATCTACAACCGGCGTCAAATATTGTCTGAGAAGGTTACATGGTGAGTGTATTTATTTAGAAAAAAAAACGGTATACATGCCAAATTAGAATTTCTGTGGAATTTTCCCATTCCCCGTATTATTAATTAATAATTTTCCACCACCAACACATTTAGACTATTTAAAATGGACGATAATTCTCCGGAAATTTATACTCATAATTAGGGTGATTATTCAGGTTTTAGTTCCAAACATATTATTATTTTTTTTTTTTTTTGATAATTTGTTTTCATTTTGTATGCGAGAACCCTGTGCTTCCAAAATCGATAATCAAATTTGCGTTTCTTATTAACTTAATTCATTTCTGTTCGCAGCCGAAAAATATCAAAATTAAACACATTTATTTTCGGAAGTACACAAAAGTGATTTAAAATGTCAGAATTTTTGTAATTTCGCACTTGATCACACATGCATACAAGTGGAGTCGTTTTAACATTTGTATAACTGGCAACATACTGCTTAGGAACCTAATGTTCGATGTATTTTCCAACTTGCTTAACAATTTAATTCCGTCAGAAACCCACAATTTAACATAATTGGAAAACATTTTTATATTATTGCGAATAAACGTAATTATTATTTGAATTTATATTGATGTACATATGAAAAGTAATATTATCAGGCTCAAGTTCAGTTTTATTGCATTAATGAAAATTCAAATTACTAAGAGTTTTTTATGTTGAAAAACATTCAATCAATTAGCAGAACGTATCAGTATACCGATTTCAAGGCCAATACACCTCTCATCAGCGTTCAATTCTCCAACTCTATAAGTTCAAACTATATTAAATAATATTATGAAAATAAATCCGAAATTTTTAAAATTTTTCCTAAAAGTTTTGTTTATGATTTTTCAATGGAATGAAAATTAAAATGAAAATAAAAATAATTTATCTTTTTCTAACTTAAAATTAAATTAAAAACTGTTAAATTATGTATTTTATCTTTAAAGGTTTTCGTTTGCAATCGACAAAATGTATGTCAGTGATTGAAATGTGGAAGAAATTGCAACATTCAAATGTGGTACAATTACGTGAAGTCTTTACAACTAAAGCATTTGGTGATAATTGTGAGTTAATAACTTAAATGCAAATAAATTAATTGTACTATTTGATATGCTTTTGTCTTTTTTGTCCAATTCATAGCATTAGTATTAGTTTACGACTATCATCCAAACTCACATACATTATTAACGAAATATTTTACACCAACGCCAGACAGCAATGGCTATAATGATCCATTCCAGGGCGAGGCACGCCCCTTCAGGTATGTGTACTAAATAATATTTAAGCAAAATGATATTCTATTGGAACTTATTCTTAATCCCTTGATACAGCAATACGTACGAAGGATTATACATACCTAAAATTTTATATTGAAAATAAAACATTTTAAAATTCTACATCAATTAGAAAAAAAATTAACAAATATTTTAATGTTATTGCCACAAGAAAATTGCACAATCGAATCGAAATTTTAAATTTATGCAAAAATACGAATGAAGTTGAGAAAAAAATTTTATAAATAACGTAAATAACATTTTGCTATTTCCTGTGTGTGAAAGAAATGTTTTTACTCTACTAAATATTCACCCTTATCGGGAATAAGAGGCGAAGTATTTCCCTTGACACTGAAACAATATTAAGGCAAAAATTGGCAATCTTAATTTTAGGGAAAGAGAACACATTTCACCTGAAGCTATATTCCCGATAAGGGTGATTATATACGTTTCGAAGAAATTATCGACATAATTAATAGGGAAAACCATTTTTTGTGATGGACTTTATGGCCAGATTATTCAAACAATTTTGACAAAATTTATACCAAATAAAAAATATATATTCACAGAAGTGAAGTTGCCTATTGTGGGTTCAGTATTTTTGGGAGCTATAAGCGTTTAAAGTTCCTACTAATACATACTTATGTACATGCACACATATTACTCCTCATGCATGAAAGTTAAAAAGAAAACCAAACAAAACATGTACGAGGATGTGTTTTTCTCCAACTTGTGTTGCAAAAAAATGTAACAACAATAAGATATTTTTTTCTTTGTTTGGATGTGAGAGAATTTTAGGAATGTTAAAGAAGAAAAGAGCGCAGTAATTCAACTCATTGACAGGTATTTTGTTTTTGCTTTTAATTGCTCTGTATTATTTTTATTAAATGGGAATTTACGCAAATGTACCATTTGTTATACCATTATGTAATTGTAATTGTGGTTGTTTTATGATTTATTTTTTTTTAAGATTGCTTATGATAATTTCCCTGTACTCGTACAGTTATAAAATTTATTTACATCTAGAATACGGTCGATTGTATAACCACAGTACGAGCTCGATTTGCGCAATCGAAAGGAAAGTGGTGTTGTTGCGTTTAGCGAAAAGTGGTAACGAATTTCCCGGCACAATGCACTGCATAACTAACTGCTGGTCCTAACAAAAAAAAATTAATAAAAAATATAGCCATAGGAAAAAAAAGTACCAAATATTGATAAAATTTTTAACCTTTAATTATTCGAATTTCCAAAAAGGGTTAAAAAAAATTTCAAATATAGACGAAATAATTTAAATTTTATTTTTAATTTTATTACTTTAGAAGATAAGTTTGTTAACATTAATAAACCAAAACAGTATGGGCCTGTTCGGAAATACATCACTGCACCGCATCTGATGCGTTGTATGTTCTGAAAATCAACCGCTGGTAACACTGCATATGCTGTTTTGTATCAGCTGAGCAAACCAATCACACATGCGCATCAGATGCGGCGCAGTGATGCATTTCCGAACAAGCCCTATTATGTATTATCCTCTTTTTCGCCCACTAAATGTACAAATTTCAAAAAAAAAACATACTTTAACTTTCAAAAAGAACCAAAAGCGGATTTTCAAAATCACAAATCACTTTTTATACTTAATTATGCTTTACTTGTTTTTCTAATAGAATAATTTAGTTTGCGAAATTCCCCACTTAGTAGAGCTGTACATCGGAAGAGGAAAGGGATCCTCGATAAATCTGTCATTCAGTCAGTTAACTAATAAAATTATTCTTTTATACATACACATTCATAGATGACTATCAATTCTTTTTATTTTGGAAAAGAAAACTAGTTTTATTTGCGAAATGAAAAAAATTTGAATCAACTAATCGGAAAGTATTCTCAAAATATTCTAAACTTTGTTTTTAACCCATGAATGCAAGCTAGATTGATCTTGATGTTCCGAATAAAATTCAATTCAGAAATTAGTTGGTTATTGGAAGGATTCCTTGTTAAAAAAAACACAAATTAAAATAAAATTCTAATTTTAGTCATAAGAGCAGTTTACATCGTTCAAGCAATGGCCCTCTATTGCCGGAGGCAACAATTTGGTCAATAATTATGCAATTAACCGCCGGCTTACGTGCAATTCATCAAGCTGGTTTAGCCTGCAAGTGAGTGTGTTTTTTCTTCTCAAATTTAATTATTACAACAACAACAAAAAATTCCTAATATTTTTTTTCTTATACAGATTCATAGATCCAACGAAAATTATTGTGACTGGTAAACGAGTACGTTTTAGTTTTTGTGGCACAAGTGATATCGCACAGTTTGATCCAAATGCTACAAATCCTTTGGCTGTTGTTAGTATGCATCAACAGGTAAGTTCTATTCTAAGTCGCATATCTATTGTTCCTTTTGATTTCTTGATAACTTTGTTTCCTTTTTTTGATATTTCTTTTTTTTTTTTGTGTAATTCTATAAGGAGGATTTAACTGCTTTGGGTCGTTTAGTATTAGCATTGGCTTGCAGATGTTTACAGTCGGTACAACGTGAAAATGTACAATCCAGTATTGAAATGGTCTCACGTCATTACTCCTCCGATTTGAGAAATTTTATTGTGTAAGTTGTAATCAAATGTATGTACATAATTTTTCTTAAATTTAATTATTTTTCTGTAAACTGATCGTATTTTAACAAAAACCTAAAGAGAAACATTAACTAAATTTAAGAAAGCTTCAGCCAATTATTCTTTGCTTTAATTAATTTTTAATGCTTTTTGAATTAGTCTAAGCAGACTGTTTTTTCAGTCTTTATTAACTGCAGTTTGATTTAAATTTTTTATTTTATATTATTTTTAATCACATTTTAATTAAAGTTTAATTTGTATGTATATTCTTTCAGTTATCTATTTACAACGACACAAAGACGTTCGGTGACAGATTTAATGCCAATGATTGGTGCACGTTTTTATACCCAACTGGATGCCTTGCAAGCACAATGTGATATGCAGGAAGATGAACTTGCTAAGGAAATGGAAAATGGTCGTCTCTATAGAATACTGGTGAAATTAAATTGTATTAATGAAAGACCAGAGTAAGTTTAAAAAAATTCAAGTTAAAAATTAAAAAAAAAACACTTCTTTTAAAATACGCTTGTAGCTTTAATTTGGATTGTACTTGGTCTGAAATTGGTGATCGATACATGTTAAAACTATTCCGTGATTTTTTATTTCATTCCGTCACTGAAGAAGGCCGACCATGGTTGGATCACGCACATATTGTACAATGTTTAAATAAACTAGATGCGGGTTCTTTAGAAAGGGTATGTTTAAAATATACATACATACATACATACATCAAATATGATATGATATGATTTCAAATTCTTTTCTTGTTTCTAGGTTCAGCTAATGTCACGCGACGAGCAATCGGTTCTAATTGTTACTTATGCGGAACTTAAGAATTGCCTGGAAAAAGCATTTTCAGAATTGATGGCTGCTGCCGCCACATAATAATAGGTAAACATTATTATATTGTACACAAACTTTAGATTTAAACAAAAGTAATTTATTTATTTAACACATTAAGAAAAGCTCTTCAAATGATCTTTAAAAATATACTATATATTTTTTTATCTTTAATTATACATACTTTCCAATACTTTTCCTGTTAGAATCTTGTAAAATTTTGAAGTTTGGTTGTTATTTTTTTTATACTATATTTTTTACATACAATTTTTACATTAATTCAAAATGAAAAACAAAAAAAAAACCTTGTTTTAAATTTAAGCAAAAAAAAAATTATATTTTATACAGAATATCTTTCTCTTTTGATTTGTTTGTTTTTTCTCTCCTAGACTATCATTTTTATCACATTTCTCTCCTACTACTTTTCTACACATCAAGAACAACTACAACAATTACCCTTCCCCAACGAAACTGTTACCATTTTGAAACAAAATCTAAATTTATTAAAAGAAAAATTAGATAAAATGATAGCATACAAAATAATTAATAATAATTATTTAAGCTAAATAAACATTTATTAAAAATGTGAAGAAAAAAAATATGAATGGTATGAATGGCAGGTTAATTTTAAAGTAAAGGCTAGAATTGAGAAAAAAAACCCAAACGAAACGAAATTAAGAAGGAAATATTTGTAAAGCAAAAATTAAAGAAAACATTAAAAAAATAGCAATCTCTTGTAAAAACGTATACATACATACTTACATATATAATAAACAGAAAAAATACTTTTACGATAAAAAAAAATATTGTTATAAAAATCGAAAAAAGTCTATATTTGTACAAAAAAAAAGGAAAAAGAAATAAATTAAAAAAAAGAGAAAAAAGAAAACAAGAAAATCTTTAATAAAGCAGCGAATTCAACACACGTGTAAAAGAACTTTCCATAAAATTATAATTATAAAAAAAAAAATAATTAAATATTAAACAAAGAGGAACCAGCCAACAGTTTAAAAAGAAAGCCACAAGCTGAATAAGGAACTTAAAACATTGTTAGCACTGAACTTTCGGTATCTATTTTTATAAGGAAACAAAAATCACAAACAACCAAAAAAAAAAGCAAGGCAACTGATTTTTAAAGAAAACGAATGAAAGAAAAAATATAAACTTTTAAAACTAACCCACTATTTTGAAAACAAAAAAAAAAAAGCAAACAACATTAAGATAAAGCTCATACATATTTTTACAAAATAAATTAATTACCTAATAATTAAATATTATTTAAAAACTAAAACTCAAAGAAACTTATTTATATGATCAAACTATTACCGTTATTGTTAATCTAAGACAACTTATAAATGTCACAAAAAGCGAAATAGCAGCGATGTGATTTCCTTAAGTTAAATTAAACTATTTTTCATACATTTTTTGTAAACAGTTATTGTTTGAAAAAATTCAAAATTGCCTAAAAATTATCGCTTCAATTCATAGGAGAATGAATTGATATCATTATTTTTCTATGTATAAAATCAAATGATTGCTTATTTGATTATTAGAAAAGACTAATAATTTTTAATAGTGAATTGATTTTCTGTAAATTTTAACTCAATTTACAAAGAAGTTGTATTTAGTTTTACTAACAGCTCATACAAATGTACTATTGTGAACAGTGCAAAAACATGTCTGAAGGTAAAATTCACAATAGCACTATACATTCGTAATTAATGTGCGTCATAATACTAATTGTAAATATGATCTTTCAATCATTTTTTAATTTTATTTTTATATTTCGTAAGACCTTCGGTAGGCTTCTTTAAGAAAATGGGGGAAAATTTTAATATAATGGGCGCGTTCAGCAGAAAAACCTGCTACTAAAGAATTTATCTGTAGCAGCTTTGGATTTGATTAATTTTTCTGAAAGATAAAATTTAAAAAAAAAAAATTTAAAAAAATTTATTATTGTTATTTGTGAATTAAAATTAATTAAAATTTAAAAATATGTTATGAAATTTGATTCAAAAGTCAAACTGAACTGAAATATCGTAATTTGATGAAATGTATCGTAATTTTTCTTAGCTACCAAAAATAATGAGCGGTCACTCAACATGTTTGCTAATCGCTTAGTAATCAAATCGTAACAGTTGTGTAGCAAACTGTGTCTACTGAACGCACCCAATAATTTGAAATAACAAAAGCCAATCAAAAGTAATTATTATTAATGGCGTTTTCTTTTCTGAGTAATAGGGTGGTGTTGGCTGAAGTGGTTAGCGCTTTGACTACTAAGCAAACAATGACGTGGGGCCTGGGTTCAAACCCTGGCCAGAGCAAGTCAATCAACATCATTAATTTCTGTAATGTACATTAGTGAGACATTGTATTAATTGTTGTCGGACTATTTAAGTGATGAAGGCATAGCACTGGTCACTAAAAAACTGTTCCGACAGCGATTGATGATGTTCTAAGCTAATCTACACAACATCGCCCTCCTTCGTCGGTTAGCAGAAACATCGGCGAAGTAAAACAATTAATAAAATGCCTGCCAATACAGCTTAACAAAGTTAATGCGTCTACTTAATACCGGAGACGCCTCAACACTGCTATAAAAATTAACATAACGCGCAATGCAGATTTGTAAAAGAGTTAAGCCTTCTAAATTTCAACATCTATCTTCTCTACTCTATCTCTCTCTCTCTGAGTTCCGGTACAATGCACTGCTGACCCCTATGGGTCACCCCTGAGTGCTGGTCCTAATTAAAAAAAAAAAAAAAAAAAAATATGTTGCATTTATTCTGCCTTCTATTTTTCTGTTCTTTTCTGCAAAATAAAGTGTAACACGTTCTTTTCCCATGATGTTACCCTTAAAAAGAAAAAAATATTACATGATCAACACTGATTTGGATTGATTTTTCGAGGGATTTCTATGTAAATTTTCACACCAGGGTATTATCAGGTTAATGGAAATCACTGTAGAAAAACTACGGCGTTTATTATTATTAGTTTCTGTTATTTGAGTATGAAAATCACTAAATTTGTCAGAGTACATTTTTCGTGATAAGATGTGAAAGAAACTTGTAACGACATTGTCAAACTAATTTTGGCGTGTGCAAAAGGGGTCTAAATATTCATATTTGTCGTAAATAAACAATAAAGGTGAACACCTTTTGCGTCGGAATTTCGCTTTCTACGAGACAATTTCCGATGGAAAAATATGTTCGTTTATAAGTTTAAAAAAAGTTCAAGATTTTAATACAACTTGTTGTGTTCAATATTCAATATTTATTTCGGGTATATTTTATAGGATTGTTTGCAATTTCGAAACTTCGAAAAGAATACAATTTACAGCCAAATCTTAATAAAGGCGTCAAACGTTTTCTATCTGTTAAGGTACGGTCACATCTGTCAAACATTTGGCCAAAAAAGCGTAACCACTAAATATTAATGACAAAACTTTTGATTTAGATACCTGTTTATTACGTTAAACAGTTTCCTATATAATTTATAGAAAATGTAATAGAATCTTATCTTATTAGATGCTGTTTAACTTAATAAATAAATGCATAAATCAAAAAGTTTTTCATTGGTATTTAGTGGTTACGCTTTTTTGGGCAAATGTTTGACAGATGTGACCGTACCTTTACTATTTTTTTTTTCTTCAATGTTGTGCAATGTTATTTAAGTATTTATTCGAGATGAGGTGAAATCAATGGCTTCATATTTACGGTAGAAAACTAATAATGGTGTTTTCTTTTCTACAAAAAAATTTACATTTATTAAATTTATTATTTGAGATATTGTCAAAGTTTTATGTTGACAAAATGTTTCGTTATTGTTGATGGCTAAGCAATGAAGAAATGCATTTTAGTGCTGTTTAACCATCAACAAATAAATTTAAAAAAAAGTTTTCAACAAAAATATTTACATTTCTAAATGCAATCAAATTAAAAAGATCTTTGTACATGTCTTCCTTTTTTAAAAACAAAATGTTCCTTCCATTCTCCAGTGATGATATTAAATGATTTTATAAGATATTTATCTTTACTGAAAAGCACAAAATCAAGATTTTTCTGAAAAAATTAAAAAAATCGCAATTTTTTCTAAAAAAGAAAACACTATAACAATCATATTCCTATATTTTCACTATGGGGTGCTTTACATATGGCCAATACTGTATTACTGTTAATATGTAAAAAAATCTTTTGAGATTTAAAAATTTCTATTTTAATGATCTTTAAATAAGTTTCTTACACGTTTTACACAAATATAAACTAAAACAGAAACTATAAAATAAATTGCACCACCACCTAAAATAAGAGAGAAAACGAAATTGTACACAATTATGACCGTAACTTGTTTTAGTTTTTGGAACTCAAAATTGTAAAATTTTAAATTGAATAAATGAAGAAGAAAAAAAAACGATAAAATCAGTTGTGCTTCTGTTGCTTAAAATGTTCAAATTTAAAGAAATCAATTTTTATTTAATACCCCATATTTGTTTAGAACTTAATTGTATTCGGGTCCTATTATTACTATTTGTTTTTCCTCTTTGTAAGTTTTGTCCATCTCTAAAAAATCCTTCTTCTTTAACTACTCTTGTGTTCTCCTTTTCCCTTCTTTAAACTCATTTATATTTTGGTTTCTTTTTTTTTCTAAATATTTTAAATTATTATTAATTAATTATAATTATTGTAATTGAAAGTAAGACTTACATATATTTAATTATAAACACAAAAGCGAGAATTGTAAGAGAAAAAGAGATGAAAAATTATCCAAAAAAATAATAAAAATTGTGAAAAATCCTAAAAAAATAATAAAATGTTTGAAAAAAAAGATGAACAGTTTTTATTTATTCTTCAATTGACTATTTTGCCAAACAAGAAACTTTTTCGAGTCGAAACTAAAAATACCGTTATTAATGTTGCTAAAGAAAAAACAAACATGTATGTATGTAAAGTGATCGAGGAAACTTCTATCGGCCTTATTCATAAACGTTTGGTAGTGTTCAAGAATTAAACCGGTTTGAAATGTGTAGATGTGTAGCTCCTCTTAAAATATTTATACCAACTTAAAGTTTATTAATATTTGCGTTCAATATACAAAATTTTGAGCTTATGTTTTGATTATGGATTGCAACTGAGCTTCAGTTGGGTTGCTAGAAAATAGCAGCTTTCATTTGTCAACCGTAATATAATTTTCAGCAACTGGCAACACAACTGTGATTTTGGGAATTCGAACATAATGTCGAAAATTCAATCCTAAATTCGAAAATTCAAATTAAGGCCTAGTTGTGTAAATCACGTCCCTACTGAAGTCAAATTTATATGAAAAGCCAAACCAATATTTTGAATATTTTAAAAATTTTGTTTTCGTTTTTCATAAAAATTTTTAAAATTTTCAAAGGTTTCAAAAGGTGCGTTTTAAAGATGATGAATTTGTATGAAAAACAAAAACAACTTTTTAAAATATCAATGGGTGATAAGAGTTTTGCAATTAGTGCCCAAATTTCGAAAAATTTAACTTGAATTTCGAATTTTTATGCCAGTTCTTAAGTTACGCAAAGAATACAGGAGATTTAAAAAAAACCAAACATTATTTTGCATGAGGGAGGAGTAAATTTTTGTATTCCAAAAAAATTCCCATTTATCGTTGCTAATGTCCTTCATAATATTCTTCAACAATTTAACGATTCTAAAAATAAGCATTTTATTCAATTAGAAATAGTGTAAATGGTTGACTTGTTTCATCGCGTGAGTTTACTTTTCTTTTTTTACATTATCGATGTAATTTAAATTCATACTGAGTGTTTGTTGATGAGTTTGAGTAGGTTTTTTTTCCATTAAATTTAGTGTCATTGCAAACGTTCGATGTATGTGACGGATACTAGCGGACTGTTTTTAATTTATTACGAATTTACTTATATGGAAATATATTTCCTGGCAATAATTTTTGAAGTTTTATTCGAAAATATGTTTTAACTTAATTGAAATTAATAGGAAAAAGTTGTAAGAACTTATAGTGATTTTGCTTAATAAACACTCATTACTTAAATTTAACTTTGCACATTGGGGCGTTTCGTAAAATTTTTAGTTGCAATAATAAAATTTTGTAATTAAATAATGGTTCGTTTTATCGATATTTCCAATATCAAACAAACCGAATCTGTAGTTTAGGTGTAATATTCTTGCTTGACATTATTAGGGGACACTACACTACACGATGCATGACGAAAAAACATATAGAGATCTCCTTCAGCCATTTCAAAAGAGTAGAGTGCAGTTATTGACACGTAGCTTTTCGATTTGCAAATATTTTTGAAAAATTTCAAAGACTTCATATATTTGTTGTATGTTCTTGTAAAAATGTAAAATAACATAAATAGTTTTGAACCATGTGTAATTGCATCACTTTTGTGTGATACTGTGACAACACCAAAACAGTTTTTTTTTCATTCATGTGAAAAACCTGGCAAAATTCTGAAATTTTTTTCAGGAAATCAAAACTTTAAGTACATCAATCCTTTTAGGAAGCCTCGCCTGACGTTCCAGCGCTCTCCTGGAATTATGAAAATTTTCCTGAGAAAGTCGAAATTTGGACCTTCAAATATTAAGGAAAATTTTACAAAACCTGTGCGAAAAATTAAGTAAAATTTCCCAAATTTTAGTTTTTTTTTTAGTGTATATTCTAAAAGTGTTGTTCTGTTTTGTTTGTTTTATATTTCATATGACGTTTCAGATCCATCGTATACTTTTGTACTGTTGTATATGTTGTTGTCGCGCTGTCACCTATTAAATTAACCTCACAAGTTGTTGAAATTGTATCGCTTATAGTTACCAATATTTGTAAATCACTTGGTTCTACCAGTATTTTCACAAAGTCTCCATAGTGCGGTACAGCCGAATTATGAATCATGGAATTTTAATTATAAAATCGATTATGGTTTAGAAAATGAAACACAAGAATCACAAAGGAAAGAAACATAGATTTGCTAACTTCTTCTAAAGGCACAAGATGGATGATGCAATCAACACAGCTGAAAAGTAAGTTTCTTGTTATTTCTGATTGACTTGAACATTAAAGAAAAAACTTATACGAAAACTTTCTCTAGAAAACCTTCAAACGATTTAATAAAAAAGACTCAGGAGCACGTCGATGAATTGATCGAAGTGTCACGGGAAAATGTTAGCAAAATTCTAGAACGTGGAGAGCAAATCTCCGATCTAAATGCTAAAGCCGAAATTTTGGAAAAAGGAGCAGAAGAGTTCACAAAGCAAACGGGTGTGATCAAACGAAAAGCGTGGAAAAAACATATGAAAACCAAATTGGTTTTTGCTGGTATTGCTTTGGTGTTATTCATAATGATAATATGTAAGTTAATATAATTTGTTTCCTATCCACTAATCAGACTGTTTGTTAACTTTACGTTTAATTTTAATTCTCTTTCACAGTATTTATTATCCAAACTTTTACTATGAAATAATCGATAAATTTCGAATTTTTTTCCAATTCGAATTCAATAGAAGAAAAACCAATAGTGAAATATTGAACTGTAATATATATTTTTTTTAATTGAAATTTATTCAAAATAAAAACACACTAATGATTGGGGACATCAACTGACAAAAACTTAATATAATTAATAGCAAACTTAAAATTTTATTCGTACACTTTCAGAAATATCGTTTCTATTAACAGCATTTTAATGTGTAATTCGAAAGAAATATATTTATAAAGTATTTTGCTTCACCTGTAAAATAATAGAAAAATGCAGTACTCGTAATTGCCTTCTGGATTTAACGTGGCGATGTGTACTCGTATGTGTGTGTTGGAGTTTTGCAAGTTTACATTCGAAATTAATTTTAGGCTGAGCTAAATATTTTACTATAGGACAAGTTACACATTCCTATCGGAATGGTTGCAGTTCCGTGATTGTATTCCGATTGTTTTTGATTTACAGTTTTTATTCACGCTCCTAAAAGTATGCATATTTTTTTATATTTTACTCCAAACGAGGTTGATAGAAAAACCCATGGTTAATTCGGGATTGAATTTTAAAAGTGATTTGAGACAAACAAAATTTTCGTTTTCTTAAGACCCGACTTTCGGAACTGAAACCAGTTTTCGATTGTAAAAACTGAATTTTTCTTTGGCTCTAACAATTCTATGTCGTTATCAAACCATATCAAGCATACTAAGTCCGGCAATAATTAAGTAAATACTCTATTTATGTACATATATACAATGATCTTTAAGAATTCGTCAAATGATATTTTGTTGACTTGAGAAATTTTTGAAATGGTGTAAGTGCTTTTGTTTTACCTCATGGATTTAAAAAATACAAAACAAGAGCATTTTATTTATTAATTTGATGCTGTTTGCTTGCATGAGTTTGAGTTGCATTTTTTTTCTATCAAGTGGGTTTTGC
This sequence comes from Lypha dubia, assembly GCA_947311025.1. Lineage (NCBI taxonomy): Eukaryota > Metazoa > Arthropoda > Insecta > Diptera > Tachinidae > Lypha > Lypha dubia. The sequence continues at coordinate 96,923,516 of OX371263.1, read as the reverse complement.
ACTTAATTTAGAATCATTACGAATTTGAGAAAAAAATGAATATGACGAGTATTCGGACTATTTTTGGCTGAACGTTTGAATAGAATATATTTAATGAGAACAACACAGGTCTACAAAATATTGTTTTTCGTTTTATTCTGAAACTTCTTGAGAGTAATCATGTTCATACCAGGGAAGGAAATTGTTGTTCAATAGTACTTTTTTTTTGCTACAATTAAAAAATCAAAATTTGTGTACATTAATAAAACTATACTTCGAATGTAGATTTAAAAAAAAATTGGGGCCAAACTCTTTTTTATTTCGTGTGTTAACTATCATTTTTATTGAACTATTTGTTGAGTGTAAAATTTAGGCTCATTTTGAGTTGCACTAATAAATTTTTCACAATTGTCAATTTTACATTACACGTTTGTCAACAAGATTAGTGTTGCCCAGTGTAATTTTCTAACCTGTACTTATTATTTTTTTCTTTACATCTTGTTCATTTGATATGATTAACTATTGACATTCAAACCGAAAAGTATTGAAAAATTAGCAAACTCATGATCTTTATTTAATGCTGTTGTTTTACACTCAAATTAATGATTCATGAGAGTTTTTTCTTTTTTTTTTTTGTTTCAATTTATGTAATCCGCGTCTGTACGTTTGTTTATTCAAAATTTTTCTCATTGAAAATAAAAATGCATACAATGGATGTCAGTTATTGGAAATATTCTCAAAAGAAACACACAATAATCGGAAACACGTTACAGTGGGTGTTTGAAATTCAAAGAAACAGAAAATAAATTTGAATTATTCGCAAAACGACATGGGGGATACAACAATTCCCATTTATGAAAATGTTTACTACAAAAAAGTAAAAACTATCGAAAAGTAAGTTTAAAAAAAAAAAACAAAAATTACTTTTCAATTGAATTTTTTTTTTAATTGACTTAAAAACTGCACAGAGAACCGGCAAAAGATTTATTGAAACAGACACAGGAAAAGGTGGATGAATTGGTAGAAATTTTACATGAAAATGTTGGCAAGGCAATGGAACGTGAACACAAACTAACAGATTTAAATGAAATTTCCGAAAGTTTGGAAAAGAGTGCAGGTGAATTTAAAACACAAGCGGTTGTGGTCAAACGGAAAGAGTGGAGAAAACATATGAAAACAAAAATAGTTTTTGCCGGCATACTGGCGATTTTATTAATAATTATAATATGTGAGTATGTATGCGTTTATTTCCACTACAGAAAAAATAAACCCAAAAAAAAACTTAATATTCAATTAATTTCTATTTAATTTTCTCTTACAGTAATAATAGTACAAACTCTTACTATGAAATAATAGGAACAATTAAATGTAATTATATTTTTCCTTATATTGCAAATTAAATGCGGCAAATTATGAAGCAGAATTCTGTTTAAAAATATTTGTGATATTTATCTCAAGCTGTATTAGTATGCATTGATTCCTTTTCATATGAAATGTATTTTAGAAATTAGTTTAATAAATTATTAAATAATGGATATACTTATGTACTTATGTATCTTAATATATAAAACCGAATGTGTGTTTGTTTATTTGTTTGTTTGTGTGTTTGTTTGTTCCTTATAGGAGGCCAAACCCTTGGACCGATCTTCCTGAAATTTTCACAGTATATAACTGGAACTCTCGGATGAATTATAGGCTACTTTTTTTCAACCACACCCACTTTTACGCCCACTTTTTTAAATTATGTTTCTCCTACCATGTAGTTTTTAACAGATTTTATAATATAAAGTGAGCATAACTTCGCCATTTGTGGATCAATTTTCAAAATTCTTTTTGCATATGGAAAAGGTCCAGAATATTTTTTTGTTTTTAGAAATTGTTTGTTGGTTCGAACGGGGGGGCGGTAGGGCGTTGCAAATGGCCCGCCACAATAATTGATTATCAAATAACTTCGCCATATTTTGGGCATTTTTTGACCTACGTCGATGATATTTGGTACATATGGTATTGGCATAATTTGGAATACGTAGCAGGAGAAAAGTGGGTGGAACCACGCCCCTTTTTAGGAAAACCAAACCCTTGGACCGCTCTTCCTGAAATTTTCACAGCATGTTACTGTGAGTCTGGCAGGAATAATAAGCTATATGAAGTTTTGATTGGACAAAGAGGCGTGGCACCGCCCATATAACACAAAAATTTAAATCGCCATATTTTGGGCATTTTTTGACCTACGTCGATGATATTTGGTACATATGGAATACGTACCAGGAGAAAAGTGGGTAGGACCACGCCCCTTTTTAGGAAAATTAAGAATCGTAATATTGTCTTAACTACTGGACCGATCGTCATTAAATTTTCACAATAGGATATATAAATACTTTTAATTTTATTTTATAACGAGGGGGTAGCGAAGCACACCGGGATAGGCTAGTTGTTTTATAAAAAGCAAAACGCCGCAACTAACAAAAAATCGGAAATCGATTTTTTATGAATTCCGATGTGTTCTACCAATATACTACGTATGTACATACAACACTATAAAAATATCTGAAATATCAAAAAATAAGTAGACTTGACTTGTAAAATTTTTTGTCTATGCATCACCTAATTAAATCCTTCACCAAAAATTGTAAGTGAATTTACAGGTTTGCCATTCCGTGTAAAATTTCCACAATATTCATATGAGACCCATTAATACTATAAATATATAAATCCATATAGAGTAGGTAGTTGAATGAGCCATGTCCGTCTATATGTACGTGAAATCAGGAGAGTGTAAGAATTTATCTTAAGACGATTCATATTGAAAATCAGCAAAAATAAAATATCGGATCCGATATTTGATTAAATATACACATTCGTACATATAAATATAACTATTCCGAAAATAAATGTATATATGTATATGTATATGTATAAAATCTCTGAAAACAACGTTACGTAATATGTGTACAGCCCCAAATTAAAAAAAAATAAAAATGGAACAAAATAGAAAAAATTAACCCAAATTCAAAAATTAGAAAATAAAATTGCCAAAATTAGTTCCCAAAAATATTTTTTATTCTCTTTGATAGAATCTCTTGGAAATAAAAAATGATCCCACAAACATTTTTAATTGAAAAAAAAAATTTTCTTATGATATGTGCCCTATTGGGGATATTTTTCAATTTGGTGCATTTTTCATATTTTAGTTTGGGAACAACTGAAAATTCATTGCGATTTCCATAGGGAAAACAATTAAAGAGGTAAAATTTTTATCATTTTTACCTATCCCTCTCATTTAGAATATCAATTTTTTTCTATATGGAAATCGGGATTAATAATAGGAATTCCTCCAATTATTAATATAGAAAAAATTCAACGGGAATTTTTTTAGCTTCAAACATTAATTATTTTAAGACCGGAAGATATTTTTTATTAATTTCAAATCTAAATTACATGTAATTTTCTAATATTTGAGTTAATTTCTATAATGCTAACGGTAATAAGCCCCATTCGAATTCTATAAAGTTGTATTGGTGAATTCAAAGATAAGTCTTTGTGCAAACAACTGCCACAACAATTTTTTTTATATACAGCGATTGACGGTGGCTTGCTCAGCCAATTTGTTTGAATTCGCCGATACGTAAATGTAAATTATTGAATTTTAAAAATGTTTACCTCCAAACCTTTACGATTTAAGGTTAAATTAGTCGTGACTTAACCATAATGCCACAGAACCATAGAAAACAACTGCTCAAACCAAACTTATGAAAAACAATGTAATTTATATGTGACTTACCATAACGCGATTGCCATAACCATAGAAACCAATTGAATTTTGGTTTTTCGCCATAACCTTAAACAGCTGTTTGGCTGTGGAATTATGGTTAATTCACGATTAATTGAACCTATACGAAAAAGTTGCAAGAGCTAAGGAAAATTTGTGTTTTTGAAAGTTCAATATGATTTAAATATGGATTATTTCAATATCCATTAAAATTATAACCAATGCATATTCAATACTATTGTGTTCTCCAATAGTACTGAATTCGCCTTGATTATAACATATTTAGGCATAGGCATGTTCGAGAAAAGTAAAAGTAAATGAAGTTACTTTTCAAACTTTTTATTTTAAATTTTACATAAAAATGACAGATCACTATCACTATTTCTGCTTTCGTATGGAATTTACATACATACATTATGTACATATATTCATTATAAACAGCAAACTTTTGGTTTTGCAAAAAATCAAAAATAAAAAGTGTGAAAACTAAACTTCATTTACTTTTACTTTTCTCGAACATGCCTAATTATATAAAATTGACCCGATATCGATATTCGATCCAGTTCTGAAAATCGAGTTGATTAGAATACTTATTTCTCTAATACCAAAAATTTTTCAAAATGTTTTTAAGAACATCGGTAAAACCTTTAAATAAATCGACTATATTTCCACAGAACGGGGCCTATATTTCAGGTTTGGAAATAAATCTACTCTCACACGTTCAAAAAAAATCTAAAGTCCTGCGTCATCTTTTCTAGAATTCCTTTGACGATTATGATGATTTAAAATCATTTCGACTAAAACATTTTTCGAATTGCTAATAATTTCATGAAAAGTTTTTGCATCGTTCTCCTTTTCAGCTGATAAATAGTCCAGTTTTTCATTTAGCATTGTAATCTTCTCTGTGGTCAGTTCAAGCCTATAGAACGAATACGTTAATCCATTACAAAGATTGACGTTAATTAATTTGCATACCTATATTTCAGATCGTTAAAGCTCTCATCGGACTGCTGTTCTGAATTGTTGTTATTTAATCCGACTGTTAGCGAAGTATTTTCGAAAGTAAAGGTACCTATGGAAGATGTGCTGCTTTTAGTGCACAAATTTGCAGTGTATTCTGCTATGCGTTGAGTACGTTTCTTTTTTTCCGTTTGTGTTTCCATTTCATTTTCCAAATCTCGCAGTTTTGCTTCAAGTCGTGAAATTCGTATTTTTTGTTTAGATACCTGGTCGGAAAGATTATCATTTTTAAGACGTTCTTGTGTTAAACGTTCATTAAGTGTTTTATTAAGCTCCACTAAAGAACACTTTTCGGTTTCTAAACTATCCAAAATAGTTATAAATTCTTCCTGTTCAAAAAAAAATATTGTTACAAAGGTTTGAAACGAAATTTGTCGGTTGCACCTTTCTGAAATCCCTACAAGAGAATAAGAAATCTCCACTTATGGCTCTTAGATCTTGCTCTAATTTTTTCACATGCAAATTTAGTTCTTCTATAGAATCATCTTTTTTCATTTTTAAACTTTGCAATTCCTTGATCTCTTCCTCTAAATGTTGTTTGATAAGAATAATTTCTTGCATTTCTTTAAAAACTTTATCTGTTTCTCTAGAATTCCGCTCTAAGAGTTTGTCATAGTGAGCTTTTTGTTTGTTCAGTCTGTCGTTTATGGCAGCGACATTGAAATTGTTAAAATCTTTTTGCTCTTCCAAGGAAGTGGCTTTGTGTTTGTGCCGTGATATTTCATCATTTAAAGTTTTATTTCGTACTTTTAAAGCCAAAATTTTGGACCGTTGATATTCTACTTCCGATTTTAAATTAACAATTTCTTTTTCAAGACTCTCCACTTTGGCTCGATGTTGTATTTCGGTTTTCTTAATACTAGGACGCTCAAAGGAGCCAAGACTTGTACTTGAGGTGAGACTGTGATCTGGAAAACAGTAAATCGGCTCATTGGTAATTTCATTGTGTTTATTGCCATCTAATCTTTCTTGCATCTCCTTGATCTTTTGCTGCAAATTAAGAATATGTTGAGCACGACCACGCCAACTGGAGATGTTGGCTTGACTGGCTAATAAATTCAAATTGAAATTCTCTCCAATTTCCTGCTGCAAACACTTTTGTGCCAATTTTAATTGTGTATTAAGTTCCACATTTTTGTTACGAGTCTCAAAAAGTTTTTGCTGCATAGCACTCAGCTTGCTTTGGATGTCCTCAATATGGGCAGGACTCTTAAATTTGAAAATGAAAAACTAAATAAATACAAAAATATTTATTTAATTCTCTAAAACTAGCTTACGGAGTTTTTCGAGCTTTCCTTGTTTTGTTGGAGCTTTTCTTGGCTCTTTTGCAAATCTTTTTCTAGTTTTTGTACCAGCTGATCCTTCTTGGACAAACGATTCTTCGTAGTTTCCAATTCTGTTCTTAATTGACGATTTTTCTTACTTAAGTCCAACAGTCTATCACTGGCGATTGATGAGTTATTTCTCAGTTCATTAATGGGAACGGAATTCAAAACTTCATTAAGGCAATTGATGGATTTTTTAAGTTCTAAGATCTCATTACTTTTATCATTGACTAATTTTTCCAGCGATTCATTTTGTTCCTCTATTATGATCAATTTCTTTTTTAGTTTTTTGCTCTCCGATTTTTTCTTTTCAGTTTTAGCCAATTCGGTGCAGGACCGCGAAGTTTTTAATTCTTCAATTTTATTGTATTTATCACCCAGTATTTCGGTAGAAACCGATCGATCCTCAGTTCTGATTATATCCATATTTTTTGTACTATTTTGTATTTAAATATTATTTTTCTTTAAAAAAATGTTTTACGAAATATATTTATTTATAGTTATTTCAAAATGAACTGACAGTTTTTGAAACGGTGCTTGAAGGGCTTAACGAATTTAAAAAAACGTTATGCTTTAATATTTTTATGTGAACGATCACTGATTTGGTTGGACGGACTTGCCAACATGGCTGTTAGATGTGGCGATTTATCACCAACAGTCGTAAGTCCGAATACTTATTTTATGTGTGGAAATTTTTGTACGTTTTACGTAATAGTATCTAAGCAAGTTTTATCCAAAATAGTGTGCATACGATGTAGGAAATATTATTTCCAAAAATTTGTTTATTAAAAGTATTCTGCAGGAAATACAAACAAGATAATATTCAAGAAAATTAATTGTATTCTATTTGCGGCCAGTTGACGCCGTTGAAATGATTGTAAGTGGCAGCGCTGTACTTTAAGACGAATAATCAACAGCTGTCAACAACTGTAGCAGTTGACGTGTTAAACTGTCAAACAAAGAAGTTGTAAAAGAAAACTTTATCAGCCACTACATCATGGACGGTTTTATGATGGTAAATATTTGTAAAACTATTAAAATAATTGACAAAAACTAATAAAATCACATGGAAAACTTAAGGATATCATCAAGGGTATGTGTATAATGGACAATGATGGCAATCGCATATTAGCCAAATACTATGACAAAAATATCTTGGCAAGTGTTAAGGAACAAAAAGCCTTCGAAAAGAATCTTTTCAATAAGACACATCGCTCCAACACGGAAATTATTATGCTGGATGGTCTTACTTGTGTCTACAAATCGAATGTGGATCTCTTTTTCTATGTGATGGGCAATGCCTATGAGAATGAATTGATTCTGTTGTCCGTGTTGAATTGCCTATACGATTCCATCAGTTTGATATTAAAGAAAAATGTCGAGAAACGTTTGGTTTTAGATAATTTGGAGATCATAATGTTGGCGTTTGATGAGATTTGTGATGGAGGGTAAGTTTTTAAAGAAAACAAATTAAATGTGTATAATGGTAATTGGCGTTTGCACTGCACAGTGTCGAAGCTGTAAGCTAGCTTTGGTGTAAAACACTTAAGTCCTTCAAATATAGTTCTAGACCGAAGCTGAAATTCATTATTTTCCTTTTACTCAATATTGAATTATTTTTATTTTTTCAGAATTATTTTGGATGCCGATCCCTCATCTGTGGTTAAGAGAGTCGATTTGCGTAATGATGACATTCCCATTGCCGAACAGACTGTAGCCCAGGTAACTAGCACTTTAAATGGTCTCATTTGGTAGTCAAAACTTTAATGTTATTTCTTCTCGAAATGTGTTGTTATTTATAAATTTAACATTTATGAAATGTTTTTATTTAATCTATTTATTTAAATTATTTTAGTTTTTTAACTTCAAACAACTCGTTACTTTTATTCATCTTAAAATAAGCACTTGATGTATTTCATCTGAATGCATTAAAACAGGTCATTTGTTTTAGAAATATTTAATTACTTGAATAAATTTATGTTATTTTCACACACTTATAGCTTTATTTACAAAGTATTACATAAAAAATTGATTATTTTTAAAGAATTGTATTAAATTTTTTTTAATTTAATTTCTTACAGGTGCTACAATCGGCTCGTGACCAGTTAAAATGGTCTATTCTTAAGTGAAAATCTGTTATGCATTTGAAATATACTACAAGTATTAATTAAGTTTATAATTTCAATTACTTTTTATAGAGAAGGAATATTTGTTTTTTGTGATTCCAGATAAAAGGCAATTGCAATACATTCGATTTTTTTATATTGATAAATAGAAAGTAATAACTGATTGAAAATAAAAATAATACAAAACATTCAAATAATGTGACATTAAAATAAAGAAAATGTGTATGATTTTTTTCTTGGTTTAGCTAATTTATATGCTGCACTTCATTGGTTGCTAAACTAACACATCAGTAAATTTTTACCATCATTTTTACGATATGAATCTGTTAATTTATCTTTAATTAAAAAAAATTTTTGAATGCAGATTAAACATTTCATAGATTCCATACTAATCAGATTTAAAAGTCCAATTCGATCATGGAAGAAACCTATGAAAGTCAATAAAATTCTAATTATAGCTTAACTCTTGTCCGTATTACAAATATGTCATACTTGCAAATATGTAGTACTAACTTTTCGTATGAATTTTCTTCCAACAAATCGATATCACTTACGAAATTGAACTAATCTTAAAACTCCGCTGCCATTGTGATGCCAATATGTCTTCATTAGCTCAAAGTCCACTGCAAATAAAGTTTACTTCCAAGTGAATCTAGTGATTAAAATTCGCAGTTTCGTATAAAACGAAATAAGAGTTCCTAAAGATATTTTCTCAATACCGAAATTTAATTCAACATGGAAAGCTCTTCATAATTGAAAATAATTTTATTTACACTTGATGAAAAACAAATTCAAAATTTTTATTTGTTTCAAATTTATATGTACATATGTATGTATGTATGTAAGAGCTCAAATAAATCATTACTTGTTATCGAAATCAACGATTATAACCCAGACGTATTACCATGACGTTATCAAACGGTTCTACTGTGCAGCTTTTAATTAATTTACGGTACGATACAATAATTTTTTTTAATTAATATAAAAAGTTGAAAAGCCCCACCAAAAATTAATTGTTGCATTAAATCACTTAAAACGTTTTTAATCCTTAATTGTAAAATTACATTTACTTTTAAGCAAACTGATAAGTACTTTATTTAGAGATTATTTTTGGTCACATGAAAACGTTTTACAGTAGTTTAAATGTACTATAAATTTTATATAATTTTAATAATATTTATGAGCAGATTGATAACTATACCCATAATTGTTTTTGTTACAAATGTAAAATTAACTTTTATAATATTGAATATAAATCGGGTTTTTGATATTTTAAAAAAGTCTCAGGAAAGAAAGTAGTATTTGTAGATGCATACATACATACTTACATATGTATATATGCATGTATAAATACATATGTACATATGTATGTAATTGCCTATGTAACTAAATATACATATGGATGCATATGTACTCTTAAATGTCAACAGCTTCTGAAGCTGGAACCGCATCAATTTTGAAAGGCTAATTTTCGAATACATAATTCCTAAACCACGTACGTACATACATATATGTTTCGATTCCAAGAAATATATATTAAAAAATATTTGTGCATCTTTTAAAAAGTGTGTATCGAAAACAGTTTATTTCAAATTCAAATGCGCAACAGGAGCCGAGTTTTCTAAATAACTCAGCTATAGAGCACAGTGGCTAAAAAGAACTATAATTCTAAATACATACTTACTTATGTTTGTATATTGATTGTGGCTTGAGATCTTTAACAGCATGTTCTATGTACATACATATGTATATGTTCTAGTGTAGGTTAGAAGTACATAATTAGCAATTTCTTATTTCTGGAAAAATTCTTATTTACAATATTTTTTTAATAAAGTCTAAAATGAAATACAATTGAAAAAATAAAAAAAAATATTGTATGCATATTAAATTCTTCATTTTGGCAATTTTAGAAGAAACTGGAGTAATACTATTTGCAATAAAGTATGTTTGTATGTTAGTTTTAAACATAAGTACATAGCTTGGGAATAATGATTAGTAATCCTAAAGATTAGCAATTGGATTAGAAATTTTAATTGTGCTGAAAAATTGATTAATTATGATTAGTTAGCCATTTTAGACGATTACTAATTGATTAGATTGGATATAATCAAAAATCTAATCACAATTAGTGACGATTAGCATTTCTAATCAAAACTAATCAAAAAAATAATTGATTAGATTTCTTGATTAGATTTGATTAGATCCACTATTTTTAACTATTTTTGTGAAAAGAAAATATTTATTTATCACATTTGTTGCTATATTTACATAATGTAACAGTTTTTGAATATTGCATAAAATTGCATACGGTGCATGTGTGCTGATTATATATAATTCAAAAAAAATCTAATCACAATTAGTGACGATTAGCATTTGTAATCAAATCTAATCAAAAATAATCAAAAATAATCAAGAAATCTAATCAATTATTTTTTTAATTAGTTTTGATTAGATTTGATTAGAAATGCTAATCGTCACTAATTGTGATTAGATTTTTGATTATTTCTAATCTAATCAATTAGTAATCTGGAATTTTTATCAAAATTCAATTCTAATGATTAGATTATTTTATTTCTCTAATCGTAATGATTTCTAATTCTAATCGAAATTCCCAAGCTATGGTTTTAAATAAGAAAATAAAAACAAACATTGTTTTTAAAACGCAATTTTAATTCAATATTAAGGAAAAAAAAGTTATTAAAACTTATTTGATAATTATCTGTCCAATTCGAAAATTCATAATGAAATCAATATAAAAATTATATGAAATCATTATATTGTATGTATGTATGTCTTGTATGTACAAGTATTTTATATAGTAGTAAAGTCCCGAAAAGTTACTGATTGCTTCGTGGTTTCATAAATCAATTTCAAAATTTATTTTAATAGCAAATTGCTTGTATAATAAAATGTTTGGTTGTTCTAAAAGTTTTGATTAAACAAATAAATTTTTTGGTTTTATTATTACCCAGCAAAAGTTTTAATAGTAAAGTAATGAGTTAAAATGCGAAAAAACACACTTATAACTCTTTCTACTTTAGCATTTTTTAAAACTGCCTTGTATTCGTCGATCGACTGTACAACTAATAAAATGATTAAAAATCCACTTTGCATGATAATCACAGGCGCCACGCTACCCACGACTGTGCAATAAGAGAACAAATGGCAGCATTATTTAATAGTAAGTAAAAATTACTGCAAAGTAAGGCTGTCCGTATGTACTGTGTTGCAAAGTAAGCTGTATGGTAATTGCAACATTTTATAAAATATATTTGCTGATGGGTAAATATAGTGCGTGTAAAAAAGACGTTTTATCAGCTTCAAGTTTTATAAAATATAATTTATTTATTCCTATCGCGGTGTTGCGTTGTACTCGTATGATAATTGTTGTATAAAATTTGTTTATCACTCATTTGGACCAATAGGAAATTAAAGCCAAGGGTCTATACTTAATGACTACGTAAGTCCGATTTCTCAATTGTATTTGAGAATTTTTCTATAAAATTTGTTTGTCACTCATTTGGACCAATAGGAAATTAAAGCCAAGGGTCCATACTTAAAGCCATTGGTCCAAATGAGTGAGTGACAAACAAATTTTATAGAAAAACTCTCAAATACAATTGAGAAATCGGACTTACATAGTCTATAAGTATGGACCCTTGGCTTTAATTTCCCATTGGTCCAAATGAGTGACAAACAAATTTTATAGAAAAATTCTTAAATACAATTGAGAAATCGGACTTACATAGTCTATAAGTATGGACCATTGGCTTTAATTTCCCATTGGTCCAAATGAGTGACAAACAAATTTTATAGAAAAACTCTCAAATACAATTGAGAAATCGGACTTACATAGTCTATAAGTATGGACCCTTGGCTTTAATTTCCCATTGGTCCAAATGAGTGACAAACAAATTTTATAGAAAAATTCTCAAATACAATTGAGAAATCGGACTTACATAGTCTATAAGTATGGACCATTGGCTTTATTTTCCCATTGGTCCAAATGAGTGACAAACAAATTTTATAGAAAAATTCTCAAATACAATTGAGAAATCGGACTTACATAGTCTATAAGTATGGACCACTGGCTTTAATTTCCCATTGGTCCAAATGAGTGACAAACAAATTTTATAGAAAAACTCTCAAATACAATTGAGAAATCGGACTTACATAGTCTATAAGTATGGACCCTTGGCTTTAATTTCCCATTGGTCCAAATGAGTGACAAACAAATTTTATAGAAAAACTCTCAAATACAATTGAGAAATCGGACTTACATAGTCTATAAGTATGGACCCTTGGCTTTAATTTCCCATTGGTCCAAATGAGTGACAAACAAATTTTATAGAAAAATTCTCAAATACAATTGAGAAATCGGACTTACATAGTCTATAAGTATGGACCCTTGGCTTTAATTTCCCATTGGTCCAAATGAGTGACAAACAAATTTTATAGAAAAACTCTCAAACACAATTGAGAAATCGGACTTACATAGTCTATAAGTATGGACCCTTGGCTTTAATTTCCCATTGGTCTAAATGAGTGACAAACAAATTTTATAGAAAAATTCTCAAATACAATTGAGAAATCGGACTTACATAGTCTATAAGTATGGACCATTGGCTTTAATTTCCCATTGGTCCAAATGAGTGACAAACAAATTTTATAGAAAAACTCTCAAATACAATTGAGAAATCGGACTTACATAGTCTATAAGTATGGACCCTTGGCTTTAATTTCCCATTGGTCCAAATGAGTGACAAACAAATTTTATAGAAAAATTCTCAAATACAATTGAGAAATCGGACTTACATAGTCTATAAGTATGGACCCTTGGCTTTAATTTCCCATTGGTCCAAATGAGTGACAAACAAATTTTATAGAAAAACTCTCAAACACAATTGAGAAATCGGACTTACATAGTCTATAAGTATGGACCCTTGGCTTTAATTTCCCATTGGTCTAAATGAGTGACAAACAAATTTTATAGAAAAATTCTCAAATACAATTGAGAAATCGGACTTACATAGTCTATAAGTATGGACCCTTGGCTTTAATTTCCCATTGGTCCAAATGAGTGACAAACAAATTTTATAGAAAAATTCTTAAATACAATTGAGAAATCGGACTTACATAGTCTATAAGTATGGACCATTGGCTTTAATTTCCCATTGGTCCAAATGAGTGACAAACAAATTTTATAGAAAAACTCTCAAATACAATTGAGAAATCGGACTTACATAGTCTATAAGTATGGACCCTTGGCTTTAATTACCCATTGGTCCAAATGAGTGACAAACAAATTTTATAGAAAAATTCTCAAATACAATTGAGAAATCGGACTTACATAGTCTATAAGTATGGACCCTTGGCTTTAATTTCCCATTGGTCCAAATGAGTGACAAACAAATTTTATAGAAAAACTCTCAAACACAATTGAGAAATCGGACTTACATAGTCTATAAGTATGGACCCTTGGCTTTAATTTCCCATTGGTCTAAATGAGTGACAAATAAATTTTATAGAAAAATTCTCAAATACAATTGAGAAATCGGACTTACATAGTCTATAAGTATGGACCCTTGGCTTTAATTTCCCATTGGTCCAAATGAGTGACAAACAAATTTTATAGAAAAATTCTTAAATACAATTGAGAAATCGGACTTACATAGTCTATAAGTATGGACCATTGGCTTTAATTTCCCATTGGTCCAAATGAGTGACAAACAAATTTTATAGAAAAACTCTCAAATACAATTGAGAAATCGGACTTACATAGTCTATAAGTATGGACCCTTGGCTTTAATTTCCCATTGGTCCAAATGAGTGACAAACAAATTTTATAGAAAAATTCTCAAATACAATTGAGAAATCGGACTTACATAGTCTATAAGTATGGACCCTTGGCTTTAATTTCCCATTGGTCCAAATGAGTGACAAACAAATTTTATAGAAAAACTCTCAAACACAATTGAGAAATCGGACTTACATAGTCTATAAGTATGGACCCTTGGCTTTAATTTCCCATTGGTCTAAATGAGTGACAAACAAATTTTATAGAAAAATTCTCAAATACAATTGAGAAATCGGACTTACATAGTCTATAAGTATGGACCCTTGGCTTTAATTTCCCATTGGTCCAAATGAGTGACAAACAAATTTTATAGAAAAATTCTTAAATACAATTGAGAAATCGGACTTACATAGTCTATAAGTATGGACCATTGGCTTTAATTTCCCATTGGTCCAAATGAGTGACAAACAAATTTTATAGAAAAACTCTCAAATACAATTGAGAAATCGGACTTACATAGTATATAAGTATGGACCCTTGGCTTTAATTTCCCATTGGTCCAAATGAGAGACAAACAAATTTTATAGAAAAATTCTCAAATACAATTGAGAAATCGGACTTACATAGTCTATAAGTATGGACCCTTGGCTTTAATTTCCCATTGGTCCAAATGAGTGACAAACAAATTTTATAGAAAAATTCTCAAACACAATTGAGAAATCGGACTTACATAGTCTATAAGTATGGACCCTTGGCTTTAATTTCCCATTGGTCTAAATGAGTGACAAACAAATTTTATAGAAAAATTCTCAAATACAATTGAGAAATCGGACTTACATAGTCTATAAGTATGGACCCTTGGCTTTAATTTCCCATTGGTCCAAATGAGTGACAAACAAATTTTATAGAAAAATTCTCAAATACAATTGAGAAATCGGACTTACATAGTCTATAAGTATGGACCCTTGGCTTTAATTTCCCATTGGTCTAAATGAGTGACAAACAAATTTTATAGAAAAATTCTCAAATACAATTGAGAAATCGGACTTACATAGTCTATAAGTATGGACCCTTGGCTTTAATTTCCCATTGGTCCCAATGAGTGACAAACAAATTTTATAGAAAAATTCTCAAATACAATTGAGAAATCGGACTTACATAGTCTATAAGTATGGACCCTTGGCTTTAATTTCCCATTGGTCCCAATGAAAGACAAACAAATTTTATAGAAAAATTCTCAAATACAATTGAGAAATCGGACTTACATAGTCTATAAGTATGGACCCTTGGCTTTAATTTCCCATTGGTCCCAATGAGTGACAAACAAATTTTATAGAAAAATTCTCAAATACAATTGAGAAATGGGACTTACATAGTCTATAAGTATGGACCCTTGGCTTTAATTTCCCATTGGTCCCAATGAGTGACAAACAAATTTTATAGAAAAATTCTCAAATACAATTGAGAAATCGGACTTACATAGTCTATAAGTATG
Organism: Lypha dubia; assembly: GCA_947311025.1. Classification (NCBI taxonomy): domain Eukaryota; kingdom Metazoa; phylum Arthropoda; class Insecta; order Diptera; family Tachinidae; genus Lypha; species Lypha dubia. The sequence goes on along the minus strand of OX371263.1, from coordinate 96,908,005 downwards.
GACCCTTGGCTTTAATTTCCCATTGGTCCCAATGAGTGACAAACAAATTTTATAGAAAAATTCTCAAATACAATTGAGAAATCGGACTTACATAGTCTATAAGTATGGACCCTTGGCTTTAATTTCCTATTGGTCCAAATGAGTGACAAACAAATTTTATAGAAAAATTCTCAAATACAATTGAGAAATCGGACTTACATATTCTATAAGTATGGACCCTTGGCTTTAATTTCCTATTGGTCCAAATGAGTGACAAACAAATTTTATAGAAAAATTCTCAAATACAATTGAGAAATCGGACTTACATAGTCTATAAGTATGGACCCTTGGCTTTAATTTCCCATTGGTCCCAATGAGTGACAAACAAATTTTATAGAAAAATTCTCAAATACAATTGAGAAATCGGACTTACATAGTCTATAAGTATGGACCCTTGGCTTTAATTTCCCATTGGTCCCAATGAGTGACAAACAAATTTTATAGAAAAATTCTCAAATACAATTGAGAAATCGGACTTACATAGTCTATAAGTATGTACCCTTGGCTTTAATTTCCCATTGGTCCCAATGAAAGACAAACAAATTTTATAGAAAAATTCTCAAATACAATTGAGAAATCGGACTTACATAGTCTATAAGTATGGACCCTTGGCTTTAATTTCCCATTGGTACCAATGAGTGACAAACAAATTTTATAGAAAAATTCTCAAATACAATTGAGAAATGGGACTTACATAGTCTATAAGTATGGACCCTTGGCTTTAATTTCCCATTGGTCCCAATGAGTGACAAACAAATTTTATAGAAAAATTCTCAAATACAATTGAGAAATCGGACTTACATAGTCTATAAATATGGACCCTTGGCTTTAATTTCCCATTGGTCCCAATGAGTGACAAACAAATTTTATAGAAAAATTCTCAAATACAATTGAGAAATCGGACTTACATAGTCTATAAGTATGGACCCTTGGCTTTAATTTCCTATTGGTCCAAATGAGTGACAAACAAATTTTATAGAAAAATTCTCAAATACAATTGAGAAATCGGACTTACATATTCTATAAGTATGGACCCTTGGCTTTAATTTCCTATTGGTCCAAATGAGTGACAAACAAATTTTATAGAAAAATTCTCAAATACAATTGAGAAATCGGACTTACATAGTCTATAAGTATGGACCCTTGGCTTTAATTTCCTATTGGTCCAAATGAGTGACAAACAAATTTTATAGAAAAATTCTCAAATACAATTGAGAAATCGGACTTACATAGTCTATAAGTATGGACCCTTGGCTTTAATTTCCTATTGGTCCAAATGAGTGACAAACAAATTTTATAGAAAAATTCTCATATACAATTGAGAAATCGGACTTACATAGTCTATAAGTATGGACCCTTGGCTTTAATTTCCTATTGGTCCAAATGAGTGACAAACAAATTTTATAGAAAAATTCTCAAATACAATTGAGAAATCGGACTTACATAGTCTATAAGTATGGACCCTTGGCTTTAATTTCCTATTGGTCCAAATGAGTGACAAACAAATTTTATAGAAAAATTCTCAAATACAATTGAGAAATCGGACTTACATAGTCTATAAGTATGGACCCTTGGCTTTAATTTCCTATTGGTCCAAATGAGTGACAAACAAATTTTATAGAAAAATTCTCAAATACAATTGAGAAATCGGACTTACATAGTCTATAAGTATGGACCCTTGGCTTTAATTTCCTATTGGTCCAAATGAGTGACAAACAAATTTTATAGAAAAATTCTCAAATACAATTGAGAAATCGGACTTACATAGTCTATAAGTATGGACCCTTGGCTTTAATTTCCTATTAGTCCAAATGAGTGACAAACAAATTTTATAGAAAAATTCTCAAATACAATTGAGAAATCGGACTTACATAGTCTATAAGTATGGACCCTTGGCTTTAATTTCCTATTGGTCCAAATGAGTGACAAACAAATTTTATAGAAAAATTCTCAAATACAATTGAGAAATCGGACTTACATAGTCTATAAGTATGGACCCTTGGCTTTAATTTTCCATTGGTCCCAATGAGTGACAAACAAATTTTATAGAAAAATTCTCAAATACAATTGAGAAATCGGACTTACATAGTCTATAAGTATGGACCCTTGGCTTTAATTTCCCATTGGTCCCAATGAGTGACAAACAAATTTTATAGAAAAATTCTCAAATACAATTGAGAAATCGGACTTACATAGTCTATAAGTATGGACCCTTGGCTTTAATTTCCCATTGGTGCCAATGAGTGACAAACAAATTTTATAGAAAAATTCTCAAATACAATTGAGAAATCGGACTTACATAGTCTATAAGTATGGACCCTTGGCTTTAATTTCCTATTGGTCCAAATGAGTGACAAACAAATTTTATAGAAAAATTCTCAAATACAATTGAGAAATCGAACTTACATAGTCTATAAGTATGGACCCTTGGCTTTAATTTCAAATTTTATAGAAAAATTCTCAAATACAATTGAGAAATCGGACTTACATAGTCTATAAGTATGGACCCTTGGCTTTAATTTCCCATTGGTCCCAATGAGTGACAAACAAATTTTATAGTAAAATTCTCAAATACAATTGAGAAATCGGACTTACATAGTCTATAAGTATGGACCCTTGGCTTTAATTTCCTATTGGTCCAAATGAGTGACAAACAAATTTTATAGAAAAATTCTCAAATACAATTGAGAAATCGGACTTACATAGTCTATAAGTATTGGTTCTTGGCTTTATTTTCCCAATGGTCCCAATGAGTGACAAACAAATTTTATAGAAAAATTCTCAAATACAATTGAGAAATCGAACTTACATAGTCTATAAGTATGGACCCTTGGCTTTAATTTCCTATTGGTCCAAATGAGTGACAAACAAATTTTATAGAAAAATTCTCAAATACAATTGAGAAATCGAACTTACATAGTCTATAAGTATGGACCCTTGGCTTTAATTTCCTATTGGTCCAAATGAGTGACAAACAAATTTTATAGAAAAATTCTCAAATACAATTGAGAAATCGGACTTACATAGTCTATAAGTATGGACCCTTGGCTTTAATTTCCTATTGGTCCAAATGAGTGACAAACAAATTTTATAGAAAAATTCTCAAATACAATTGAGAAATCGGACTTACATAGTCTATAAGTATGGACCCTTGGCTTTAATTTCCCATTGGTCCCAATGAGTGACAAACAAATTTTATAGAAAAATTCTCAAATACAATTGAGAAATCGGACTTACATAGTCTATAAGTATGGACCCTTGGCTTTAATTTCCCATTGGTCCCAATGAGTGACAAACAAATTTTATATAAAAATTCTTAAATACAATTGAGAAATCGGACTTACATAGTCTATAAGTATGGACCCTTGGCTTTAATTTCCCATTGGTCCCAATGAGTGACAAACAAATTTTATAGAAAAATTCTCAAATACAATTGAGAAATCGGACTTACATAGTCTATAAGTATGGACCCTTGGCTTTAATTTCCCATTGGTCCCAATGAGTGACAAACAAATTTTATAGAAAAATTCTCAAATACAATTGAGAAATCGGACTTACATAGTCTATAAGTATGGACCCTTGGCTTTAATTTCCCATTAGTCCCAATGAGTGACAAACAAATTTTATAGAAAAATTCACAAATACAATTGAGAAATCGGACTTACATAGTCTATAAGTATGGACCATTGGCTTTAATTTCCCATTGGTCCCAATGAGTGACAAACAAATTTTATAGAAAAATTCTCAAATACAATTGAGAAATCGGACTTACATAGTCTATAAGTATGGACCCTTGGCTTTAATTTCAAATTTTATAGAAAAATTCTCAAATACAATTGAGAAATCGGACTTACATAGTCTATAAGTATGGACCCTTGGCTTTAATTTCCCATTGGTCCCAATGAGTGACAAACAAATTTTATAGAAAAATTCTCAAATACAATTGAGAAATCGGACTTACATAGTCTATAAGTATGGACCCTTGGCTTTAATTTCCCATTGGTCCCAATGAGTGACAAACAAATTTTATAGAAAAATTCTCAAATACAATTGAGAAATCGGACTTACATAGTCTATAAGTATGGACCCTTGGCTTTAATTTCCTATTGGTCCAAATGAGTGACAAACAAATTTTATAGAAAAATTCTCAAATACAATTGAGAAATCGGACTTACATAGTCTATAAGTATTGGTTCTTGGCTTTATTTTCCCATTGGTCCCAATGAGTGACAAACAAATTTTATAGAAAAATTCTCAAATACAATTGAGAAATCGGACTTACATAGTCTATAAGTATGGACCCTTGGCTTTAATTTCCTATTGGTCCAAATGAGTGACAAACAAATTTTATAGAAAAATTCTCAAATACAATTGAGAAATCGGACTTACATAGTCTATAAGTATGGACCCTTGGCTTTAATTTCCCATTGGTCCCAATGAGTGACAAACAAATTTTATAGGAAAATTCTCAAATACAATTGAGAAATCCGACTTACATAGTCTATAAGTATGGACCCTTGGCTTTAATTTCCTATTGGTCCAAATGAGTGACAAACAAAATTTTATAGAAAAATTCTCAAATACAATTGAGAAATCGGACTTACATAGTCTATAAGTATGGACCCTTGGCTTTAATTTCCCATTGGTCCCAATGAGTGACAAACAAATTTTATAGAAAAATTCTCAAATACAATTGAGAAATCGGACTTACATAGTCTATAAGTATGGACCCTTGGCTTTAATTTCCCATTGGTCCCAATGAGTGACAAACAAATTTTATAGAAAAATTCTCAAATACAATTGAAAAATCGGACTTACATAGTCTATAAGTATGGACCCTTGGCTTTAATTTCCTATTGGTCCCAATGAGTGACAAACAAATTTTATAGAAAAATTCTAAAATACAATTGAGAAATCGGACTTACATAGTCTATAAGTATGGACCCTTGGCTTTAATTTCCTATTGGTCCAAATGAGTGACAAACAAATTTTATAGAAAAATTCTAAAATACAATTGAGAAATCGGACTTACATAGTCTATAAGTATGGACCCTTGGCTTTAATTTCCCATTGGTCCCAATGAGTGACAAACAAATTTTATAGAAAAATTCTCAAATACAATTGAGAAATCGGACTTACATAGTCTATAAGTATGGACCCTTGGCTTTAATTTCCCATTGGTCCCAATGAGTGACAAACAAATTTTATAGAAAAATTCTCAAATACAATTGAGAAATCGGACTTACATAGTCTATAAGTATGGACCCTTGGCTTTAATTTCCCATTGGTCCCAATGAGTGACAAACAAATTTTATAGAAAAATTCTCAAATACAATTGAGAAATCGGACTTACATAGTCTATAAGTATGGACCCTTGGCTTTAATTTCCCATTGGTCCCAATGAGTGACAAACAAATTTTATAGAAAAATTCTCAAATACAATTGAGAAATCGGACTTACATAGTCTATAAGTATGGACCCTTGGCTTTAATTTCCCATTGGTCCCAATGAGTGACAAACAAATTTTATAGAAAAATTCTCAAATACAATTGAGAAATCGGACTTACATAGTCTATAAGTATGGACCCTTGGCTTTAATTTCCTATTGGTCCAAATGAGTGACAAACAAATTTTATAGAAAAATTCTCAAATACAATTGAGAAATCGGACTTACATAGTCTATAAGTATGGACCCTTGGCTTTAATTTCCCATTGGTCCCAATGAGTGACAAACAAATTTTATAGGAAAATTCTCAAATACAATTGAGAAATCGGACTTACATAGTCTATAAGTATGGACCCTTGGCTTTAATTTCCTATTGGTCCAAATGAGTGACAAACAAATTTTATAGAAAAATTCTCAAATACAATTGAGAAATCGGACTTACATAGTCTATAAGTATGGACCCTTGGCTTTAATTTCCTATTGGTCCAAATGAGTGACAAACAAATTTTATAGAAAAATTCTCAAATACAATTGAGAAATCGGACTTACATAGTCTTTAAGTATGGACCCTTGGCTTTAATTTCCTATTGGTCCAAATGAGTGACAAACAAATTTTATAGAAAAATTCTCAAATACAATTGAGAAATCGGACTTACATAGTCTATAAGTATGGACCCTTGGCTTTAATTTCCCATTGGTCCCAATGAGTGACAAACAAATTTTATAGAAAAATTCTCAAATACAATTGAGAAATCGGACTTACATAGTCTATAAGTATGGACCCTTGGCTTTAATTTCCCATTGGTCCCAATGAGTGACAAACAAATTTTATAGAAAAATTCTCAAATACAATTGAAAAATCGGACTTACATAGTCTATAAGTATGGACCCTTGGCTTTAATTTCCTATTGGTCCAAATGAGTGACAAACAAATTTTATAGAAAAATTCTAAAATACAATTGAGAAATCGGACTTACATAGTCTATAAGTATGGACCCTTGGCTTTAATTTCCCATTGGTCCCAATGAGTGACAAACAAATTTTATAGAAAAATTCTCAAATACAATTGAGAAATCGTACTTACATAGTCTATAAGTATGGACCCTTGGCTTTAATTTCCTATTGATCCAAATGAGTGACAAACAAATTTTATAGAAAAATTCTCAAATACAATTGAGAAATCGTACTTACATAGTCTATAAAAATGGACCCTTGGCTTTAGTTTCCCATTGGTCCAAATGAGTGACAAACAAATTTTATAGAAAAACTCTCAAATACAATTGAGAAATCGGACTTACATAGTCTATAAGTATGGACCCTTGGCTTTAATTTCCCATTGGTCCCAATGAGTGACAAACAAATTTTATAGAAAAATTCTCAAATACAATTGAGAAATCGTACTTACATAGTCTATAAGTATGGACCCTTGGCTTTAATTTCCTATTGATCCAAATGAGTGACAAACAAATTTTATAGAAAAATTCTCAAATACAATTGAGAAATCGTACTTACATAGTCTATAAAAATGGACCCTTGGCTTTAGTTTCCCATTGGTCCAAATGAGTGACAAACAAATTTTATAAAAAAATTCTCAAATGCAATTGAGAAATCGGACTTACATAGTCAATAAGTATTGGTTCTTGGCTTTAATTTCCCATTGGTCCAAAAGAGTGACAAACAAATTTTATATAAAAATTCTCAAATACAATTGAGAAATCGGACTTACATAGTCTATAAGTATGGACCCTTGGCTTAAATTTCCCATTGGTCCAAATGAGTGACAAACAAATTTTATAGAAAAACTCTCAAATACAATTGAGAAATCGGACTTACATAGTCTATAAGTATGGACCCTTGGCTTTAATTTCCTATTGGTCCAAATGAGTGACAAACAAATTTTATAAAAAAATTCTCAAATACAATTGAGAAATCGGACTTACATAGTCTATAAGTATGGACCCTTGGCTTTAATTTCCTATTGGTCCAAATGAGTGACAAACAAATTTTATAGAAAAATTCTCAAATACAATTGAGAAATCGGACTTACATAGTCTATAAGTATGGACCCTTGGCTTTAATTTCCCATTGGTCCCAATGAGTGACAAACAAATTTTATAGAAAAATTCTCAAATACAATTGAGAAATCGGACTTACATAGTCTATAAGTATGGACCCTTGGCTTTAATTTCCCATTGGTCCCAATGAGTGACAAACAAATTTTATAGAAAAATTCTCAAATACAATTGAGAAATCGGACTTACATAGTCTATAAGTATGGACCCTTGGCTTTAATTTCCCATTGGTCCCAATGAGTGACAAACAAATTTTATAGAAAAATTCTCAAATACAATTGAGAAATCGGACTTACATAGTCTATAAGTATGGACCCTTGGCTTTAATTTCAAATTTTATAGAAAAATTCTCAAATACAATTGAGAAATCGGACTTACATAGTCTATAAGTATGGACCCTTGGCTTTAATTTCCCATTGGTCCCAATGAGTGACAAACAAATTTTATAGAAAAATTCTCAAATACAATTGAGAAATCGGACTTACATAGTCTATAAGTATGGACCCTTGGCTTTAATTTCCTATTGGTCCCAATGAGTGACAAACAAATTTTATAGAAAAATTCTCAAATACAATTGGGAAATCGGACTTACATAGTCTATAAGTATGGACCCTTGGCTTTAATTTCCCATTGGTCCCAATGAGTGTCAAACAAATTTTATAGAAAAATTCTCAAATACAATTGAGAAATCGGACTTACATAGTCTATAAGTATGGACCCTTGGCTTTAATTTCCCATTGGTCCCAATGAGTGACAAACAAATTTTATAGAAAAATTCTCAAATACAATTGAGAAATCGGACTTACATAGTCTATAAGTATGGACCCTTGGCTTTAATTTCCTATTGGTCCAAATGAGTGACAAACAAATTTTATAGAAAAATTCTCAAATACAATTGAGAAATCGGACTTACATAGTCTATAAGTATGGACCCTTGGCTTTAATTTCCTATTGGTCCAAATGAGTGACAAACAAATTTTATAGAAAAATTCTCAAATACAATTGAGAAATCGGACTTACATAGTCTATAAGTATGGACCCTTGGCTTTAATTTCCCATTGGTCCCAATGAGTGACAAACAAATTTTATAGAAAAATTCTCAAATACAATTGAGAAATCGGACTTACATAGTCTATAAGTATGGACCCTTGGCTTTAATTTCCTATTGGTCCAAATGAGTGACAAACAAATTTTATAGAAAAATTCTCAAATACAATTGAGAAATCGGACTTACATAGTCTATAAGTATGGACCCTTGGCTTTAATTTCCTATTGGTCCAAATGAGTGACAAACAAATTTTATAGAAAAATTCTCAAATACAATTGAGAAATCGGACTTACATAGTCTATAAGTATGGACCCTTGGCTTTAATTTCCTATTGGTCCAAATGAGTGACAAACAAATTTTATTGAAAAATTCTCAAATACAATTGAGAAATCGGACTTACATAGTCTATAAGTATGGACCCTTGGCTTTAATTTCCCATTGGTCCCAATGAGTGACAAACAAATTTTATAGAAAAATTCTCAAATACAATTGAGAAATCGGACTTACATAGTCTATAAGTATGGACCCTTGGCTTTAATTTCCCATTGGTCCCAATGAGTGACAAACAAATTTTATAGAAAAATTCTCAAATACAATTGAGGTATCGGACTTACATAGTCTATAAGTATGGACCCTTGGCTTTAATTTCCCATTGGTCCCAATGAGTGACAAACAAATTTTATAGAAAAATTCTCAAATACAATTGAGAAATCGGACTTACATAGTCTATAAGTATGGACCCTTGGCTTTAATTTCCTATTGGTCCAAATGAGTGACAAACAAATTTTATAGAAAAATTCTCAAATTCAATTGAGAAATCGGACTTACATAGTCTATAAGTATGGACCCTTGGCTTTAATTTCCTATTGGTCCAAATGAGTGACAAACAAATTTTATAGAAAAATTCTCAAATACAATTGAGAAATCGGACTTACATAGTCTATAAGTATGGACCCTTGGCTTTAATTTCCCATTGGTCCCAATGAGTGACAAACAAATTTTATAGAAAAATTCTCAAATACAATTGAGAAATCGGACTTACATAGTCTATAAGTAATTTCCCATTGGTCCCAATGAGTGACAAACAAATTTTATAGAAAAATTCTCAAATACAATTGAGAAATCGGACTTACATAGTCTATAAGTATGGACCCTTGGCTTTAATTTCCCATTGGTCCCAATGAGTGACAAACAAATTTTATAGAAAAATTCTCAAATACAATTGAGAAATCGGACTTACATAGTCTATAAGTATGGACCCTGGGCTTTAATTTCCCATTGGTCCAAATGAGTGACAAACAAATTTTATAGAAAAGCTCTCAAATACAATTGAGAAATCGGACTTACATAGTCTATAAGTATGGACCCTTGGCTTTAATTTCCTATTGGTCCAAATGAGTGACAAACAAATTTTATAGAAAAATTCTCAAATACAATTGAGAAATCGGACTTACATAGTCTATAAGTATGGACCCTTAGCTTTAATTTCCTATTGGTCGAAATGAGTGACAAACAAATTTTATAGAAAAATTCTCAAATACAATTGAGAAATCGGACTTACATAGTCTATAAGTATGGACCCTTGGCTTTAATTTCCTATTGGTCCAAATGAGTGACAAACAAATTTTATAGAAAAATTCTCAAATACAATTGAGAAATCGGACTTACATAGTCTATAAGTATGGACCCTTGGCTTTAATTTCCTATTGGTCCAAAAGAGTGACAAACAAATTTTATAGAAAATTTCTCAAATACAATTGAGAAATCGGACTTACATAGTCTATAAGTATGGACCCTTGGCTTTAATTTCCTATTGGTCCAAATGAGTGACAAACAAATTTTATAGAAAAATTCTCAAATACAATTGAGAAATCGGACTTACATTTTCTATAAGTATGGACCCTTGGCTTTAATTTCCCATTGGTCCCAATGAGTGACAAACAAATTTTATAGAAAAACTCTCAAATACAATTGAGAAATCGGACTTACATAGTCTATAAGTATGGACCCTTGGCTTTAATTTCCCATTGGTCCCAATGAGTGACAAACAAATTTTATAGAAAAATTCTCAAATACAATTGAGAAATCGGACTTACATTTTCTATAAGTATGGACCCTTGGCTTTAATTTCCTATTGGTCCAAATGAGTGACAAACAAATTTTATAGAAAAATTCTCAAATACAATTGAGAAATCGGACTTACATAGTCTATAAGTATGGACCCTTGGCTTTAATTTCCCATTGGTCCAAATGAGTGACAAACAAATTTTATAGAAAAACTCTCAAATACAATTGAGAAATCGGACTTACATAGTCTATAAGTATGGACCCTTGGCTTTAATTTCCTATTGGTCCAAATGAGTGACAAACAAATTTTATAGAAAAATTCTCAAATACAATTGAGAAATCGGACTTACATAGTCTATAAGTATGGACCCTTGGCTTTAATTTCCTATTGGTCCAAATGAGTGACAAACAAATTTTATAGAAAAATTCCCAAATACAATTGAGAAATCGGACTTACATAGTCTATAAGTATGGACCCTTGGCTTTAATTTTTCATTGGTCCCAATGAGTGACAAACAAATTTTATAGAAAAATTCTCAAATACAATTGAGAAATCGGACTTACATAGTCTATAAGTATGGACCCTTGGCTTTAATTTCCTATTGGTCCAAATGAGTGACAAACAAATTTTATAGAAAAATTCTCAAATACAATTGAGAAATCGGACTTACATAGTCTATAAGTATGGACCCTTGGCTTTAATTTCCCATTGGTCCCAATGAGTGAAAAACAAATTTTATAGAAAAATTCTCAAATACAATTGAGAAATCGGACTTACATAGTCTATAAGTATGGACCCTTGGCTTTAATTTCCTATTGGTCCAAATGAGTGACAAACAAATTTTATAGAAAAATTCTCAAATACAATTGAGAAATCGGACTTACATAGTCTATAAGTATGGACCCTTGGCTTTAATTTCCCATTGGTCCCAATGAGTGACAAACAAATTTTATAGAAAAATTCTCAAATACAATTGAGAAATCGGACTTACATAGTCTACAAGTATGGACCCTTGGCTTTAATTTCCTATTGGTCCAAATGAGTGACAAACAAATTTTATAGAAAAATTCTCAAATACAATTGAGAAATCGGACTTACATAGTCTATAAGTATGGACCCTTGGCTTTAATTTCCCATTGGTCCCAATGAGTGACAAACAAATTTTATAGAAAAATTCTCAAATACAATTGAGAAATCGGACTTACATAGTCTATAAGTATGGACCCTTGGCTTTAATTTCCCATTGGTCCCAATGAGTGACAAACAAATTTTATAGAAAAATTCTCAAATACAATTGAGAAATCGGACTTACATAGTCTATAAGTATGGACTTTTGGCTTTAATTTCCTATTGGTCCAAATGAGTGACAAACAAATTTTATAGAAAAATTCTCAAATACAATTGAGAAATCGGACTTATATAGTCTATAAGTATGGACCCTTGGCTTTAATTTCCTATTGGTCCAAATGAGTGACAAACAAATTTTATAGAAAAATTCTCAAATACAATTGAGAAATCGGACATACATAGTCTATAAGTATGGACCCTTGGCTTTAATTTCCCATTGGTCCCAATGAGTGACAAACAAATTTTATAGAAAAATTCTCAAATACAATTGAGAAATCGGACTTACATAGTCTATAAGTATGGATCCTTGGCTTTAATTTCCTATTGGTCCAAATAAGTGACAAACAAATTTTATAGAAAAATTCTCAAATACAATTGAGAAATCGGACTTACATAGTCTATAAGTATGGACCCTTGGCTTTAATTTCCTATTGGTCCAAATGAGTGACAAACAAATTTTATAGAAAAATTCTCAAATACAATTGAGAAATCGGACTTACATAGTCTATAAGTATGGACCCTTGGCTTTAATTTCCCATTGGTCCCAATGAGTGACAAACAAATTTTATAGAAAAATTCTCAAATACAATTGAGAAATCGGACTTACATAGTCTATAAGTATGGACCCTTGGCTTTAATTTCCCATTGGTCTCAATGAGTGACAAACAAATTTTATAGAAAAATTCTCAAATACAATTGAGAAATCGGACTTACATAGTCTTTAAGTATGGACCCTTGGCTTTAATTTCCTATTGGTCCAAAAGAGTGACAAACAAATTTTATAGAAAAATTCTCAAATACAATTGAGAAATCGGACTTACATAGTCTATAAGTATGGACCCTTGGCTTTAATTTCCTATTGGTCCAAATGAGTGACAAACAAATTTTATAGAAAAATTCTCAAATACAATTGAGAAATCGGACTTACATAGTCTATAAGTATGGACCCTTGGCTTTAATTTCCCATTGGTCCCAATGAGTGACAAACAAATTTTATAGAAAAATTCTCAAATACAATTGAGAAATCGGACTTACATTTTCTATAAGTATGGACCCTTGGCTTTAATTTCCTATTGGTCCAAATGAGTGACAAACAAATTTTATAGAAAAATTCTCAAATACAATTGAGAAATCGGACTTACATAGTCTATAAGTATGGACCCTTGGCTTTAATTTCCCATTGGTCCCAATGAGTGACAAACAAATTTTATAGAAAAATTCTCAAATACAATTGAGAAATCGGACTTACATAGTCTATAAGTATGGACCCTTGGCTTTAATTTCCCATTGGTCCCAATGAGTGACAAACAAATTTTATAGAAAAATTCTCAAATACAATTGAGAAATCGGACTTACATAGTCTATAAGTATGGACCCTTGGCTTTAATTTCCCATTGGTCCAAATGAGTGACAAACAAATTTTATAGAAAAACTCTCAAATACAATTGAGAAATCGGACTTACATAGTCTATAAGTATGGACCCTTGGCTTTAATTTCCTATTGGTCCAAATGAGTGACAAACAAATTTTATAGAAAAATTCTCAAATACAATTGAGAAATCGGACTTACATAGTCTATAAGTATGGACCCTTGGCTTTAATTTCCCATTGGTCCCAATGAGTGAAAAACAAATTTTATAGAAAAATTCTCAAATACAATTGAGAAATCGGACTTACATAGTCTATAAGTATGGACCCTTGGCTTTAATTTCCTATTGGTCCAAATGAGTGACAAACAAATTTTATAGAAAAATTCTCAAATACAATTGAGAAATCGGACTTACATAGTCTATAAGTATGGACCCTTGGCTTTAATTTCCCATTGGTCCCAATGAGTGACAAACAAATTTTATAGAAAAATTCTCAAATACAATTGAGAAATCGGACTTACATAGTCTATAAGTATGGACCCTTGGCTTTAATTTCCCATTGGTCCCAATGAGTGACAAACAAATTTTATAGAAAAATTCTCAAATACAATTGAGAAATCGGACTTACATAGTCTATAAGTATGGACCCTTGGCTTTAATTTCCCATTGGTCCAAATGAGTGACAAACAAATTTTGTAGAAAAACTCTCAAATACAATTGAGAAATCGGACTTACATAGTCTATAAGTATGGACCCTTAGCTTTAATTTCCTTTTGGTCCAAATGAGTGACAAACAAATTTTATAGAAAAATTCTCAAATACAATTGAGAATTTGGACTTACATAGTCTATAAGTATGGACCCTTGGCTTTAATTTCCTATTGGTCCAAATGAGTGACAAACAAATTTTATAGAAAAATTCTCAAATACAATTGAGAAATCGGACTTACATAGTCTATAAGTATGGACCCTTGGCTTTAATTTCCTATTGGTCCAAATGAGTGACAAACAAATTTTATAGAAAAATTCTCAAATACAATTGAGAAATCGGACTTACATAGTCTATAAGTATGGACCCTTGGCTTTAATTTCCCATTGGTCCCAATGAGTGACAAACAAATTTTATAGAAAAATTCTCAAATACAATTGAGAAATCGGACTTACATAGTCTATAAGTATAGACCCTTGGCTTTAATTTCCTATTGGTCCAAATGAGTGACAAACAAATTTTATAGAAAAATTCTCAAATACAATTGAGAAATCGAACTTACATAGTCTATAAGTATGGACCCTTGGCTTTAATTTCCTATTGGCCCAAATGAGTGACAAACAAATTTTATAGAAAAATTCTCAAATACAATTGAGAAATCGGACTTACATAGTCTATAAGTATGGACCCTTGGCTTTAATTTCCTATTGGTCCAAATGAGTGACAAACAAATTTTATAGAAAAATTCTCAAATACAATTGAGAAATCGGACTTACATAGTCTTTAAGTATGGACCCTTGGCTTTATTTTCCCATTGGTCCAAATGAGTGACAAACAAATTTTATAGAAAAATTCTCAAATACAATTGAGAAATCGGACTAACATAGTCTATAAGTATTGGTTCTTGGCTTTATTTTCCCATTGGTCCAAATGAGTGACAAACAAATTTTATATAAAAATTCTCAAATGCAATTGAGAAATCGGACTTACTTAGTCAATAAGTAATGGTTCTTAGCCTTAATTTCCCATTGGTCCAAATGAGTGACAAACAAATTTTATAGAAAAACTCTCAAATACAATTGAGAAATCGGACTTACATAGTCTATAAGTATGGACCCTTGGCTTTAATTTCCCATTGGTCCCAATGAGTGACAAACAAATTTTATAGAAAAATTCTCAAATACAATTGAGAAATCGGACTTACATAGTCTATAAGTATGGACCCTTGGCTTTAATTTCCCATTGGTCCCAATGAGTGACAAACAAATTTTATAGAAAAATTCTCAAATACAATTGAGAAATCGGACTTACATAGTCTATAAGTATGGACCCTTGGCTTTAATTTCCTATTGGTCCAAATGAGTGACAAACAAATTTTATAGAAAAATTCTCAAATACAATTGAGAAATCGGACTTACATAGTCTATAAGTATGGACCCTTGGCTTTAATTTCCCATTGGTCCCAATGAGTGACAAACAAATTTTATAGAAAAATTCTCAAATACAATTGAGAAATCGGACTTACATAGTCTATAAGTATGGACCCTTGGCTTTAATTTCCTATTGGTCCAAATGAGTGACAAACAAATTTTATAGAAAAATTCTCAAATACAATTGAGAAATCGGACTTACATAGTCTATAAGTATGGACCCTTGGCTTTAATTTCCTATTGGCCCAAATGAGTGACAAACAAATTTTATAGAAAAATTTTCAAATACAATTGAGAAATCGGACTTACATAGTCTATAAGTATGGACCCTTGGCTTTAATTTCCTATTGGTCCAAATGAGTGACAAACAAATTTTATAGAAAAATTCTCAAATACAATTGAGAAATCGGACTTACATAGTCTATAAGTATGGACCCTTGGCTTTAATTTCCCATTGGTCCCAATGAGTGACAAACAAATTTTATAGAAAAATTCTCAAATACAATTGAGAAATCGGACTTACATAGTCTATAAGTATGGACCGTTGGCCTTAATTTCCTATTGGTCCAAATGAGTGACAAACAAATTTTATAGAAAAATTCTCAAATACAATTGAGAAATCGGACTTACATATTCTATAAGTATGGACCCTTGGCTTTAATTTCCCATTGGTCCCAATGAGTGACAAACAAATTTTATAGAAAAATTCTCAAATACAATTGAGAAATCGGACTTACATAGTCTATAAGTATGGACCCTTGGCTTTAATTTCCTATTGGTCCAAATGAGTGACAAACAAATTTTATAGAAAAATTCTCAAATACAATTGAGAAATCGGACTTACATAGTCTATAAGTATGGACCCTTGGCTTTAATTTCCTATTGGTCCAAATAAGTGACAAACAAATTTTATAGAAAAATTCTCAAATACAATTGAGAAATCGGACTTACATAGTCTATAAGTATAGACCCTTGGCTTTAATTTCCCATTGGTCCCAATGAGTGACAAACAAATTTTATAGAAAAATTCTCAAATACAATTGAGAAATCGGACTTACATAGTCTATAAGTATGGACCGTTGGCTTTAATTTCCTATTGGTCCAAATGAGTGACAAACAAATTTTATAGAAAAATTCTCAAATACAATTGAGAAATCGGACTTACATAGTCTATAAGTATGGACCCTGGGCTTTAATTTCCTATTGGTCCAAAAGAGTGACAAACAAATTTTATAGAAAAATTCTCAAATACAATTGAGAAATCGGACTTACATAGTCTATAAGTATGGACCCTTGGCTTTAATTTCCTATTGGTCCAAATGAGTGACAAACAAATTTTATAGAAAAATTCTCAAATACAATTGAGAAATCGGACTTACATAGTCTATAAGTATGGACCCTTGGCTTTAATTTCCTATTGGTCCAAATGAGTGACAAACAAATTTTATAGAAAAATTCTCAAATACAATTGAGAAATCGGACTTACATAGTCTATAAGTATGGACCCTTGGCTTTAATTTCCCATTGGTCCCAATGAGTGACAAATAAATTTTATAGAAAAATTCTCAAATACAATTGAGAAATCGGACTTACATAGTCTATAAGTATGGATCCTTGGCTTTAATTTCCCATTGGTCCCAATGAGTGACAAACAAATTTTATAGAAAAATTCTCAAATACAATTGAGAAATCGGACTTATATAGTCTATAAGTATGGACCCTTGGCTTTAATTTCCTATTGGTCCAAATGAGTGACAAACAAATTTTATAGAAAAATTCTCAAATACAATTGAGAAATCGGACATACATAGTCTATAAGTATGGACCCTTGGCTTTAATTTCCCATTGGTCCCAATGAGTGACAAACAAATTTTATAGAAAAATTCTCAAATACAATTGAGAAATCGGACTTACATAGTCTATAAGTATGGACCCTTGGCTTTAATTTCCCATTGGTCCCAATGAGTGACAAACAAATTTTATAGAAAAATTCTCAAATACAATTGAGAAATCGGACTTACATAGTCTATAAGTATGGACCCTTGGCTTTAATTTCCCATTGGTCTCAATGAGTGACAAACAAATTTTATAGAAAAATTCTCAAATACAATTGAGAAATCGGACTTACATAGTCTATAAGTATGGACCCTTGGCTTTAATTTCCTATTGGTCCAAATGAGTGACAAACAAATTTTATAGAAAAATTCTCAAATACAATTGAGAAATCGGACTTACATAGTCTATAAGTAATTTCCCATTGGTCCCAATGAGTGACAAACAAATTTTATAGAAAAATTCTCAAATACAATTGAGAAATCGGACTTACATAGTCTATAAGTATGGACCCTTGGCTTTAATTTCCCATTGGTCCCAATGAGTGACAAACAAATTTTATAGAAAAATTCTCAAATACAATTGAGAAATCGGACTTACATAGTCTATAAGTATGGACCCTTGGCTTTAATTTCCTATTGGTCCAAATGAGTGACAAACAAATTTTATAGAAAAATTCTCAAATACAATTGAGAAATCGGACTTACATAGTCTATAAGTATGGACCCTTGGCTTTAATTTCCCATTGGTCCCAATGAGTGACAAACAAATTTTATAGAAAAATTCTCAAATACAATTGAGAAATCGGACTTACATAGTCTATAAGTATGGACCCTTGGCTTTAATTTCCCATTGGTCCCAATGAGTGACAAACAAATTTTATAGAAAAATTCTCAAATACAATTGAGAAATCGGACTTACATAGTCTATAAGTATGGACCCTTGGCTTTAATTTCCTATTGGTCCAAATGAGTGACAAACAAATTTTATAGAAAAATTCTCAAATACAATTGAGAAATCGGACTTACATAGTCTATAAGTATGGACCCTTGGCTTTAATTTCCCATTGGTCCCAATGAGTGACAAACAAATTTTATAGAAAAATTCTCAAATACAATTGAGAAATCGGACTTACATAGTCTATAAGTATGGACCCTTGGCTTTAATTTCCTATTGGTCCAAATGAGTGACAAACAAATTTTATAGAAAAATTCTCAAATACAAATGAGAAATCGGACTTACATAGTCTATAAGTATGGACCCTTGGCTTTAATTTCCCATTGGTCCCAATGAGTGACAAACAAATTTTATAGAAAAATTCTCAAATACAATTGAGAAATCGGACTTACATAGTCTATAAGTATGGACCCTTGGCTTTAATTTCCCATTGGTCCCAATGAGTGACAAACAAATTTTATAGAAAAATTCTCAAATACAATTGAGAAATCGGACTTACATAGTCTATAAGTATGGACCCTTGGCTTTAATTTCCCATTGGTCCAAATGAGTGACAAACAAATTTTGTAGAAAAACTCTAAAATACAATTGAGAAATCGGACTTACATAGTCTATAAGTATGGACCCTTGGCTTTAATTTCCTATTGGTCCAAATGAGTGACAAACAAATTTTATAGAAAAATTCTCAAATACAATTGAGAATTTGGACTTACATAGTCTATAAGTATGGACCCTTGGCTTTAATTTCCTATTGGTCCAAATGAGTGACAAACAAATTTTATAGAAAAATTCTCAAATACAATTGAGAAATCGGACTTACATAGTCTATAAGTATGGACCCTTGGCTTTAATTTCCTATTGGTCCAAATGAGTGACAAACAAATTTTATAGAAAAATTCTCAAATACAATTGAGAAATCGGACTTACATTGTCTATAAGTATGGACCCTTGGCTTTAATTTCCCATTGGTCC
This sequence comes from Lypha dubia, assembly GCA_947311025.1. Lineage (NCBI taxonomy): Eukaryota > Metazoa > Arthropoda > Insecta > Diptera > Tachinidae > Lypha > Lypha dubia. The sequence continues at coordinate 96,888,715 of OX371263.1, read as the reverse complement.
CAATGAGTGACAAACAAATTTTATAGAAAAATTCTCAAATACAATTGAGAAATCGGACTTACATAGTCTATAAGTATAGACCCTTGGCTTTAATTTCCTATTGGTCCAAATGAGTGACAAACAAATTTTATAGAAAAATTCTCAAATACAATTGAGAAATCGAACTTACATAGTCTATAAGTATGGACCCTTGGCTTTAATTTCCTATTAGCCCAAATGAGTGACAAACAAATTTTATAGAAAAATTCTCAAATACAATTGAGAAATCGGACTTACATAGTCTATAAGTATGGACCCTTGGCTTTAATTTCCTATTGGTCCAAATGAGTGACAAACAAATTTTATAGAAAAATTCTCAAATACAATTGAGAAATCGGACTTACATAGTCTTTAAGTATGGACCCTTGGCTTTAATTTCCTATTGGTCCAAATGAGTGACAAACAAATTTTATAGAAAAACTCTCAAATACAATTGAGAAATCGGACTTACATAGTCTATAAGTATGGACCCTTGGCTTTAATTTCCTATTGGTCCAAATGAGTGACAAACAAATTTTATAGAAAAATTCTCAAATACAATTGAGAAATCGGACTTACATAGTCTATAAGTATGGACCCTTGGCTTTAATTTCCCATTGGTCCAAATGAGTGACAAACAAATTTTATAGAAAAACTCTCAAATACAATTGAGAAATCGGACTTACATAGTCTATAAGTATGGACCCTTGGCTTTAATTTCCCATTGGTCCCAATGAGTGACAAACAAATTTTATAGAAAAATTCTCAAATACAATTGAGAAATCGGACTTACATAGTCTATAAGTATGGACCCTTGGCTTTAATTTCCTATTGGCCCAAATGAGTGACAAACAAATTTTATAGAAAAATTTTCAAATACAATTGAGAAATCGGACTTACATAGTCTATAAGTATGGACCGTTGGCTTTAATTTCCTATTGGTCCAAATGAGTGACAAACAAATTTTATAGAAAAATTCTCAAATACAATTGAGAAATCGGACTTACATATTCTATAAGTATGGACCCTTGGCTTTAATTTCCCATTGGTCCCAATGAGTGACAAACAAATTTTATAGAAAAATTCTCAAATACAATTGAGAAATCGGACTTACATAGTCTATAAGTATGGACCCTTGGCTTTAATTTCCTATTGGTCCAAATGAGTGACAAACAAATTTTATAGAAAAATTCTCAAATACAATTGAGAAATCGGACTTACATAGTCTATAAGTATGGACCCTTGGCTTTAATTTCCCATTGGTCCCAATGAGTGACAAACAAATTTTATAGAAAAATTCTCAAATACAATTGAGAAATCGGACTTACATAGTCTATAAGTATCGACCCTTGGCTTTAATTTCCTATTGGTCCAAATGAGTGACAAACAAATTTTATAGAAAAATTCTCAAATACAATTGAGAAATCGGACTTACATAGTCTATAAGTATGGACCCTTGGCTTTAATTTCCCATTGGTCCCAATGAGTGACAAACAAATTTTATAGAAAAATTCTCAAATACAATTGAGAAATCGGACTTACATAGTCTATAAGTATGGACCCTTGGCTTTAATTTCCTATTGGTCCAAATGAGTGACAAACAAATTTTATAGAAAAATTCTCAAATACAATTGAGAAATCGGACTTACATAGTCTATAAGTATGGACCCTTGGCTTTAATTTCCCATTGGTCCCAATGAGTGACAAACAAATTTTATAGAAAAATTCTCAAATACAATTGAGAAATCGGACTTACATAGTCTATAAGTATGGACCCTTGGCTTTAATTTCCCATTGGTCCCAATGAGTGACAAACAAATTTTATAGAAAAATTCTCAAATACAATTGAGAAATCGGACTTACATAGTCTATAAGTATGGACCCTTGGCTTTAATTTCCTATTGGTCCAAATGAGTGACAAACAAATTTTATAGAAAAATTCTCAAATACAATTGAGAAATCGAACTTACATAGTCTATAAGTATGGACCCTTGGCTTTAATTTCCTATTGGCCCAAATGAGTGACAAACAAATTTTATAGAAAAATTCTAAAATACAATTGAGAAATCGGACTTACATAGTCTATAAGTATGGACCCTTGGCTTTAATTTCCTATTGGTCCAAATGAGTGACAAACAAATTTTATAGAAAAATTCTCAAATACAATTGAGAAATCGGACTTACATAGTCTATAAGTATGGACCCTTGGCTTTAATTTCCCATTGGTCCCAATGAGTGACAAACAAATTTTATAGAAAAATTCTCAAATACAATTGAGAAATCGGACTTACATAGTCTATAAGTATGGACCCTTGGCTTTAATTTCCTATTGGTCCAAATGAGTGACAAACAAATTTTATAGAAAAATTCTCAAATACAATTGAGAAATCGGACTTACATAGTCTATAAGTATGGACCCTTGGCTTTAATTTCCCATTGGTCCCAATGAGTGACAAACAAATTTTATAGAAAAATTCTCAAATAAAATTGAGAAATCGGACTTACATAGTCTATAAGTATGGACCCTTGGCTTTAATTTCCTATTGGTCCAAATGAGTGACAAACAAATTTTATAGAAAAATTCTCAAATACAATTGAGAAATCGGACTTACATAGTCTATAAGTATGGACCCTTGGCTTTAATTTCCCATTGGTCCCAATGAGTGACAAACAAATTGTATAGAAAAATTCTCAAATACAATTGAGAAATCGGACTTACATAGTCTATAAGTATGGACCCTTGGCTTTAATTTCCCATTGGTCCCAATGAGTGACAAACAAATTTTATAGAAAAATTCTCAAATACAATTGAGAAATCGGACTTACATAGTCTATAAGTATGGACCCTTGGCTTTAATTTCCCATTGGTCCCAATGAGTGACAAACAAATTTTATAGAAAAATTCTCAAATACAATTGAGAAATCGGACTTGCATAGTCTATAAGTATGGACCCTTGGCTTTAATTTCCCATTGGTCCCAATGAGTGACAAACAAATTTTATAGAAAAATTCTCAAATACAATTGAGAAATCGGACTTACATAGTCTATAAGTATGGACCCTTGGCTTTAATTTCCTATTGGTCCAAATGAGTGACAAACAAATTTTATAGAAAAATTCTCAAATACAATTGAGAAATCGGACTTACATAGTCTATAAGTATGGACCCTTGGCTTTAATTTCCTATTGGTCCCAATGAGTGACAAACAAATTTTATAGAAAAATTCTCAAATACAATTGAGAAATCGGACTTACATAGTCTATAAGTATGGACCCATGGCTTTAATTTCCTATTGGTCCAAATGAGTGACAAACAAATTTTATAGAAAAATTCTCAAATACAATTGAGAAATCGGACTTACATAGTCTATAAGTATGGACCCTTGGCTTTAGTTTCCCATTGGTACCAATTAGTGACAAACAAATTTTATAGAAAAATTCTCAAATACAATTGAGAAATCGGACTTACATAGTCTATAAGTATGGACCCTTGGCTTTAATTTCCCATTGGTCCCAATGAGTGACAAACAAATTTTATAGAAAAATTCTCAAATACAATTGAGAATTCGGACTTACATAGTCTATAAGTATGGACCCTTGGCTTTAATTTCCTATTGGTCCAAATGAGTGACAAACAAATTTTATAGAAAAATTCTCAAATACAATTGAGAAATCGGACTTACATAGTCTATAAGTATGGACCCTTGGCTTTAATTTCCTATTGGTCCAAAAGAGTGACAAACAAATTTTATAGAAAAATTCTCAAATACAATTGAGAAATCGGACTTACATAGTCTATAAGTATGGACCCTTGGCTTTAATTTCCTATTGGTCCAAATGAGTGAAAACAAATTTTATAGAAAAATTCTCATATACAATTGAGAAATCGGACTTACATAGTCTATAAGTATGGACCCTTGGCTTTAATTTCCCATTGGTCCCAATGAGTGACAAACAAATTTTATAGAAAAATTCTCAAATACAATTGAGAAATCGGACTTACATAGTCTATAAGTATGGACCCTTGGCTTTAATTTCCTATTGGTCCAAATGAGTGACAAACAAATTTTATAGAAAAATTCTCAAATACAATTGAGAAATCGGACTTACATAGTCTATAAGTATGGACCCTTGGCTTTAATTTCCCATTGGTCCCAATGAGTGACAAACAAATTTTATAGAATAATTCTCAAATACAATTGAGAAATCGGACTTACATAGTCTATAAGTATGGACCCTTGGCTTTAATTTCCCATTGGTCCCAATGAGTGACAAACAAATTTTATAGAAAAATTCTCAAATACAATTGAGAAATCGGACTTACATAGTCTATAAGTATGGACCCTTGGCTTTAATTTCCCATTGGTCCCAATGAGTGACAAACAAATTTTTTAGAAAAATTCTCAAATACAATTTAGAAATCAGACTTACATAGTCTATAATTTCCTATTGGTCCAAATGAGTGACAAACAAATTTTATAGAAAAATTCTCAAATACAATTGAGAAATCGGACTTACATAGTCTATAAGTATGGACCCTTGGCTTTAATTTCCCATTGGTCCCAATGAGTGACAAACAAATTTTATAGAAAAATTCTCAAATACAATTGAGAAATCGGACTTACATAGTCTATAAGTATGGACCCTTTGCTGTTATTTCCCATTGGTCCAAATGATTGACAAACAAATTTTATAGAAAAATTCTCAAATACAATTGAGAAATCGGACTTACGTAGTCTATAAGTATGGACCCTTGGCTTTAATTTCCCATTGGTCCAAATGAGTGACAAACAAATTTTATAGAAAAATTCTCAAAAATAATTGAAAAATTGGACTTACATAGTCTATAATTATGGACCCTTGGCTTTAATTTCCTATTAATCCAAATGATTGACAAATAAATTTTATAGAAAAATTCTCAAATACAATTGAGAAATCGGACTTACATAGTCTATAAGTATGGACCCTTGGCTTTAATCTCCTATTGGTCCATATGAGTGACAAACAAATTTTATAGAAAAATTCTCAAATACAATTGAGAAATCGGACTTACATAGTCTATAAGTATGGACCCTTGGCTTTAATTTCCTATTGGTCCAAATGAGTGACAAACAAATTTTATAGAAAAATTCTCAAATACAATTGAGAAATCGGATTTACATAGTCTATAAGTATGGACCCTTGGCTTTAATTTCCTATTGGTCCAAATGAGTGACAAACAAATTTTATAGAAAAATTCTCAAATACAATTGAGAAATCGGACTTACATAGTCTATAAGTATGGACCCTTGGCTTTAATTTCCTATTGGTCTAAATGAGTGACAAACAAATTTTATAGAAAAATTCTCAAATACAATTGAGAAATCGTACTTACATAGTCTATAAAAATGGAAGTCTATAAGTATGGACCCTTGGCTTTAATTTCCTATTGGTCCAAATGAGTGACAAACAAATTTTATAGAAAAATTCTCAAATACAATTGAGAAATCGGACTTACATAGTCTATAAGTATGGACCCTTGGCTTTAATTTCCCATTGGTCCCAATGAGTGACAAACAAATTTTATAGAAAAATTCTCAAATACAATTGAGAAATCGGACTTACATAGTCTATAAGTATGGACCCTTGGCTTTAATTTCCCATTGGTCCCAATGAGTGACAAACAAATTTTATAGAAAAATTCTCAAATACAATTGAGAAATCTGACTTACATAGTCTATAAGTATGGACCCTTGGCTTTAATTTCCCATTGGTCCCAATGAGTGACAAACAAATTTTTTAGAAAAATTCTCAAATACAATTTAGAAATCGGACTTACATAGTCTATAATTTCCTATTGGTCCAAATGAGTGACAAACAAATTTTATAGAAAAATTCTCAAATACAATTGAAAAATCGGACTTACGTAGTCTATAAGTATGGACCCTTGGCTTTAATTTCCCATTGGTCCAAATGAGTGACAAACAAATTTTATAGAAAAATTCTCAAATACAATTGAGAAATCGGACTTACGTAGTCTATAAGTATGGACCCTTGGCTTTAATTTCCCATTGGTCCAAATGAGTGACAAACAAATTTTATAGAAAAATTCTCAAATACAATTGAAAAATCGGACTTACATAGTCTATAAGTATGGACCCTTGGCTTTAATTTCCTATTGGTCCAAATGAGTGACAAACAAATTTTATAGAAAAATTCTCAAATACAATTGAGAAATCGGACTTACATAGTCTATAAGTATGGACCCTTGGCTTTAATTTCCCATTGGTCCAAATGAGTGACAAACAAATTTTATAGAAAAATTCTCAAATACAATTGAGAAATCGGACTTACGTAGTCTATAAGTATGGACCCTTGGCTTTAATTTCCCATTGGTCCAAATGAGTGACAAACAAATTTTATAGAAAAATTCTCAAATACAATTGAGAAATCGGACTTACATAGTCTATAAGTATGGACCCTCGGCTTTAATTTCCTATTGGTCCAAATGAGTGACAAACAAATTTTATAGAAAAATTCTCAAATACAATTGAGAAATCGGACTTACGTAGTCTATAAGTATGGACCCTTGGCTTTAATTTCCCATTGGTCCAAATGAGTGACAAACAAATTTTATAGAAAAATTCTCAAATACAATTGAGAAATCGGACTTACATAGTCTATAAGTATGGACCCTTGGCTTTAATTTCCCATTGGTCCAAATGAGTGACAAACAAATTTTATAGAAAAATTCTCAAATACAATTGAGAAATCGGACTTACGTAGTCTATAAGTATGGACCCTTGGCTTTAATTTCCCATTGGTCCAAATGAGTGACAAACAAATTTTATAGAAAAATTCTCAAATACAATTGAGAAATCGGACTTACATAGTCTATAAGTATGGACCCTCGGCTTTAATTTCCTATTGGTCCAAATGAGTGACAAACAAATTTTATAGAAAAATTCTCAAATACAATTGAGAAATCGGACTTACGTAGTCTATAAGTATGGACCCTTGGCTTTAATTTCCCATTGGTCCAAATGAGTGACAAACAAATTTTATAGAAAAATTCTCAAATACAATTGAGAAATCGGACTTACATAGTCTATAAGTATGGACCCTTGGCTTTAATTTCCCATTGGTCCAAATGAGTGACAAACAAATTTTATAGAAAAATTCTCAAATACAATTGAGAAATCGGACTTACGTAGTCTATAAGTATGGACCCTTGGCTTTAATTTCCCATTGGTCCAAATGAGTGACAAACAAATTTTATAGAAAAATTCTCAAATACAATTGAGAAATCGGACTTACATAGTCTATAAGTATGGACCCTCGGCTTTAATTTCCTATTGGTCCAAATGAGTGACAAACAAATTTTATAGAAAAATTCTCAAATACAATTGAGAAATCGGACTTACGTAGTCTATAAGTATGGACCCTTGGCTTTAATTTCCCATTGGTCCAAATGAGTGACAAACAAATTTTATAGAAAAATTCTCAAATACAATTGAGAAATCGGACTTACATAGTCTATAAGTATGGACCCTTGGCTTTAATTTCCCATTGGTCCAAATGAGTGACAAACAAATTTTATAGAAAAATTCTCAAATACAATTGAGAAATCGGACTTACGTAGTCTATAAGTATGGACCCTTGGCTTTAATTTCCCATTGGTCCAAATGAGTGACAAACAAATTTTATAGAAAAATTCTCAAATACAATTGAGAAATCGGACTTACATAGTCTATAAGTATGGACCCTCGGCTTTAATTTCCTATTGGTCCAAATGAGTGACAAACAAATTTTATAGAAAAATTCTCAAATACAATTGAGAAATCGGACTTACGTAGTCTATAAGTATGGACCCTTGGCTTTAATTTCCCATTGGTCCAAATGAGTGACAAACAAATTTTATAGAAAAATTCTCAAATACAATTGAGAAATCGGACTTACATAGTCTATAAGTATGGACCCTTGGCTTTAATTTCCCATTGGTCCAAATGAGTGACAAACAAATTTTATAGAAAAATTCTCAAATACAATTGAGAAATCGGACTTACGTAGTCTATAAGTATGGACCCTTGGCTTTAATTTCCCATTGGTCCAAATGAGTGACAAACAAATTTTATAGAAAAATTCTCAAATACAATTGAGAAATCGGACTTACATAGTCTATAAGTATGGACCCTTGGCTTTAATTTCCTATTGGTCCAAATGAGTGACAAACAAATTTTATAGAAAAATTCTCAAATACAATTGAAAAATCGGACTTACGTAGTCTATAAGTATGGACCCTTGGCTTTAATTTCCCATTGGTCCAAATGAGTGACAAACAAATTTTATAGAAAAATTCTCAAATACAATTGAGAAATCGGACTTACGTAGTCTATAAGTATGGACCCTTGGCTTTAATTTCCCATTGGTCCAAATGAGTGACAAACAAATTTTATAGAAAAATTCTCAAATACAATTGAGAAGTCGGACTTACATAGTCCATAAGTATGGACCCTTGGCTTTAATTTCCTATTGGTCCAAATGAGTGACAAACAAATTTTATAGAAAAATTCTCAAATACAATTGAAAAATCGGACTTACGTAGTCTATAAGTATGGACCCTTGGCTTTAATTTCCCATTGGTCCAAATGAGTGACAAACAAATTTTATAGAAAAATTCTCAAATACAATTGAGAAATCGGACTTACATAGTCTATAAGTATGGACCCTTGGCTTTAATTTCCTATTGGTCCAAATGAGTGACAAACAAATTTTATAGAAAAATTCTCAAATACAATTGAGAAATCGGACTTACATAGTCTATAAGTATGGACCCTTGGCTTTAATTTCCTATTGGTCCAAATGAGTGACAAACAAATTTTATAGAAAAATTCTCAAATACAATTGAGAAATCGGACTTACATAGTCTATAAGTATGGACCCTTGGCTTTAATTTCCCATTGGTCCAAATGATTGACAAACAAATTAAATCGAAAACATAGTCCGTTTGTAAATATTACATTTATAAACACCCAATTCATACGTTGATTTAAAAATCACGTTTTATTTTTAATTCTCTTCAAAAGTTGCTTCCAAAAACTTTACAGATTCATACGATGATTTTTTCCCACGTTTTTAGGATTGATTTTTTTGTCCGTAATCGGTTATTCTTCTTTACTAGATTATTTGTATAAAAACAATCTGACGTGAAATAAAGGAAGATAACAAAAAAAGAAGAAAAATATGAAAAAAATTACCGAGAACTGAAAATGTGATTTTTTCTTTACCCCTTTTGCTTCTCTTCGCGTTCGACAACATACACAAAAAATCGTGATTTAAAAGTCGTGGAGAAAATCATCGTACGAATTGGGTGAAAGTCGTTCTGGACAACAATAGATTTCAGCTGACAGTCTTTTACTATTCTCTATAACCTAGAAAAACAAGAGCCTGCTAAAGGTGGTCGACTGCTGTCTGCAGGCGAGCACTTAAGAGAACTATTTTATAAATTGTCTTAATAAATAATTACAGAATAATTAGAAATGAAGCAAAAGACAAATATGCAATCAATTTCCTTAAATTGATTAAAGTATACAAAATATATCGTTACACGAAAAAATCAAGCAGTTGAAGGACATTTATTAGCAAAACTGACATGCAATTATGAAGATTCGGGAGCAGGGTTTTTTAGCACACTCTTTTCAGTGCATAAGAGCGAAACACAACCCTCACGATGCATCAGTGATTCAAAAGTAAGTAAGTTTTGTAAGACTTTCACACACAAGAACAGTAGATTTCACAACCCGTGGAAAACCCATGCTAAGATACATACTGTTTTTTTAACACACAATCAAATATCATATGGATAATATTTTGTTTCCGTCCCACTGTGTTGCTTCGAATAAATAACTGATAAGATCGGAATCACAATTAAAATCACTTAAGGCCGTGCTTCACTATCCTACACAATCGTACGTCACAGGAAAATCTTGCAAAAATCTGACCGACTTTAAAAAATCGTTTCAAAATGGTGTTGTAGGTGCCACACTATCATACAAATCTGATGCCAAAAAATCTGGTTGACAATAAATTTTCATAAAATTTTACAAATCGCACGACTTGCCAAAAAATCTGTCACACAGTTGCATTTTTAGTCCACACTACCATACATTTTTAGCACACATGTAATATTTTGCATATCGCGCGACTGTGAAGGATAGTGCGGCACGGCCTTTACTAACTTAATGATATCGATAAAAACAATTTAGCCGATAAAATCAATGTACTCTGTGTACGCATGCATGACTTTGTTTGTTATCAACTTTTCAAAGCCATCGTTTGTTGTCTTTATACATATGTAATTAATAATGAGCAGGTATGTACATATGTGTGTATGTATGTAGAAATCCTGTTGATGTTCATTTGATTTCAATTAAATTTGCCTAGATTGGGAGAATGATAAAATTTTTACAATTTTTAAGAAAGTACTAAAAAATCTTTAAATAGAATATTTGTTATCTACGTAATTTGTAGAAACGTGCAAAAATTATTTCCAGTTAGAAATTAAATTATACAATAAGACTTAAAGTTACCGAGGAATTAAATGTTAAATAATTACATAGGGTCATGGTGTGCGTATAGTCCTCCTATGCTAATAATATTCTATCGGCTATTTTCATTGCGTTTCCGAAGGCTAACGTAAAAAAATCACGTTTTATTTTCCCCTATAAGCTGATAACAGCTTAACAGTTAGTACTTGAATGTATGTACTTGTAATTTCGCTGGTATACTCATTACTTTTGTCCGCGGGGCTCCAAAAGTCATGAAAAGCACTCACAAATAACAAAAAAAAAACAAAATAAGTACTAAAAAACAAACAAATACTTTCAAACAACAACAAATTTTGAAAAGCGATAATCAATATTGCGGTGGAAAACTTGGCCCACCAATTTCTAAAAAAAAATTTATAATACCGATCGGCAAGCTAGTTGTTCAAACATCAGAACAACAATTTTCAAATTCGGTCCATAAATGGAGCACATTGTCCTACACCACAACCCAAACCCGAATCAGGCAAATATGGAATTTGGAAAATCGCTCAATAAATGGAAGAGCAATACGATAAATAATATTATGGGTATTTGAGGGTGTGGGACCAAACAAAAATATTATTTTGAAAATATTTTTACAAATGGAAGCACACCAAAAAAATATCCCTCGAATCGATAACTTTCTTTTTTTAAATCGGTTTAAAAATACAGCAGTTTAAAGTAGAAAGTAAAATATGTTAGCATAAAATATATGTATGTATATAGTATGTACATACCTTAAGGCATCCATTTCAACTTGTCTAACATACAAATTTGATGATAGAAATATGTTTTTGTTGCTCCTGAAAGTATAAAATAAAATTAATGTTTCTATTCATTCAATTACATTGTTTCTAAATACTATTCCGAAATTTTTATTTATACCTATAGGAAATAAGTTCGAAAAAATTTAAGCTTTGATAAGATATAATAATTTTTTTTTTTTTATTATTTGAAACTGTGTTCCTTACCAGACACAGAATACTGCATGTGAAGCAACATAAATTTTTGGGGTCGTTAAGAAGTTTCTGGTTAAAAACGTAAACTATTTTGATAAATTTTCAGTTTATACTGTTTATACGAGTACGTAGTTAAGAGTGCGATGTATTATAAATATATTCGAATATTTCACTCCAAACATTTTATTCATATTTTCCTTTCAAGAATCTGGCATTTGGAGCTTTGGTGACTTTAAGGACATTTAGCAGAGTTTTATGATACAGTTTTTCGTATAAAAGTACGCACACAACAAAGCGTTATAAGGTGCAGACATATGGAATCCGTTATTCTTTTTAAGTCGCCTTTTTCAACTGACAGTTAATTTGAAATACAAGTTTTGAGTACTTTGACATTATTTTTTTTAGGTTTTTTTGTCGCAGCAAATATCTAATAAAATAAATCTATTAAAATTTTTACATGTGTGTACATGAGATTGATTATATTGACGACAGACAGGCAACAAAACGGCAGGTTGTTGTCCATGCTAATTTTGTCGTTGAAGTCTAATTGAACTAATTTCTCTGTTGTAAGAAATTTGGTGAACAAACACAATGTGCAGCTAAATTTGCATTTTATATTAAATTTGTTTTTATTTGAAAAAAGACCTTAAGCCAAACAAAACGGATTTTCATCATATTAAATTTAATAAATAACAACAAAAACGCTTAAAGATCAGTTGAAAAATAACAACAACAATAACTACATCATATATAAATACATCTTCACTGTCACTCTCACAGTCAATGTCAATTTTACTTCGAAAATAGTTAAAAGCAGCGTAAGGTGTCGAATGGGTATAAACCTGGGGAAATGGAAGAAAGGAACCAGAGATTGCCAGATGTGGCATTTGTAATGATTTTAACAAAACACCCAAATAAATTTAAAAAAAAAAAAAAAGAAATATATCCGGTATTTCTCCATAAATACCAGATAGAATTCCAACTTTACTAATTCTGAATGGATTGTTCACAAGCATGATTGTAAGCGAGTCCTTTTTATAAAAATTGTTAGGAAATTTTTATATTTCACCGCATTATTTACTAGAAACGTATGTACAAGTAAATATTTACGATTCTTACAAGGAAATCTACACAAAAGTTATTTATTTTTTGCATTCTTTAAATGAAAAAACATGGCATGACGAATAACAATTCCGTGATTAAATTTCCAATATTGAGTAAGAAAAAAAAAATGTTGCGTTGTTTGTTATCATAAATAAAAAATAAAAACTGGACACCCGGGTGTACGCAATGAATTTGTAATCTATTGAAGATTTTGATTAAATGCCATCACTTTAAAAATGTGTGAGTATTAAATGGAAAATTGTTTTTGTTTTAAATTCCTTAAAGAATTTCAAATATTTATTTATTTAATGCTTTAGATTGTTTTCCTTAAACAAGAATTTCATTTTAGATTGTTGTAGAAAAATTGTAACTCCCATAATACTGGACTAATTCGAGTAAAGTTTCAATAAAATTTCGCTTAAATTTATATACATATATGTATGTATGTAGAGTGATTTGATGTATGTCTATATGTGTTAATTAAAAACGAAAATACAAACGATTCGCTTGTGTGATTTTGAACAATTTAAATTCCTAAAATGATTTAAAGTAAGTGTTTGTTTTTTTTTTCTTCTTTAATTTAAGACGAAATTATTCGAAAATATAATCAACATAATTTATTAAGTATTTTATATGTGTACAAATTTGAGTAATAAATTTCAAGTGACAACTTTATTTACCTTCTAACGTAATAAAACCAACATAAGTAAATACATATTTACTCGTACCTAGTCTTCTATGTATTTTTAGCCCACGTATTTTTACGAGTTTTAAGTAAAATAATTACGAAGAGTCGCAAAAGAAATATGTATGTAGAAACTATATAAAATAAAGCCCCTTTAAATCACAATCAAGTATTTAGCTGAAGAAATCAATAATTTTCTACACCATAAATTTTTGTTTTTTAAAAATCTTCCATGGCCACATATAGACATGCCTCTTTTTATTAATTTTTTTGGTTTATTTGTTTTAAGAAAATATTAACAATAATAATGTGTGTTAAAACGTTCAGTTGTCAGGTCTTTAGCAAATATTGTGATAAGAAACTTTAAACATTTACGACTGGCGGGCTATACAATCACCGATTTCGATTTCGATTTTACAGCCGTCTTAAGTTATTAATTTTATGTTTTTGTTTTGATGTTTTTTTGCCACTGTTAAATATTGCCAAGCAACTTTTCCTATCAGTTTGTTAAGTTATGCAGTAGATTTTATATCGAACTCTTTTTAGCTTCATCTTTGTTTCGGCGAGTATTGAAATGCTTTATATTCTTTATAATTCTAATATTCATACATTTATTTTTTGGCTTAGTGCAATTTTCAAATTGAAACATATGGAACCGATCGCAATTTGCTCTACGATTTCCAAAGTAATGAATTGAGATTTTTGGTGTCCAACAGTTTACGCAGCGACAGTATTTAAACGGTCGCTGTTTTTTTTAGCTAAATGAAACAGATTCGTTGTTGCCCTGTGTAAGTATTTTACAGAGATTTATTAAGAATTTAATATTCATAAATAGAAATGATTTGCGTACATGTACTTTCTTAGAAATGTGAATAACCCAGGTGAAGTGACAATAAAAGATTTTCTTAACCTCAAATAATTAAATTCTTCTGAATGCTTTGTAATAAAAATATTAAATAGAATTCTAGGCTACTAAGTCGCCACTTTATTTTACTTTACTAAAAGCACTAGAAAATGTATGTATGTGTGTGTATAATTTTAAAGACTAGTTTTTTTAAAGTTTTACATTTTGAGTTTCCGTTTCCTTCAAAAAAAAAACTTTAACTTTAACTTTGAAATTCTGTTTTGTTTTGTAGTTCGTAATTGTCAACACGTACATTTGTTGTTGTGTGTTGACAATTCATATGTAATTAAAAATATAAAAATGTTTAATTTCATGAAATTAAATTTTAGTGTGTAGAGACGAATGAAAGTTTAAAAGAGAATTTCAGAAATTTCATGAAAGAACTCTTTCACGTGTGAATACAGACTTTATTTTATTTTAGTTTTCCTTTTTCGTTTTTCTTATTGTAGTCTTATGCCTACAACAATAACATTCGCCGCTAAAACTCTCTTCAGTTCCAAAAACAAATGCTACAAGGCCACCTTGTAATGAATTCGCCTTGCGAATATCGGGATCCAAAAAATTGCAACCATTGAAAATTTTCTCCTCACGAACGTGCACTGGGGCGAAGCTTTGCCCGTAGTTCGTTTTTTTTTTTTTTTTTTTTGGCGGAACAGGTAATATATCTAGAAAGGTGCCAACAGAGGGAGAGAGAGGTCGGTCGGTCTTGTCATTTTGAAGATTTTCGATGTACACGTTAGTCTAAATTAAAGATAAATTTCGTATTAAAGTCGTATAGTATAGACTTAAAATATGATACGATTGTTCTTTCGACCGATTTAAAAACACTTTTTTCTTGTTTGATCAGATCCCATAGGTGGTATTATATAAACTATAAATGGATTATATCGGGTTTTAAGCTTTTGCATAGTTGTAACTACTTTGTAATATTTTCTATTGGCATTTTGTATTGAAGAATAATTGCTTGATGATCATCCGCAAAGCCCGTTGAAATACACATTTTTTGTGTTCTTGATATATTAACCACAACTTTAATAAGAACCCTCTTTGAAAATAGTTAAGTAATAATAATATTTTTTTCATTGTTATTGAAAAATATATTCGATAAAATACATACATACATACATGCGAGTGAGTACCCTCCATTACTAACCCAAATTTGTTCTACCTAAAAAATAATGGAATATTTTTTTCTCATAAAGCAATAAAGGAATAAGTCAATAAATGATTTTTTTTTTCTTTTCTTTTGCAAAAACAATTAATTGCATGTTCAGCATATCGGTCACAAATACGAAGAATTATTTCGCTATCATTAATTAAACAGTGTCTGGAAACCCACTAAAACAAATAAATAATACAATCAGATTTCTGTTTCATTTGTGATCTATACAGTTTTTTTTTTTTGTATATTATGTGAGTAAGTGTAACAGTGATTTTAAAGATTTGTTTAATTTTATTTTTAAATTCTATCTCTTTGACGTTTCTTGCAATCAATTCTACAAAAATGTGATATTTAGATTTTCTTTGGTTTTCTTGATGCGATCATCTGGTTTGAAGATGGTTAAAAAAGACTTAAGGGCTTTATCAAACGTTTTGTTTCAAAACAAAATAGCTAATGACTCAAAGTCAAAGAAATGATTTTCAACATTTTTTTCTGCTTCTTTTTGTAAGATTCTAAATAGTTGCTATGTTACATCTACATACATACATACATATATACATACATATACATACATATGTATCTATCGGATCCCTTTTTTGAATCTAATAAGAAACTGCAAAAGTTTGTTGTTTTAAAAAACATAACAAAAATAATAAAAAATTTTGTACGAATTTTATATGGAAATGGGAGGGATTCATGCTATAAAATTATACGAAATAAAAAAGCAAATAATCAATTGAAAATTTAACTTCAGAAAGAGATTTTTTTTTTGACAAGAGATCAACGGTAAGCTGTTTAATTATTCACTTAATAAATAAATATTTTTTTCATTAAATTTGAAAAATTTTTTTCAAAACCGTAACTAAATAAATTCAGACGATTCTAAACGTAACCATTTTAAATATTTCAAAATGCGTATTTAGAAAAAAATAATTACGCACCGATAAAATTCTTAATTCATTCGTAATATTTTTTATAAGAACAATGTGCGCTAATTTGCGACATATTTGTATAACAATTACGAAAATTCTCCAACACCAAGTGTTTTCACAATTCTTAGGAAATGACTAAAATTGTAAGAAGGGCCAATAATCAGAAATAAACCTTATGCAACTGATGCTGGTCTAATTGTTTAGCAGCACCTCTAGTCCTGGTGGAGTATCAGTCATTAAACCAACACCTCTCCCAGAGATTTTGTAAGCAACTACAGCCACCACGTGTACGTGTACAGAATACACAGCACATCGGAAAATGAGTCTTTTCTAACACTCCAGAAGGGATTCATCTGTGGGGTTTACCGGGTCCCATGGTACCGGTGTAAAGTTACTGGTCGAGTTTTCAAAAAGAAACCAAAGAGATTAACTTTTTATCTTGAACGGTGACCTTAGGTGTCTGGTCATCTTCTACCATATTATATGCACGCCCATTGCTTTGATGTCCGGAAAAAGTCAATTACTCTTTTCCCCAGAAAGCATAGCACAAAGGTGTAGTTAGTCACTAAGATGCATAAACACACTCTCCGGGGGCAATCTAGATACTACAGATGTCTTACAGATTAAGGTGGGTACCTGCTATTACGGCCCAAGCACACCGTGTTCACAAGCAGCCCTAAGCTACCTAGAGGGTCACGTCAGATGGCTACTTCTTAAGCATGGTCCACCCTCCATGCCTAAACCCCTTGCTTAAGTGTTCGAGATTGCCAAACTTTTTTATATGTTGTTTCGCAACAGCACACAAAGGTTTTTTTATTGGTAGACCGAAGTCCAACTAGTCACTAGGACTGGTCAAGCATCAGTCATTAAACCAATACCTCTTCCAGCTTTTGGTATAAACCACAGCTACCACGTGTACTCCCGTAGGAGACCTCACCAATAGGTTAGGTTAGGAGAAGGAGTATGCCAAGAGCATATCCATCCCCAAGAGAATAGATATGCATCTTGCAGCCTTACATCGCAAATGTGTGTCCAATGGAAGATTCTCTCGCGTAGGCTTACCGACTTCCGTGGTACCAGTTTAAGTTACATTTTGATTAACTTTCTATCGACTCTGGCCTAGGGCAGAGATTTTAGGTGCCTTTCATCTTCTACCAGACTAACATAGATTACCTAATTCTTTTATCTACCTTATATTTACATCCGTTGGTATGTTGTTTTAGAGATTGGGTAGTAACAAATAAGTTTTATGGGTAATTGACAAAAGGTAATGTCTGGAAAAGACAATTACCCTTCTCCCCAGTAGGCACAGCACCAAGGTGTGGATATCACCAATATGACAAATTGTACCTCCAGGAGGATCTATATACGACAGAGAACGGTTGCCTTGTTGGGTAAGCCAACGTTCCTAGAAAACTGGGCAGTTATAGAGAAGGTATATTGGCCTGATATTTGTTATTTGCCAAAGCAGCCCGAGCAGTGACTATCATAGGGAAAAACTTATTCCAGATAGAAGTGCAAGTGATATTCTTTAAAATGTTTCGAGTTGGTAAAGATTCCATCTTCCGTACGACACAGCTAAGCCAAAGGAAGACCAATATCTCTTTACGAGACTACTAAATCGGCCGCTGTTGTTGTGCATTCATTAGCCACTTCGTTCCCCTTAGTGCAACCATAATCATCGAGTTATTTAAGCTGAATCCGAATCTGTGAAGCAAGCATCTCATAGTACCTACTGATTTTAACCATCTTTTTCATCTTGTCTTCCACATTAGGTTAGCGCGGGAGCTTGAAATTCAGGGTTGTTTCAAAAACTATCAAGAGCTTTATTTTTATATTATTATTATTATGAATAAACGTAATTATTATTTGAACTTATATTGATGTATATATGAAAAGTAATATTATCAGGCTCAAGTTCAGTTTTATTGAATTAATGAAAATTCAAAATTACTAAGAGTTTTTTTTTATGTTGGAAAATATTATTATTTATATCCAATCAGTTTTTAGCAGAACGTATCAGTACTGATTTCAAGGCCGCTACACCTCTCATCAGCGTTCAATTGTCCATCTTTACAATTTTCGTAAAGTGGATACTAATTGAGAAGAATATCAACTATTTAACCAGTTTTCAAGAGAAATAGAATATGAGAATTAATTTTTAATTCATTTTTTATTCTACCTTGAAACAGTGCTGGTTAGTACGAAATTCCCTCATTACTGTTTGGAAAGTACTAATAATCAACACAAACTCATGAGTGCAGATACCATTTAATTTATAGGTGCCATAAGTTACTTCTGATAAATACCACAAAGGACATTATCTACATGTATCCCATTTCCATTCAACTTCCAGGGAATTTCACTTATAACAAGATTCCGTAAGAGTGGAGGTTCAACTTAATACTACCGAGTGTCTTCTGAATTAACCTTATTTCCTCTTTGTTCTGCATTTGGTGTTATTGCGAGGAATTAATTGGTTTTAAACTTAATTAAAATATTGGTATTTTGTCGACTTGTGTAATTTAAACTTTCCTTCCAACGCAAATCTTAACATGAGTTTATTTTGAACATTTTGTTGTTTCCATCTTTGAAAAATTAATTAATTACAGCAAAAGATGTTTTTGCCAATGAACGATGGAACGATTTATTGCGATCCAAGCAACAAACGTCCATGAACCAAAAAATGAAATAATAAAATGAAAGAATAGTAAAAGCATTGTTTTGTTTTGATTTTAATTGATAAATGAACATGTTCATGTGTTCTGTTATCTGGAGTGTTGTTGTAGTAATTACAATTATTTGACAATAAATTATTTATTAAATAAAAGTTATTTATTGCTTTTTAATTACAAACATCAACATAATGATAGACTAGATTTTTATCTGATTCAATGTGCGCGTGCACGTTCGTAAAGAATGATTTTGAAAACCGTGAGATTTAAATCGAGAATAATTGTTTATTATGACAGCAGATTTGACAGTTCTCGCCACTTTGCGTGGGCGTGGGTCGCAGACTTTATATAGTGATGGAAATTTTTAAAGTTATAAATTGCATTTTGTCAGAGTTGTAGAATAGCTATCGAAACAGTTGATAGTGTTGGCCTTTTATTGTATTTAATTAAAATTTATGCACATTTTACAGATGTTCTTATTTCTCTTTTCAATTGCCGGCTTGCCAAGAGTGAGCCGGAAATATTTTCGGTCACAGTGTTCTTTATGAGTTGGTCACGCAAAGACCAGGGCAAAGTTTTTAATTTTATTTTGGAATTTGGTTATATAAGAGGTCTGTTTAGGTAAATTTTCAAACTACGTGGGCTACGTATATACATACGATTAGCGATTTTCTAATGTCTCGCAAACATATGTTCACAGTTTTAGCTATTTAGCATGTTAGCTTGTTAGTGAGAGGCGTAAAAGTTAGAAATGTTGTGCGTGTTCGGCGATATTCCGCTATGGAAAAAAATGGTATAAATAATTTGGATAAAATTTTTTATAAGAAGTGGAATTAAGTGTTCAGAATGTTGAGAGAGAGGCATACGGTGATTGTATTCTTATTTAGAAAAATATTTATTTACAAGTGGTACACGCTTTCCACAGACGGTCGAGAAGATGTGAATGTCGACTCTCACCCTGGACGCCCTAACACATAAGCAACCGATTAATATTTTTAGAAAGTGAAGTAAATTGTTATGGAAAATCCTCGAATTAATATTTGAGAAGTTTCTGAGGATGTCTGCATATCGGTTGGCTCATGCAATGCAATATTTTTGGGAATTTTGAGCATGAGCGTGTAGCAGTTCGTTCCAAAATTGTTGACCATGCCTTAGCCAGCCACCACATTCACCTGATTTGGGTCCCTGCGACATTTTCCTGCTCACAAGATTAACGATACCTATGAAAGGACGACGTTTTGTGACGATTGAACTGCTTCGTGGATTTGAGAGCTACTGCTTTGAAAGGGACAAAATAGAAATTTATGAATAAATAAATATATTTTGGGAATAATTTAAATTCACCTTATATTTTCAACAGACCTCGTAGATATGAACGAATGAAGTTTCGTTAATTCCTAATAATTATTTGAAGAAACTACACTCAAGAGAACGTCAATCGGTAGACATGTTATTCTCACTCCTCTAACATGTGCTAATCCAAATCAAATGCTGTTCTAACATGAAAATGAGACTTTTTGACATTCAGATCCAGTTAATGGATAAAAACGAGTAGAAATATTTCCTAATCACTTGCTAATATTGTGATATCTAGTCTTGTTGTAATGAAAAACAATTTGTCTTTTTTGTTTTTTCTTCCCGAATTTTTTATTTATCTGCCCATCAGCCATTCTTCACGTGCTCAATCAAAAACATGTTTATTTTTGCGCAAAAGTTTAAGCCAATTCAAATTTCTACGAAATATTCCTAAATATTAAGTATACATAAATTTTTAGTCTAAGCAAATTTCACTTATTTATACAGAGTATTTCAAAAAGATGTTGTTTCCTGAAATCTGATATATTACTTTTTCTGAGATTAAAGGTCATTTGAAAAAAAAAACTATGACTGGAGTTCTTCCTTCTTTGATTCCATAAGCCTTAAGAATATCTCGTCTTGCGTTTTAATTAACTTGTATCTGCTACTACAGAACCCTGAAAAGTTTGTTTCCCCCCTTTTATCGACACCTGTTGAGCGATTTTCGGGTTTTAGTTTTTCCAAAACTTTCGCGTAATTACTACGAATAAACGTACAGAAGGAAATATCAGATTTCGTCAAGTTATTTTGAAGTTTCAAGTACCCGAACAAACCACGATCCATAATCGAAAAAGCTATTGTTACAGTGGTTAATAATATTTTCTTCTTTCCGAAAGAGAAATTAATTTTGGCGGAAATCAAAATATTCAAAAGAAGCCCTCATTTTCGACCACCCTTTACATATGTACACGTATATTATTGCAAATATGCCGGCGGTATTAATAAACCATATGTTGTTGTGTTTTCTGTTTTATTCAAAGGTACTTTGACATTGACTTTGACAGCAATTCATTTTTTTTTTTTTTTTTTGACAGAGTTATTTTAACAGACTGTTGTTATTATTGAAATGAAGTGGCTGTTCAAATAATTCGAATTTATTTTTAGCAAAAGTTCAGACAGGACATCTAAAATAAACAACCTCACAGTGTTACCGATGATAAAATAAATTAAACCAGGTTTGTTCGTTATTTTTATTAATGAAATAGAAGTATTTTTAAGTACTTATAGTTTCAAAAATACTGAACCGATTTTAGCAAAATATATATTGTGAATATCTTTCAAGAACGTTTTTTAAAATATCTAAAGTTTTGGCCAAATTTACTGTATCATATGATCATAGGGTCTAGCACAAAAATTGTGCCACCTATTAATTACATAGCAGACGAGTATGTATGAAAAAAAGTAAACGAAAGCATATAAGATACTAAAGCACTTTTGAATCGAATGTAATTGGCGACTGAAAGATTACAGCTGCACGACAGGCTTAAACACTTTTTTCTAATTAACAGCATATAATAACAGAAATCTGATCCAATATTCCATTTACCCAAGAGTATCTGCCCGATGTGATTCCATGCGATCTATTCATTCAATATCTAATTTTCTATGGGTTAAAAAATAACGCCAATTCATCACTGCCAGTACGAAGGAATGATAAACGGGCCCCAAAACGTTTAACATTAATAACAATTACTATTTTTTGTATATAATTTGTTTTTGGTTTTTAGTGACGCAAATGGCATCGTTGACAATTTGAAGTGCAGTTAAAACTAAAATATATTTTAAAAGTTTCCTATATCAATCCGTAGCAATTGTTAAAATACCAATAAAATTACAAAAACATAAACATTTAAAATACCTACACACAAACTCAATTTAATTCAGTGCGTGAAGAGAGTGAAGGGATGAAAATAAAGAAAAAAAAAACACAAAAATTATTTATTTGTATTGATATCAATTAACAATTTCTTTTGCTCAATTAATTAAAAATGTATTTGTAATTAAACAATTCTTTAATGATGTGAGTGTGCTGTGTAGAGAAGTGTGGCTTATTATTGTTGTTATTGGCATACAAGATAAGAATATTTTTCTATTTAGTTTATTTAAAATTCTTGTTTTCTTAATCCCATTCAAACGCTCCCGTATTTTCTCTTGATCCCTTTATTTAGGTAACGTATTACCAAAAAATATATACAATCACATACAAACATACATATAGGTAGTTGTGCTCGTGTTAGAAACAATTATTTATTATTAATTAGTTTTAAATCACAAAGCTTAGAGGCGAATAAATGACTTAATAAAAATTTGTGTCTACGACAATTCTTAGAAATTTAATTTTTAAGTCGGTAAACATTCATAATTTCAAGTTATATAGTCTGTCCAATTATGTGATAGCAAACGTTTAGGTTAACAATGTGAATTCTGAAGGTAAATTTGTATATATGTGCAGCAGCAAAACGTCGATAACAACTAGTTGCAGCTGCTGCATCGCGATCCCCTGCTATCTACTACAGTTCGAAGGACCATAACCAAAGAAAAAAAAATTCCGTCTGTGTCTTACAGTGAAAAATTCGACATTGTGGCTTAGCAATAAAAATTATTGGAATGTGGACAAAATCGTTCCCAGCTTCTTTTTTTAATTAGCTCAAAAATTATAAAAAGATATTAATGACAGTTATTGCCTTAAGTCAGTTAAGTTTATTATTCTAAAACACTAATATCCTATACATAATTTCTAAACCTCTTTGTATTCAAAACATAATGCAACTTTATTGTATGATGAACGTAATTTCCACATAAACATGTATACAAACAATATAGAAACTACCAACAACTCCAATTATATTCGAAATAATTTTCTATTTATTATCCAATTTTTATAAATTCCTTATGATCAAGTTATTTTTGATCTCTTTCACGTAATAAACGCAAATATTTTATTCGCAAAATATTTCTTTGTTTGCATTATACAAAAAATTAATCTTTTGAAAATTTTCTTCATTAAAATTAAAATAAGAAAAAAAACGCATTTATTCTTAATCAAATAAACATAATTATTCATTTAAATTTATTTTCGAAGATCTCTCACTGTTTTTGCACTGACTCACATACAGGCCTGTCAAAATTTGTAGCACAAATAAAAAGTTTTTACCAGAGCAGAAATATTTATTTTTTACTATACACAAATCTTTTTATATTTAGTATAAAATAGATAATAATATTTATTTGATCAATAAGGCACGTTATTGTTGTATGTTTGTATGCGTTGTTAGATAAACTTTTTCGTCTGAAACGCAAAATAAGATGTAAAATAGTTTCACATAAATTAAGTCAGAAGAAAATTAATATCCTGTTATTATATGGAATTTCTAACTTTAAATACTAAGGATCTTTAATTTATAATTGATATATTTTTATTTTCTATACAAAATCTGTTTGACAATCTTTTGAAAATCTACAATTTTTTTTTTTCAAAATTAAACATGTGTTTAAAATTATTGCCACCACCTGCATTGTGACCTAAGCTGACGGAGCTCTTAACACCAAATGCAACTGTGCGTTCACCACCACCGCCGAGTCTCCCCGAAGGGACATTAGTGTGACTTGCAAAAAACACATCAGATGGCAATTTCTTATATATGGAATACCCACCATGGAGAAAGATCTTGCCTAAGTGTTTGAGCCAGCTAATCGGGAAAAAGAAAATTACCATTTTCCCAGAAAGCACATCACCAAGGTGTAGTGAATCAACAAGATGCATAATTGTGCTCCCAGGGGTTATAAATGAGGCCGCCGTAAGCTTCCGTTTTCAATATACGTTCCAGTCACACATTCTGATCGGAATGATTTCTATTTCGTAATTGTATTCCGATAGACGTTTTTTTTAATTGTTTTTACTAGCACCGTTTACAATACGGTTTTTTGTTAATATGAAAAGCATGTTTTAAATACCAACACTCCTAAAAGTATGCAAATTTTTTACTGTTTATTATAAATGAAGTTAATAGAAAAGTTTATAGTTAATTCCATATTGAATTTTAAAAGTGGTTTTATTACCAAGACAATTTTCCTTTTTCATTTCCAAAGACTCTTCTTTCGAAATTGAAACCAATTTCGATTGAAATTGAGTTCTGTAAAATGTAAAATATTTTTAACTAAAATAAAATAGTTATATGTAAATTAACGGATATGAGGAAACTTTACTACACCGACTGATAATGCTGCAATTGTAAACAAAAAACAATGGATTTACGACCTTCTAACCATTCATTTTATTTGTTTTTTTTTCGTTTTTGTGCCATTAAACAAATAATAACTTAAATAAAATCGATTATTAAAGAAACGCGAGTTAGGTTTTTTATGTCTTAAAATCCAGCGAACGATATCGTTCGACAACGTTTACCAGACCGTTAATGAGGGGCTGTACATATATTATGTATCGCTCGAGGGCGGTGGGGGGCTTAAGGACTTGTTACGGATTGGAAATCTTGCACTGAAAAATGAGTAAAAAGCGTTACGAAGGGGGGTATAAAATCTCTGAAAATAGCGTTACGTAATATGTGCACAGCCTCTGAATTCTTTACGTCGACTTAGGTCAAGTTTACAGCAGTTAGTTAACTAATGATACTGGTTTAAGCCGCTGCCTTTAGATCTTTGACTACTCTTAGTGAATTCTTTGCGTCAACTTTGCCCTAATTCACAGTACTATTACTCGTTTAAAAATATTTGTATGAAATATGCATCACTGGTTAAAGCGCAACATTTAGTTAACTAAAGAGCGTGAAAATTAGTTATTGCAAAAATTTAAGGAAATATTTTTGATTTTTATTTTGCTCCACAGTGATATCAAACATAACAATAACAAATCCACTTCCTAAATTTATTGTGCTAAAACGCAGTTGAAGCAAATTACGAAAAAGTCCAATGCGGTTACCGCAACGATGTTACAACATAAAGAAATGATTATTTTAAATCCGCTATGAGGTAACAGATAAAATTAATAGCCAAACCAGAAGTCCAAGGTTTACAACAAAATATTGTATTGCAGTTAATGCAATCGAATGAAATGATTGTACCAATTTAAAAATATTATGATGACTTCATAACATATTTATCTGTTAAAAGGGGTGGTAATAAAGGGTTAATTCTAGAATCACTCAGGTTATTCATCGTAATGCATGAAAATATATGTATTTATTAATCTATTATTGCCGCATTACTACGCAGGCCTAGATATTTTCAAATAATTTTATAACTTCCATCCATCTGTGATAAAAAAGAAATACTAATTTAACGAAAATTCACAACAACAAATTAAAGTTTTTTGCTCTCTCTCTCTATTTTCTTATAGTGGGAAGAACACGAAATAATTATCAATATAGCCCGACCACCGACCATCCGGCCGAATGAGTTTCTAATCTTATCAAAAATTGTTGGTTGTTAAAACAACTCAAGTTGTTTTTGTAATTGCCATTATTAGTCGTTATGACTGCGTTGTTATTGATCGAGTCGACTGACTGAAATTCTTTCATATTTTTTGCCATTCCACAATTCAACCAACCATTTATTCATTCATTTATAACTCAACGTTGAACCAGTAAAATATTTTAGTAACGGATCAAATGAATTACTAACAAGAAGTATTGAAAATTATAATAAAATTATTGTACACAAATTTATGGAATTTGAACTTGAGAATATAAAAATCTAAAAGTGTAAAAATAATAATTATTCAATTACATATTTATAAAAAAGATCATCAAAGATTTGTCATTGATTAAAAGAAATTAAAAACTTATTATTTTAAAAATCGAATGAAAAAAAATATAACTCATACGGCAAAAACAATCGTAATTTATACAAAAGAAATTATTGCAAACAATTATTGTGATCTTTAAATGGATTGGAAATACGAAAAATAAGATATCCGTTCAAAAAGTGTTTTTTTAAATTGTTTTCGATTATAAAAACTATATTAAAAATATTAAGTGCTTTTAAAGTGTTTGAACAAAAAATAAACATACTAAAATTCACTAAAATTTTCAAGAAAATTTTACTCATCAATTGTATAAAATAGAGAAATTCAAAAGGATATTTCGATTTGAAACACAATCTTTTCTGCGTTAAGGATCGTTTTCTATTTACTGCCTTCAAAATACTATCCAAAATGAAGTTGAAGTGAGTAAAAATTAGTTGATATTAAATTTTATAAAAAAACAAGAGACTTTAACCCTTTCTCTACCTCGCTCCACACTAGAATGCACACATGGGTAAAAAACATAAAATATATATTAATGCTGAGTTGTTTCAACATATCAAGCCGTTGCTGCAATACAGTAATAACTCCAAAAATTCGAATTTTTAGCTAACAATGCAACATTTTGTGTCATAAATTTCATCCAAGAAAAATAACATTTTCCGCACAACTATATTTTATGTGTTGCACCAAAGCCCTCGATATGCAAAAAAAAATATTTTTCTTTCTTATTTACATCCATAATTTGAATTCTAACAAAATATTTATTCACATTAAATGTCAGTAGTGAAAAAATTAATTAATTCTTATTAAAGCAGTCGTATGAGTTGTTGATAATTTCCGGCTCATTATAAATACAATAGTTTTTAAAACTAGAGTTTTAAGGAACAGTTGGGGTGCTGATGTGGCTGATAGGTAGCAATGCTAGTCTATTAGTCAGAAGGTTGTAGGTTCGATTCCGCCTTAAAGAACCTAATCGCTTCGCGGGGTGTGTTTGTTTAAAAACAAAAGGATTTTTCCTCCGACGGGGTTGTCTGGATTTTGGAATGATTTCCGTCACCTCACCTTAAATTTGGCTGACAAACGCGCCGGTTTCGACTTTGTGACAGTTATTAAAAGAACTATATTTCCAAAATTATATCTTTAGCTTTTTAATTTTATAAAAGCAAATCTGTATTTTTCTTAGTTTTATTTTCCATAGTATACAGAGAATTTTTTATAACATTCTCAGTCTTGTATCCCAGATAACAAATTTGAATGTAACTGAAATTTTCTAGAACTATTTACATATGTATGTGCAATTTTGTATTGATGTCTGAAACTATTGGTTACATGAGATTTTTCCTTGTTATCAATTTAGTTTAAAATCTTTTGGCGTTGTTAATTTTTCATCCTTATTTTTGTGAAACAATAGGAAATTTTAATTGCTACGTCCTAGTGGCCTCAGTGTTTGTTTTTTTAAGTACATGATTCCATGGTATAATAAAAACAAGTAAAACTGCCCTATCATCTGTAGACGTGTATTTTTGTTTTACAAATGTCAAATTCCATGTAGCAGAGCAACAAGGTGATTAAATACTTGTAGCGTCGACTAAGCAAAAAAAAAAAAATTATTTAAGCCCGCCAATGAAGTATAAAATTTTATATGAAAATTTTTATATAAAAAATAAAAATATCTGCTACAAAGAAAAATTGTATATCACATTAAGAAACTGAAAACCAATTAATGCATTGTTAACAGCTGAACTTACAAAAGCGGTGGAGATGGACGACTTCAAATCGATCGGACTATTTTTCTATTTTTGACATACAGGAAATCTTTTACACTAACAAAATGCCTAACTAATTTATTGTAATATGGCATGATTATGAATCCAAAGAATATTTATACCGTAATTCATAAAAATTTTAAATATATTTGATGGAAATCTATCTTATGAAAAATTTCTATTGAAATTTTGTACTAAAACACATTTGTAATCTATTTTATTTTTTATGAATGCTACCATTATTATATATTTTTTTTGTACATATTTCTGTTTCTATTTAAAGTTAGAACAATTTTAACAAATTCAATCAACTTTATATTTCATTTTATATAATCTTGACATTTTTATGTTATGAAGAATTAGAAAATATAAATATTTATGGCACTGTTGGGTAAGAGAGTGATAAATAAAAACTGAGAGAATAAAATAAGCTAAAATAAATTCATGTTTTAAAAGGTTTTCTGGCGACCAATAATGTCACTCTGATTCTCCTGCGCAGTCATATGTTGATACTGATATAATTTTTCATTAACATTATGACAAATGTCATTGTTTTGAATCCTTCTTGACATATTGCCATCATTACCATGTCATATTTGCATTCATATTGTCATCAGTGACAATTATTCTGTTATCGATGCAATGAACAAAATATGTGTTTGTTTATTTTGTTTTTTTTATAATGTTGGCTTCCGATTCCAGATATCGTGGCGTATTTCTAACATAATGTCTTTACATGTTAGCCCAGTAAAGTATCGTTAGGCTAGGTTAGGAAGGGTAGTGTGAAATACATCCACTCGGAGACCCAATTGGATCCATTGTGATTCCCTTCATTTATAATTTATTGACTAATTAGTCTCCTTACTGTCCAAGGAGAAACAAAGATCCGTTATCATCCATCATTCAGCCGTTTAATTCCCATGATAAAGACCCTGATATCCTCAAGTTTGGACTTCGCGATATCACTAATGCCCTCATGGAAAGGTCTGCTCAGCCATCTTTGCCTATGGCGTTGCAGCCTTGGGCAATGACAGATGATATGCTCTATAGTTTCTGGCTCCTCTTCATCCCCGCACATCCAACAGAAATCCGGAGTGCCAATTTCCCATATGCTGGTCCTCGCTCTAACCGAGCAATGGCGCCTACTTAGACTCTCAAAACCTTTCTATTCATACCCAGCAGTATATCAGATTTACCTGAGTCTAGTTCTGTCCATATGGACCTCGAGCAGCGTTGCCACTTTCTGTACTATAGTACAAAAACTGTACTATTTAAAAATATTTGTACTATTTTTGTACCATAAAATTTTTGTACTATTTTTGTACTATGTTACTAAATGCAGAAAAATAAATAAAATTAAAACAGCAAATTTTACTGAACGTTTCATAAACTTTACCTTGAAAATATGTCTTTTTTCTCGAGCTGTCAAACTCCACATATAAAAAGCTAAAAATATCACTCTTAAGGAGTTTGACAAATTAAGAATAAAATAAAATGTAAGTGCACTGGTTATGCATTTATCATGGTGTAATAAGTTATACAAGTGGCAGGCCACCATTATTTGAAAATTCGATTAATTATTTCTGAGTCGCTTTTATTGAAGTGCTAAAATTACAAAAAGTTTATTTGATATTTGCTTAATTTATTTAAAAATTTTTTTTTGTACTATTTCATTTGGTTTTGTACTATTTTTGCCAAACTGCTGTACAATTTTAACTTTCTCTGGTGGCAACGCTGACCTCGAGACTCTACAATCTTCTATATTCCTCCAGGAATGGTTTAGTTCTGCTAATTAGACAATTACTGAGTTCCCTATAGTAGTGACCGATTGAAGGTTTAACCGACCTGTCACTAACTGCCACATCTAATGCTGTATCGTAATTTCGATCATTATTATATAGATATGATGACTAAAATGTCATTAATATGAGAAACATATACAAATACTTTTGCAATAGAGACATAAATTCAAAAACGAAATATTGTGAACTTGATAATGCAATCTTTTCGATTTTACTTTACATTATACACACGCACACACTCATATCCGTTTCTAGGTTCTCGGGGGCAACGTATTAATTTTATTAGATTAACAGTTTTTTTGCCTCAAAACCTTCAAAGGAATTTAAACCGTCCAATCGTAAATATCGATGATATCAAAATCAACAAAATAAAAAATTCTCGATAAAATTAAACGGAATACCCTATTTACGAAATGTTTTGTAAATAAATTACAATACAATTTTTACCACAAGGCTGTAAATACTTGGATTATTATTAACCTCTATTCTTTATCTATAAAATTCATATGAAATATGACCTACTTATCAAATAATTTGTTGAAACAAAGAGAAATGGAAAAATAGCGCTGTAAAACAAAATTTGTACACACGAATAAGTGAGTACATATGGACGAGTATGTACATATGTAATCGTAGTATGTATTTCAGTATCTGTTACTATGTTCTTAACATTTATCTAGCACATACTTGAATTTATTATTATTAGTTGCAACATTTTGTCATAAATAATTTATTACTACCCGGTAAAAACTTGCTAATTTATTGCAATTAGCAAACAACATGCTGTTCAACGGCATAAGTTAAATGCTCAGCAAGGACATTTAATTCTAATTACGAAAGTTCTTGATAAAATTCCAAAATAGCAGTGGTGGGGCTATACTTATTAAAGTTTGGGCTAATTTTATTTTCCCACCATAATTGAAGCTGGGTTTTTATAAGTTTTTTTTTTTTTTTTTGCATATATTTGCTAAAATTAATTGAAGTTTTCAGCTTCATACAAATAAATTGTTTAATGTCATAAATAGCAAGATTATTTTTAATAGTCAACACCTGTATATGATTCATGTTTCAGACACTGAGAGGTGGGATGACACACTATAAAGGTGGAAAGCTTTGCTAAGATCTGTTAAGGCCGTGCTTCACTATCCTTCACAATCGTACGATTCATTCACACGAAAATCTTGCAAAAATCTGACCGACTTTAAAAAAATCGTTTCAAAATGGAGTTGTTGGTGCCACACTATCATACAAATCTGATGCCAAAACATCTGGCTGACAATAAATACTCATCTGATCGCATGAAAACTATCATTTTATGAAAATTTTCATAAAATTTTACAAATCGCACGACTTGCCAAAAAATCTGTCACACAGTTGCATTTTTAGTCCACACTACCATAGATTTTTAGCACACATGTCATATTTGGCGTATCGCGCGACTGTGTAGGATAGTGCGGCACGGCCTTTAGCGATAATGTGGTGATTTCCGAAATATGATATGTTTCCGATTTGCCAGAATTAATGAAAAAACTAATTTCGAAAATGTATTTTTTCAAAAAGAAAAACAAATTACTCTAAAATTGCTAAACATTATTTAATAATAATTTCAAATAACAACATTTCGTTACTTTAAGCAACAATTCATTGCTGGTCGATTGTTATGAAATCAATAAAACTATTTTATGGTTATGGTAACTATAGCAAAGGTTGTTTGAAATCACAAAATTATAGTAATAATTTTTTAAACTGCCAACAACTTTGTGTTAATCTTGACTAGACTTTATGGCTCATAATTTGTGCTAATTTTTTTGCAAAACTTTTTATATTGATCGTAAATATGTATCACTAACCGCTCAATTTTCTTAGTATGTATTTAAAGTACATATATATAAAACTAAAACATTAAGTAATTTTTTTTTTATAATCAACTTTAGATCTTATCAACTCAAAAATATTGATTGGCATGTGTATTAATTTTATATATTTCTGTTGCTGGGAAGCTGTTTATATTTTTGCTACTTTCAAAAAAAGCTATTGATTTTTACAATTGAGGACTTAAGTCTGAATTAATAATCACCAAAGTTGTTTGTTGTGTTGTTTGTATATGTTTTTAAAACTATTCTACTTGTAATTTGATGATTCTCAATTCAGAGTTGGGAGTGTGGTGTGTATGAGTAGATAAGTTTGAAAACTTTTTCCAAGCAT
The DNA here is from genome assembly GCA_947311025.1 of Lypha dubia. Classification (NCBI taxonomy): domain Eukaryota; kingdom Metazoa; phylum Arthropoda; class Insecta; order Diptera; family Tachinidae; genus Lypha; species Lypha dubia. Next base: position 96,856,822 of record OX371263.1, on the reverse strand, counting down.
GGTGGAAAAGATCTACTGATGAGAGAGAGAGGAAGCATATAGATTAGCTAACAAATTAATTTTAGTTATTTTTAATACATAAAAATTATTTATATTCTAAACTTGCAAATTAATATTGAACACTAGGTCAGGTAAAAGGTCTACAATTTTATTTATATTGTTTTTTTTTTTGCAATATCCAGATAAGATTAATTAATGAATCCCCAAGTCCCGTGACATCCTAATCTTATTTTTTTATTTGAATTTGTATAAAAACATTTGTTATATTTATTTTTGATAACTTTATCAAATCTGTACTTTAAAATAACAATAAAACAAGTAGGAACTCGTTTTAAATGATGCCACAGGCCTGATAACTAATCAGACAGATGATATCTTTTGCAACCAAGTTGCCTGTCACTTCGAGAATGAAATCTAAGGAAGAAATATACAAAAAAAAAATTAATTACATGTAATGAAAGTGTAATAAGTTTATTCAACAATTGCGAGAGCTCCGTCCTGTGGTATAATTTTAATCACTGAAATTATTTTTGTTTGCTTATCGAAAGAATTTGCTATTTTTTATATTTTTTTAAAGGTTTATAATTTTAAGATAATTTTGTTGGTCAAACAAACCTCTTGGCAGGTGGCTTCTTTTATTACCAAAGAGGCAAACTTGTAATATTAAATTTTCTCTTTGTTGTGTTTAAAAAAAACTCAGTTTTCAAGCTTATCGGGTTTTCAGTCCGGAAATTTATAAATATGGTTGAATAATCTATTCAGATTTGAATTGTTAGCAAATCACGATATACAATGAATCAGTTTATTTTTACATTAAGACATCGAAAAAAAAAAATATTCTGCAATCAATATTATAAATAGATACCAGTAATTAATAATTTTGGAAAATCCGTCATTTAATTTATATTTTTGCAATCGATTGGTTAAACACATTTCTTTACTATTTATATTATTCGATAGCTTCGCCGTTGTTGAAGAGTTAAGACTTCTAAATTTTCAACATCTATCGTCTCTACCCTATCCCTCTCCCTAAGCTATGGAATAAACACAATATTCACCAAAACATTTTGAGAAGAAATTAATCCGAAATAAAATCTAATAATACTATGTTCACACGACAAGATGAAGCACTTGCTTCGCTCTCTGAAGCATGTTTATGAATCTAGCTGTTCACACGACTCATGTACTTGCTTCGATATGACAGTTCTCTTTTTAATAACAAATAAAATCTAAAATAGACAAAAAAATAAGTTAAAATTATTACGCATTTTTAAAAATGCACAAACATTTTTTTGTTTCCATTGTTGTTTTATCTTTATAGTTTTAATTCAATTTTTCACTTTTAATTACGATAAAATTAGATAAAATTTAGAGAAGACAGCAATTTATCATGCTTCGCAAGTAGATTCAATATGAATCTACATGCTTCGCGCTCATAATTTTGTATGGCGAAGCATGTTGCTTCGCTCATGATTGGCGTGTGAAGCATGAATAGAGAGCGAAGCATGTTCCGTGTGAACGTAGTATAAAAGCTTTCGAATGTTCGATATATTTAAAGCATTTTCCTACATGTCCAAAATGTGTTATTAATACCCTGCAAAATAAAATTGAATAGGTTCTAAATGAAGTGATTTTTCATGACTTCTTAAGAATGTATTTTTTATAATGCGTTCGAACGTACGAACCAGTTCGTAGTCTTTAAAGCACATGATCAAACTACTTTCTTGTCACGTAAGATTTTACTGGGTAGTCATTCAAACACATGATTAAACTACTTTCTTGTCACGTAAGATTTTACAATACTTATAGTTAAAGACAAAAATCACAAAAAAGTTAAAACGAAAATAGCAAAAAAAAATGTTAAATTTTTCGAAATATTTTAAACATTTTCGAACATTTAAAAAATGCGTTTTTAATTCACAAAATACTTTAAACTTCACCAAAGAAAATCAATAATTGAATTTCGAATGTTCGACAATTTTAAATGATTTTCGAACATCTTCAAATTGTAGTATTATTTCACAAAATATTTATAAATTCACTAACTAAGTACTAATATCATACAAATTTAGAGTTGATTCGCAAAAATCAAACAGTTTTCGAATGTTCGAAATATATAAACAAATTTCGAACATCCAAAAATTCGTTTTTCAATCACAAAATACTTATGTATAATTTCCCCTGAATATCTGCTACAAATGCCGCGTAATCTGTTAAATAAAGTTTTCAACAAAATTTTTGTTAAAAAATAACCTGAACAAAAAATAAACAAGATGTTCTTCTATTTATTTTTCATCATAATAATATATATTTCAGGCTTTAAAAGCGCAATTGATTAGCACTAGTTCGCCAAAAAATATTGCAAAATAAATAGTAAATAAAGTTTAAAGCAGCATAAATAAATCTTTGTTGTCATAAGAAATAAAAAAAAGTTCAAAAATAAATATTTCATCTAAAATTAAAAAAAAAGATTAATGAGCGTCATTAAACTTTTAGGGCAAGGAGATTTATTTTTACACCAAATTTTAGCACGTTCCAGCCAATTAATTTAAAAATGATTTATTTAACATTAAAAGTGATTGATTAATTGTTTAAACAAGCTCATAATTATCTTTTACAAGACGTTTATAAAGTCACGCATGCAAGTTCTCATGACAAAGCCGCCTAATATAAATTAGAAATTAATTGAAATTTAAAAATGTGGAAATCCCCTTTTTTTCTTGTCCAGATAATAAACGCAAGAATTCATAATGATAAATTTAGGCAAAAGTTCTTTCTTTTTCATATCGTGTGTTTAACACACACACACACACTCTAATTGAATATAATGGTAGTTGTCTGCCGGTATGTGTACAAATGATAAGATACATATTGAGATATGAGGAGCAACTTCTTTAAATTGTAAAATTCTTTTTAATAACAAGAGTATGATGTACTAAGACTAATTAATTGTCAATTTAATAGACAGACAAAAACAAAGACGACGCTGAAAATTAATTTATTCGGTGTCTTTTTTGTTTAAAAGATTAGCTAACACCTTCAATAACTAACTACATAGTCAGATGGGTAAGAACGAAAAAGGTATGTCCCTTTTTATGTATGTATATTAGGGCTGTTCGATTTGTATGGAGCCGAAAAATTATTCTACGCCGAATTCAGAGCAACTTTGAAGAAGAAACCATAGGTCTAAAATGGATTTCGATCCTCCGAAAATTCAAAAATACATTGTACATTGCACATATCTGTTGCTGAAGGAAACATATGCAAACAAATCAAAAGACTTATTATCCTCATTCATATACATATAAAGATACCGAAATTTATAAAGTAATACTAGCAATATGTTTCTGAAATTTCGGACGCTCGAAATCCATTTTAGACCCCTGGTTTCTTTGGTGAAGTTGCTCAGAATTCTTCGTAAATAATTTCCCCCCCCCCAGCCACCCTACGATTTTTTATCAAAAAAATCGACTCTCCCTAATGTACATATATTCATTTTGGAAAAGTTTAAAAGTTTAAGTAAAAAATGTCCTTTAAAAAACTTTAAAAACATTTGTAATTTTGTTTGAATCAAATAAAATTTCTTTAAACAAGCAAAATGGAAATAGTTAATTTTTTTGAAAATTGTTCATAATCGTACTCCAACAAAATCTTAGCTTTTATAAAAGTAAGGACTTTTTAAGGACATCGTTGAAGGACATTTTCAATGAAATTATTTTATTTAAGCCTTAAAAATGTCATTAATTGTTCATAAAATTTGCGAAAGAGTGTTGTTCTCAATCTGGGTTTATAATATTTTTTCTTAAATAGTAAAATTTTCCAATTATTAAAGAAAAAATTTTTGCAACTAATTTATAGTTCATGACTTACGAAATTAATACTTATGTATGTACGCTGGCTGGTGAGTTGTAGTAGTGTGGTGGCTAGACTGCCCACCTACTATGCCGAACTATCCAGGTTCGAATCCCAATAGACTTCGGGTTTTATTAAAAAGCTGTAAGCCCCTCCAAATTTCTGTCCTGACACTGGATGATGATTCAGGAAACATCATCCTATGGCGGAAGTTATTATATGAAAACATTGATCCTAGCAATGGCAGATGGTGTCTCTGACCCATGACAAAATTTCAACTAATTTTTGGAAAACACTGGCTTACGTGGTTATTGCACTAAACTCCTCAACGATAAACTCTTTTTTAAAACTTACGAATATTTTTTTTTTTTCTTAATTTCAGAATGTTACGGTGTCTAAGGCATTCTAAAACCCATCCAGACGGTCTGAAAGCATCGCCAAAAGAACTTCAACGTAAATACAGTGAGCTGCAAAAAAATTTTCGTGAAGCTGTAAAAATTTTATTACTCGGTACTGCCGAATCTGGCAAAACTACAATTATTAAACAGATGCGAATTTTACACATTAACGGCTTTTCGGATGAGTAAGTATTTCGTTCGCTATTTTACGCATTGTTTTCCTTTTGTTTTTAATTTATTTATTTATTAATTAATACAATAGAATTGTTGTAGTGTTCGATATACCATCTCATCAATATTCTTTAGATACATATTTTTTTAATTTTATATAATTTTTGAATTTTATTATTTTCTATTACAGTGAACGCCGTGATAAAATTCCCGAAATTTATCAAAATATACATGAATCGATATATCAACTAGTCCAATACATGACCATATTGGGCCTGGAATATCAAAGTTGTGCCAGCAAACACAGTGCCGTCTATATTTCAACAATGGGCGAGACAGCGCCCGAATACATGAACGAGGTTAGTTGTTCTTCTCTCCATTTATACAATCAATCTGTTATTAATATGGAAAGTTTTGTGTTAAAATTATATTTAAAAATTTTATGGTCGTTTGTTTTGTTATTTGCTGTATTTGAAGTATGTACCCATATTCACAATAAATTGTTAGCGAAATATTATCTCATTTGGTTAATATTTGTTTATTTTTTTTATAATTATCCGCTTTAATTGTTTCTGTTTTAGTTTAAAAAAAAATTTTAGTTTGTTTGTTTGTTGTAAATAAATTGAATTGTTTGCCGAAAGTATGGCTGACTTCCAAAACGTCAATTGCTTTGTGTTTGAACAAAGCATCACATTTCATAACGCCGCAGTACAATAATTATACAATGTATACCATTTGAAAACGCCGCCGCCAAGTATTTTTAACGTAGTAAGAAAGCAACCAAGGCATCGGTATTATAGTTGATTCATTGTTTCGGCTTTGCATATGTATGTGATTTAAATACAGTATCAATACAGTATACAAACTTTGTATAGAACGTTTTGGAAGTCAGCCTATTAAAAATAATTAACACTAGAGAGGTTGCGTTTACATTGCATGTGCTGGCATTGTGCAAAGAAGGGAAGGTAGGTTTGTGTCTAGACTAGTGAAGAACATCCTGAATCAGTCAGCGTTGCCAGAAACTTTGACTATAAACTAAAAACAACTCAGGAAATAGAAACAGTTTTTTTCTATTAACACTAAGATTGCCAATCAGCGTCACATATATGTGATCCGTAATTAATAAAATGTATTAAGTTTTTATTTCACGAATTTTTGGTGGAAACGCGAAAAATAAGTGAGTGGTGAACGTGTTAAATTTAGTGGAAAACTAAATAGTCTTTGTTATGCTCGTAAACGGCGATTATTTTAAATGGGCAATAAATACATAATAATAACACGACTTGCAAGTTGCAATTGTCGATTTTGTCGCTAATTTAATCAAGTGTGTCGGTTATCGTTAGTCGAGATAACAAAGTCGTACTAGATTATTTTCAGACTTCCGAATTTGTTACTCGCACTTTAATTATTTATGTGAAAATGCGCTGTTTAATTGTTTTTGTTTAATTTTTTTTGTATTTTGACAGTTGAATTATTGTTGATTTTAAAGCTTTGCGGATTTTTTTTTTTTAACGACAGAAATTACTTTCAATATAAGAACTACATATACAGCGAACGATTTAAAACAACTGAGCGTTCGATTACCAGTGATTACTTACTTTACTTACTTTTTTTTAATTCAGATCTCGAGTTTAACTGTTATTTTCGATCCCTGAAAATAATTCTGCTTTTATTTTATCTTTGTAGCCATACAAATTTTAGACAAAAATTATTTTTGTTTGTTATCCACAAGTGTTTCAATTGTTTTTTTTTTTTTTTTTTGTATGAAATGCGTAGTATCTACACCAAAAATTGTTTACCTCTACAAAGAATATATTTTTGTTGATATGTACGATATACATAGATATTAATTATATACATATTTATAAGGAATAAGAAACAATTAAAGAAAAACGAAATAACTTCTGTTTGCACAGAAAAAAAGAGCAAATAAAGAAAAAATTACCAAAAAAATTGAGTAGAAAAATTACACTTGCTGCCTGCGGATTTGCGTCATTTATTATTATCAATTAAAATTTTTAACTTTCAGTGTATATACTTGAAATTTTTAAGAAATATTTAAGTGTTTGACAGTGGAACCGATAAATCAAAACTTGTCATTTTCAAAAAAGATAATTCTGTACATAATGCATAATCATGACGAAAACAAGGACAAAAATAATTTTAATGTATAAAGATAAAAAAGGAATTAGAAGAATAATTTCAACACTTTGATACCATCATATAATTTGCATACATACTCGTATGTATAATAGACCAAATATACTCAGTTCATATTCACACGATATTAAAGTTAAGCCAAAGCTTTAGGAATAACGATAATTTTGTTGACATCGGCGAAGCTAATGTTAAAAAAGTTAAATTTCTTACTTACACATGTATGTACATACATTCGATCGCGAAAAATATTTAAAATATTAAATTTCTTATTGAAGCTTACTACGGCTCTCGATTCGACTGCGACTGTTGCAAGAGATTAAAGAAATATGTTGTGTGTTTCCTTAATCTAGTACAAAAATCTAGTACAATAGAACCTTAATAACTCTGCTTTTATAAATAAATTACAATATCGGAAGTTAATATTTTAAAAGTTTCAAACGTTTTTAAAAATCGCCAAAAATATCAAAATACTACGGAAGTCGTAAACTTATTCCACGAAAAATAAAAATGCTCAATTCTAAATACATAAAATTATTTTTCAACATAAAATTTTAGAGTTTAATCGGAATATAATAAGCAAATTTACAACATACGACATACGACATAAGTTATCATCCAAAATTTTATAAAATTTTAATAAGCAAAATTGTAATTCACATTAAAATTCGAATGTTCGTTAATAAATCTTCCTTTAGGGTTTGACAAAAATACTAAAAATCACGTAAATGGCGCCACACCACTCAAAATTATAGAGTCATAATTGTCCCTTTCTTTCTAAAATATGTACATATGTATGTATGTATAGCCGTAGCAAGTGATTAGATTAAATTAAAAAATGACTTAAACGGTTCGGTTCGTAGAGTAAATTTATGGTTTATTTTTAATTTTCTATATTTATTTATTTTTTTTTTTAATTTATGCCTAATTTCTTTGTAGTTTAATTCCAGATTAAATATTTTCTTTGAAATAAACTACAATCATATTTCTATCAGCATTAAATGTTGAAATTTCATGTTGATCTATTTCTAGGAATATTGTGATCATGTTATGACGCTGTGGAATGATGTTGGCATACGTGAATGTTTTGAACGCTCGAATGAATTTCCTTTATCGGATAGCACTAAGTAGTAAGTATTTGTTCACAAAGTAATAGTCGTAGTTAAAAAGTACCTTTTCTTAAATAAAGTACCTCTTTTTAAAAAAAAATATGTACCATTGAAATTAATTCTGGTGCAAAAAACCGACTTATCTCTCCGATTATAAAAAAATTAAGGGACCGAACTGCAAGAACACACTTCCAACAAAAAAAAAAACAATATTAAAATCAGTCAATAAATTGAAGATCTTCTACAAGAATAAAAACAAATAATTTTGAAAATCGAGTAATTTTAGCAAGTTGCACCGATTTAAAAAATATCGGACCAAACTGCAAGCAAACTTTTGCAAACTATAAATATTATGCAAATCGGTCTATAAATGCAAGAGTTATTCAAACACGTATATTTGAGGGGAACAAATTTCCCCTCGGTTTAAAAAAAAAATTTATTGTACCAAATTGCACACAAACCCGATCAAACAAAATGATTATAAAAATCGGTCCATAAATGGTAGTGTTATGGAGGTTCAAACAGAAAAATAAATATCCCTTCTTTTTTAAGTCGGTTAAAATGTACTTCTTTTAATATTTCGCTTGGTTTTTGAAAACTAATTTTTTTAATATTCTCTTTTCAAAAGCATCTTTTTCAACATTCTACAACTTGAGTCTTTTTTACACTATTAAGCAACTAATTTTACGTATCCCTCCTCTCTTTTTTTTCCAGTTTCCTTGATAACTTTGATCGCATCTCAGATATTCAGTATATACCTTCTACCGAGGATATATTGCACAGTCGAAAAATAACCACCGGTATTCATAACATATCATTTCGTGTTGAAATTCCCAAACATTTGGGTGGCGGTCAGCAAATCTTTCACATGTACGATGTTGGCGGGCAACGCGATCAACGCAACAAATGGATACAAGTTTTTGAGGGTATACAGGCTGTTCTATTTCTTATCTCCTGCAGTGATTTTGATCAAACATTGCGAGAGGATCCCACACAGAATCGTTTAGAGGAGGCTTTAAATCTATTTCGTGGCGTTTGGCAAAATCGTTTCTTAGCCTCAGCCGGCCTTATTGTCTTTCTGAATAAACAAGACATTATGGAGCGCAAAATAAGAGCGGGGAAACATATTGTCGATTATTTTCCCGATTTCGAACAATTCCGTAATAGTCCGCAAGCGGAAAGCTATTTTGATGAATGTGATTGGACGAAAAAGTTTATAAAACAAAAACTTGTCGATATTACCCAAGAGCCAGTAAAACGGCCTTCTCGCAATCGCCAGAACAATTCGGAACGCGAGTGTTATTACCATTTCACCGTCGCCACAGATACCAGTTGCATACGCAAGGTATTCAATGATGTACATCAAATGATCTTACATGAAAATATGGCCTCTATGGAACTGTTTTGAAGTGCGAATGAATTTTTAGCATAAATTTCAAATAAGAAGAAATGTGACGATTTCTTAAATATTATTTTAATACAAATTAATATAGACTGTGATTTATCTCCACTAAGTTTTATAGTTTATAAGACAAAATCTAATTTAAAAAAATAGTATTTAAAATTAAATGTCTTTCCATTTCATTAGAATTTAAACCTTAAAGTTAAACCTTAAAGCTAAACAATAGTTAAGTTTAAATTAAGTATCATCGATCGAGGCTTATATATAAAAATAGTTTTTAAGGGGGAAATTGTTTTCCGCCAAAATTTAGAAATGAAAAGATTTCAAAAACTAGTTTTCAATAAGTTATAAGAAGTAGAGTCTAAGAGTATAACTTTTGTACATACTTACGAATAAACTTGAATATATTTGATAATTGTGAACCACATTTATAATAAACTAGCCTATCCCGGTGTGCTGCGCTACCCCCGCTCGTTATAAAATAAAATTGAAAGTATTTATATATCCTATTGTGAAAATTTAATGACGATCGGTCCAGTAGTTAAGACTATATTACGATTTTTAATTTTCCTAAAAAGGGGCGTGGTCCCACCCACTTTTCTCCTGGTACGTATTCCAAATTATGCCAATACCATTATGTACCAAATATCATCGCCGTAAGTCAAAAAATGCCCTAAATATGGCGAAGTTATTTGATAATCAATTATTGTGGCGGGCCATTTGCAACGCCCTACCGCCCCCCCCGTTTGACCCAACAAACAATTTCTAAAAACAAAAAAATATTCTGGACCTTTTCCATATGCAAAAAGAATTTGGGTAAAAAATGTAATAAAGCTGTTTTATTAACATTAACTATGTTAGGCCTTACTAGCTTAAAGATTGAAAATATCATTATTAACAAAATTGCATCATTGGCCAAATAATTCCTACAACACATAAGAATTTTGAAAATTGGCTAAAAAATGGCGAAGTTATTTGATAAACAATTATTGTGGCGGGCCATTTGCGACACCCTGCCCCTACGCACAATTTTCAAAAACAAAAAAATTTAATGCACCTTTTCCATATGCTGAAAGAATTTTGAAAATTGATCCACAAATGGCGAAGTTATGCTCACTTTACAATATTAAAATCTGCTAAAAACTACGTGGTAGGAGTAACATAATTTAAAAAGTGGGCGTAAAAGTGGGTGTGGTTGAAAAAAAGTAGCCTATAATTCATCCGAGAGTTCCAGTTAAATACTGTGAAAATTTCAGGAAGATCGGTCCAAGGGTTTGGCCTCCTATAAGGAACAAACAAACAAACAAACACACAAACAAACAAACAAATAAACAAACACACATTCTGTTTTATATATTAAGAAGATAAAAAAAATCTACAGAAATATTAAAAAGGAATTAAAATGCAATGTTTTTTTAAGACGATTTTCTTTATTTTGTTAGTACTCATCTTGGAATTTTTAAAAATTTGATTAAAATCGGCTGAGTACACACCTATGGGGCTGTGCACATATTACGTAACGCTGTTTTCAGAGATTTTATAGCCCCCCCTCCATAAAGCTTTTTAATAATTTTTCAGTGCAAAATTTCCAATCCGTAACAAATCTTTTACCACCCCCCACCCCCCTTGGAACGGTACGTAAGATGTGCACAACCACTATAACGTTTTCAGAAAAATTCAAAGAAGTGTTTGTTTTAAAATTAATTTACAATAAGATTCAATTCCCAATGCAATCACACCACGAAGTCTTTTTATTACTCACAATAACATATAAGCGCTGCTGTGAATATTTTTTTTTAAGTCACAAATGTGCAAATTAGTTTTTTCTAGCACCGCTGTCAAACAAGTCAAGACTAACACCGCTTTCTTCGCTGTGGAGAATATGTTTTAAAATCGCGTAACAATTCCAAATAAAATTAGTGTAGAAGTAGGTTAGAATCTATAATTTTTGTTTTACATTTTCAATCACGAACAGACTTTCATCTAAGGACAGTTCGTTTGTCTCCCATCGAATAACACTTAAACAAATTAACTAAAAATTACATGTGCATAGTTTACATAAAAGGGAAAAATTCTCCGGAATAAAATTTTCATAATTGGGTTGAATATGTAATAACTACATGCATACATTTGTATGTACATATGTACATATGTATATAATTACTTTCGAGGTTTAAAAAGTATACAATATGTTACTTGACAATAAGTTTAATTTAACTGATAAGCAAAAATTAATAGATTACAAATTTGTATAGAAAAACGTATGGAAATTTACTCAAGTCTATTCTAGAATGTAAGAAATACCCATGTACATACATATGTATGTATATTTATCTAGAACAACAAATACTTACATATTGTTATTACGAGTTAATATGAAAAATATAACTTACCAAACTTTTTGAGTTGCTGATACATAGTTTAGATGTAAATATCCGACAATCAAAAGATATTCCATTCTTAAGATAATTTTAACATGATTAACACATAATTTATTATATTAAAAAAAGACAGGCCTTGTATATACATACATACATACATATGAATGCTTTCTTATTCCATATAATAACAACACTTTATCATTTACTATTTGCACTGACACCCAAATAAACACCCTCCTCCACACCATTAAGCTCTTAATAAACCAAAAATGAAAAATAAAACAAACAACACAGATGAATCGTTATTTACAAGAACACTACCGGCATTTATTACAAGAACAACAAACAAAAACGAACGTGCATATTTGCAAAAAAATTGGAGACACACAAAAAAAAAGACGCCATTCTTAGCACGTGTAATAAGAATCTAACTTTTTCTATATTTTTGCACAATATTTTCGTATTTTTTATAAAGCAGCACTTGAACAATAATATGTTTATATATTACCAAACTATTTGCCAGTTTATATTTAATCTCAATAATTTATGCATATGGTCATTTCATTAATATTCCAATAGCACTAAATTCTTCACTTTGAAGTTAACTTGATGACTAACAGGGTAAATGCCATGGTATGAGGTGAAAAGTGCATTGAAAAGAAGATAAGCAAAAAATATATACATATGTAAGTTAAGACAACAAATGCTTTGTTGACATATATTTTTGGCAGTACAAATCCATGCATACATACATGCATACACACATATGCATAACGTGTATACAATTGAAGCACAGCCGCGAATAACGTTGTAAGTGACAAATTGCAAAACGTTCAGGAGAGTAAAAAAACATTTTTTAAAGGCAAAATTATATATTTTTTAAATTTTTTTTTACCTTCTCAAAAATGATAATAATAAAAACTTATATTCAAAAAATCAAGAAATTTTAATTTGAAATTACATGTTAATTTACTGTTTAAAAATTTTTTTAGTGGAAAAACGTTTTATATCCAAAGCGCGATGTCAGTTAAAACGTTATTCCACTACAGCAAGCATCATGGAAAATGGCTTTTAAAACGTTATTCCACGTTGCAAAATGTTATTGTCGCAAAGAAAACATTCCTATTAAAGACAATTTTGTTTAATTGATTTATATTCTTTAAATAAAGGATAAATTATAAAATTATATATATTTATAACAAATAAAAACTAATTCAACATCAAAACAAAAATTTGTATCAAGAAAATTAAATTCGAAAATTAATTCGATTAAAGACGATAAAAAACCTGTTTGTTCATTGTATTTTTTTTTTTTCATAGAAATGATAAAAATGTTGCTGTATTTGACTTATGCTAATTTTTTTACAAATTAAGTAGCATTGGCAATCACAAACCTATATAACAAATATTAAAATAAAAAATAAAATGTTGCGGACTTAAAACGTTTTTCCATGTACCTGCTCTGGAGCGTTTTTTTTAGGTATACTTTTATTTTTTCTTGTTATATACGCATTTCCACTATTTCTCAACCTTATAATTTTATTGTCTTTCCAATTTTCAACATCAACTTTCCTTTTTGTGCCTCTGTTCCACTTATCAATTACTTTCGATAATTCCGTTCGTATCATTTTGAATGTAACTTACAACGTTCTTCCACTGAATGTCTTTTTCTAATTGCATTTCGATAGCGATAAGGAGCATAATTTTGGCTAATTTGGTGTTTGAGTAATGTAAGAGAGTAATGTTAACGGTAATATGCAAAAAAACATGTTTTGCAAAAAATGGCATTTGAAACGTTATTCGCGGCTGTGCTTCAATTGTTAAAAGTTTTTTTACTATAAGTACATATATAATAAAACTATATTATAATCATAAATATTTAGAAATCTTTCAATCATTATTGGATGTTCTTATATGTATATGTATGTGTATATGTCTTTAATTTTTTAAAAATTTTATTAAAATCGGCTGACTATACACACATGTGTAAAAATTGTTCAAAAAAAAATTCGGTGGCACGAAATAAGCCCCAATGAAATAAGCCCCAAATCGAAAAATGAAATAAGCCCCAAAAAATTTTCAAATATTTTGTTTGGGGTTTATTTCATTTTTTTGGGGCTTATTTCATTTTTAAAATATTTGGGGCTTATTTCATAAAATTTTTTGGGGCTTATTTCATTTTATTTGGGGCTTATTTCATATCCGTAAAATAGATCTAAAATCCTTGCGCCCGGCCGTAGGTCGGTTATGCGGAGAATACTTTGAACGCGAAGCCGGTGTTCGATATACCATACAGGATAAAATCCTTGCGTCCGGCCGTAGGCCGGTTATGCAGAGAATACTTTGAACGCGAAGCCGGTGTTCGATATACCAGAGAGGATAAATTCCTTGCGCCCGGCCGTAGGCCGGTTATGCAGAAAATACTTTGAACGCGAAGCCTGTGTTCGATATACCATAGAGGATAAATTCCTTGCGCCCGGTTATGCAGAAAATACTTTGAACGCGAAGCCTGTGTTCGATATACCATAGAGGATAAATTCGTTGCGCCCGGCCGTAGGCCGGTTATGCAGAAAATACTTTGAACGCGAAGCCGGTGTTCGATATACCGTAGAGGACAAATTCCTTGCGCACGGCCGTAGGCCGGTTATGCAGAGAATGCTTGGAACGCGAAGCCGGTGTTTGATATACCATAGAGGATAAATTCCTTGCGCCCGGCCGTAGGCCGGTTATGCAGAAAATACTTTGAACGCGAAGCCGGTGTTCGATATACCATAGAGGATAAATTTCTTGCGCCCGGCCATAGGCCGGTTATGCAGAGAATGCTTGGAACGCGAAGCCGGTGTTCGATATAATTTAGAGGATAAAATTCTTGCATTTTATGATTTCTTCTTAAGCTTACTTCATAAAGTTAACAAATTTGGGGCTTATTTCATTTTTTTGGGGTTTATTTCATTTTTTAAAAATTTGGGGCTTATTTCATAAAATTTTTTGGGGCTTATTTCATTTTATTTGGGGCTTATTTCGTAAATTTTGTTTGGGGCTTATTTCATTTTTTTTTTTGGGTTTATTTCATAAAATTTTTTGGGGCTTATTTCATTTTTCGATTTGGGGCTTATTTCATTGGGGCTTATTTCGTGGTGCCAAAAATTCAAATACGTGTTTGTTTTTCAATACATACTTTACGTTAAAATTCAATTCACAATGCGATCACACCTCAAAGACTTTTTGTAACTCACAATATAACACAAGTACTACTGTGAATATTATTTTTAAGTCACAAATGTGCAAATTAGTGTCTTCTAGCACCTCTGACAAACAAGTCGAGACTAACACCGCTTTCTTCGCTGTGGCGAATATGTTTTCAAATCGCGTAACGTAACTGGAGTTCCGATTTTTTTGCTTCCCACAAATGAACATACGGAAACATGCATAAAAAGTTAGAATTAATTATTTAATAATAAAAATTTATTTAAAAATTCAACACTCAAATATATTATGAAGGTATATTACGTATGAAGACACAAAGAAATAAGTATATTCAATTCTAAATTTTCTAAAAAAACAAGTTGTGGAATGGTTTTCTGTGACATGGCTTTTTAAATATGACATCATATCAGGAGTTATCTAAGCAAATATTTTAATTCCAAATTGAACGTCAAAATGTTATCTATGTACATCCTTAAAAGATCTGTAAAACTGGAGAACTGTAAGAACATTATCCTGGATGAAAAAGTTGCATTGAATGAATTCAGAAAAACCTCTTAGCTTATTTTTTTTATAATTTAATTATTTATCTAGCGCTATTAAAATCTTTTTTTATTAAATAATGATAAAGGTATTCCCCAAAAATATATGCAGCTTGTTTCCTACAAAACCAAAAAAAAACTTAGCAAATTAGGTAGAGGACTTTTCTTTAATGCAGGAGATAAAAATCTTTATATGAAAAATCTTTTTAAGAACCGAAACGTTTTGGTTTTGCTTAAATTGAGAAAAATAATATCCAAATAAAATTTCTTTTTAGCGAACCACTTTCCATTCTTCAACTTGATAACAGAAAACACATGTTTCTAAAATCGTTTTCAAAAATGTCCGCGCTGGCAACATTGATGTTTATGAAGTATATTGTCTTATATCAGTTCGAAGACTCGGCAACCCTAAAAATATAAAAGCCGATGAAATTGGAGGAGAAAAAGTTCAGTCGTCAACTAGCCGTGTAGAAGCCTCACCGATTGCGGAAGAAAGTCGGCATAGAAAGAAAGTAATGCACAATATTCAATTTAGAAAAGAAAAATTCAAGTGTTAAGCATTTATATAAATATTTTCAAATGTAAATATAATTGTTAATATCAAACAAGTGACAGTCTTAATACATAAAAATCATTCAAATAAAAGTGCAAATTTCTAAAATAAATACCCAAAAAAATGAAATAACTTCGCTTAGAAAAGTTTTAGGGGAAATAGTGAGTGCAGAGGAGAAAAAATATAAGAGAGTAAAGAAAGATAACATAAAAGAATTCAAAAAAATAATAAGAATAAGAATGTTGCAAAAAAAATATTATCGATTCTTCAGGATTGCCGATGTTCAAATATGTGTTAAAAAAAGGATAAAGTTTTTTTTGTCAGTATATAAAGAGAGAATTGTTTTCTGTTTATTTTGAATATATTCATTCATATGACATAACGACACCAGTTGATACCCACTCCAATATTTTTAAGTGAAAGTTACAAAAACAAATTTAACCTACTGATTAATTTACAAATAAGCGTTGGACTGTTTAAATATTATCTATGTGTGTGTGTATGTATAATATTAGTATTGTAATTAAAAAAAATATATGAGTTTTGTCAGATTTTACTTGCAAACAAAAATTCGTGACTAATTAAATCTCTAAATCAGAAGGCGTGTAATTTTAGTGTTATAATTAAAAATAGTTTTCTGTATAATTATACGATTTATTTTAAGTACGGTTTTTGATGATTAAAAGAACTACTTTAATATTCGTACCTGTTATGTTAGTCAGTTCAATATTTATCGAAATAGTTCAATACACTTACTGCTATTCCTTTATTTGCTTCTTTTTTAAGATGACCGCAATATCAACAAATAATAATAAGCAGTTCGTAGTAATTACAAAAATTACAATTAATAAACCTACATACATAGGTATAAAAAATAATTATGTGCTCTAACCAATTACACACATACTTATTTCTATTTATTATCCAATATTGCAATTTAAAAATTTCCCTGAATTTTTCCTTTATTATCAAATTAAAGCAGTCTTGGCATCCCTGTTAAAAAAATACAATAGGAAATGGTTTCAGAGAACTTTTTGATGATTCGCTCTTCCTTATTGAGAGTTTTTATAAAACGTAAGAGCAATTGAAACATCAAGGATTTTTGTTTTTTTTAAAACATTATTACTTAATCAAAAAGGAAGAAATCAGTAAAATAGTCGCCAGTTTCTTATTTAATGATAAATAATTTTTTTTAGCTGCAAAAACTAAATCTAGGTTAACAAAAGTAAATTGATTGAGTGTAAAGAATAAACAGAAAAATTCTTCTGCAAACAAAAAAAAAAAACAACAACAAGCAAAAGTGACAGACAGCACACTAAAGTAAATTTGCCGTTTAATTTAGAAAAACCGGATACAATTTTGAATATAAAACGAAATTCTCTATTGTTTTTGTTGCACTTAATAATGATTATCTTCTACACAATTTTTTGTTACGATTTAGGACATAAAGCTTTAATTAAAAATTATTCTCAAATACCTTTGTGAATAGTAGGTATTTACATACATACATACAAACATGTGCATGCACTTCATTTCCAAAATAATTCTAATAAGCCTTCAACCCACCGTTTCTTCCTGGAACAATTTTATTGATTTGTTTAAACTTGAACTATTAAAACAAAACTTTACCAATGAAATTAAAATGTGCATAGGTGTGTCGTAGGTATTCTGAACATATGTACATATATTGAAATATTTAAATTAGCATGTATTAAAATGTATTAATAGATTTTGTAGGTACGTACCTATTATTATTTAAAAAAAACTGAAAGAATATAGCGATAGATATGTATGTATGTGTATATTGTGAGTAGTAGAAGTTATTTGTGGAGTTATGTAGTTTATCATTCTTCGTGGAACAACATGAAATTAGAATATAAAAAAATTTTTATCGTGTAGGTATCAGAGATGGAGAATTCAGTTATATTAAATATGTGCATGTGTTTTAGGGTTCATTCACATATTACGTAACGCCACAGGTGGTGTCTTTGTTACGTAGTGAAAATTTTCCGCAAAAAATCTTTAAAAGTGCGTTATGGACATTATGGTTTGTTATATAAAAACTCCGAAATCAGTTGAGAATAGCACCTTATTGGTATAGATTTATTATCTACATATATGTAGGTAGGTACTTCATGGCGAACCACCACGATTACGAATAAATCAAAAAAATTTATTAATTGACCATTCGATGTTTTTTTATGATTCACTTTTACTTAAATTTTTGCTCCTTATATCCATATGAACCAATGTGTAAACACATTCAATGCTAAAAAATCTACTTCATGATAATTTTTAATATCAATTGTTTAATGTTTTGGTTTTCTATTTACGCTGTGTATGCATTTTGAACAATAATTTTCAGATATATGTACCTACTTAGTAGAATCTATGCAAGCATATTGCTATTTACACATGCACACTTATTTTTATTACATTCTCCCCCTTCTGTTTGAAGTATTCATTTTCATGGTTTGTGATGAGGTTTTTACGTGGTGATAAGGGATTCTCTGGCAATACCTAAATAGTATTTTTTTTATATTCTTTACTTTTAGGCGATACGTTTTTGTATTTTAAGTGTTTTTAATTTTTCTCTAGAATATTCTTTCTAATGCAGTGTTAAGTATATGTGTATTGGCTAAATTCTCATTAGAAAATATTTTTATGATCAGCAAATTAATTGAAGAGGGTCATTTTTTAGCTTTAGTTTTTCTACGAGATAAAGTCTGTCTCATATGTCTATCGGGTCTGTTCTAGAATCCGAATTCACTTTCGAGTGAATTACTTTAACATTTTTGGTGTTCTGCAATTCACATCCACATGTTTTTATTAATAAAAATATGTGGATCTGAATTGCAGAACACCAAAAATGCTGAAGTAATCCACTTTCGAATGAATTCGGATTCTAGAACAGACCCGTATGTACCTATGTATATCGAAAAAAAAATTATATAAAATTAAAATCCTATCAAAAATACCGTAAAAGATGAAGTGAAATATAAAGAAATGTTTACATGTACACACAAATAGTCGCAATAAAAATTGCACAATGGAAACGAAAATTCCATTGTAAAGAAGAAACGACAAAAATTGCTGCGACAAACATCGCACATATAGTGAAAAACTCGTCACAAACTTTTCTGTCCTAAAAAAAAAAAAATTCGAATAAATTTTCATTTACGGCAACACTATACTCAATTCTATTACTTACTGTCTGTTTGTTGTTCTCTCTCCTTAATAAGACACCCGCCCGGTGAAATAAATTTTTTTTTTTAATTTTTATATTCACCAATATTCTGATATTTTTTGCAGTGAATATAAAAGAAATAGCACGAGACTTTTGTAACAGGCGCTTTCCATGTTGTTTGTTTGTAAGTATCTACATATGTAGATAGCAACTCACCGAACATGCAAGCAAGACAAAAACATTATCAGCCAACGTCAAACGCAATTAAGTCAACACATCTACATATGTTCCTATATCTATGTATTTACAATCTACATACATACATATTAGTTTTTAAAAATATCTATTTTTGAGAACCTAATGAGAAAGTGAGTACCAACATGTACGTATAAAACGTAGTTGCATGCAACAAAGTTGCGTAGTGTAAGTACAGTAATACACATGCATGTACATAGGTAGGTAGATGCACATTGATTTTCAATTACCCCATCTTTTAAAACTAAAACTAGATTTTCGAATACCGGCGTAAAATCAGCAACAAATGTGTCTTATTTACATATGTAATTAAAAATAAACTTTGCATGATGTTGCACCGTCAACTGAAGGAAAAGAGAACTGACAGTGAACCTGTCACGTGGCTAGTCCATGGAGGACAGGCATTGTTAGGTATTTCAACACCTTGTGAGAGCTGATCAGTTAATTGTTATAACGAATTTTGCAAAATAAAAAAAGGGTACCTAAACGTCAGTATTTAATTTTTTTTAAATATTTAAAACATTTAAGCAGTACCGGCTTTTTTTATACAAATAGACAAATTCCAACCGTGATCAACAGGGCAAGTTTTTTAAGCTTTTTGCTGGAAAAGCTTGATTTCGCTTATGTTGTACCTTTTTTTTTTTTTTTTTGCAAAATAGCTTTATTTGATATACTCTGTTTGAATTTGCATATAATGCACTTTGGCAGCCCTTGAAAATAATTTTTGAATCTTTCTGTTGCAAATAAAAAGCAAAAGTTTGCCCTTTTTTCACACATGCAATTTTCTATTCTTTAACTCTTGACATTGCAAACTAGATTGGCTTAAAGGTGTTATTTATTATTGTGACAACTATACAGAAATTTGCAATGTGTTAAATGCACTTTCCGATGATGATGTGGAATCAATATATAAAGCAAAAGCTCTATTTAAAAATGCATCTTTAAAATCTGATCTCCCGTACATAAAAGATAATTTCGAGTGTATTTGCCGAAGTATAATCAAACTAGAAAGAAGAGGACTTTATTTAAAAGGAAATTTGTCTATTGTAGAAAAAGTGGAAGAAAAGATGAAACATTTTGAAAACAAAATATTTTTTGAAAAGTTCAACAAAGTTATGAATCGAAACGTTGAAATTCAAACATAAGTTAAAATTAAAAATGGTATTTTTTTAAACAAAAGCGAAGCTGATGAATACATTGATTTGATATCTTCAAGCGAATTATTTTTGTTTAAGTTCGCTCCTACTACATCCAATGATGTTGCATGAATTTTTTCAATTTATTCTAATAATCGATCTTTTCTTTTTGAAAATCTAGAAAAACATATGATTGTGCTTTGCAATAAAAAATTATTTAATAAAATAAATGAAGAGTGGTTACATTCTTTAATTTTTGGAGGCATATTTGAGCTTATTTTTGCTTATTCTTGGGCTTATTTTGCGTTTATTTTGTGCTTTTTTGCTTGCTTTTCTTCTTTAATTTTGTGCATATTTAAACTTGCCCTGGTGATCAAATACAATCAAGCGTTTGTGAGCTTGCCACAAAGGTATACATATGTACCTCATGACAATATTGAAATCAAATTGTAAAAACTTTTAGAATTGCAGCGATTTTTTTTATAAACCTGACGACATCAATGCCGTTTACAAACACGTAGAATAATAAGGAAGTTCAAAATTCCATACTCTTCTCTTAATTTGTTGTCATTTCTTATTATTTATTTGTTTTGCAAAATTTTTGCCAGTGATTCCTATCGTCAATAAAATGGTGAAGCATGTTGCTATTTATACCTGTTCTCTTTATTTATGTGGGTACATATTTAGATATTTGTCAAAAGAAAAAAAATACATACACACATTTAAAGTGGCTACATTAAGTGTCAATTAAGTAATTTAAAACGAAACATGGCATACATACAATGTACATATGTAGTATGTATGCATGAGCAAATTTTATTCCATACTTTAATTCGCAGATACGTATGCATGTACATACATATGTATGTACTTATGTATTTCTAAAACTATAGTTTAAGTACAACATTAGATAGACGGAAAGTTATTTGAATGATCTTTGAACCAAATCTTTTCATTTATGAACTGTTTTTTTAAATTCTTTTTTTTTAAATCGGTTGCAAGTTGTTGCCCAAAAATATTGATTAATACTTAAATTTGTGGAACTATTTCAATATATGTATGTATGTATGTACTTACATATCGTCGGTCACAGGTTGACAACTCTTAACGTCATTTCAGGAGACAAAAAAAAACGTTATTATTCCGTTACTAAACCGAGTTGGAAGTAAATAAAAAAAAACCAAAATTAGTAGGATATATTTATTATTATTATTTTTAAAAATATAAATGAAGCGAAGAAGGATAAACACAGTCTTTTGGCATCAAAAACCCGATTCGATTTGTTTGCGAGTTAAGAGTTGTCAACTTGTGACCGACGATATATTTGTTTAAACAAGTCTGCTGCAGCTAAAAAAATTCTCAAACACAATTGAGAAATCGGACTTACACAGTCAATAAGTATGGATTCTTGGCTTTAATTTCCCATTAGTCCAGATGAGTGACAAACAAAAATGTGCACACATATCGCTCCTTTATTGCAACGTAGTAATATCTCAAAAAAACTCAAACGTGGCAAAATGCATTTTATATGGACGGCTTGAGAATGTAAGCGGTTATAACTTGGGTTTAGATAGATATATGTTTATGCAAATTTTTTTACAAATAAAGAAGGTATTGAGACACTCTTTTTCGTCAGTAACTGAAAAATTTTGTTTTTTGAGATATGACTATGTTGCAATAAAGGAGCGATATGGCCAAATTCCCGTAGAGATCATGCAAAGTTATCTTAATTAAGATACATTTATATAAACTAGCAAAGATGTAAACCAAAAAGTTCCATCGAGCTATGTTGGCAATGTCCTGACTACACATATTTAACTTTTGAGGTAAATATGTCATGACGTAAGCTCTTACGTAAAACATATTTAACTCGGCATAATTATCTTCACACTCATATTTAAATGTGGTTATGTAGATTTCAGGGGAATTTCTTTTGCATTATAAAGATAAGCCATTAATGTTACAATTTTGAGATATCGGAGTAGTAGCATGTGTATGATACTTTGGCAGATTAAGACCTTACAAAAATGTTTTGAAATATTTGTCATAATTATTACATACATACATAGATATGTAGATATGTATATAAGTACATATCGCTCCTTTATTGCAACGTAATCATATCTCAAAAAAAAAAACTCAAACGTGGCAAAATTCCTGTATAGTTTTCAAAACGTAATCATTTATATGGACGGCTTGTCCATGTAAGTGGGTTATAACTTCGGTTTAGATAGAAGTTGTTACAAATAAAGAACTTATTGATTTCGTCAGTAACTGAAAAATTTTATTTTTTGCGATATGACTACGTTGCAATAAAGGAGCGATATGTGTGTACATACATACATATGTACAGATGTATGTATATGTGTAGAAATAAAAAAATTTTAATTTTTTAGCAGATGTTACGTGCATAGATACAGTCAAATCCCGATAATTCGCAAGGGACCGGCCATTTCTTACGAATTATAGGGTTTTTCGATTTAGCGGGATGTTTCTGATCTTTTTATTACTAATTATAAGTGGTACCTAGCAAACTATTACGATTGGATAAATAAAATTTTATTTAAACAAAAAATACGAATTAGCGAGGGGACCAAAATGTATGGAAATTTTACGAATTAAAGAGATTTTTTCATGGGACCGACAGTTTATTGGGAATTATCGGGGTACGAATTATCGGGATTTAACTGTACATACATTCTACATACATACATTCTACTCGTATATACATACATATGTACCTACTTTATGTAGCTTAAAAGTCGTCCCACATGCACCATGTGCTCTTGTTTACTTTGCAAGGTATAAATGGACATACATATGTATGTATGTTCGTATAGACACATCTATTCATTATTCATAATTTTTATATAATTTCAAGACTGTTATTTAAATCTCTTAGATAATTATGTATATGTATGTACATGTATGTATGTGATTATATTTGTCTCTCAGACTTTTATACAAATAGTACGTATGCAAAATATATGTTTCCCTCTCATTTTCCAGCAATATTTATATGAATGTATGTATGTTAGTCATAATAGTTTTTACACTCGTCGCTCTCCCCTTTACTTGGCCAATAGTCAACTTATCTATGTATGTATATCTGCATGTGTTTGGTTCTCTGTTGTAACAGTTTGTATTTTATCACAATAGGTATGTAAGTATGTATGTATGTGACAGTGTTTCTAGTTTAGGGGGCTTATCACCAGTTTAGTTTGTTTGTGTGCTGGGTATTTGGGGATTATAAATTGTTGCCAAACTTAATTTTTTATTTTTTTTGGTACCTACCTACGAGTATATTAAAGAACATCCACTCAGTGTGGCCAGTTGTGGGGATTTCTCCCCAAATTGGGGATTTTAGATGGTTTTTGTGGACAGATTATCGTGGGGAGGGATTTGGGGATTTTTCATTTTCAGTATAGGTACCTATTATCAAATTTGCTTTATTTTACCATTTTGTTTCATACATATATTTACATACATACATATATGTTTATGAATCTTGGTGTTTTTCTTCTCCATATTTCGATTATTTCAAGCAGATGGTATTGATGATGTTGGGTTTTCTAACAATTTGTTCAAAATTTTTAAAACCAGAATTTATTGAATTCGATATTGCCAAAATGGATGTACTGATTGACGATAAGGAAATTAATTTGGTTGTTGCTGATGTTGATGTTGGCATAGAATGTTCAAAGGAATTAGAAGCAAAAGGAGTTCAAACTAATTTTTTTAGATTATTTAACTGTACTAGCAAAATATGTTCTTAAAATCTTCACTGAGAGTATGGAAAATTTTGAGTTTTTTATAAATTTACAACACGAAAGCATAGAAAAAAGAAAAAATTTGATTCCGTGTATGGAATTTTAAAATATTCTATGGATTCAAAAGTTCCATTGAGCACATACGAATGCATTAACTTAAATGAATGTATGTAATAAAATTAATAAAAAAATAGTTTTTTATGATGCTTAATATACATATCTTTATTGGGGACAAAATTGGGGATTTCCAGTTTTAAAATGGGGATTTTTGGGGACAACACTCTTTAATTTGGGGACATTAGACAATATTTACCTGGCTACACTGCATCCACTAGATATTATTTGTAAATACATACATAAATACTGGAAGCCCTAATGGTTGCTTTAGTTGTTTCTATAATTTTTTGTTTGTTTTCATGAAAGCTGACTTAAGGATTTTCAATACTTTAATAACATTTTTATTTTATGATACCTATGCCATCTTTAAGGACAAATCATAGTGGCGGCAGCAAAATCACATTTTTTTAATTTCTCTGTTACATGAATTTCTGAAGTTAATACCGGTATGCTGTCCCTGTCAGAGATGGAAAATGTAAATTTTTAAATGGAACTTGTCTCGGAAAGATAGAGCAGAAATATGACATGATAATACATATTTCTACATCAACACTCTCACTTAAAATAAAAATTACATGCAACAAAGTTTCATAATGTAAATACAGCATTAGTACACATATTAAATATGTAGTAGCATTAATTTTTTCATGAGAAGAATATATTATTGGAAAAGAGTAATTTTATGTGTGGGGCCCATGAATTGGATAAAAAAATTAATGGATGCATCCCTATAAAGTATGTACAAGTGATTCGGGAGGTAACATTTCCGTATAACTCTGATAAAATCCCGATTGTATAAACAATGACCCCAAGCTTTCTGACAAAATATTATGCATGTCTTTCATTGGTAACTCAATCAATATAATGGTGTAGGTAGCGTAATTGGAGTGTTTAAAAAACTGTTTGAAGACTTGACAGAAGTGTCTGGGAGGAAACCAACGAAAGCTGTAAACGCAGTATAAAGTTCCATGTTGATGTCGAAAGCTCTCATGAAAACTCGATGGAAAAGCGTCATGCACAAACTATTAAAAAAAGTTATTTTTACAAAGCAACAAGCTAAAATGATTCAGTATTGGCAAATTTTTTTTTTAAGTTTTTTTTCTTTTTAATTAACTGAATTGCTTTTATTTTGACTTGATATTTAATACCTTTTCTATAAATTAATTGGCGTTTCTGAACCTAATTAATCAAAGTTATATTTATGCATGTAATCTATATAAATAAAAATGAAACGTTGTCCGTTGCTAAGCGCATAACTTGAGAACGGCTACACCGATTTCGCAAATTTTTTTCATCTTAATGCTTAAAGTGCTCCGAGAATGGTTTATAGCACAAAAAATTTACCACACCCACGGCTACACCGATTTCGCCTGTTCCCGTGTTGGGAAACCATCAGCTTTGTTTGTTTACGCGCCAAAAAAAAACTGTTAAATTAATCATCAATCAGAAATGCCTTCTGTCGGGTCAGCTAGTTAGATATAAATATGTACATATGTACTACTAAATTTATAAAATGTTTGCTTCTCCTGCAAAAGAGTAAAAAGTGCAGTTACGGTCCTTTTCATTTTAGGTGACGACATATACATATATGTATATATATATATACGAACATACAAAGTAAATTTGCACTTTTAATTGACAAATATAAAAAAATAACGAAATAATTAATAATCCGTAAACTAACCTCTCTCTTTATTTTATTTCCTGCAGAGTATCCCAACCAACAAAAAATTTTTCAATAATTTTAATAAAATTTGTTTTTATGTAAATCCGACTTCTACACCCACAAAAATTCAAAAAAGAAATATTCTCTTGAAAAACACACACACATTTTTTTAATGTACTATTTTTGTTATTAATTTTTTTTTTTATTTTATAAAAAGAAGTTTTAAATAATTATACAAATTAGATCATTGCCAAAAAGATAAAAAAAAAAACAATATACAATCATGATCAATATGGACATAAGTGTAACACCAAATTATTCGTATATTTTCGATTTCGAAAATGATTTTATACATCAACGCACACGCAAATGGATGGTGGAAAATTGGACATGGGTGTTTTACTATTGTGGCATTTACATGCTGGTGATATTCGGTGGTCAACATTTTATGCAAAATCGTCCGCGGTAAGTACATTCTGATATTAATTAATTTTTAAAGTATGGATTACACTGGCCATTTTTGTAGTTGTCTAACATTTGATATTAAATTTACTCGCATAAATTGAAGAAATTAAAATTTTATTAAATTTTTACCTCTGGATTCGACCCTATGTCAGGGCAAGAGTCAATCAACATCATAAATTTCTCTAATGACCATTAATTAGTGTGGCATTGCATTGTTTGTTGCTGGATTGTTAAGCTTGACCGCCTGTTGCTGACATCTAACATCTGATCGGAATATATCTGACTAAAAAATCAACATACATAATTAAAAAACATATGTATGTATACTCTAAATACTCTGATACAAAATACTGATAACAGGTTATCTCAAAGCAGCAAATAATTTTAACAATAAACTACAGCCGACAATTTTATCACGGCTTAGATCTATCTCACAACAAGTATAATCAAAACAAAACAAACAATAATATCAAATGTGTTTTGAAAATATATATTAAGAAAAAACAAGTTAAACAAATATAAAATAATAAACAAATATTATAAAAAGCAATAAATAAAAAAGTAATAAATTGCAATGGAAATTTTGTATTTGCCAAAATCAAGTGCGTGCTTTTCAAATTAAAGTTCATATAATCGTTGTTGTTTTCAACACAAAACTTTGGCGCAATTTTTAATTTTTAGTTTGGGGCCATTTTTCATGAAGCAATTTTTATATTCTTTTTTTTTTTTTTTGATTTTTATAAAATTTTCTTTATAATTAATCAGTATTTTAAGAACCATGTTGGTTTTTTTGGGCTAAGAACGGATGAGATTTTGGAAAGTAAAATAAATTTAAAACAAGTAAGAGTGCCGAATCTTAAATACCCTTCACCAATGCTTAAATATGTGATTCACTGAATATAATACAGCCTTTCTTTTCTCTTATAAACATAACATTTCAAACAATATAAAAAGTATGTAAGTTTAAACTGCATACTTCTTGAACACACTTTCATATATTCTTCAGTGCTATATATGTATATGTGTATACATATGTATGTACATAAAATATAGACTGTTCAAAATATTTTATAATTTTCCATCCATCAGTCAACAAAAAGGGGGTTTGTACGAAAAAATACATAAAGCTATTATTAAGTTAATATACACATAACACTAACAAGCCTCAGTAGCACCATGGTTCGTGCGTTGAATTATAATCGAAAGATTCCACAACTCATGTATTTATAAATTTATTTCTGAAAGGGTTATATATATTTTCATTTATTTGTATATATAATTCAATATCAGAACCGATATATAATTTTTGCTGATTTTCTATACGAAGCATCTTAAGAAAAATCCTTACATTTCAGTCCAAGGCCCAAGTCTCTAGCTCTTCTAGTGTTTTCGGAAAATCGATTTCACGTACAGAAAGACGGATAAACGGACAGACGGACATGACTCATTCAAGTTCCCTATCTATAATAGCGTAGACAGACGACAGCCTTAATTTGCATTAGCAGCCTTAATTCAAATTACCTTGTGAATTATCCCCATCCCAATGTGTATAAGATTTGTCGTAAATGCACGAAATCAAACTGAATTTAGATATTTCAATATGACAATACCGTCGATAACCTACACCATTTATTGGCAAATTGATTATTATTGTAAAATAAAAATGGATTAAAACTCACATGCATGCACAATTTTTACATTTTCGAGCTGTTTAAACAAAAGTAGTTTCAGATAGATTTTTATAATAAATAATGATTTTCCACTAACTGCATAGCTGCTAATTGTCTAACTTTCTGTCGTCTTTCCATTGGATATCGATATAAAGCAAATAAAAATTGTTGACGAAAAAATAGGTCTGTTCATTTACTTTTCATCACTATCCATCCGCGAGAGAGTAAAACGAAATTTTGTAAAATTACTCTCAAAAATAATAAAAAGTAAACGAACACTTTACCATCCAAAATTGTCAAGCTAAAATAGTGTTGTAATAAACATAAAAAACGAATCATTTTTGAACTGGAAATGCGTTAGTTTTTAGAAATTATATAACCCCATCTGCTGCACCATCCTCTGACACTAATGTACTACATCCTGTGTTACTTAGTTCCATTCCTTTGGATATGGTATTTACTACTTTACAAAATTTAATCAAAATTGTAATAGGAAATATATTTTATCGTTTAAAAATGTACTTACATTTTTATTGCAAAATCTTTCTAATTTTATATGCAAAGGCAACACAAAATTTGCCAAAATATTTTAGTTTTCAAATTATTTTAGAAAGCTTGATTTGGATAATTCTAAAATTACAAATTTTGCTATCAAAAATTATCAACAATTTTTTGTCTCTAATTTGTTAATAATTGCTAACAATTTACAGTAAATGAACATACCTTATATTGCTTACAAACAAACAGATGTTCACTTAATGCACAAACTATCGTCTGTCAGGGCGAAATGTTAATCCACATTAGTAAACTTTTAATGCAAATTAACTCTGTCGTCTGTCTATGCTATAAGGATTCAGAATATATGTATATACTATATGGACTTCATATAAATATTGTGGAAATTACACACGTAATGACAAACCTATAAATACTTTTACCATTTTTGGTGAAGGGTATAAAAATTGTCTAAATCCTAAGTCTAATATGTATATATTAGAGTGACCGCAACTTATATGGGGCAAAAAAAATGGAATGGAACCGGGCTCGTTTAATTTTGGCTATCCCAATATCTGGAAAGGGGATTCGTTTTGTCGTGTTAAGACGAACAAGATTCCGACATTGATTTTTTGCGGTCACCCTAGTATATATATATACATATGTATATTCATATTGATACGATATATGAATATGTACATAAGTCTTTAGATTAACGGCAATGCAAATATAGTCCAGTTTTGAAGAAAACTTGGTTAACAAAAATCAGTGATTTACCTACCATTTTTAACCGACTTCAAAAAAAGGAGGTATTTTTTTAATGTTTAAACAGAATTATTGTGATTATTTGAAGACTTTCAATATCTTACTTGCATACCGGACTACCTAGATTCCTTAGTTAATTAATAATTTTTGTAATTACATACTATCTTAACTAATTATTTACTTACTGAATTAATCAGATACTTACTTGCTTAATACAAAAATTATTTTAAAAAATTTTTTCCCAATTTTTTGTATTTTATATTGAAAAAAAAAATGGAAACATATGAGACTGCATATTGCATTGCACACATTAAAATGGGACGATTACAATTTTTTATTTTTAGGAAGCCGTCTCCCTACTCTATTAGAAACTATATTTCGCATAAGAAAACTGCAAACAAAACTGAATATGTATAATAATCATTAGACCGGCCATAAGTTCATAAATATACAATTTTTATTGATTTTAGTCGCACTATTACTTTTGTTTATTTATAAAAAAAAATCTCACACACTTGGCAAAAAAGTATTAATAACATTTTGTTTTATTAATGATATCATCGCCGTCATCATTAAAAAAATAATCCATTTGTTTGTTTGCTTTTTATCGCCAATAATTAAATTTTCCGATAACGGTTTTCGTTTGTTTTAACTATTTTCAGACAAATTTTTTATTCTTGTTAAGTTTAACAAAAGTATGAATAATATACTCAGGCTCATTGATTTATTTGAGTTTAAAATATGTAATTCAAACATGCACAATACATACATACATATTCGCTTTCATTTTGTTAAAATTAGTTTTCGAACAAACTTAATGTATGAGCAGCAGCCATAATAACTTGAGCAAATATTGACTCAATTACACTTACTTTAATTTAGATTAATTTAACATCTTTCCGTAATTATTCAATTTGCAAAAATTTACTTTGCGTTTTCAAAAATTGTTAAAAAGTTATTTAAATGAAACTCGTTACGAATATTTAATGAGTTTAAATAAACAATTGGTCTTTTAAATAACTAAATTAAAATTTCTAAGTAATATTTGTATTATGTACTTAAGTAGTTTTCGTAAATTTAACAAAATGTTGTTAATAAATCTGTACAATAAAATGTGCTGCTGAGATCTTTTAATTTAAAATGTCATCAGAATTATTTACGCAAACACAAATGTCGAATCGATGGAAATGATCTTTAAAGCATCTATTGTAATGCAATACGAGAGCAGTTTCAAAATTTGACAGGCCAAAAAGAATGTACAAAATTAAAAAAAAAAACTGATTTATTTGCTGTTAAACTATCAGCGCAATTAATAATAATAAATTCCCATTGATCCTATGAGGATTATGTCGAGTCGACACAGTTGACATGTGGAACAGGCAGTAAAGCTTTCAAACAATTAAGCTATGTTCAGACGATTGGCAGATCTTACAATATTGTCAGAAAAATGTTCAGAAAATGCGTGACAACCGCCGGAACTTACAATTTTTGTCTTGCAACGTTGCAAGAAAAATCATTGTCAGTATATTGTAGGACAATAATATTGTCAGACATCTGACAATCGTGTAAACACTCTACTTTGCCATTGTCAGGCATTGTAAGCTCTATTTTATTGGCAGATGTGTTAAAATTAGTGCAATGGAGCCATTGTCAGATAATTTTTCTATTGGCAACGCTGTCCATAAATAAGATTAGCTTTGACAGTTCTGACAAAGTTTAACAACGCATCTGGCAATTTTTGCCACAACAATCTGACAACCGTGTGAACTGACAATTTTTGTTGGCAGATAAATTTATTGTCTGACAATGAAATTGTAAAGTTTTCTTAGAATCGTCTGAACTGACAATTTACCTTTTGGTAACAATTTTTAGTTGTCAGTACGATGTCAGCATATTGCCATAAGATCTGCCAATCGTCTGTAGATAGCTTTACTTCTATTAAAATCTGACTACTTGATCAAAAGTCATTCAAACTTGCAATAGCCTATTTTGGAGGGTTAATTACCATAGTTAATAACTTTGGAAGGCGTCGTGTGATTTTAACAATAGTAGTTCCGTGTGAAAGATTAAGCTCTCCACTTTTCAAATGTGTTTGCCTTGCATAATTTTATTAATGAAGGAATTTATACTTATGCTGCGAAATGTAATACTCGTTCTTCTTTTTGAGTTATATAAAATTTCTTAAACAATATAACACTATAATATAACATACTAAGTCTTTTTTTCTGTCTTCTTATTGTGCAACAATGCTTTCAAATGCAATTGTTATTATATTCTTCTTCTTATTATTATAAGGGGGAGAAACAGAATCATCATTGATTTTGCATTTTTCTTAACAAAAATTTATTTTGTCTCGCATTTGATGGTTATGAATAAAAGAGAACAGGAAACAAACAAAAAATTGGTATACATACATAAATACATACATACATATGTTTGTAATAGGTACATACATATGTATGCATATAGTATCTGAAATATATTGTAGAAAATAAAATAAGAGATAAAAGAAAGTGCCACTTTTACTACAATTCGGTCGCAGTTCAAGGTCCATTTAAATTTTTTAAGCGTTTGTTTCTTTGGCCAAACCGGTTTGGCAAGCAAGCACGTGTAGTAAAATTTAAAATAAATACCTACCAATCATCCACAATTTGGAAATTTGATGCGTAATACATACTTATGATAGAATTTTTAAATTAAATCAAATAATGCTTTAAAGGAAATTAAAAAAAAGAATAAATAAAATATGAATACCTAGTTTAGATTAAAAATTTTGACAAAGATTAGGAGAGATGCATCTATACTTTGTAAATCGAATCGAAAGAATTTGCTTTCCAAACACAAACACAAACACAACACAAATTCGAACAGTTTTATTTTCGAATCAAAATAGTAATCCTTTTCCCTAAACCGTGTGTTTCTAAAAAGTTTCAATTCATACATATGTAGTGGATTAAAAGTATAATTTCTGTATTGTTGTTTTTTTTTTTTTTTTTTTTTTTTGTAATAAATTGCTGAATATTAACTTGTTTATCTTAACACGCTCGCTGCCGCCATATACTTAAGTACATAGTATAAAAAGAACTACAAGTGCGCCAAAAGTTTTTTTTTTTTTTTAATTTAAATAACTACTAAAATAGTTTATCAAATCCACTCTTTGCTTTTTTGTAACAAAGATCCACACAAAAACATGAATGTGAAAATAAGGCCAAGTTCGTATCCAAAAAGTTTCGGCCGTAAAAAGTACTGAGATCAAAATAAGGACCGAGTTCTTGATAGGTACAATACCATCTCATATCTAGGCAACCTGTAATCTTGGCAAAATTTGTTTGCCTTTCTAATATGGGAAGGAATTCTTGGAAAAATTTTGCCAAGCTTATAGGTTGCCTAGAAATGAGATGGAATTGTACCTATCAAGAACTTGGTCCTTATTTTGATCTCAGTACTTTTTACGGCCGAAATTTTTTGGATAGGAACTTGGCCTTATTTTCACATTTATGTTTTTGTGTGGATCTCACTTCTTTTTTCTAAGTTGTTTTTGTATAAATATTTATATGTATTGCTTATCTGGGCCTACCTGTGTAGAAAATTTCAGCTTTCTAGCTATACTAGAAGTGCCCTATACAAAGAAGGGCACCATTGTCCCCCCGGGCGGAAAGTGCCCGTTTTCAGCTCTCTAGCTTTACTGGAAGTGTCCAATAATATTGATGAGTCAGTGAGTGAGTCAGTGAATATGTACTAAAATATGGACTTTTCACACCTTAATATCTCGGGAAGCTTTTATGGTAGAACTTTCACATTTAACCTCTTACCTTATGTTTCAAGTTTCATTTTATTATGATCAGGGGAAGCAAAGTTATCAGGGGTGTAAAAACAGCTCGAATGGTTTCATGTAAATATACACACTGTGTGGCCGAACTTGGCCTGGCGCAATACCGTGCGCATAGATAAACATTTTAGGTAGGTCCCAATAACGAAAAAAGTGTTTGGTTCACAGGACGTTGTGAAACCTGCATTACAAAATAATGCAGCGTGTGACCAACTGGTGGTACACATGGCCTCACGGAAAACCCACCGGTGGGTCACATGGCAGCGAACGCGTTAATTATCTATATATATAAAACAGGATGTGTGTATGTATGTAACGTATGGACTCCAAAACGGCTGGGCCGATTTTGATGAAATTTTCAGGGAATCTTCAGAATATTCAGGCGGGTGACACTGTGATGTCTGATTTTTTATTTTCGGTCTGCAGGCGGAGGGGCGTGGCAAAATCCAATACAAATATAAATATGAATGTCTGTCTGTTTGTTTGTTTGTGCTTGGACCGATCTTCCTGAAATTTTCAGGGCATGTTACTGTGAATCTGGAAGGAATTATAGGCTATATGAAGTTTTGATTGGAAAAAGGGGCGTGGCACCGCCCATATAACACAAAAATTTATATCGCCATAATTTGGACATTTTTTACCTACGTCGATGATATTTGGTACATACCATATTGGCATAATTAGGAATACGTACCAGGAGAAAAGTGGGTGGGACCACGCCCCTTTTTAAGAAAATTAAAAATCGTAATGTAGTCGTAACTACTGGACCGATCGTCATTAAATTTTCACAATAGGAATTTTATTTTATATCGAGGGGGTTAGCGAAGCTCACCGGGTTCACCTAGTTATTTATATCAAAGCATTTTAATTGTTACTTATTAACAAAGGTCAGTTCTTCTTAATTTCTCTTCCTTGCACACCTGTTCTTTTTGTTTTGTTTATTCATTTATTTACGTATGTCTGAAAGAAAGCTAATCTATATGCATTTCATTGGTAGTTGGTAAATACCAACTCATTATACATAAATAGATTAGCCATAACAAATAAAAAATTTTAAAAACACTTGCTCGGATAAAGTGTTATACTATTTATTTAAATATTTTGCAAATGAATAAAAAAAATAACTAACGTTTTACAAAAAGGTGTTTGAATTCAAGGTTTGATTTAATTATCGTTTTGTGCCAATGTTGACATTTTTGTTATAAACTGACATCAAAATCAAAACACACTAAAAGAAAAAAATAACTAACAAAAGTTTAAAAAAATCGAAAGACGCAATTTGAAATTATGTTGGCTTAAGTTGTTTTTTTTAAGTTTATTAAGTCTTTCGTTTCAAAACCACACTGATGACATAAATATTTTATTGGCTGCCATAAATGGCCAACAGTCTCAGATGAGTTTCTTTTTTTTCTGGTTCTCTGTAATATTGGCAGCTTAAAATTGAATTCAAAGAAATTTTTGCTTTGTATACTTATACAAAATTGTTTAAAATAACAACCTACGTTTTAAAATGATTTTTAGTTTACTAATTATGTTAATGAAAGAGGAAAACATTTATTATCTATGAATGTATATCTATTTTGATTGAATTATTCAATAAAATCGAATCTTGCTAATTTATTAAGAACGTGTTTTATTTAAATTAAAATTTTTATACGTAGTTATATATCATATGTGAAGTTCAGATCGTGCCCAAATACGATATACAATATATATATTTTTTTTAGAGGTTTTTATTGCAATTGGATCCTATAAGGAAGGGAAAAATCAAGTTGTTCCCCTAAAACATCCATCCCTGATTTATTGTAAAAGTTTTAATAAAGATTGTTGCTTGTCCTTCGACAAACTATTAAGTAGGGTTCTTTAAAAAAGAAATCTGAGGTGGTGATGGTGATAATTGTCTGCCTTACTCCCACACTAAATTAAGATAAAGAATGACTGACTGAGTGACTGTGCAAGTACGTACATATTTGCACTTGACTTATTGACGAGATTATGTCAGCAAAATAAAAAAATTTTTCATGTACCGATATTTATTTTAAAGTTTACTTTTAACAATGAAGGGCAAAGATTTCACTTTTCTGATTTTTTTTTCCAGAGGCTGGAACATTTTTTTGTACATATGAAGATAATAAGTATGTGATATGTATGTTTGTACATATTTTCTCATATTTAAATGATTTTGAAATTTTAGCTTTCAACTTGTAGGTATTTGTTTTTTTTTTTTTGCTTTTGGGCTATAGTAATCATTTCATTGTGCAAATATTTATTTCAAAAATATTTCGTCTGGAACAGAAAATATGTATGTATGTATGTACTTCGTAATGAAAAAAATAAAAACAAATAAATTAGTTACTAAAGAAATTTTTTAATTTATTTGTTTTTTTTTTTGTTTTTTTGTTAACAGAGTGATGTAATAAACAAAATTTATAAAAGAAAAACGATTTCAATTATAGTTTCTTTGAACAAAACTTTTGCACTCTTTTGCAGTCAACTTACTTAAATAAATATTTAAAAGGTCTCAAGACCATAAATTTTAAAAACAAATTTACGCTTAACAATGTCATTTAAAATTATACGTTTAACTGAAAAGTTTGTGGTTATTGTTATTGTTATTTTTAATTTTTAATTGTTAAATTAATTTAGATTTTATGTCAAACATTTCGCATGTAAACGCATGAAAGTGTAGTAATATACAGTGTTGCAAAGAAATGTATGGCGATAGTGTCGAGTAAACACGCAAGTTGGACGTCAAATTAAATCCTTTTTTTTTTTTTTTTTTTTTTTTTGTGAGAAATAATAAAATATTAATACCTATGTGTGTTTTATTAAACAAAGAAATAACTTAAATCTAAACAATAAACGTTTTATGTATGTATGTCTGTGCTTTTGTTGACGATGAAGTTTTATTGAAAAGAACTGTTTATATCAAATTGCGGAAAACAGTAAATCTAAATGTGGAAAAATGCATTCTAATTTCAAACAGATGAATAAATGTTAATATTATCTAATCAAAGAAATTTTTTTAGTTTATATTATCGTCAGCTTCCCCGAGCATCGCCTGATTGTGGCAGTGAGGCTTATTATCGTTATACATGACTTACACTTACATACATACGTATCTATGTATGCATGTGCATATACCCGGTGGCGAATGTCATGATGATTCATCGTGAAAAGTACTGACAATGTTAAATCATCAATGACAGACGCTGAATTTTCTTTGGCGTCATACATGAATTTTTTAAGCAATTGTCCAAAATATCATAGATGATCCAAATTGATTTTGTTTAGTAGGCGTCCGCGTATTAGTGAGTCCTAACAGACAATATCAACGTTATTCATATATGAATTTTTTTGTAATTCGTCACCATCAATCCGTTATTGTTTTTTTTCCTTCAACCATTAACGAATACTTGTAGCAGACAAATTCCAGCAGATTTCAGATTAGTATCGACAATGTTGATTACTTCCAACTTTCTTTTATAAGGTGAATCTACTATAAAAATGTCTACAAAACTGTCTGTAGCTGTGTCGTTGTCACGTACATTCATCGACATTTCGATATTTTCATACAAATTTCGCCTTGAGACCTAGTTTGTAAGGAGGAATCATAGATGAAAATATCAATATGACAAAGTCGCTAAAAAAACGCAACCGGGTAGATACATATCCGAAATCTTCTGTAATCTCAATGCGCTGCAAAAATAATTTATAAAGGGATTATATCTCAATCGTTTGACCTTATGTTTGTTGGGGGTATATTGAAAATTAAAACATATCTAAAAAAATCTTTTCTTCTTTTTCAAGCTAAATTTAAGTTATATTTTTATTAGGTACAAATTTTTAAAGCTTTCCCTAATAAATACCTATCTACAATTTGTACATATACATATACATACATATGTATGTATAAATACCTTGTATGTACTTTATTAAATGCATAAAATTGCATTTCCATTTCGTAAAGTTTTTCTAGTTATTCTAAACATTCTTGAGGGTGACCAAAACCATTCTTTGGGATGACAGTGGGGCATATCATATGACTTAATAATAACATACAATCATAGATGGTGGTGTAAGGGTGATGGCTACCTAATGACTGAATGCACAAATAATTAGTTCAATTAATGTACACATATACATATATGAGTTACCAAGTTACGAGCATAAAATAAAGTTTTCACATGATTACTATCGATACAAAGTATGTATGTACATATGTACATAAGTATGTATATAAAAAAACATTTTTTCCTATTTCTTTGTTTATACATTGTGGACTAAGTCAATTTATTCACTTTTTTCACTTAATTTTCATTTACATGCCCATTAGGCTTGCCAGTTTTTTTAGCGGGACAAACTTCAAAAAAATTTAAAAAATTACGGGATTTGCAAAACTTTTATGGGACAAATAATGTTTTTTTTTCCAAAAATGTTTTTTTTTTATTAAATAAATATAATTAGAATTAAGTTTCGTTTTTTTGTTTTTGGTTTGTCAAGAAATTTAGCACTTTTTGCTTAACACAATTAGTAAATAAATGCTAGAGTTGCAAAGGTATTGAGTAATCGATATTCAAAAAGTAGTTATTCAATATGAATGAAACTAATCAAAAAAATGTATCAAATATTTGTCGAAAAAAAAACGTAACCAACAAAAAAAATCAATAACTCTGTTCCCTTAATTCCAATATTCTTTTAAGCTTGGGTTCGCGTTTTTTAAAAACTGTATAAAAATACTTTTTTGTAGAATAATTTATTTTATTTTGTAATATTAAAACCAAGTTAAATGACACTATCCCTAAGCAAAACTAGTGGTTACGTTTTTTGGACAAATATTTAATAAATGTGAACGTAGCTTAAGTTAGACTTAATTTATACGATAAAATATTTCCTGAATTCAATACACAGGTAATCAAGTTGGATTAAAAAAAACCATTTAGGTATATTGAGTCAATAATTCGTATGTATCGAGGAGTAAAAAATTTCGAATTTTGACAACTCTAATAAATGCATTTGAGCCACCGCCGACATCGCAGCTTTTTATGTATGTACATACATACTCGTATGTATATCTATACCTAAATATATGGTGACATACACACTTACATAAAAATGTTAATAAAAAATAAGAGATGTTAAATTAAAAAGGCTTAAAATAAAAATTTTTAAAAAGTGGTAATTCGGACCCCTAACATTTGGATAATCCCGTTCAAAGTGGGACTTCTGACAACCCTAATGCTCATACATAAAGTTGTTCATTAGTTACTTGCATACTTCATGCATCCACAATTAACCTATTTCAAAGTTATGTAATTTAATTTAACTTTGCAAAATGAAAAGTAAACTACACAGTAGGAAGAAGAAGAAATTGTTAAATTTACGAAAGAGAAAGAAAAATAAAATATAAGTAAAAAGAAACCGGTCTTTAAAGGAAACCATCCATACCCGGTGTGTTTCGCTGTCCATATTGTTGTGCAGTTATAGAAAAATCATCAAATAATTTAAGATGTATCAAAATCCAATACTTAAATTTTAATACTTTTACTTTAAAACCAATATAAGGGGTTGTGCACATATTACGTAACGTTGTTTTCAGCTAATTTTCCAGTGCAAAATTTTTAATCCGTAACAAAGCTGTAACCCCCCGACCGTTACATAATATGTGCACAGCCCCTAAGGAACAAAATTTCACATGTTTAGTTGCATTAGTATCATAAAATAAAAAGTGCCACGCCTACTTAAGATATGAAAAAAACTAACACTATCCTATTGTTCCTTCCTGACGATCGAAAATATACTGGGAAAATTTCATCCAGATTGTTTCACTCGCTTAGGACTCCTATCCTATCCTATATATCTATAGCTTTTAAACAAACAAACAGACAAACATTCACTTTTCTATATGTACTTATATGTATGTATATATTATTAAAAATTTGTATATGTTGATTTGTTTTAAGTCAGTAATGAACATGGACCGGATTTTATGCACCTCATATATCTCTTGAGTTTTTGCATGCATGTTTTGTTTTTATTTAAAATACTTACAGTAAAATGGCGATTGATTTAAAATTTTATTTAATAAATTTTACAAAATCAACCAACTGGCCGTCATTTCTATTTGTTGTTTGATATTATAAAATAAAGGAGGCATAGGCGCCGAGAAGGAGTGACTCCTGTATATAGAATGTCGCTATTAATGTTGTGCATAGTCTGGAACCCATGACCAGTGTAACCATGTTTATGGATTTTTCATTTTCAGTGTATACCTATAATAAAAATTTTTAATTTGTTTTGTAATTTTAATGGAGTTTTTGGGGGGCATGAAGTAATATGTATCTAGCTACACTGCCCATGACTATTACAAAATATCGAGGTTCCATTTAGACAAGATATCAGAAAGGCAGCACATAATAAGGTCAGTGGGTGATGTTTACAGGTTGCCTAAGTGTTAAACCAACCAAGTACTTGCCTCCATATGTAGAATAAATTGCAATGGCATCAATAGAACTAAATACTTGCCTTGGACATCGCGAACCATCCCTCTTGCGTAGAGGAAACATCTTCTACGACTGCGTAATAATGATTCGATATAAATTAATGAAAAATGTTTGAATATTCATTAGTCTTATGTACGCCTAGGTTATTTCAAAGAAAAAGTTCCTTCAAGTTCAATGTAAAACGGTTCATTGAAAGCAAACGTTTTTTTATTCTTGAACAGAATTAATGAACCAGTTCATTGAACTCTCAAAGCTATTGAATAATTCGTTAAGACAGTGAAGTTCTTCTTTGAATTTTTGTTTCACACTTGATTAAAATTTTAAAGAAATCGAATTCTATACAAAAATAATTATGCGATAAAGAAAAACATGTTGTAGATTTCTAACACGAAAAATTAAAATATTTCCGATTTTGAAACTGAAATCACTGTTATTGTACGAATTCAGTAAAACATCCTGAATTCAGTAAAACAAAATGTATTTAATCAAAAAATGTTCTAGATATAAATATTAACACATGCATGCATTGTGACAATCACATTTCCACTGTATAAATTTTGTTCCCAGCCTTACATTAAAATTACACTATAAAAAAGCAATAAACTGGATTTTTGCTACATGAACCTGAAATTTATCTAAGAAAATGTTATGTTTTTTTTTTTTGCTATACCGTATATTTGCTTAAATTGATCATTACACATTTGCTTTTAAATAACTTGTCATGCATCAAGGTTAAGTATCTGGAATTCCCAGACGTAACTGGAAATAACACAAAGCCAAGGAAGCAACATTTCAGCGATTATATAGTAGAGACTTTATAGAAACTAAGAGCTTAATCTGTTTCACTATTAAATTAAACTAAAATCTCACACAAGGTCATCTAGTATTGAGGATTTAAAAATGTTCTTGTCTTATATTTTTTGGGATTTTTTTTTAATTTTTCTGGAGACGCTGGGAAAGTTCCTATGTATAAGTCCGGTCTCATAATATCTGCAAACAATGTTATTTCTTTAAGTGTATATATTGTATGTATGTACTATCTTTTCATTAAATTAAAACAAAAACAAAATAATAATAAACAAAATAAGTTATCTTGTTAAGTTTAGAGATAAAGAATATCAGACCTTTAATTATACATTTTACAATTAACCACACGTACTTGTAAAGAGACAGATATTATTTTTCTCATAATTATATGTACATTTATTTTCTACATTAATTTTTATAATTAATCAATAACTAATTACATAATAAGTAAGAACTTAGAGGAAATGGCAAATGTCAGCTTTGTAGAAATGAAAAGGAAATTGTTTTTGTTTCTTGAAGGGATGGATACAAAAATAGGTGGACATTTTAAGTTAATTCTTCTACTTTCAAAAGGTAACACCACCTGTGTGCCATTTTTGGGTATTTAATATCTGCACTTTTGCTTTGATACGTTAATCGATTAAGTAGTTAATCGAATTAGCGGCTAATAAATTAAATTTTCCTAACCCTACTAAAGAACTTTATATGTATAACTGGCATGTTTGGTGCTTCTAATAAATAAGTTCAAGACTAAAATCTACAACTCTGCTGGTGGCTTCGGAAAACCGATTTCACGTGTGGACATGGCTCATGCAACTTCCCTATCCATAAGGATCCAGAATTTATATACTTTATGGGTGTGTCGTTCCAGAACTACCTACCTAGGTCCTTGGAAGCAGCGATGCCAATTTAGCGTATTTCGCGCTATATTTAGCGCTTTTCAACTACTCAAAAGTCGCATTTTTCACCATTAGCGCGTTTTTTAAAAAAAAAGCGCTAAATTAGCGCTTTTTGTTTTTTAGTTTGGTGCTTTTAGCGCCTTTTTAATACAACTGTTCATTTTAAAGAAAATCGTATATACTTTTATAATAACATTTTTTGCAACTGCTCTTTTGAAGTTTTTCAGTGAAAAAAAAACAACACCTAAGATGTCATTACATTTAAAAAAGAATTTATGAATGATACAAAGGAGATAGAAGAAATAGAAAACTGTCTTCAAAATTTTAAGTTTGTTGAATGGAGAAAAGAGACAGAACTGATTTATTTTGGATTGAAGTACATAACTTCAAAAATTCGGTGAATAAAAATCCATTTTTGAAGTTATCAACTTTTGTTATTAATAAATTATCATTTCCATATTCAAATGCAGAGGTGAAAAGATCTTTTACCGTAATTAATATTTTTAAAACCAAAATAGGAAACAGTGTGTCTAAATATAGTTAACTCACTAACCCATATAAAATATGGTCTAAAAATTAAAAAATCATGTTGTTCGGATTACAAAATACCTGCAAATGTTAGCGCAAAAATTAATTCAAATTAAACATACAGAAAGTCGAAATTTTATATGAAAACGGTTTTATGGCCTGAAGATGAAAATAAAAATGATTTTTATTCGAAAACGAACAATTTTAAATCGATTTTTTTATTTTACTTTACGTTTACAAAAATAGTATAATAATAACAACCAGCGTTGTCAACTTGGTGCGTTTCGCACCTTTTTTGGTGCTTTTCTAAATGTTTTGTGCGAAAAATATCTGTATTGGTGCGTGGTGCGCTTTTTATTTAATTTTGGGTGGTTCCAAAGCATATTAAACAGAATTTTTTGTTTCGGTATGAGAAAAAAGAATTTTGTACAAAAAATACAACTGTTTCAATACCATTTCATTCAATTGTGTACAATTTTTAAATTCAATTTTACAGACCATAATAAGAGCAACCATTAATGATGTTTAAGAGGTACCAAAACACATTCACAAAAACCGTTAAACCGTCCTGTTGTTATAGATAATTTGTAACATTTCATTATAAGAAATTTGTTGTCCCTTTTAGATTTTCAGAGTTTTTGTCGTAAAAGTTGCTGTCAAGTCTGTTAAAGAGCTTAGCAAAAACAAAGTATTCTTGAGACCTGCGATCATTGATCTTTTTTTATAAAATGCGTAACAGTTTATATAAAGTGTTGAAACACTAAAATTAATAAAATTTATATTTACTAAAATAAATACTTAAAGTTAGTGTCAATAATGGAGTCTAAAAAGGAGATCATAAGCGAAATACAAAAAGATTTGGGAATAACAACGTGTGTTTAAGCAATGGATTCGGCCTTGACCAAATAATAACACAAAAGCAAGATGTTTTAATATCCAACCTTGTTCGGCATTGTGGAACGCGGAAACACATTGCAGCTTTAACCCCATTTAGATACAAACGACATCTCTTGTTGGTTCTTACCAACATTGTACAAAATGTTTTATCCCATTGCAAATATGATATCATGCCATTAGCAGTACAATTTGAATCCGATGTCGAAATATTATCTACTATTGAAAAAGACTGCAGAGTGATTCACTTCATGCAATGGCACAATATTCAGCCTTACTGTGTTTGACGCCATATTTTTCTTTAATCTAATTTTTCTTTAACACAATACGAGTAAGGCTGATTGTATCAGCATTAGAATTTTGGACTAAAGTTAAATGTTGTAAAGATGCAAAATTAATTCAATAAAAAAAAATCTGAACTTGGTGCGTTTTTTGTTGAATGGCGCGTTTTTTCTTCATTTTGGTGCGTTTTGAAATTTCAAAGTTAACAACGCTGATAACCGATCTCAAAGGTACAAATTAGCTTTTTTTTAATTAATAAAAAAAAGCTTATATTTAAATTAATATTTTTAGCGCCTTTTGTTTTATTAATATTTACCGCATTTTGGCGTTTTTTGTTACACTCATGTGCGCATTTCGATTATAAATAGTTGGCATCACTGCTTGGAACGGTGCGGACTTTACAAAAGATCCCTTTTTTATATTTCCTCGTTCCTTTCAACGTCGATTTCCGAACGCACAAGAAAACTTAACTTTACTGCCCATCTTCTTGTTTGGTATTTATCGTTAATCTGGGCAGATCGCTTCACCCAAACTCTGCAGCCCGAAAAGTAGTGGACTCATGAGTTCAAAGGGACGACCTTTACCCATTCAAAAATTTGCGCTTCATATGAGAATCGAACATTGAAAGTCATTAGAAAATGGCTTTAACAATGCCTCATCCCATATTGCCTAGAAGCAACCAGTCAAGCTATTAACAAGACTTATATGGTTTTCCTTACTTTTTAATTTAGGCACGAGTTTCTCAAACAACAAACTGAAATACAAATACACTAAATTATATGAAGTAAACGAGTATTGGGAGCATACAATTTGGTTTTCTGTGTTAAAACAAGCAGTGGTATTGATGGCTATGCTGCCAGATTTTACAATTGATCGTCATTTTGACGTTTTTTTTTTCACTATTTCTTCAAAGCGACATTTTATGCTTTGTACCTAGGTACAAACTATTCTTTTTATAAAATATTCTAGTTAGAACTAAATTTTCAACAACAAACAAATATTTATTGATAAATTTACTAAAAAAATATG
The DNA here is from genome assembly GCA_947311025.1 of Lypha dubia. NCBI lineage: Eukaryota > Metazoa > Arthropoda > Insecta > Diptera > Tachinidae > Lypha > Lypha dubia. The sequence goes on along the minus strand of OX371263.1, from coordinate 96,812,756 downwards.
TAGTTAATATAAATTATTAATTGAATGCTATCATCACTCCTTGATGTTACTTATACGTATATTCTCGTAAAAGTGGTATGTGATATTCCAAATATTTAAACATAGAGTCGAACCGAGTGACTATATATGTACTTACTTTTTCTGATAAATGCCTCAAATGTTTAAGAATTACCTACATATATGTATTTATAAGTATTTAGAAATATTTTTCTATATTGAGACCATTTATGAAATAAATTTAACACCTTAAAGAAGCTCACTTTATAAAAAAGTGCCAGTGTTTGTGTTTATGTATTCATATACGTAAAATTTTTCAGCGACAATTGACGACCTTTTGCAAAAAATCCAAGTGGCAGCCCGATCAGCTCTTTTGTATGAATGTGTAAATGCTTTGTAATAATAGGTTCATTACTTTACTTTACTAGTAAAATGTTATAACTAAGAAATTATTATAAAAAAGATTGTAAAACTATTTATTTTTCCCGTCTAGACTGCACTTCTTTAAAATTCTGCTTTGAAATTGCATTAGTGTCCACAGTACTTTTGGCATTTTTGTAGTTACACCACTACAGAAAAATTTATATTGAATATTTTTTCGTTAAAAAGTTATAATGCACTACAAATGAATGTAATATTGAAGAAATAAAACGTCAAACAATGATAGGACCCAGTGAGAATTTCAAAGATAATTGCAGAGGACATAAAACTCTGCATCCCTTCCCAAGCTTATTACCTATTTCGCCTGAAAAACAAAGAATTACAAGTCTGGACGGCGATTTATAATAAATCAATAGTCTATAATAAAAGTTATTTTCGTAATTTTAATTTAATAAAAAAAGCGGCATTGCGTGAGATTTCATTACAGCAAATCTGATGTTGAACAAATTTATATTAAAAATTCTGCTCTATTATGCACGTTACGCTGAACGAACTTATGTGGTTTTGTGTGTTTTATGACCAGCTAAAAAAAAATAGTAAACGAACGCAACCAATAAAACAAAATGTGTACAGAAATGCAAAATTTTTATAATTTTAAATAAAACAACAACAAACATATGAAAATGTGTGTGCGTGTATGAGGGTTGGTTTATAAATATCAGGGATGGAAAATACATTACATTTGAAATAATTTCTTAGAATAAAAATAGTGGCAAAATAAAACAAATTTTATATAAATAACCAATTCCAACTTGTTTAAGTTTTGGTAAAGTGTAATTTGTACATGTTCTCTGTTTATATAGACTTTTGCCATATTCATAAAATATCATCCCTATCGTGAACAAATTTTTCCTCGTAATTTTTTCCCTTTTCCCGTAATTGCAATCGTAAACAACTCGCTTAAAAAAAATTTATTCAGTCCAAATTAATAACGTGAAAAAATGTTGACTTCAAAAAATTCCCTTATCGTAAATAATTTTTTTCCCCACGAGTTTTTTTTCTTTTCCCTTCAATTTATTTACTTTATTTTTGATGGGGAACAGAACAGAAATTGTATGTAGTTCTTCTTATAATTCGAATATTATAGTTTACAAAGTTTATTTAAGAAAAAGATCTGATAATAAAAAGACACAAACGGATGTATTGGTCAATAAAATGCCAAACAGCAAGTCTATTGCCTGCGGATTTGTGAAGCTTTAATTTGTTGGAATTCTTCCGTTTTGTTCGCTTTCCAAAAAGTAGCCGAATTATTTTACCACATAAAATTGCAATATGCAATAAACCATGGCGTAATAAACTATCGCTCCAACACTGAATATTTAGCTTTCCTTTTTTAAGTACATTTTTGAACAAAAATTTCTTTTAGTTTTTATTTTTTTATCTTCTTCCTTATATTACATTCACAACGATTTGATAGCGGGAACAAACGTTCCCATGAAATTTACGATACCAAATTTCCCTTCATGGGGAATGAAAATTTCATGGGAACAAAAATTTCACATTTTGTTCACGATAGGGGGGTATATGTATATACCAACATATATCAAAATTATTTATTTTTAAATCGTTATCACTACTAGTGGAATCGCTGGCACTTGAAATAATACATATGTACATAAGTATCTATCTACACAAGGGCATGACTTTTTTTTAAATTTTATACAAATACATATGTACTTAAATTTTCCTGGCATAGTCTAATAATATAATTTTTTTTTACTTATTTATCAAATATGTAGTTGTTTTCAACAAAATATCAACGTGGTTCCACTCAGTATTAAAAATTTACGGGAAAGAATCCGCTGTATTAAAAAAAATAATAATAATAAATAACTATGTACATATCTATGTATATGTTTTTTCTGGAGATTTTAAAATGTTGTTTTTGTGATGAAGATTTTATTTCAAAATTAAATATTAAAATTTTCATTTCGAATAGAGCAAAACATTCGTCATCGCGTGGTGCTAGGGCCAAAATTTGCATGATTGTCGCCCCAGATGAAAAGTGCCCGTTAAAAAATCATTTTCGGTAATTTCTCATCACTACCTGCCTGTGCACCAAATTTCAGCTTTCTAGCTGTACTGGAAGTGCCCCATACAAAGAAGGGGAACTCTAGTCCCCGGACGGAAAGTGCACTTTTTTTCTGGTTATTTTCTCACCAATACCTACCTGTGTACCAAGTTTCAGCTCTCTAGCTTTACTGGAAGTGCCCAATAATATTAATGAGTCAGTGAATATGTACTAAAATATGGACTTTTCACACCTTAATATCTCGGGAAGCTTTTATGGTAGAACCTGTGAGGTCACCTCTGTGGGGAGACCTTATGTTTCAAGTTTCATTATATTATGATCAAGAGGACCAAAGTTATGAGGGGGGTAAAATCAGCTCGAATGGTTTCGTGTAAATATACACACTGTGTGGCCGAACTTAGCCTGGAGCACTACCGTGCGCCTAGATTTGAAAGAACATTATGTTGCGTATACATGTTGCAGCATTTAACCAACAATATTATTAAAGAGAGGTAAGTGCTATTTTGCCTTACTTATAGAGCATTCACACTTAAGTTGGTCATTCCCCTGTTTTGTTTAAACAACAAAATTCTGAATATTTTATAATATTTTATGTTTTATAAGCTCCTACTTAGAGGACTAAAATGTCGAAAATGTTTGACCTCACAACTATATACATTTACATTTATAGCTCTTCCCAGGGGTGGCAAAACATTTGCAACTCACATTTCTAAAATCACTTTATTTATTTTTATTGATTTGATAAAAGAAATTTCAACGAAATTTTTATATGGTTTATTTCAAAATTCCCTTCACAAATAAATGCCTGCATTATTTTGATAGCAGTTTATTTAATGAGAAACCTGCAAGACATGCATTTTATGACCGATTTTTTTATTACCCCAAATCGTAAAGTTTCTTAGCCTTTAAATTCTTTATAGGTAGGTAATATTGTTTTGTACTTTTCCATAAAAGTATTTGGCAAACATTATTTATTAATGCAGTTCTTTTTTTTTTTTTGTTGCTAAACTTTTCCAAAATTATATAAAAATTTTTGCATATAATATTAATTATTCGAAGCACGTTTTCGGGAACTCTTCAAATCTTTATTAACATATTTCTTAATGCACTAATTATATTTAATTATATACATACATACGTATCCAGTGAGCATTTTTTTGGTCAAATTCGATTACAAACTCGGTCCGAAAATGTACCAAGAATCATTTGGGTAGTTGACAAGAAAACGGACAACTTTGTCTGAGTAAATCCTGAAGAGAAGGACCGTAAATTTCACGACCATCTTTGCGATTCATTAAATTTATTCAGTCGCTTACGTAGTAATTACAACCTAGCAAGACTGAGTAGATACTCTTTGAGCGTTTGCATTCGATCGAAGCCTTTCTAGCAGGCAGTGATGCCAACCCAAAATCTGTTATAGAGATCTACATATCGATATGAAAAGAATGTAGTTTCCGAAAAATTTTAACTTTAAAACTGATAGCATTGTTTTAATATATTTAAAAAAATTGTGTTATTTCATTTATAGACTGGATCATGGTACAATAATTTCGACTTCTAAGAGGAATGTGTGTAGATCTACCATAAATGTTTACCAGTAAAAAATTTATTATTGCTGTGACATGTTTATTAGATTAAACATATAAATATGTATTTATATACTTACATATATGTAAATCTTTATGCTAGAAATACAATTACAATGTCTAATATATAAATATTTAATAATGATTATACATATTGCGTATTCTTATTAGCAATTTTATATAAAATAAACAGATTAATTAAATACATGCGCTTAAATGAAAAAATCACTATTATTTATTCGGTAAATTTATAATTTAATGGACTTTTGACTAGCGAATAACTCTTTTCTGGAATCACGTGATTGTAAAACAAAACTGTCTGAGCGTGTTTAATTTGATATTCCAGAAAAGCAATTTGAATATTCAGAAACGAGTTTGCGGAATACTTATGACAATAATATGCAAATGATTTCGTTTATTTTTAATGGACTTTTGACTTTTGACTAGCGAATAACTCTTTTCTGGAATCACGTGATTCTAAAACAAAACTGTCTGTGCGTGTTTAATTTGATATTCCATAAAAGCAATTTGAATATTCAGAAACGTGTTTGCGGAATACTTATGACAATAATATGCAAATGATTTCGTTTATTTTTAATGGACTTTTGACTTTTGACTAGCGAATAACTCTTTTCTGGAATCACGTGATTCTAAAACAAAACTGTCTGTGCGTGCTTAATTTGATATTCCATAAAAGCAATTTGAATATTCAGAAACGTGTTTGCGGAATACTTATGACAATAATATGCAAATGATTTCGTTTATTTTTAATGGACTTTTGACTTTTGACTAGCGAATAACTCTTTTCTGGAATCACGTGATTGTAAAACAAAACTGTCTGAGCGTGTTTAATTTGATATTCCATAAAAGCAATTTGAATATTCAGAAACGAGTTTGCGGAATACTTATGACAATAATATGCAAATGATTTCGTTTATTTTTAATGGACTTTTGACTAGCGAATAACTCTTTTCTGGAATCACGTGATTCTAAAACAAAACTGTCTGTGCGTGTTTAATTTGATATTCCATAAAAGCAATTTGAATATTCAGAAACGAGTTTGCGGAATACTTATGACAATAATATGCAAATGATTTCGTTTATTTTTAATGGACTTTTGACTTTTGACTAGCGAATAACTCTTTTCTGGAATCACGTGATTCTAAAACAAAACTGTCTGTGCGTGTTTAATTTGATATTCCATAAAAGCAATTTGAATATTCAGAAACGAGTTTGCGGAATACTTATGACAATAATATGCAAATGATTTCGTTTATTTTTAATGGACTTTTGACTAGCGAGTAACTCTTTTCTGGAATCACGTGATTGTAAAACAAAACTGTCTGAGCGCGTTTAATTTGATATTCCATAAAAGCAATTTGAATATTCAGAAACGAGTTTGCGGAATACTTATGACAATAATATGCAAATGATTTCGTTTATTTTAAATGGACTTTTGACTAGCGAATAACTCTTTTCTGGACTCACGTGATTCTAAAACAAAACTGTCTGTGCGTGTTTAATTTGATATTCCAGAAAAACAAATGGAATATTCAGAAACGATCGTCACCTAAACTCCAATTACACATTTTTTTTTTCAAATACGGCATTTTGGTTTGAGTTCGATCCTCAACCGTTTAATATTAATTCTTACCCTTAACATAAATCGAGTTCTCTTAAGTGTTCCAAAAAAATCATTTAAAAAATTAAATATTTACTAACAACTTTTCTAGGAAAAAAAGTTCTCGTGTCATATCATTTTAAATTAGCAAAAATTGTACAATTTACATAAAATAAATATTTGTTTTTTAAATTTTATTTGTATATTTTCTTTTTTAACAAACCACCAAACCACTCCCATATTGTTTTAGAAAATTATGAAGATCTCAGCAAATATTTGAATTTTAACTAACATCGCAATGATTTGCTAAATAATGAATAATTTTGTTAGTTTATAAATTGAAATATTATTTAAATAAATTGTTAGCCACCTTTGTTTGTTATTGTAATTAAGTTTTAAATTAATGAAATGCTTTTAGAGTATATTTTTGTAAATTTATTTTGTGTTTTATTGTGTTTTTTTTTATTTATTTTCTTACAGATTTCAGTTACGTGGCCCCTTAATTATATGGAATACCATGCTGGCGATGTTTAGTATAATGGGAGCATTTCGTACAGCTCCAGAGCTTCTACATGTCTTACGTCATTATGGACTTTTCCATTCAGTTTGTGTTCCTAGGTACGTTATTTACTAAAATAATGATTGCATGTATTCTTACATACTTATTGTAAAGTTTAACAGTTTGTTGTTGTTTAATCATTATTTTTATTAATTATTATTTATATATAAATTTATATTTCAGTTACTACTAAACCTTTCTAAAATCCAATCACATTAATTGTGGCCTTGATCATCTTATTACTATAACCAAAAAAAAAATAAAAAATAATTCCACATTACATTTTCATTCCAGTTCTTGTTAAGACAATGCCATTTAAATAGTCCTTTTACTTTTACTATTTTTCAATCTGTTCACGCTTTTGTGACGAATGGAATTTTTTGTTCTCTGACTATGTGTTTGTGTGCGTGTTTTTTTTTCGTAACTTTTGAACTTGAAGGCTAGATATCTGTTAATTCTTTAAACTGGTTTCATAAACATATACGAGTAGGTATACTGTCAAAACGGAATCTTATTGATTCTCCTGGAGTGCTTGTGCGTAACAGGCAGCCAGCCACGCAAACCAATACCGACGTCAGAATAAATATTACTTTGTTGTAAAGTTATGAATCAATGGTTGAGGAAAAAATAACATGCTCGCTAGCTCAGCTGTCAATTGAATTAAGCTTAACTTAAGGGTGCACCAACCACAGTTGCCTGAGAGTAAAAACAAAATTGTTAATAAATTCAATTAATATATTTTCTCAGCAAAAAGATTTCCGCAGTTCAGTTCCTTTGAAATCGATTTGGATTTTGGAAATACCTAAATCGATTTAAAATTTGCCAAGTTTGATTTTTGACACGGTAATTTCACTTTACACTTCTGTTGTTAATTCTACAACAAGTACAGTGTAACCTCGGTGAACGCAACCAATAGAAATTTGAGCTGTTGCGATAACTGAGTTGTTGCGCAAACCAAGTCACAAATTTCTAGCCACATTTTTCTATTTAAAAGCTTATTTTAAACCGATCAAGAATTTTATAAAAAAAAAAAAAACTACGGTTAGCTTTAAATAATCGTATTTATTTGATTGAAATAAAGAATAAAAACAGTAAACAAAATATACATCTAATAAAAAACTTAACTTGAGCCTGATAATAATACTTTTCATATATAAAAAATTAATAAAATACATATTCAAATGTAAAGCATAAGATTTTACATACACACGTTTTAGTTTTGAATTTATTTATCAAATAAACCTTACTTTTTTTGCAAAGTTGCATTAATTGGGGCTTTGTTATATGAAAAGTTGCGTTTACAGAGTCACCAATGTTAAGAAATCGGGTGTTGCGTTAAGCGAGGGGTTGCGCATATCGAGGGTTGCGTTCAACGAGGCTACACTTATGTACTTTGTCCACTGTCATTAGGGGTTACCGTCCTCTGTTAACGGCACCGAGTACAGTTTCTCGTGGCTGCCGTTAGCCAAATTTAATAATAATTAAATTTGAATAATTTGTTGGAGAATCCAAAAAATAATTCATTTGAATACAAGCGGGGAATGAATTTTGCGAGTTCCGGCCTCTTTCCTTCTTTCCTCTTCATGCTTAAATGAGTAATAACCCCAAAGTTTTGTATTTTAAGCAACAACACAAACTTTAAAGGCCATTCCCCCCGCCCTATTTGTTGGGAGCATTTTTAATTTTCCAATTTGAAAAATTGCAACTAATGTTCGTGATGTTATTTTCAATACAAAATTTTGTGGCCATTTGTTTCTTTATGGTTTGGGGCCATCTTTCATGGAGCCTTCCATGAATTAATTGTAAGATAAAAATTTATTAGTCAGCAATTCAATGGGAAATGCGAGAATACATCAAGAATATAATTTGTTGTTGGTTCTTTTGTTTTTTTTTTTGGTTAATAAGAATATTGAACTTCAAACAAAATAATTTATTACATAATTGTTTTAATTAAAGCTCAAACGGCATTTTTTTTTTTTATTGTTGAACACAAAATTTAGTATTCTTTTTTTCGTTAAATATTTTTATCTTGCTTTTAATTTTACACATTCAATTCAATAACTTGTTTGATTTTTTCTTTGTAATTCTAATTTGGCAGTTACATTGAACAAGATCGTGTCTGCGGTTTCTGGACATGGCTATTTGTTTTATCGAAATTGCCCGAACTTGGTGATACCATCTTTATTGTGTTGCGCAAACAGCCATTGATATTCCTGCACTGGTACCATCACATTACCGTACTCATCTATTCATGGTTCTCATACACCGAATATACGTCATCGGCTCGTTGGTTTATTGTCATGAATTACTGTGTGCATTCCGTAATGTATTCATATTATGCACTGAAAGCGGCCCGCTTCAATCCTCCCCGTTTTATAGCAATGATAATAACGTCGCTGCAGTTGACTCAAATGATTATTGGCTGTGCCATTAATTTATGGGCCAATGGTTTCCTTAAGACCCATGGACCACAATCCTGTAATATATCACAGACAAATATTAATTTGTCAATTGCCATGTACTTCAGTTATTTTGTTTTGTTTGCAAGATTCTTCTATAAGGCATACCTGTCAACGGAAGGCAAGAAGAGCAGACGTATGGCTGCTTCCTTGGCTGCACAAAATTCTGCCAAACTATCGACGACAACAACAACAACAACAACAACGAATGATAATGGAAATGTATCTAATCATTTGCTTAAATCGAAATTGCAGTGAATGTATATAAAAGCACATTAATCAGGGGAATAAAAAAGTAAATTTGTTTAAGGTATCTTAATTCTTTATTTAATTTAATTAAATTTAAAAAATAATACACACAAAACACTATACATACATAATATACTATATACATACATATATTTCTGGTCTTGAAAACAAAAGCAAAAAAAAACATATAATTATTATTATGAAAAACAAAAAAAATAAAACACAAAAAATTTACACTACAAATATTATAAAGTATGTACAATATTTCCAAAAAAAATATACTCGTACATATATAAAAGTTTATTTGACGGAAGAGCTCTTAGCGCAATAACCATGTAAGCCACAACATCAAAATTCAACATATTGAAAAAATGGAGTTTCAATTTTGAAACATTTTAGAAATTATGTTGCTTACGTGGTTACTGCTTTAATCATCTCATCAAATACTTTTTTAAGGTTTTGGTATTGAAAATATTTTACCCAAAAGAAATATATACATACATATATTTTTTTAAACCAAAAAAAAAAAATCTTAAGAAAGAGACTCATGAGAAAAATCATAACTAATTTACACACACAAAAACTGTATGTAAATTTTTGATGCACAAATTTCGTCGTCAGACTCTAGACTTTTGTTTTGAAATTTAGAAACTGAAATTTTATTGATTATAAAGAACGAACGAAACAAAAAAATGACTCAAAGTTAAGTAAGATGTTAAATAATGATTGGAATCTTTTAAACGAATGTTTGTTAACTGACTTTAAAGCTTTTGAATATTGAAGAATATTGTATTTTTAAACGGATTTTTCATTGTATTTTAATTCGCAATTATTCATTCGCATTTCCCCACATATGTATATTTTTAAAAAAGCTTTTTGGGTATATTTTCCATATACAGCTGGGTAGTTTTTTCGGTTTTTTTAATTCTAAATAAAATCTCTTACTTTTCCCTTTTTTTCTCTTATTCTAAACGAACTGCAAAAATGGGAAACTTTTTTTCTTCAGCCCACATTTTATCCCCGATTAAATTGCTACGCTGTGGCTTTTACTTTCCACTATTTTATTTAAGCACAAATAAGTTTACAACATCAGACACATTCGTATTGTTAATGAAAACATTAAATTTACATTGCCGAACTCTGACGTTTCAACACAATAAAATGTAAACACGAAACAGCTGATCCGTAATTTCCGTTTTCTTTATTTTATTATTCCCTGGCTTTTTAGAATAAGATTTTTTACCAGGGAGCCCATTTCCCCGTAAATATACATATAGAATTTAGCCGACAATATTCTTATTATGCTGCATTTACATGTGAATGAAATCTAACACTAGATTTGACAAAATCTTGTTAAATATGGAATGTACAAAGTAGTGCTACTATAGTTTTTCAGAATTGAGCAAATACATACATACATACATACATAAGAAAAGACAAAAAAAAATCTGATCTTTATTTAAAGCTCATAAAATTTTTTTTTAAATAGTAACATTATAATAATTCAGTTGTCAACACGATTGCTACATTTTTCCAATATTTTGAAAGCGTTAATCTCAAAATATTTTTAAAACTGTTTTAATTTTATTTATGTATACCAAAAAACAAAACGAAACGAACAGAAAAGAAAAAATATTCAGACTCTTTTAATCGCAACAACACAGTTTATATAAATTCGCAACTGTTTATGGATTAAAAAGATTTGGCGATTAAAAACATTTAATTATTAAGAAATAGCTTTTATTGAAAACTAAATGGAAAAATAAATAAACACATACAACAAAAGAAATATTTTTCAATTACAATTTTAATTAAAGAAATATTTATACATACTGAACAACAAAGAGCATCACACACATGACAGCGTGACATTAAAACAAAGTAAAAATTGCTAAAAAAAAAAAAAAAAAACATAATAAAAAAAATTATATGAAAGAAAACAACTGATAATATTAGCGCGGCTTCAGTGTTTGATGCAAATGATCTTGCAAAATTGCGAATTCAAAATAGCTGCTATGCATTTTCTATGGCATCCAATAGCAAGGCGATTTGCTTCGAATACTGAATCCAACTGTTAATAAAAAATTTAAACAATAATTATAATTTAATAAATATATGTATTTTTGCAAATGGCTTAATGTCATGTTTAGTTTTGAAATCTAAAAATGTTTTAAGCACAAATTTGTTTGCATTTAAAATTATTATGTATTTTAAGAGATTTAAACTTTCAAATTGGAATAACACTATACGAGTATGTACTTCTATATTAAGTGCTGGAAAAAATTAAGTCTTAAATCAAAAAGCCTAGAAAAAATAAAGACTTCAAAAATGCAAGAAGTCTAACAAAACAAAGGCCGATAAAAATATAAAAATTTTTTAAATTATTTTAAAATTACCTTCATGAATTTTTAATCGAACTGAATGATGTTTCTTTAATCCAAAGATATTTTAATTATTTGAGCTTAAGTTCGTATAATTTAATTTTTAACAAAATTATTATTTTCCATTCTATTAAAAACCAATTATTTAATTTAAAATTAAATTATACGAACTTGCGACTGAATAATTAAAATTTGTTTGGATTAAACATTATTTTAAAATGGCAAACATTTTAGTTGCTAACGATTAATTAACAAAACACTAAAAAACTGCCCTTTTAAAAGTACATACAGAAAAGAATAATGTGCAGTTCGCCACTGTTAATTTTTAACAAAATTGAAAAAAAATCGTATATATTTTAAAATGTTCATGAAAAAATTCAAATTCTTTCAAGGCTCCATTAAAAAAAAAATTGTTGAATGCATGCTCTCATACACGTTGCAACAGGACAAACAAAATTCGCACCGATTTTTAAATTTCTAAAAGTGCTGAATTCGTTTCATCGAAACGTTTTTTACGTATCCCAACTTCGTTGTAGCTAAAATTTCGCATAAGCGGAAGAGAGTACATACTTGTAAGTCTGCATTTATGCTTTATCGATATCGACTGTAAATATTTTATCTTGATTAATCGCTAATCATTCACTTACTTCTTTGCTTTGAAACTAAACAACATATTAAGCATAAAACTATAATTTTTAAGAGTTGCCCACTTATTATAATTAAAGAAAATTAATATTTATATTTTCAATTGAAAATAAATACAAGACAAAAAATACAAGTGTAATACCAAAAACTAACTATGAATAATTGAAATTTTGTAATAGTTTTCAAACAAAGAAAATTAAAGCTAAAGTAATTTTAAAACATTTAAAAGATTAATTTTAATAAATTTATAGAAAGAAGCAAAAATATTGTTGCAATAATTAAAAACCAATACAAACTAGGAAAAAAAAAAAATTATGGTATTAAAAATGTATCAAAGATTAAAAAAAAAAAGTTGACAAATTTCTTTGTGTTTAAGTTGAATTAATTGAACTAAAATTAATTATAATTTAAAGCTTATAATAATTATGCACCCAATTAGTTAATTAGAAGTAATAGGAAATTTTTTCATATGCTTTGGTGTTTTAATTAAATGTATTTTTAGGGCGCATGGTGGCTTTTATAAACATCAAATCGATAGCATAAGTACATTAGAGCGATCACTTTTAAAATTTACGCGCAAGGCGAATTGAATTGAATAGTATTCAATTCGCCTTGTTTACGCGCCTATTGTGATTCACAACTAAATTGAGGGTTAAGTTTACAACTCAACTTTCAAGCAATTGTTTACTTAATTGTTTTCGATAAGTTTGCTACTCGTATTATCGTTTACAACGAAATCGGTTGTGAATTCTAATAAAAAAAAAAAAAAAATTGTTGAGTTGAGTTATAAAACTGACAACTCAATTATTTATGTGGGGTTGTGAATCACAATAGATAAGGTCATTATTTTGCTGTGTCTTGCAAAATTGTTTAATATTATTCGAAGCGAGTTCATTTCATTCACAAATGTCAAAGAATGTACAAAAACAATCGTTCACAAAAAATATTTTAACATCTGAGAGAGATAGAAATTCCAAGCTGCGAAAATAATCACTTGAGCTGAAGCTGTAAAATATGACTGGTACAGTTTTCGACATCCCAAGAAGTTTTTTTGTTTTTTATGAGTTTGGTAAGCTGTAAACGAGGACGAGTGGACTAAGGCGAACTAAAATTTGTTATTGCTACTAATTTGTTAAATTCGCTTTGAGTAAAATTCGTTCGATATCAATATGAAATCAATTTTATTTGACTAATTTGCTTTTTCTATGACAAAATATTTATTTTCAAATTACCAAGTAGCCAACGTTCATTAACTAAAATTTTGTGAAACATTTTCTTAAAAATTCCATTTTTTTATTCCATATTTAAAAATAAATTGTTCCTCTCTTTCGCTGTTACTACTTTTTTCTTTTTTGGTCAAATGTACAATATGTGTATTTATAAAAATATATTTTAGGGCTGAGGATTTAAAATCGAAATTGAATCATAAGCATTTTAAAACGTAGACATTCGGTGGCCTGCTCTGCGTTTCGCTCGAACTTTGAATAACATAAATTATATGTACATATGTATGTATATAACGTTATGGCACTTGAACAATAATTCCATGACCATGAGACTTAATTTGAAAGTTTTTAATTCGGCTTAAGTTCAATACCTGAATTTTTATGATGTTAAATATTTATTAACAAAAATTAATGAATGCAAACAGGCAAAACCAAACCAGCAAATACAACACAAAAATGCAAATAGAAAGCATAGACTTTCGTAATAAACAAAATAATATTCAAAATTCACAGGTGATAGAAGGTGGTACAATGAAATCAATACTGACTGGTCGGACTTTCATCACAAAAATTCACGTATTCAATTTGAAATAATAACTTTCAACATTGACATTATTTTAATTTCGAGTAAACTACAGAACAGGGCCGATTAATTATTATTTAATTATAATTTTAGTTTTTAAGTATAAGTATATACAGCAACTGTAAATGTGTTTTTTTTTTTTAATTGTTGAATAAAAAAGCGCAAATATTATGTTTCTTTTTTAACTATTATTTTGTCTGAAATGAATGAAAAAATAAATTAAAAAGCAATAAAATATCTGAAGTTTTATTAATCAAATGTATAAAACCTGCCTTTAAAAACGTGAGTAACCATTATTTTCTACGCCGTGTTCTAGCACTAGTTTGTGTTTCATCTATTCCAGCAATATATTTTAAGACTGTTTTCATTTGCAGCACAGTGATTAATTTACGAAGAGGCCCAATGTTTTGTTTTTGTTAATTTCATTCATCGTTTGATCATCCTGAAAGTATGCTTTATATTCTCAAACGAAAAAATGTAAAAAGGTTATTGCTGCTTTCTTGTACGTACTGCGATCCTGGTAGTTTGTTTGCATTTAAAAATTAAGCAAAATTGTCATGTGCGTACAGTGTTGCCGCAACATATTGGTTTTCTTAGGAATATCGATACGCAATTTTCGTGTTAATTAAATAACAGTTATTATTAACATATATACATAAATATTTATATATGTAAATCAGGTCAGGTAATTATAAATATTTTTCGAAAGTAGGTATGTAATTTAAGAAAAGTTGTCTTTATAGGATTTTGGTTTTCTTAAAACAGATATGTAAGTTAGAAATGAAAGATACCTTTTGTAGCGAGCAATTTAAATTTATTATTAGGAAATATATTATGCCTGTCAAATTTATCTCTCACAACTGTAATTTAAGCAATAATTTAAACGAAAAAATTTCCAACCGAAGAAAGCCATTTCACAGGAGGTTTTTCCTACGGAAGTACATGAAAAATGTTGTGGATTGTTTGAAATTTAAAACACATTAAAAGTGGTTTACCTTTATTTTTTGTAATTAAATTATATGTATTTGCTTTAAATCTATTAAATTGATGTTTAATTAAGATTTAAATATTAATATGAATTAAAGGAAGTTGTTTAGTATAAACAACTTACACAGAGTTACAGTTTGGTTTAGTTTCCATTAAGAAAAACAAATATTTAAACACAATTTCAAACAATAATAAAAAAAACAATTTTGAAATTATAAAACAAAAAAATTTATCGGGCCTGTTCTGTATTTTATGCTTTGGAAAATCTGATCCTTTGCACAGAACAACAGTGAGTAATTTATTTATCTTATATAATTATTATATGTATGTATATGAATTTAAAGTTTTACCATTTTTGTAAAAAAAATACTAGACAAATTAAATAACTTATTAAATTTCAACAAAATAGGTGTAAACTAAATAGATGATACATAAAATACAAATTGAAATGTTTAAAAAAGTTTTGATTTAAGATTTTTCATTATTTTTCTTTTTATATAGCTTAAAACAGACATCTATGATTAAGTATTTATTGAGTGTTTCTACTATTGGTTTTAACATTATGACATTTAATTGATACATTTTCTTTACTTGTTTATATTTGTTGTAAGAATTTATGGAAACAAATTGCATTGTGTAAAACGTGTATCTTCCGCATTATGTATGTGATTCGATTATTGCAAATTTGACAAATTTTTTTTTTAGTGTTTCTATTAAGAAATTCAAGACAAAACAAATCAGACGAAAAGGTTGTTAAAGAAAAAAAAAAAACCCCAAGCCTTAAACTCCTCTTCCTCCTTCGTGTTTGATTTTAATAAGTTTCATAGTATTCAATTTAGTTGTAATTAGCACTGTGTTTAAATATTAAGATGATCATGCCTCCCGATAATTTATTTGAGCTTAATTTAGCTGCTAACTGTTTCTGACGCATTGTGGCTCGAGCGAGAAGAGCTACTATGTTGGACCATTGCTGCTTGTTTATATGTTTTTATATTAATTTTTTAACTTATTGTTTGTATTTTTCTTAACAACGGTCGCTGTTGTGTCTCCTCCACAAGTACCGCCACTAGTAGAAGCAGCGGTTGTAGATTTTTCTCACTGTTTACCAGGAGGCGCCAATGGTTGGCCTCGATCTTTGCCTCGCAATTTTACACCTATGACACGTTCAATTTTACCTAATACCATGTTGTTCGGAATACCACGGCCAGCCTCGTAATCTGTAACCACTTGTTGCTTTTCACAGATTTTCTACAATATATACATATATATTCAAGTGTTAATATTAGTTTAGGGTGTTGCAATTCACTTACAGTAGCGAGATCCTTTTGACTTAAACCTTTAGCTTGACGTCCTTGCATAATAATTTTTCCCACTTCTAGAGGAACTTTTTCATGACGCAACTCTTCAGTCTCACGATCCAATTTGGCAGTGTTCTTAGTTGTTACATGTTGTTTATTGGTGCCAGCACCATCTAAACATAAGAAGCAATTACTTAGAGATACATATTAACACACTATTTTTCGATATTAAAAGCAGTTTTTACTGTCCATGCGATCGAGTTGAGTGGACCATTAACAAAGTTGTCTACTCTGGTTGTCTATTTTTTTTTTTTTGGAAAGTAAATTCTGCTGTTTACTTACAGCCGTATTCATAATACTTTTAAACAGCATTTCAAATTTGGTTTAAGCAACAATCGCTAAAATTGTATTCATAATAGAATTTTAGATTAAAATCCTCTTTTTAAACCTTGTGTAAAAAACAAAATTTTAAAATTAACTGCAGGCATGTTTAAACATATTTTACTCATTTACTGCATTTTACTATAAAAGTGAACAAACGGACCTATTATGTATGTGCACGGAACACATTGATGAATGTTATGTACATAGGTATGTATATACAGAACTTCCTGTTAGTAAAAATTTTGCTTCAGGAGATCCATATACGTACATACATACATATCTGCCACCCTATATTTAAACATATATACAGTCATATGTATATAGAGTTAAAATCAGCACATTATGCATAATATATGCAGTTTGAGAAAACCGTCTAACTATGATGAAATTGCATTGCAATACAAATCGATAAAAAAATTAAAAAGATATTAAGGTTATCTATGTATAGTTCATAAGAACATAACCTAAAAGATGTCCATTTTTCAAACCGTATTTTATTTCACAGATATTTAGGAACTTACATTTTTGTTGGGTATCAACTTGTACACCTTGGCGTCTGGCGGCATTAATTGCTGCTTCTGTTTTTAGAGCACCGGCCTTTGGAGCTTTCTTGCGCAGAACCGTAACAGTATCCCAATCTGACATGTCGACTATTTTGTGTGTATATAAATTTTCTTAATGGTAATGTAATAAAGTAGATAACTAAATTTTTTAGATAAAAGTAACAAATAATTTATTTTGATATAATTTAGTTTTTTACGTATTTTTCAACTGTTTTCTTTTAGTAAAGTTTGTCTTACAATATTTTTAACAAATAGAAATATACGATTTTCTACATATTCCAGAAAAATCCAAAATATAATTATAATGACAATGTGTTATGCCACAGTTGCAACTTTTGGTAAACAGGCCAGAAGCAATTACCGTGACATCTTTTGATAAATATTTGTACTGTTGCTCAAAAAATTTAGGAGGACAACGGATACATCCATATGAACAATTTCAACATTTTATCCAAGGAAAATTCACAACTCGGCTCAATTCGGTTTTAAAAACCCCCATTTAGTCTATGTTCACACACGACGATTTTAGTTGGGCAATTCTTGAGTTTATAGATGTTTTTTTCAGTTTGCGGTGAGGGGAATAAAAAGGGAAAAATAATCGCCGGTACCCGGCTATTTCAAGCAATTCTCTCATTCGTTTTTTTTTTTATTTGAATATTTGACATTTCTTTTCATTCGGTGTTTCGCTTCTTGGTGTGTAAATCATTCATAATTACACGTTTAAATATGTAAAAATAAAAAAGTTATTGTAGAGTAAAAATTTTTATTAAAAGATTACTACAGTTTGTTTATTTTATTGAAATTGTTTATTTTATGAAAGCACAAATGTCAAATTGTAAGAAAATAAAAGCTAAACAAAACAGAAGAATTGCCCAACTAAAATCGTCGTGTGTGAACATAAAAGCAAGTTCAAAAGAGAATTCTGAAACGGTTGGGCAATTAGAATCGTCGTGAGTGACCTTAGACTTACTATGCCAAAAAATGTACTGATCGTCTCCAGGGCACTAAACTGCCGCACAAATATAAAAAGGCTATTAGACAGGCATACTTGTCTGCATACATATGTCGAGTACGTCAGACATGTATGTAGGTTTTCAAAAATTTTTGATTTTCTCTTGTCTGTCGCACACCAAATTACACACAACATTTATGTGTACTGAAGTATGCCGTCAGCGTTCCATAGTGTAATAGCAAAACGCAAAGTATGGCATCGTACATGTCTGCAGACAAGTATGCGTGTCTAATAGCCGTTAAAGGGGAGAATCAAAGCGAAAATAATCATGTGGGCTGTTAAAACTACCTGTTGTAATTTGACTTGATTTTGTCTGGAAGAATTAATCAAAAAATATTCAAGCAAAGCTTTGTGCTTTCAAACTCTGAATCAAGACAAAATCGCTACCAGGTGGCCCATGGTGGAATAATATAAGGTGCGCTTGTCAACACTACAATAAAAAACGACATGCATTTTGTTTGTGTAATAGTTAGCCAATGTTGTCAAAAAAAAAGCTGTATACATAACATACATAGTGGTTATGCAAAACCAAAAAGCATAACGTAAACAAAAATATTCATGATGGCGGCCAAAAATGTAAACAACTTTGAACAAGACCGAAGAGACTTACCATTTTTTTGCACATTATTTAACGGTCAAAACACAACCCTACAAAAAACCATATTCCTTCTTGCGCACACCTTATATTATTCCACCATGCAGGTGGCCTTAGTAGCCTACGTCATCATCAACTGTTCTATGCAGAAAAATGCTTATATTGATGAGCTAGGTTGTTTTGCGTATGCATTAATTCGCTTCGCTTTGAATCAAAGTAATTTTTTTTTATACAATACCCTCCTAATACATACTACCGTTTTATGCAACTACTGCTTTTTATCTTTTGTAAGGTACATTTATCTACAAGGTGGTTTTGAAAGCACAGCTGATTCCCATTATTTTTGCGGCTGCTGTCAACATTTTCCCGTACCATAAAATGCCGTTGTGTTTGCCACTTTCTATTTGTTGTAATATTAACACTACTTTGCATATTTGTTAGAACGATTGAAATTGCTTTTATTTTAATTTAAAGAAGTTTATTTTGTTGCAAGTAATTACAATGGCCGATAAAGATGATAGTGTTTCCGAAAATGTAGTAATGCAACAATCGAACGACAACAGCAGTGAGAATGAAGAAGCAACACCACAAACACCACAATTGATGGCTACTTGTGAGAACGCGCCTGGTACAGGAAACATAATACCGGGTGAACAACTTGCTTCTATTGAAGACATAGTAAATAATAATCCTAATTGTTTTGAGTTGGACATGAGCCGCCATCGTATTGAAAAAATAGAACACTTGGAACCTCTAGTTCAGGTGGAACGAATTTGTTTTCGTTGGAATCTTATAAAGAAAATTGAGAATTTCCCGTCGTTAAGTACACTTGTTGAGCTTGAATTGTATGATAATCAAATAACAAAGTTGGAAAACTTGAATCTACTGGAGAATTTGGAAATACTTGATGTGAGCTTCAATCGTATAACTAAACTTGAAAATCTGGAAAATCTTAAAAATTTGGAAAAACTTTATTTGGTAGCAAACAAAATCACTAAAATCGAAAACCTGGAAACGTTAAAAAGTCTCACATTGCTCGAATTGGGTGATAATAAAATTAGAACTATTGAAAATTTGGACTCATTGGTCAATTTACGAAACTTGTTTTTAGGAAAAAACAAAATTTCAAAAATTGAGAATCTTGATAAGTTGAAACACTTGGAAGTACTAAGTTTGCAAGCAAATCGTATAGTTAAAATAGAAAATTTAGATAAATTGGAAGAACTATCAGAACTATATTTGTCTGAAAATGGCATAGAAATGATTGAGAACTTGAACAATAAACTGGAATTAGATACTTTGGATTTGGCCAAAAATCGTATAAAATCTATTAATAATATCGAAGAACTTGTCACTTTAGAGGAATTATGGTTGAATCATAATGGCATTGATAAATGGACAAATGTTGAAATAATTAAAAGTGTTGAGTCTTTAAAAACAATATATTTAGAACATAATCCAATCGCTAAGGATCCTATGTATCGTCGTAAATTGAGAGAACTGGCACCGTGGTTAGAAAAAATAGATGCAACACTTTGTCGATAATTCCCTAATGCAAATATTTTTGTAGCTAAGAGTGGAACGAATTTCTTAATGAACTTTTATAATGAAATTTCGTTTGTTTTTAAAAAATCAACTACCTTAGTTATCTATGTATGTATGTTTAATTTTTAGTAGTGCTTGAATTAACTTTGTGAAAATTTAATATATGATATAAAGATTTTTAATAAAAAAAGTGAATGTAATTCTTTTATTTCGGTCACAAGTAGAAATCAGGAAGATAGCTTTCTACGTTGAGTCAGGCGCTGCTAAAGGGTTTGAACGAAGACAGTATAAGATTGAAGGTTGGGATCGTAGGAAAATACTCATTTTATGTACATAATTAAACATCTCAAAAATAAGAAAGCATAGTTTTTAGACAAAAGATGCCTTTACGAAATGAAATTATTAAACAACCAATTGTTATAAGATGATAAATACCAATTGTTGGCCTACTTAGCCGAATCCCTTAAACAATTCATATGTATGTATGTACATACATATATTATATTGTATATAAAAATATTCTTATCAAACAATTATCTTTTATATGTGTATAATTTCTTTTTATTTTCGTATTAAAATTTTCTTATACGAGTTATTTAATATTATTTTATGACTTTATTGAATTTGTAAATCTTAACATGTTGTTTATACAAAATATATATATATATATACATATGTGTGTAGATATTCAGTTATTTGTTATGTATGTATATACATATGTATGCAAATTTACATTTTAAAACTTAAATAACTACATATGGGCAAATCCTGCGTGACGAACGCTACATTCGTACGCATTTTCACATTAATATATAAAAATTTTTTGGTCTTTCAAAAGAGGTACCTTCAACTTATACATGGTGTTTAGTGGGATATACATATGTATGTAAGTATACTTTCGAATGGCATCAAACATAATTTTTTAGCAGGTATGTGTTGCGAAATAATTGATCTCAAAGTCATGTGACGCACGCTACGAAAAACGGAAGCACACAAAATCTAGTTTTTAAAAGAAAGATGAATATAAGAGAATTCTAAAATAACTTATTTTCAGCCAAAAAAAAAATGGTCGTTTTTTTATCAAAAGACGTGAACCCTTTGTGACGTACGCTACATTTTTTCTAGTAGCATATAAATAAATCATTTTTACATCTTCGTCAACCGTATTTTTTGTTTGAGCTACCTCCTCCTCTTTCAAATACCGAAATGAATTTTTTTTATTTGTAAAATTATATATCTAGTCTAATATTCCATAAAAAAAAACATAAAAAATAAGTTGGATAAATTTCAAAATATGTTGGTTGGTGATCTGCGATTTGCCCATATGTATGTATGTGTATTTAAGTAATTAATATAATTTGATTTAAAGTTCTTTTTTATGTGTATCTACCTATAATTTATAGTAAGTAAGTATCTGTTTAGCATGCAACGAACTAAAAAAATCGTAAAATAAACTGAGTGTGTATCCTGATTTATAAACCGAAATGATTATAAAACGAAGGATATCCCGAAATCGAACAAATGATTTACCGAAGTAGAAGTTTGTTCTTATAATTACTGATTAAACTTTTAAATAGATTGGGTTTCCGTCTACATCAATCATGGCTGATTGATGAAATTGTCTAGTTTGAAAATTGCTCTACACACACACACACACACACACATACTTTGCGGGTGGCCCAAAACAAACGAAGGATTTTAAATGGTCCATAAATATTTTATTTGAATATTATTTTTTTATTTTGTCAATCGATGTTAAGAAGACTTGTAAAATTGATAACTAAATTTTATTTTTAAATTTATTTTTATAGCGTATTTTTGAAATTAATTTATTTATTTTAAAATAAAAAATTAAATACTGTTCAAACCTCTTCGCTTCTTTTGGCACACACATACATTTGCAAATATGTAATAGGTAGCATCTGTAATTTGGAAAGATTTGAAAACTATATCTTTAATAACAATAACTATTTTAAATCATCAATCTCAAAACTATAGTTTCTTGGCAAGTTTACGGAAACATCACCATTTTAATGGCTAAAATATTATCAAAACGTGCGGTTTTTGATTTTAAGACATTTTGTACTTTACAAATATTATAAGATTTTTTTTTTTTACTAAAACAAAAAATTAATTTTAAAATAATTTTGAGTTTTTAATTTTTCTTTTCGTTATTTTAATACATGCA
The DNA here is from genome assembly GCA_947311025.1 of Lypha dubia. Taxonomy (NCBI): domain Eukaryota; kingdom Metazoa; phylum Arthropoda; class Insecta; order Diptera; family Tachinidae; genus Lypha; species Lypha dubia. The sequence goes on along the minus strand of OX371263.1, from coordinate 96,790,405 downwards.
GAATTGTTTTCTTTCCATAATAAAATATACGAATTTATCCGTTTCTGTTGACATTTGTTAATAAATTAGATTTTAAAAATTTTCTTAACATTATCCTTTTTCATGTTTCTATAGTTTAATATTGTATTTGTGTGTGTGTACGCTGGAAATAGTCCATGCAACATATACACGAAACCTATCGCATATGTATGTATATTACGACATACTACATACATACTACATCGTGCATCGCATCATAAAATTTTTAATATTTACATAAAAATAAAATAGTGTTAATCGGGTACTTACTAACTGATGCATTTTCCCCCGTACTTTTTAAGAGGCAAACATTTGTTTGATGTACAGCTCGTTCAGATAATATTTAACGCACTTGGGGGGCAGAGAATTTTTAAAACTTATTACGAAGTTCTTTGTTTATTCTAAAAAGTTTTATTGTTGTCGAAACTGAAAAATAGTGTTACACAATCAGCCCAATTATGAAAAATAGTTCCCAAAGATTTTTTCCATCCCTCCTGTTATTAACTGCCATATTTCATAAGGGAAAAATGGTAACAATTTTGAACTCTCCTTCACATTAGGAATATTTATTTTTTTTCTTTGTTATGGAAATCGTAATTAAAAATAGGATGAAGGAAAAAAGGGGGAACAAATTGACTGCCTGCCTGGCCCACGATGTCGAACGAATTTTTCTTTAGTACAAATTACATTTGAAACAAAAACAAAATTTTTAAAATTCGTTCGACATCGTGGGCCAGGCAGTAATAGTTGGGCTGAATATGTGAGTAGCTTCATTTGCACCTGAAAATTATAAGATTTCAATTTAAAGAATTATTATTTTTTTGACATACGAGTATGTATGTACGTATGTATGAATATTGCAAGAATTATTTTCAGCGTGTGCATGACATACATACATGCATATAATAATTATAGTATATAGTAAATAGTGTACTTATATAATATATTATATTATGTATTTATGCCTAATAATAAAAAAAATTGATGGTGGGTAATTAATTTTATGGGATATGCTAGGTGTGTTTGATGGTGAGATTGTATGTAAAATATAAAATATATTGTTATGTATGCATGTCAAGGCAAATTCAAATCAATTGAAATGTCTTCTTCTTATTTATGTTACCAAAAAATGTTTCAAAACGGTATACATATTGACATCTGAAGGAGGGCGAAAATAATCACCCTGGCTGTATAGGCCACCCATTTAATATGAATTTGCCTTGTTATATATATGAATGTATATGTATGTATGTGTACATGCAATTCAAAGTAAAATGTTATTTAATTTTTCATATTTTTTTTATTGCAAATAAGAAAGAACTTACAAAATAAAGTCTTAGATTATTTTAAATTTATCATTTGCACATTTTTATAAAATACAAAAAATAAGTTATTAAAAAAGCAGCTTTTTATATATAACCTTAAACTAAAAGTGAAAATTATTTAAAGAATAAAAATCAAAATTAAACTAATGTGTGTCGAGCCTTAATCGCAAACAAAATCGTAACTGTCAGAAAGTAATTTTTACCGAGAGTTTTTATTTTTACTTAACGTTGCTGAAATTTCAATTATGTAAACTTGTATTTGTGAAAAAAAATTTAAATCTATTCCGTTTTAAGTTATTCCTGTGTTCAAAAACTAATTTTTCTAACAATTTTTACAGATTATTATCGACCAACGAAATGCAGCATATACATATTCGCTAGCCCATATTAAACAAATAAACAATTTTAAAACACAAAGTCTTGAGAATTACTCGAATATTATGAAATCGAAAGTTTGAATAAAATATTAGAACTAGTTGCAATTAAAAGCAAAATTTTATAAAAATTTAACAATTTTCGTCTAAGGTTGAATCTGCAGTTTTCACGATTCAAATCGTTTGTCTCTGTTTCCTGTATCTGAATTTGGATACAACTTTGCACAGCAAAAAGTAAAGTACGATTTAAATTATGAAAAATGGAGATTAATTTAATATTTTTGTTGCATTTATGCCGCGATATCATAAAACGTCGGTTTTCATCGAAAACGAAATCAACAATAAAGTTTGTTACGATTTTCATGCGGAAGAGAAAATATGTACTAAGTGTATATAAAAAGTATAAATTTATGGAACAAATACCAAAAAACATAAAAAATTCAAATAATATGGGCTAAAATAAAAGGTTAAATCTTTTAAGGAATGGCTTCATGAGAAACGATCCCAATGAAAAATTATCCCAAACTGAAAAATAGAAGTGTGTTTGTTTGTAGACTTTTCTCTGTGGAGAAATACTATCGCAATAAAGAATGGCAAATTTTTCTGTTGTAAACAACAACAAATTTTCGGTACATTTTTTCATATATATCATCGTCACCTTAAAGACGAAATAACCTATCTGCAGTTTTCAAAAGTCTACAGTCTATATCATATCGCATATGTGTGCAAAATTTTGAACATCTAATACAATATATATATATATATATATATATATATATATATATATATATATATATATATATATATATATGTCATTTGTAATATTAGATGTTCAAAATTTTGCACACATATGCGTTAAGATATAGGGAATAGTAATCCATAAAAAAACTCAATTTTGAAATTTTTGCAGATAGCTTATTAGGTCTTTAAGATGACGATATAGTACATATTTGTATATTTTAGTTTTTTTTTTTTAATTTGATATAATTTTCCATTTTATGCAAAACTTTAAAATTAGTAGCATTTAGAAATTGTCCAAAAACACACAAGCAAACATTAAAACATAAACACATATTAATATTTTTGTTTCATTAAGATGGTATGTTATAAAAGTTCTTTTAAAATATGAATTGCTTTTCAGAAAATAAGGTTGAAAGAGTTTTGAAAGTGGACGACAATTATCATTTTTAGTTTGACCTTATTTTTTCATTAGCACCATTTTTCATGATCCCCTCTAAAAAGCATAAAAAGTGATGATATTTGAAAATCTTTTACAGGGATTTGTTTGTAGTTGAATAATTTTTTTTTTAAATAAATATTTTATTTAAGAACTAGCATTACTTTGTCCATCAGTTTTAACAGCTGCAGCACAACTATTTGATGAAGACGAAGATTTTCCTTCTTCTTTCGATGAAAAAGTAGCACCGGTAGAGCCAGGAGAGGGATTTGTTGTTCCCGTAGCACCAGCTGATGAGGCTGCGACACCTAAAGATGGTGAAGTATTATATATTTTAACCTTTAGACACAATTTGAAAAATTTAAGATCAACTTTATGAAATAAAAACGGACCTAATATGCGGCTTGTGGAGTAAATAAATTTTGTAAAAAATAAAAAAAAAATGCCGTATTAAAACAAGTAGACTTAATAAGGACATTTAAAAAATTATTTTTCAGAGGCTGTTCACATATTACAAACGCAAGCATTTCGGCTTTCTCACACCTATTTGTAATGCACTTGTTAAGCAAATTTTAATTTCCATTTTTATCCAGTTATCTCCCTCCATCTTTGTGCATTAAAAACGTAATTTGCTACAGCCTATTTGTGGTAGGAGCTTTATAATTGTTTCTTTCTTGGCTCAATTTCAAAACATAATTTGACTATGTTTTCAACTTCAAATTCTGACTTTTCCAATTCAAATTCAGGTTTCTACCAACTAATCTAACGAATTTGTTTTGAAAAATGCTGAATTTTATTTTTAAAATAATAAATAAAATTTGCAAAAAGCGAATTATTTTTTTTTTTTTAGCTGAATTTGTTTTGAATCGAAAATAACTTAATTTTGTGCTTAAAAACTATGTGGATTTAATTATATTTTACCTCTAACGTCAATTGCATAACAGTCATCAAGGCGCAAGTCGTGTTTTTTAATCAGTTGGCACTCAGCTCCTTCTACTGTGGGTATTGAATAAACGTATAAAAAACCATCTTGGGAAGCAATTAAAAGCCTATTATAAATTAAAAATTAGAAGAAACACACACGTATTTCTATATGTAGTCGTATGTATACTAAAAATTGTAAAATTTCAATTCAATACGATGCGCAAGCGTGATATGTATTTATAATCATGATTGAAATATGCAATATTCAACTTACCTCAATTGCTTTTGTAGTTTCGTTATGGCACACATACGTCTGATACCTGCCTCCGGTAAAGTCACAGATGCGAAAGCTCTACCTTGACTGAAAACATCAGTGACTTGGGTTGGCAGATAGCTGGATACTGTCTTGCTAAGATATCTAAAAAACGAGTAACTTTTTTGAAATGTGAAATGTGGAAATAAAATATGTGGATAAATTGTGAACAGGATTAAATAATATTGTGTGATTGATGTGCGTTACATTGGTTGGTTGAACAAACGATATGCGTGAATATGTGCGGATTATGCGTTTAAAAAACATTTGCGGTAACAAAAAAACAAACGACAAAATGTAGGCGTGAAAGATGTGTAGAAGTGAAAGATGTTTTTAGTGTTTGATGAAGCAGTAGTGATCGAAAAGAGATTTGGTACATGTATGAAAAAAGTAGAAAAGAAAATTATAAAAATAAAAATTAAATTAAAATAAAGCATGATTATTATTAAAATGAGTGTTTAAAAAATACGAAAATAAAAACAAAATTTATTAAAAATTAATTTATTGGCACCAAAACCAAAATACAAAGAAAAAGACTATTATAAACTAAAAGACTATTGTTCGCAATCATAAATAAACTTATACACAATTACTACTTACCCCATCCAATCATCTGAAGTTTGCTTGGTGTCAGGGTTTTCGGTAGATGTTCGATCCAAACGGAATATATGCACAGTTTCAGTGTTCGAACTAGATACTAAATATTCAGCACATGTACTAAACGATAGAGAAGCTATAGAGACGCAACGTTTTAGGCCACGTCTCAATTCAAAAAGTTTTGTACCATCCAACGATGAGAATACTCTTATGACAGTACCACGCTCGCTGGCAGTGGCAATTTCCATACCGGAGGGACTAAATGCCAATGCGGCCAAAGGGCTGTCATGAGCTGGTATCATAGTTTTAGCATGTAGATTTATGGCATCAAATATTTGTACTTCGCCTGAAGTAACACTGCCGGGATAAGCTAAATAACAGTGATCGGATGAAGAGCTCAAAGCACATAATCCGGAAGAATTGCAAGGTGTATCGCGTATAGTATGTACAACTTTCATATCTTGTATGTTATGAATATAAAGACTTTCCTCTAAACAAACAACTAAACGTTCACGGTTTAATTTAACAGCCAGTATTGAATTCGAGTACGAGTAATTACATATTTCGCTTTGTTTCTTAAAATGACACACCTTGAAAAATACAAATATGTATATATTATGTTTTAAAGTCTGCTCGCAACTGTCTGAAATAAAAATACCTTCAATTTTCTCGGCGCTCGTTGGGCTACAATCGCAACCAGTGAACTTTCAAACAAACGTTCAATTAAAAATATTTCTTCTGTGGGACATGTATAAATTTTATCTAATTTATTATCAACAGTGCCTAAACTATATAAACTATAACCAGATTTAGTGCCAACGGCTAAAGATCTGTAATTCAAATAAGAAAATTTTTTTTAGATTATCTTCCAAAATTAATTTATAAAGTTACTTCTTGCTTATTTAAGATTTTTAATTGATTCTCTGTGTTATACATATTTAGTTTTTAAGCTTTAATATAACCATACGTACATACATAGATCTTTTTGTTAATTTCAAGTCAAGGCAAATTCATTCGCCTTGATTCCAATTAATAACTTTGATAAATAAGTGTTTTGAAAATCAAATTCATTGGTAGAAAGTACTTATGTATATACTTACGTTACATTCTGATTGAAATTAACAAAAACTTCTCCGGCATCCATGTCTGGTCTAAACAGAAGGCTCATCATTTGGACTTCTTTTATAAATATACGGTAATGATTTTATTTTTTTTTTGTTTGCTTATGTTTTCTATTAAGTTATATTATCTGAAAAATTAAAAAAAATCAATAAAAAATATTCAGAAAAACATTAAATAAAAACAACGCTAAAACATTTTTACACTTTTGTGTATTGCCATATCTTTTTTGCAATAAATATAAACAATATATGAAACTTTACTATTTACAATGTTTGCATCTATTCCTTTTACCAAACGCGAATGAATGAAATATAGCATATTTCTATCTATAGCATTGGTTAGTGGTTCGCTTGCCATCGTGAAAATACTTCCAAGTATGAAAATTATTTTACGTGTTCTAGCTCTTTGTCAGTTATAATAATTCCACGTATAGTGGACTAGCTATCCAGTAGTAAATCTTTAAATGGCACCTTCAGCCCTATGACATTTACAAAGCTAGTGTTTGACGAGAGTTATTTTAAAAATTATATATAAGACCCTCCCCATGGTGCATTAACATCTCAAGCCAAAATGTAACATGTGTTTAGGATAACTCCCATATCTTTGTTTACAGCAACAAAGTGCATTTAATTTACTATAGTGTGCATCCGAATCGAATGATTCTAACATAGTCTGTAATCGTCCTATTTTATTCTGACTCCTTTATCTACCCACGCTAATGTTTGCAGTAAGGATTTATTAATCAGTATGTTTATAGTTAATTATTTCAAAAATATAAGAAATTTTAATTATTGCTTATATTCAATTTAGCAAAAATGTTGCTTTATTTATTCAGACAACACCCCGAGTTCCTTATATATGTACATACGTGCTTATTTTCATAACAAATATATTTTTAACAAATAAATCCATTTTGTAATATTGGTCCGCTTTCTTCTATCTTCATTGCAAAATAATAATTGTTTAATTTGGAAGACCAAAATAAATAACGAAACCAACAAAATATAATAAAATTATATTAACTGATAATACAACCATGCACACATGTGTGTATATTAGGTATACATACTTATGTACATATCTACATATATTGAACAATATTTTGCATTGTACATACAGCTTTTTTCATCCTCCAATAACTTACCCCACAAATGAAAACAAAACAAGTGAAAATTTCACAATCACCAAACAATCCTTGGGTAATATCAACTTATTTCTTATAAATACTTGAAAGTTAATTATTTATTTCTTTAAATTTAAATTTTTATAAAGGCGCAGTTATTAATGATATTTTAATGTTTTTCGCGTATTTTTCAGTTCAAGTAGCAATTGCAACAAAAAGACAAAAGACAAAGTAGAAATACCAACAAACAAAGCAACAAGACGTAAAACTCAGAACCATAGTTCAGAGCCTATTATCTCATAATAGTCGGCTCTGGAGGCCGCAGCCAATTATGTTTTTAATATATATTGATCAAGGCGAATTAATTATCAGGTGTATGCAGTGGCGAATTTGGGCAAATTTATCCATTACCCACACTGTCACAGCGTAGGTAATGAATTCTCCGTTTACACAAAAAAAATTCCTGTTCTTTTTTTTGTCGTACATATACCTGGTAAAAGGGCTATTAGACACGCACATTTGTCTGCAGACATGTACGATGGCATACTTTGTGTTTTGCTATTACACTATCGAACGCTGACGGCATACTTCAGTACACATATATGTTGTGTGTATGTTGATGTGCGACAGACATCAGAAAATCAAAAATTTTTGAAAACCAACATACATGTCTGACGTACTCGACATACATGCTATTAGACAGTGAGTTTTGGTATGCCGTCGTACATGTCTGCAGAAAAGTATGCGTGTCTAATAGCACTTTAATGAATTTGTCTTGGTTTTGGTGATGGATAAATCGTGCGAATTTAACACTGTATCCACCTGATAAGGAATTCGCCTTGTCATGTATGAGTCACCCGAAGGTAAATTCATAATGGGTAGTCTCGACAGCCCATGTGATTATTTTTGCCTCGATTCGCTCCTTGTATTTGTGAGCCAGTTACTTTGTTAAATGCTTTGCTGACATATTTATATATTTGGTACATTTTTTGACCAAGTGGAGGTTTTTCAAAGCGAATTGACCAGAGTCTACCTGTTATTAATTTGCCTTGAGTCACCCCGTGCGAAGACACCTTGAACACAATATTAGTTGCAGAGTAACGTTAGTATTTTGTGTATGGTAACATTTTGTTTATACATATATTTTATATTTTTTTTCTTTTGTCGACTGCAAAAATCGTAAATGTTTTAAAAAGTAAACTTTAACAATCACTTGTAATAAGATCTGAATATAGCTATGAAGGAAAATAAAATCCTTAAACTGATACATGTAGCCTGGCGTGAACGTTGGTCGGACTCGCAATGGGGCATAAACATTAAAAACGTAAGTAGATGGAAAAGAAATTAAATATAAATTTTATTAAAATTAATCTTTATACATACATTGCCATATATTTTGAGTTTTATATAAATTGATAATTTGGAATAGTAAAAGTGTTTACAAACTCTAAAATGCACGTTCAAACGTTTGTTCCTCAGTTTTAGCCAAGGCTAAAATCAGCTGTCTCTGTTTCATAGTCAATTGGCGAGGTATACGCACTTTAATTATTACTATATGATCTCCTACGCTGTCCCTGCCTTTAATTCCACGACCTTTGACAGTCATCTTTGTATGGGATTCAGTGCCGGGCTCAATTTTTACATCGAATGTATCGTAAATGCCACGTACTTTAATTGTACCACCCAAAATAGCTTCGCTTAGATTCAAGTATCTGTCCGTTATCACATTGCTACCTATACGTTTATAGTAGTCGGACTCTTTTACTTTTAAACGGCAGTTAATACGTTGTTTTGTATTAGGGTTTTCGACAGCAACAACATCGCCAGTACTGACACCGGCTGGTACATGTACAGTTACTCTAGTGGACTCCTGTACAAAGCCACGACTATCGCATAACTCGCAGTGATTACGATTAATATAACGTTTACCTTGGCATTGATCGCAGTTACTCAATGATGTGTAAGTGGCTGTCTTCTTTGACAAGTGCCCACTTCCATTACATTTCCGACAGAGTTCAAGATTTAAGCGGCTGGCTATACGCTGTGACTTGCCATTGCACGAAGGACATTTTCGCAAAAGCGGGAATTCAATATTTCTTTTTACGCCATGTACAGACTCAATGAATGTTATATCGATTTTTTGTTCAATGCTGTTGTTTATTGGTATCGAAGATGAGGAAGCTTAAAAGTGAAAAATCATTTTCATTTAGGGATGGAACCATTGAGCTTAAGAAATATTGCAATTACCTTCACTTTTGGCTTCAGTTAATATATTATTACTGTCATTGAAACCCATAAATTCCTTCAGCTTAGTTGTCGTTGTATTCAAAAGCTGATTACCCGATTTGGATACTTTATTGAAAAAAGACTCCTCATTTGGAATTGTTCCCATTTCGTCATATTCTACACGACTTGATTCATCAGTAAGAATATTATAGGCATTCGATATTTCTTGAAAACGCTTGGAAAGCTGTTTAGAGACATTTCCAGAATTAATCAAATCCGGATGATAGCGTTTTGCTAAGGCATAATAGGCGGCTTTAATTTGTTGTAAAGATGCCGTTGTTGGAACTCCTAATATTTTATAATAATAATCTTTAGGTAATTGCTTGCTATCGTCTGGCTCGGCAACCAGTTGACTCTTTTCTTGCTCTTCTATGCGTTGCATTTCCATTTGTCGGTCTGGATAATAAATGGGTTTGTTAACTTTGAATTGGTAGGCAACTGTGGCACATTGCATTTTATTTAGTTGCAGAAAATTTTGTAAAAAACTTGTACGCGACAAAGAATTGACCATTAATTTCATTGCGGTATCCAATTATTCGTTAAATAGCTTCTTGGAATTAAAAACTTATTAAAATATGTACAGAAAGAACTTGTAAATTATGTAAAGAAAAAAAAAATGTGAATATTGACGTTTATATATTTTAGTGATCAAAAAATTGATAAGTTTTTCTATGAATTTTAGGTTTTACCGAGAGGTGTCAGTGGTGATGTTTATAATCTATCGGATTGCATATTACAACAAGCTTTGATCGGTTCGACTGCAAATCCCGTATGTAATCTGCAGGAAAAAATCATTGCTATAACATTTTTCATTTATTTTCTTAATTTTAGTTGGTTTTAAATTATCTAAAACATTCTCTATGTGCTCATTTGGTTTCCTATTCAGCTGTAATAAGACGCATCTCAAAATATGAATATTTTGATCGCATCTATTGTATAACATCGCTTTTAGATTTTTTGAATTCAATTTTAGATGGTGTAACATGCCGGTAAGGAAGTAAAATAATTTTGTAGTTTATCGCTTTTATTTATTTATATTTAATTTTTAAAGCACTAAATCGGAAGAATCCATATTGCCTGGCGCCATCGTTCAAGTGGTCAACTGGTTAATGCAAATATTTGCTATGGTGGCCACTAATTATGAGATGAATCGAGACCTCAATGTCGATCAGTCGTATATGCTTGATCAATGTTGTTTAGTGATTGAAAAGTTGGCCAAAAATCAATTTCTTTTAGCTATTCTGTATGTGGGTCGCCAAGAGGACTTGGAATATTATAGTAAAATTCGTGAAAACTATGCAACTATAAAAACATCGCTAACAAACTCAAATTTTACACCGGCCCATCCTGAAATTGAAAAATATTTACAACAACTAGCCTACATAGATGTCCATCATTTGGAAATGAAAACATTAGAGGATGCAACACAATTGCCGGAACCTATTGCTTATTGTGTACAACCGTTGTTGGCTGTGGAAGTTTTGTTGAATCCCTGCAATGATGCTTCTTATTATGTGGCTGAAATGCAAATGTTACAAAGGCTAAAGAAATTCTCAAATACTCGTCTGTTTTACGAAATCATACGGGCGGGCTTTTTGTCACTTAGTAACGTGGTAGAGACCAGTCATGATACCATGTGGGGAGCATTTACATTTTTCAAAGTTCCGCAAATCTTTAAACAGTTCCACGCATTAAATAGAGGTAATTAATAAAACTAACTCTGCTAATGTCCATTTTCTTACTCATTACGAACGCTAGACTATAATATATAAGACTTACATTTTGCATTTGCGAAAGGACGGTCCAAATAACGTTAAAAACTTTGGATTTTTTCAGTAGCTGGTGATCAAAATCCCACCGATTATGTACCCGAAGTTGTTAAAGCATTAGAAATGCTTCTGGAGGATAATCTTTTGTTAGATTTTATGGATTCAAAATGTTCTTGTAATATTATTGAGTACTTATTAAACGATTGGACCAAACAGCATCTAGTCAATGATGCCCATGTCAAATACTTTGCTGCTCAAAGAGAAGAAGTTTCAATGTTGCTGCAGAAAAGAGAATCGGGCAATCATGCACCTTCTATTATTAACTTCATTATAAGAGCGGAGGTACCTTTATCGGGTGTTTTAAAAACACTAAGTACAGACTATAATAAAGTGCAAGAAGCTTTATTGGGTGTTTTATGCCAAGTATTAGTGGGTAAGTAACCAAAATAAAAAAAAAAAATAACTGATTGCAAAGGAATTTATTTATGTCGAATACACTTTTCATAGGCAACAGTTTCGATCTAATACTGTCCGTGGCGACCGTAGAAGGTCGTCTTAAAACATTTGTCTCTCGCCTCATACAATGCAACGAAAATTCCAAACAAATACCCGGCGAAGTTGGCAAAACCTCTATAATACGCTCGACATTATTTGATGTCTCATTTTTGATATTGACCTCGATTGTTCAGACATACGGTTCCGATGTAAGATAATTTTTTCTTCTACTCTATTGAAATATTTCTATAAAAAGTTGTTTACAGGCCTTGTTGTCAGAAAATGGTGATAGTTTCTTTGAAAAATGGGTACGAATCTGTATGGTGGAACGTAATAAACCTAAAAATCATCACAGCATAATTGCACTGTGTGATGAAAGTGTTGTCGACGAGTTGTTGTTGAGTTTTAGTAAACCAGAAACGCAATTAAAAAATTCGTAAGTTTTACTCTGTTTGGATTTTTTTTTTTAATTTTATAAATCTATTCCGTTTTAGCAACATAACATGGCAGGATATTTGTCTTAATTTGCCTGGAGTTCTTTATCATGTCTTGGTCGCTTGGGAAAAGGAAACATTATCTTCAGCTGATGTAAAAAATATATTGGACAACATTAAAAGGCGCATGTTTTCGTTTTCAGTCTGTGCCGCTTCCTTTTTGTGTGCTTATATGCATTCTGTTAAAAAGGTACAGAAGGATTTAATAGTTTTCCTTAAATAATTTTGTTTTGTATATTTTATTTATTGAAAATATTGCGATTTTGCAAATTAATATTTTTAGCGAGATCCCAAAAGATGCCTTCCTTAATATTTTCTGTTTTTTTTTATCTCTGTTGCATGTCTTGAATTTAGGACGAACTTTTAAAGCCATTAAATATGATTCAGCAATTTCTATCACCTCCCGGTAATGAAGAGTTATCTTCTCAAGAAAACTTCAAAGAGCGTTTAGGGTTATCATTACAAATAATACGTAAAATGCAATACGACGTCCATCCCACTTGTAATCTAAAGTCACGTGGCCTTACACTTACACAAAATTTGGTATCACGCAATCCACTGATTGAGCAATTTAAAGACGTATGGAATACAGTTCTTGAATATGGTTGGGTGCCTGTGAGAGCGGTACAAGTAATGGAATCTTTACTGCATGCAGGCGGAGCTGCATGGCTGGCAACTCGTCTGGTAGAAGAAATGCTTAAATGCAAATATAAAACGGTAAATAAGAAAACTTTTTATGCAAAAAATAATATTATTTACCTAAATAAATTATTTCATTTACGTAAAAGGATATGATAAAAACGATGGATATAATATTTGCCATTTTACATTTGGATATTGAAAGGACGACAGAGGCTTTGTTAACAAATGTCGTGCCCTCTATTATACACAATCGTCAAGGGTATTTATTATACATACACACCAATGCATAATAATTTATTACATTTTGTTTTGTTTAATTTTTATATTCAAGTGATGATATTAACGAACCTCAGTCGTATATATTGGCACGATTGTGCGTCTACTGCATCATTTCAGCATTAGAGGTTCGTTCACACAATTCTACTAGTCAAATAAAACGTACTCGATCAAATGATGGCGATGATCATGACATAACTAATGCCGCCAAAATACGAAAAATTACTGCCGATGGCTCCGATAACTCCTGTTCAAATGATTATTTGTCCGAAAATAGTTTACACTTAAGCTCGTCTTTGCAATCGAACAGTTTACGTGAAACATCCACTCATCTAAAGGAATCTTTACAATCAGCCATGCAATACATTTTTAAAGTATTTCAATATTTCGTTACTACCGATGAACTATCACCGAAAATCTATTTTGTATATCAATTCATAACTCTTCTAGTTGAGTGTGGCAAGGAGCGAGTAATGCCAGTTTTAAAACTATTACCTCCGAATTTAATCAGTAGTTTAATTAAAGTAATGTTGACAGATGACATTAATGTCGGTTTAATTACAAGGTACGTTTTAACTTTAATTATTTATGTATGTGTTTGTATTTTAAAAGGTATACATACATACCCATTCTTTTACTTTTAATTGCAGACTGTATGATCTGCGTGTTAATACTGGTCGCCAAACAGCGGTATCGGACTTATGCTTGTGGCGTAATATTAAATTAAAACAACAAAGTATACAATTGTAAATTAAACTCCAACCATATACTAAATACCCAATAATAAATATTATTTGCTTAAATTAATTATATACATACAAACAAATCTGCTCTATTAATATTTTTAATTTATTTTTATTACGTAAATTTGAACAAAGTTTGCACAGTGGGTAAGACTTATTCATTAGTTAAAGGCCACGTATTCACTATGTACATCAATTCGCTACTCTAAAAGGGTCTCACTATGCTATAAGGCAAATAAGTCTTTATGGTAGGTAGTGGAAAAGCTTTAAAAGTAAAAGTTTAAAATAAATAAATTTTATATTACGTTTTGTGCATAATATAATATTTTTATTTTTGTAGGACCAGCACTCAGTCAATGAAACCTATTAATGCAATATATTACGCCAGAACTGAACTAGGGATAGCGATACAGAAGGTTTAATTCTTTTACAACTCTCCTATGGCGCGTTTTGTTAATTTTTAAGGCAGAGTTGCAGCGCCTCTGGTGTTAAGTAGATGCATTAAATTTTCTGTGTCGTCATCAAATATGTATTTGCTCATTTAAATTCGTGAGTGTGAACTACATACATATTTGCGGCAAAGCTTTTTGCAAGACAAAAAACCTAGACTTTTCAAATTGGAAAATACGTTTTTTCATATATTCGGTAGAATCAAATTACAGAGTAAACCCCTAAAAGATCAACATTTTATAAATAATTTTTTAATTTATCTATATGTATGTATGTATATTAGTTATTTTTTTTTTAATTTTTATTTTACTTTAATTTAACATTAAATTAATGAGTTATTTATAATCTGTTTTTTTTTCTTTGAAAAATTATTTTTCTGTCGCACTCAATTACAAAATTATTGAATATAAAAACAAAAGATAATTAAGTTTTTTTTTTTCATACAAAACTATTAGCCATTTGTATTGTTTTCTTGGAGAGAAGGAAACTATGTAAAAAACATTGAATAAAATAAACTTAAATAGCGTAAAGTTACAGTAGATGGAAAGAGAGAAAATTGAGAGAGATAAAAAAAAGGGATATACATATGTGGCAAAGAAAATCGAAGCTTACTTTTTATTCTTGTATTAATTAGGTTGCATAATTATTCTGAAAAAATTAAATTAATATATAAGCGACCACCAATACCCAATAAAATGGCCAAAAGGTAGACGCCATTTCTTAAAGTAAAAACTTTTATTTTTCTATATCACTTGAGGCAGCATTCGAAATATGTTTCACCGACAAAATTACCACGCATTGCTTTTGACACATTATGCTCAAATAGACGGCGATTTGTTTGCAAAACGTCAGCGGCTTCTTTATTTAAAGGATCTTCTGGATTTGGCTCCTAAATAAATCACAATCATGATTTCCACTCAGTTTTGATTTTAATAACACTAACTTACCAAAAACAAATATTGCAAACCATAGACTATAGAGCTAATGGTCAATACCGGATTCCAGTCTTCACGTAAAATATTTAAACACACATTGCCCTCGAGATCAATGTTGGGATGATAGACTTGAGTTTCACATTTAACTTTTGGCGGTTCATGAGGGTAATTGGGACCAACGCGGAAATTAAATACGAAACGACCACCTTTGTAGAAACCTTCATCGGGACAGATGATCAATTTGAAGTTGAGCAAATCATCAGTATCGGGAAATTCCGTAGCACAAGTTTTTGGCAGGGTGAGTTCGTTGATGTCTAATCGATAATAAAAGAAATATTAGTTTTACTACAAAAAAAATTTTTAATGAACTAAAACTATATGAAGAGTATTAGAGAAACATAATAATCATTGTCAATCCCTTCTAATGACCCGATAGAAAAAATAATAATATACAGTACTGCACCAACTAGCCAGATACCTCATAGGTAGGGTATTTAGTAGGTAGAGTATTTTAGTATGTACATATATGAAAAATTTGGTAGTGGGTTGTTAAGTTAATTTTATATGTATTTTGTGAAATTTTTACGAAAAAATTGATAAAAATCAGAAAAAGGAAAATTTTGCAAATTTTGGTAGAATTTGATGACAGTTTTAGTAGAAATTTTATTTTGCTAGTGGCAGCTCGGCTTATAAGCCATCACCATGCAACGTAATTCCCGTGGTATAACTGTTCATTTATGCATGTGCCATTGGCTGAATAATTCAAAAGTTCTTTTAAACTCTCAGGCAGTCTATACTATCACCATTCAAGCAGTTTCAAAAAGTGTATCTCACCCTTCCTTATTAGTCATCTCGACTAAGAAGAACGTACCTACTTCAAATCTAT
Source organism: Lypha dubia (assembly GCA_947311025.1). Taxonomy (NCBI): domain Eukaryota; kingdom Metazoa; phylum Arthropoda; class Insecta; order Diptera; family Tachinidae; genus Lypha; species Lypha dubia. The sequence continues at coordinate 96,774,456 of OX371263.1, read as the reverse complement.
CCAAGTCAGGTCTTTGCCACAAGTCACTAGAGATTTAAAATTTTTCATTGAGGAGACTTTTTTGATGGCATTATGATCAAAAATAATTTAAACAGAGTTAAACGAGTGTGGAACAAACGGAACAAAAACTGTCAAAGAATTGAAAATATTTAAATATATGCTTTGGCCATGTCGAACAAGTTCCTTATTAAATAATATTATCCGGGCATCAAAACAACATTTGCATTAAGATCAACACGTATACTTGGACAAGTGGATTTTGAAGTTCCATCTTATAATCAACTGAAAAAAGTACGTACTAATAATTTTAATTTATAGGCCATATATAACCCTGAACGTATAGTATATTTGGTTTTAATCTATAGCAACGCTATGCCTATAATACGTTTTAGGCGTCTGCTAATATTATTTGGAATATAAAGCAAATACTATTATCTTACCTTTTTGTATACGCAGTTGAGCAGCAGATGCCTTCTTTTGTTGACCTCCACTCTTACCCGTCTGGTCACCATCCTTTTTCTGCTGTTTCAACGAGAACAATTTAATCATGATTTAGATTTTCGATTTCTTTAATTATTTCAGCTATTTGTGTTTATTTCTGGTAACAATATTTTGCAAATTTGTTGTATTTGAAACTGGGTGTTCACTACTATTCGCAGATTGTCAAACTTGTATATCGAGTAGATGGGATTTAAGCCTCCCTCAGTTGCTTTTTTCACTCTATATTATTTTTTGTTGCAATTTTTCAATTTTCTTGTTTAAGCGAACTATTATAGAGGATTTGGGCTGCTGGTGAAATTTAAAGTTTTAAACATTTATTGTAAAATGGTATTTCTTTGAATTTGTTAAAGCCACTTTCCTTTTTGCTTTCGATTAACTTTTGCCAAAATATAAAGAAAATACACAGCAAAAAACAAATCCAGAGCTGTGTCGTTTTTTGACGGACAGCAAATTTCGTATTGAAGATGCTACAGGGTTGTATGCCAGAAGTATGTACTCGAGCAACAGGGTGGAAAACTCCAATTAATGTAAAATGTAATATGTACTAAATTATACAGAATAACGTTCGATTGCTTTCTCATACGACTGATTTAATGCTGTTTATCCAAAAGTAACTGAATGAAGTTCGGCTGTAATTACAAACAATTAAAATTATTTGATAAACTTTTTCCCCATCCTTTCCATCGAGTAAAATTTATAGTTTTGTTTTAATGTTTTCCACACATACCTATTATTCAGTACCGATTGCAAGCCCTTGGTTTGTAAATTTGCTAGAAACTTTATCAATTTTCATAACCACCATATGCTTGCAAAATCTCGATTTTTCGAAAGTAGGAAGCACATGTGAGAAAAAAAAACAAACAAATAAACAATAACAAAGTTTTGTTTGAAGAAGTTTGTCACACTAGTTTTAAATTCATTTAAGAAAATGTCCGAAGAACCAGAAGTTGCAAAAGATGCCGTGTTAAAAAGGAGTGAAGCTATACCGGAGGAAACACCACAAGTAAAAGGCTACGATTTTAACGAAGGCATTAACTATACTAAATTGTTCGAGTCATATGTGACCACCGGCTTTCAAGCTACTAATTTCGGACTGGCTATAAAGGAAATAAATCGGATGGTAAGTTTAAAAGCATTTATAAGTACCTATATTAAGTTGAGAACTAAAGCGAATAATCATATAAAGTTGTTTTGTAGATCACAACCTTTATCGGACGAAGAGCTGGATAATCATGAAACGGACGAGTTCATTAAGAGAAAACATAATTGCACAATATTTTTGGGATTCACATCCAATTTGGTATCTTCCGGAATGAGGGAAACTTTAAGGTATTTAGTAGAGCACAAAATGGTTGATTGTATCGTAACTACAGCTGGCGGTGTAGAGGAAGATTTTATAAAATGTTTGGCACCTACTTTCATGGGTGGGAATACATAACAAAATATATTTACTATGCAAAATTGAATAAATTCTGTTAATTTTTCAGGGTCTTTCGAACTGTCTGGTAGTGATTTAAGAGATCGTGGCATTAATCGTATAGGCAATTTATTGGTACCCAATGACAATTACTGTAAATTCGAAGATTGGCTTATGCCTCTGTTGGATGAAATGCTAGAGGAACAAAAATCCAAAGGTATTGTTTGGTCACCATCACGCATCATACATCGCCTAGGCGAACGTATAAATGATCCTTCTTCCATTTACTACTGGGCTGCCAAAAATAAAATTCCAGTATTTTGTCCCGCATTGACTGATGGCAGTCTTGGAGATATGATGTATTTTCATTCTTTTCGACATCCCGGTCTAGTCGTTGACATACTTTCCGATTTAAGACGTCTTAATACTATTGCTGTAAAGGCGAAGAATTCCGGCATGATTATAATTGGTGGTGGTGTTATTAAGCATCACATTTGCAATGCCAATTTAATGCGTAATGGTGCTGATTTCGCAGTATTCATTAATACCGCTTCGGAATTTGATGGCAGTGACAGTGGGGCAAGACCGGATGAAGCCATATCATGGGGTAAAATACGTAAAGATGCTACACCAGTGAAAGTGTATGCTGAAGCTACTTTGGTGTTTCCCATTATTGTTGCTGAAACTTTTGTTAAAAACAAAAAAAATCAACATTGTAGTTAGAACATATTATAATAAATACAATTCTACACCAAAAACTTTTAGCTTGACTTTTAAGTAAAAATAGCTGCGCTTATGTTCAGTCCTGTCTTTGGGGCTGTGCACATATTACGTAACGCTGTTTTCAGAGATTTTTAATAATTTTTCAGTGCAAAATTTCCAATCCGTAACAAATCTTTAACCCCCCCCCCCCCCCCCACCCCTTGCAGCGTTACGTAATATGTGTACAGCCCCTTTCAGAGTTTTTCACTACTTTTCTCGAATGTTATTTGCCAACAGTAAAAGATTTATAAGATATTTATAAACATATATTCGCATTGGTGTTGTGAGACTGTCCCCTGAGAAGGGGAACTGTTAATACAGGTTGATGTCATTGATAAATAAACTATAAGCTCATATAACAGATAATATGAATTAAAATTATTGCAGCCTGTTAAATATCCGGAAACTTTACTACATACATACATATAAAAATAGTGCTATAAAACCCATAAACTCTCCACTTCAATATATTTGCAGCATCTAATTTTGTCGTCCAAAATTTAAAAATAAACTGTTATAAAATAGTCGAATGAATTTTGCTTTACAGGCAAATATTTTCAGTGGATGGAATCTACAAAACTTGTTTCTGTTTTACTTTTGCAGTTTGCTCTCAGTATATGATGAATGAAAAAATTTTTATATTTCGCCGGTAGCTAATGTTGCAAACAATATTTATCTACTTTTGCACATGTAAGCATGTGTCAACATATCTACTATTTACCTACATATACATAAGTACATACATATGTATGTATGTATATGCACCTGCATTTGTAATTGGCCTAACATACTTATATGCATAAACAGTACATTTCCTGCTGCTAATTTATCATATATGTACATATGTACATACATACCTAAATATTCTTATATACACATTACTTAGTCCTTGTGCATAGGTACATACTTATGTATGTATGTATGTAGCAAAAAACATACATATGTAGATATATGAGCATTTCGTTTAAGAACTATTTTACTCATATCCGTAATTATTGAAAATTTGAACAAGTTAGTGATTAAACGTGTTTTAAATAAATAATTTTTTGTGGACTTTCAAATAAAGTTATTTGAAATTTTTTTCCCTTTTCAATTAAATAATTTAATCAAAAGTGTCAGTGTTAAGTATAATTTTTCAATTTAACAGATACACCGCAAAATTTATTTAAGCAACTTTTTTGCCTTAATTAAGAAAAAACAACAATTAAATATTAGTACGTATCTTAATATTTGTCCATATTATGGTTTGCATACTATTTGCGTAAAAAGTTAAAAATGTTGAAAAAATTTTACTGTTAATAAGTTGTCAGAATAGTTGAAACAAAGAAACAATTATGCAAAACAGTATTTACTTACATATCGTCATCTAAAATCCAAAAGGCTGAAACTGCACTTTTTATTACATATTTTACAGAAGCAAAATATTTTATAAATTTAGTACTACCCTGCAGTCGGCGTAGCTAGCGACTGTCTAGCTATTTCGCTAACTACCAGACTAACTACTAGCAATGCACTCGACTAACGATTTTAACATGGGGATGACAGTAGTAAATTGACACGATCAGACCGGCGAAATCACTAGTCAGCAAAACTTAACTATTTCGCTAGTCATAAAGTACCAGTAAGATCACTAATGATACATATTTCCTTAATGAAAATACTACAGAAATTAAAATTTTTTTGATTTTTGTTTATTTATCAAATTTCTTTTTCAATATTTATAAAATTTTCAATTAATTGTTCTTCTTCTTTTTTTATGCAACGTTTTAGTTGACTTCTGCTCATTTTACCTTAAAAAAATAAACACTTTTTTTTACTAAAAATTTAACATTCACTGACCACGAACTTCCAATTGTAACTGACGCCAACACAAAATCATAACACTTGCATTGAAGGCATTAACATTTATGCATGCACTGAGTGCGTGTACATGTACATGAGTGAGAGAGTCAAAAGGCGAACTCTTCCATTATTTGTAGCCACTGTAGTAATTACTCGATTTTTCCTTAGGGAAATACCCATGATACAATGAATATAAGGTATATGCAGAAATACAAAAACAACCAACTCTATGTGTTTTGTTGGTAGAAAATTTGATTTCGGAAGTCAAAATTATAAATATGTATGTTTTTATGTTTCAAACTATGACAAAAATATAAATAGAAGTTATTAATTTAAATTAGAAAAACAAACGAAAAAAACTTTTTGCTGTGAAATTTTTTCTTTGCACGATTTTAGTTTGATTTCAGCTTAGGGAACTTTAAAAAAGGTTCCTTTCCAATATCTCTAATCTTTTTTACATATCAGACCTATTTTGCAAAAATGCAAACTCATATTATTTTCAAAAATTTTACAATTTTGCATATAAATTAAAATTTTTTAATTTAAATTTAATAAATACGAATAATAATTGACACCTGAAATTAAAAACAAGTGGTTTACAACAATTGTCAGCTGGGCTTCTAAGACTACCTTATAGTCATTGTATCATGGAAATACCTAACGATTTGGAGTCAATTTCTACTTTTAAAAGTGCAGGGTATTAAACATCTATGAAGTATGTATGTATGTAATTACACATTTAAAATCTGTTAATAAAATCGTTATTTCCAAAAATAGTATACGATTAAAATTTTAAGGAAGAATTTCTTGTTAATTACAGCATTAGATATCAAAAAGACAATTTTGAGTTTTTTGTCAGTGACGATATGCACTTCAGCAGTATTTCAAACATGCTAATATGTACATATGTATCTACATAAATGTATGCACCTATTTCAGTTTGTCCATTTGTTTAGAAACTTGCATGATATTGGCTTGCTCTCTACGTCATGGTCCAAATAAATTTATTTTGTGGTTTCGGCTGGGTTTGTGCGACCAGAGAAATGATGTACAAGAAAGTTTATTTAGTTTTAGTTTTCATACAGTCTTGGCAGTATTTTTGTTGTCAAACTATTTTGAACAACACAATGATGACAATGACAAATAAGACAAAATAAATAAAAAATGTTTAAAAATTCACCCATACCCGCCAACAGATATCATTCTACACTTGGTAGGTATTAAGGAAGTAAGGAAGCCGACGTCGTCACCAAGTCTTGTTGCAGTAACGACTTATCTCACATACATACATACATTCAACACTTTTTTCTACAGTCATAATTACGGGCGATGGGTGGTTGGTTAGTCATTTGTCATTTTATTTTTTTTTTCAAGAGCTTAAATAAGTTTAAGAATTTGGCAAATTTTTTAGAGGAATGCGAATAATCAGATTTTATATCTCGCAATAGTTGTTTTCTACTTAAGTGGAGTTTAGTCCTTAGGAATACATACCATACCGTATTATACGAGAGAACAATGGTCCATAGTCACAGTCGGTTTGTTTTATTAATACCTTAAATTTAATAATCTGCTATTAGACTTATTTTTATTGAACTAAAGATCGGCATATTTTTGTTTTATAAAAAAGTAACTCGATTAATTTTATTAACTTTCAACCGACTTTAAAAAGGGAAGATGGTACATATTATTTAAACTCGATCATTTATAAACCGATTTTCAAAGTTATTTTATTTTGTTTAAAAGTTGGGTACAATAAAATAATTTTTAAAATCAGGGGGGGATGGGGAAATTTGTTTCCCAATCGATTTATTAGGATTAATGAATTTCATACATTCAAAATTCTAGATACACACATGCATACGAGTATGTACATATATTATTTTGCCTTGATTTGTATGTATGTGTACGTCCCTACTACCGAACAACATCCATTGTTGCGTACTCATAACTTATAATAGACGATGTGTTGAAATCATCTTCAAATTGTTAGAATATAAACGGAAGAAAATAAAAAAAATATACTAAATTGAAAATAAAAAGGATGTGCAACGATCTCTCAATCCATTTTTTGGCCAAACTTTTTTGTGTTTAACAAGTAAAGCAGCATAAAATAGACTGTGTTGGAGATGCTGCGGTCGCAAATCAACTGCATAAAATAAAACGAAACCCACTCCCACAATTTAAACAGAACTTAATTTAAACTTTGGACAAAACATACTTAGAGTGATAGTGTGTGAATAAATAAACAAATGCATGTGTGTCAGTCAGTACCACGTTATCGGATCTGATTTTAACAGTTCATATCTAAAACTTAACGACGTACTACGAGTTATTTTTCTTTTCTTTTTTTATTTATTTAAACTTTTTTTATTATTATTTTTGTATTTTTAAGTTTTTTTCAGTATGAAAACTAAAAAAGTTTTTTTTTTCATATTCCTGTCGTAGTTACCCGTAGCAGGAAAAGAAACTTCTGTCAGTCTTCCGTTTTGTTTATGATTTTTTTTTATCTTCATGATTTCCATGCCTTTTTTTTTTTTTGTTGAAATGCAACTTTTTCATTTTTTGGCTAATCATATTTTTGCTTTCGAATACAAACATACATACATACATACATACATCTGCAACTTTACATTTGAAATTAATGAGGAGAATTTTGAATAGAAAAAAAAAACATAACTAAAACAACTTGCTAAAAATTTTATATATTTAAAATTTTTTTTACTTAAATACAGATAATTACGAAACTTTTAAAATTTGTAATTGAATTCCGTAACCTATTCCATAAGCAGCGTAATTATAACGAAATGATGCTCATATTTTGGTGCAATTTTGTGAAAAGCTCATTTTGAATATGATTTTGTTGCTTTCATAAAGTGTATTCCAGATGAATAATGAAACAGTCCGAATTTGTAAAAAGTTACCCACAAGCGTTCCAGATAACATTTTTTTTTTAATTTTGAGATCGATCGAATGAGAGAGTATTTTTTTTCATTTCCTGTGAAAAGTAGTACAAACTTTTTCTTTTCGGTAATTAATGGAAAGAATTTATTTGTTAAAAACAAAATGGAAGATTTTTCCTAAGAAACTTGATGTTGTACTCCCTTTCTTTGGAAATGTTTGAAATTAAAATTGTAATATTTCGCGTTCCACATGTTTTGGACAATTTTTGTAATTTGAGAGAGTAAATTTTGAGTTTCCTCTCATAAATCCAAACTTGTCCAAAGTTGTCTGGAACACACCTATAGTTATATTATGATCCATGTTTACCCATTGCATGTTTAATATAAAACACACATCGCACACCATCATTTGAAATACCCTGTATCTAACAGATTCTTAGGTTTTGCAATTTACTATCTTTTACCACTTGGTTTTGTTGTAATTTATGTTTTAAATATTTGCCGTTTAAAAGTTTTTTTTTTATTTGTTTCTGTGGTCGAATGCTTGTGCGTAAACGGGAAAAATATTAAGGACATGATAACATGACAAAACAGCACTTAATGTTTATGTGTCGGTCGGTTTCTGTTTTAGTTGCCAACATTGGAAAATTCTTTTTTCTTATTAATAGTTTTTTTTTCTAAACTTTTTTTGTTGCTATTTACCACAAAATATTTGAACATTCGTGCTTGGAGTTGAGTTTACTTTTTTGGATTTTGCTTTACAAGTTTAGTTTTTTAATATTTTTCTCCTGCGTGTTTTTTATTTTACTTTATTTTAATGTTGGATAACGTAACTGGTGAGAATGATGGATTTTTTAACGCAGCAAACATAAAATTTAAATTGATTTGAAATTAAAATTTTTCAAATTATTAAATGTTTGGGAAATTAATAAAAGTATAAATTATTTTGCACTTTTTCGTAAAAACCTTCGTTTGTTTTTCAATCATTAAAATTTTGTTTGCTGGGATGTGGCGTTTGTTAGAGCTGTGGTATGTTGCTATTTCTTTTCTTGGTCAACATCTGGTGCTGTAGTTTTCTAAAGTGGTTATAAATGTTAAACTTATTTAATGTTGTTTTAATTCGCTACTAATAGATGGAATATAAAAACTTTTCTCTTACAGAATTATTTGAATTTCAAGTTAATTTCTTTGAAACTTCTGAGTTGTGACAGTTTCTAGAGTTTTTCTTTAAAACTTCTTACAAGAAAGATGAAAGCTACACGATTAAAAAAATGTAAACATGTTAGTATGTCAGAACTTTTTTTTATTAGTTTTTTCTCTTCTATCGAATGCAATCTTTCATTTATCGCATTTTTACGTGGAAAATTTTTTGTTTCTTAAAACAATTTGACAGCCTTCAATTTAAGCAAAACAGTTGAATGAATTATAAACGAATATTAATAAAAGTGTGTTGCAACTTTATTATATGTATGTATGCACATACGTATAACGTGCTTAATAGTGGCTTTTAATAGGGATACGCAGGTGTACTTCAACTAAAGTTCTTTCTGAAAGGCTTCATACTTTTATGAATAATAAAAAACCAAACTACTGTTTAAGTTTAGTTAAAAACTAAATTGAATTTTAAATATAATTTAAGAGCAATAGATAAGTAAATAAGTAAGTTGGTCAAAAAGAGCAACTATTTTTTATCAAAAACATATTGCCTGAATTGGGTGAATCGTGCTGCAGAATTCTCTCAGTAAAATAAATTTAGTTCTTAGCAATTGGGAGAATTCGCCTTTAGTCTCTTCTTTTTAACCGACTTTAAAAGAAAGGAAAAAGTTAACAATTCATTTTGTAGTTTTCCCCTTAGAGCTGAACGAATTATTTTACAAAATTTCAAATCAATGACATTTCATTCATTGACTTAAATTCATAAATTTTCATAAATGCAACTGCCTTGGTTTTTAAGAGTTGCAGTAACCGAGGGCGCACGTAGCTGTAATTATAAATTATACTCTTTGATATTTTTCCCCATTTTTTTTATTTATAAAAAATAAAAAATTTGCCATTTTAAATTCCTGACCACTTCCTGAAAAAAAGTTTTGAAAAAAAGAGGAGATTTAATTACTATTAAGTAAATAGACAACAACACATTTAAAAATTCTCAGTAGCACTGGAATATCGGAACCAATATTTTATTTTTGCTGATTTTCTTGATGATCATCTTGGACTGATCCAAGACACAAATTCTTCTGGTGGCTTCGGAAAACCGACTGAACGCACAGGAAAACTAAAAGACGGACTTGGCTCGTTCAACTTCCCTATTTATAAAGATGCAGAATATATATAGTTCATGGATCTCATATTGTGAAAATAATACACGGAATGAGAAACATGCCAAAACCACATTATATTTTAGATGAGGTTACTCTCGCGTTGGTGTTTGCATGGTAGTATATTAATTATTTCCTGCTTTTTCCGGTACTCCAGTTCTATTTATTTTTGTCTATTTTTTTTTTGTAAATCTTTAAAATAACGCAGCATATCAATCAATAAAATGTGAATGCTTCTGTCAGCCTGGATTCAATCGTATGGAATTTATTATTATTTTAAAATTTTCTTTACGTTCCAGTCGTTTTTTTCGGTTGCTTTTAAAGAAAAAAAAAACACCAACAACAACACTTTGTTTAGAAATGATGAAGCATTTGTCGTAGAGTGGATGCTGTCGGCACTGCAAATACCAACTAACTAAAGTCATATAGAATTCGTATTGTTGGTTTGATAGTGTACATACTGTATATAGTATACGGTTTCCGTCAATAAACTTTATAGAACAGACTGACTGACTGACAAGTAGCTTAGTAAGAAAAAAACCCCATAAATTCTTCAACGATTTTTTCTTATCAATTTTTCTTTTATCCTTTTTACATTTCATTATACATACTTGTTCTGGAGGAGCCACATACCAAAAGCCAACCATAACCTATCCCATCTTTAGTTTGAAAACAGTTCATATTAATAAAATTCCAATGTTATTGATTAGATAAAAATGTGCTGGAAGGAGCGGGGGAAAAAAGAAAATAAAAAATACGGTGCTAGAAAAATTATTACGAGTCACATTCCTCAGGATAGAAGCATTAAAGTGTTTGTGTGTGTGTGTGTGTGTGTGTGTGAGATGATCAATTGTTTTACTTTCTTATTCCATTTATTATCTTGTTGGCCAAATGTCATTATTTACTCAAATTCTTTAATAAAATTTATCTGTCATGTTCAACTTTTTAAATGAGGGTTTTACGAAAGTATTTTTTTGTATTAAATTTTATTAAATTTAATCGAAATATTCTCATGAATTTGAATTTCAAATTTTTTTATTTGTTGTTGGTTAAGATGGCGAATTAAAAAGTAAAATAAAAAACAATGCTGATACGAGGAAGTTCCAGATTTCATAACAAACTTTTAAAAAATCAGATATTTATCAGATGTCGACTTTTTGAGTCCTTGGAAATCTACAACCTTATTCCATATACATATTTATACTTAAGCTTTAAATTTTTTTTTTTTATATTATTTAAAACTTATTCATATAACTCGATTTTTTTTTTTCTTAAATTGCGTTTTTGGCATATTTTGCATCTTTTTCATTAAACTTTTTATACCTAAAATTCAATGGATTTTATTAAGTATTTTTATTCATCTTTAAAGTAAAAATAAATCGAGTTACGCCTTTTTTTGTACTAACCCTGCAGTCGGCGTAGCTAGCGAATGACTAGCTATTTCGCTAAGTACCACTCGTTACCACTAACTACCAGACTAACTACTACCAATGCACTCGACTGACGATTTTAACATGGGGATGACATTGACGGTAGTCAATTGACACGATCAGACCGGTGAAATCACTAGTCAGCAAAACCTAACTATTTCGCTAGTCATAATGTACCAGTAAGATCACTAATGATACATATTTCCTTAATGAAAATACTATAGAAATTTAAATTTTTTGGATTTTTGTTTATTTATCAAATTTCTTTTTCAATATTTTTTTAAAATTTTCAATTAATTGTTCTATTTTTTTATGCTCACTTTACCTTTCTAAAAAAAAACTTTAACATTCACTGACCACGAAATTCTAATTGTACGCCAACACAAAAACACTTTCATAAAATCTTTTTTATTTTTTTGTTGATTTTCTTTGGAATAACGGCACAGTTTTTTCAACTCGTAAAAAAAATTTGAGGTTGAAGGCATTAACATTTATGCATGGACTGAGTGCGTGTGCATGAGTGAGAGAGTTAAAAGGCGAACTCTTGCATTACATTTAGGCAGTGAAGTAGTTAGTCGATTTTTGTTAGCGAAATACCTAACGATTTGGAGTCAATTTCCACTTTTAAAACTGGAGGGAAGCCATCGTATATGCATACATATGTATTTATATGTACATATGTATGTATTTGTGTACATACTGAAATATCTATTCGAATTAAAAAAATTCCGTGTCTGGTTTTTTTTTAATGAAATAAATTGAAATGCAAATATGTAATAAGACACAAAACATCCTTATACGCGCCCTCTGTTAAAAGAAAACACAACAAGAAAGAAGAAGTCTCAAAAGATAATTAAATTTGTTTTAAAACCCTCACTCCTAAAAGTACTTTTTAACATCCTTTTATTAACTTTTTTTTATTTCCTTTTGTAGATTTTTTTACTTTTTTCAATTTTCCTGTGAAGCTAATGGGAGAGTTTTCGATTGTTTGTTTCTATTCGTGATCATGTGTTTGTGTGTGTGTTATTCTTCCAGAGAAGGTCAGCTGTCACGGGATTTGCGTGTGTCATACATGCATGCTTAAGAATAATTATGAATTATATTAGACTTGAACTTGAGTCATCATAACTACATTCATACTTACATATGTACATATATTGTTACATGAAACGCCAAACACATATTCATTGCATTATTTTATAGGGGAAACACACAAACACACAACCTAAAAGTAGTTTTGGTTTGACTCTTAAAAAAATTTGATATTGTATATGGCTGCTCTAAAAATCGCAAAGAAAGATGCAAATTAAGTGATGTATATGTGACAAATAATTTTACTGGTCAGATGTACTTCCTTTTTTTGATAGCTTATTAATAAGTCCGCAATTTTTGTTGGGGGCAGTCTGATTTTTTTATAGTGACGTAGAGTTAGATCCTTTTGCGTTTTAGGTAACGGTATACATTTTTTACTTTTATTTAATACTAGCTTATCCCGGTGTGCTTCACTACCCCCTCGTTATAAAATAAAATTAAAAGTATTTATATATCCTATTGTGAAAATTTAATGACGATCGGTCCAGTAGTTAAGACTGTATTACAATTTTTAATTTTCCTAAAAAGGGGCGTAGTCCCACCCACTTTTCTCCTGGTACGTATTCCAAATTATGCCAATACCATATGTACCAAATATCATCGACGTAGGTAAAAAAATGCCCAAAATATGGCGATTTAAATTTTTGGGTTATATGGGCGGTGCCACACCTCTTTGTCCAATCAAAACTTCATATAGCCTACAATTCATCCGAGAGTTCCAGTTAAATACTGTGAAAATTTCAGGATGATCGGTTCAGAGGTTTAGCCTCCTATAAGGAACAAACAAACAAATAAACAAACACACATTCGGTTTTATATATATATAGATGAATGAAAAGTGTTTCATATTCTTAATGATAGGAGCAAATGTTTGGAAATTTGGATAACTACATATCGTTGTATTAGTCCCACGTATTGGCTTTAATCGCACGATCGATCCTGTGTAAATTTTATCGCTATCAGCGTTAATTATCGTTACTCACCACTTCATCTCTAGTTTATTTAAACTAATTCTTTTACTTGTATGTTTTTTTTTGGAACTCAAGCTAATTAAGAACTTTTTACAATTAATTTTTATAACTGACAAAAGTTTTGACTAGAAAAATGAACATTTGTGCAATATACGAGCAGTTTATTTATTTTTTTTTAAGTTTTAATTTCATTGTGTGCAAGAGTGTGTCTGTCGTCTGTTCTCAAATATGTATGTATGATTTTGAGGATGGGGTGTAGTTGCTTTGTGATGTGTGATAATGTTTGCGTGTGTTAAGACCGAGGAAGTGTGTGTGTGTGTGTGGTTTTGAGTGAATTACGAGAAGTTTATTTTTAAACTTAGTACTCATGCATCCACATGCATAAAAACCGGAAAAGGAACTGTGTATTTTATTTACAATATACAAATACCATTTAAAATTAAACAGTTTTATGTATAGTTAACCAAAAATAATTAAATTAATTCTAAAACAATGAAATTTGCTTCATAGCATCTATAGTAACTCCCAAACAACTTCGTCCGCACGAACTTAAAAATCTATATGGATTTAAAGCGTAGTATTCATAACTTTTAATACTAATTTTATAAGTTAAACAAACGCTCTGTTAAATAATTCTTATTCTGTATTGTTAAAAGTTCTTTTACAAATTTAGTAAGCACATATACATATATACATAAAAAACCTAACTCACATTGTGCTGTACTTTATGCTTTGTTTGCACACATAATCTTTCTTAAATGGGTATAATATAATTAATTATTTCAAAATCCCATCTCGTACTTCAGTAAAGAAATTACTAACAATGTAGAACTACATAAGGTTTCTTACAAAGTAGATGATGCCGCTTTACCTGCTTGCTAATGGCCCCGTTTTAGTTTTCTTTTTAATATTTATGAGCACGATGTACTCGTACTTGCAACAGCATGTTCCAATTTCGGTTTTAGTTGCATTTTCTCGCTGCAAAATTTACACAAACATACAAATGTATCTTCTTAACTTGCTTATGTGTGGCATGCAACCCGCCTATTAATGCAAATATTTGTTGTTGTAAGCATATTTATTCCGAGATACATATGATATGCATAAAATACATAAGCACTTCTTTTTATTTTATATAAGGAAAAAAAGAAGAAATATGGATCAATATTATGTGCATACGAGCATAAGAAGCGAATAGTATTAAAGGAATGGTGCAACAATCAAGCACTTTTTGTTTACATCTTTATGCCAAGAAATCCAAAGTAAACCGGGAGTAAAATATACTCGCAATAAATAAGAAAGAAATTAAAAACAGTTATTATTTTAAAAGCGATTTTATTTTACTGGCACAGATGCAAGTTGTTGGAAATGAAGGGTTCTTTCTTTCATAATAGAATTTATAATTTTGGTATTAATTTTTTTTTTGAATACGGATAGAGATGTTGGATATATCAAGTTGTAGAAAATACAATAAAACAAATCAGTTTTTTTCTTAATCATTGAGGGGGCGTATCAACATTAGTTCTAGGACATTCCGCTTAAAGTAATAAATAAGTATTCGCTTTTCATCTTCTGAACAACATACGGTTTCTAAAATTGTATTAATTCATTTTGACTTAAAAATGAGATGGTATGATCAAATGTTTAATAGTATTAATATTAATACTACAGTTGAAAACTTATACAAATTGTATTTTGCTTGCAAGAGATTAAAAATTTGATAATATCATATGCCAAGATATGTAGTTTGAAGCACTTTCAAATGGATACACATAAACACGTACATTACATGTACATACATATGTATGTGCATAATGTTGTAGTCTATTCCTTATTTGAAAAGTTATGGTAAATTAAAAATAACTCTTAGATGGTGAAAACGTTGCCCTGAGTATGTGAGTCAAAGTCGAATTTTCTATTGCCACCAATTAATTGTCTTGGATTGAAGGAAAAATGTATGTATGTATGTATCTATGTACCTTATAACAAAAATGAATGCTGCAAAATGATTTTATATATATTTAACTGGCAATTCTAGTCATTTATTTCCCGCCATTTTATTAAAATACACCCTTGTTTTTGTTTTTTTATTTGAACTCTACACAAATTGTGAACCAAAACAAAAGCTTAAAAACAAAATTAAATACACAAACACACGAAACTCTACATTGTTTACATTACAAATGCTGTTGACAAACAAACGCCGTTTGACATTAAGAAAGAAAATGGCAAAACAAAAAACAAGATAGGTAGACATAACCTCAATGTCTGCTCAATTTACTCATTACTATTTGACATCTGCATAAAGAAGACCAAAAAATAAATTTTATCATACTAATAGTGAAAAAAATGAAATGAAGTTGAAAATTGTAGTTTGTTCTCTAAATTAACATAAAATAAATAAAAAAGTTCCATCAATTTTATGAAATTTTCAATATAAATTAAGTGCAAACATATTGATAACGAAAAATAAGTGAAATATAATGTCGACCACATCGATTGTGCAACAATTTGTGTCGGGGCTAAAGTCTCGGAATCGCAATGTGCAGAATAAGGCTGCCCAGGATTTATTTCTCTATGTTAAGACCGAATTAAGGGAAATGTCGCAAGAGGAGTTGGTACAGTTTTTTGAGGATTTCAATGATCAAATATTCAGTATGGTTATGTCTTCAGACATAAATGAAAAGAAGGGCGGTGTTCTGGCCATAAGTAAGATAATTTCATCATATTAAAACTTTAGCGTTAGGTTAGGTTAGCAGGCTGGAAATGATTTTTATTTTTATTTTTTTAATACTAACAGAATGCCTTGTAAGTGGCGATGTTATCAATACTATGAAACGTATTACAAAATATTACAATCATTTGCGTGATTTATTACCCTGCAATGATGTGTCCGTAATGGAAATAGCTGCTCGTACTTTGGTAAAATTAGCCAATTTGCCGGGTTCAAAGGGTGCCGAGTCGTTTGAATTTGACATAAAAAGAGCTTTTGAATGGCTAAGTGGCGACAGACATGAGGTATAAAACAAACTGATATAAGTATATACATACATATACATACATACTTATATATACTTATATGAATAATTTTTTCCAGTATCGCCGCCATGCAGCTGTTTTTATTTTACGTGAATTGGCCGTGGCCATGCCGACATATTTTTACCAACAAATTTCCACATTCTTTGACCACATTTTTAATGCCATCTTTGATCCTAAACCGGCTATACGCGAATCGGCCGGAGAAGCTTTAAGAGCTGCACTCATTGTTACCTCTCAACGTGAAAATACTAAACAATCTAGTGAACCTCAGTGGTATAAAATTTCTTATGCTGAGGCCATTAAAAGTTTTAATGAAGATCCTGCTTTGGTGCAAAAAGAACCCAAAGGCATGACGCGCGATGATCGTATTCACGGTAGCATGATTATTTTCAATGAGCTATTTCGTTGCTCTAATGCCAATTGGGAGAGACGCTATAATACATTAAAAGCTTTATTGCCAGATGCACTTTCTTGTAAGCTGGGCGATGGCTCAGGTCTTTCGTATGTAACAGGGTGTGGTGGTAATAGCTCCAGTGGCGGTGCACATCAATTGACTACTATAGTACCCAGACTTAAAGCACCATTTGTTAAAAAGTTGGGTTCAACACATTTGGGGGATCTGGGAGAACAGCATACTGTTTCCAATCATAAATTTAATACTGTATGTTCAAACAATTTTTTGTTTTATACAAAAATAATTTGATTTATTTATTTCAGAGCAATATTTTAGAATCCTCCTATGCTCGTGAGGTTATAATGGAACATTACACTATCATCTGTGAAAATATCATAGAACAAAGAAACTCTAAATCAACATACGTGCAACAGGCTCTATTACAAATTTTACCCCGTCTAGCTGCAATACATCGCGAAATTTTTGTACAAAAATATTTAAAAATCTGCATTAATCATTTACTCACAGTGCTCAAGGGCAAAGAAAAAGATCGTAATATAGCGTACATAACTATCGGTTACATTGCAGTAGCAGTAGAAAGTGATATTGACAGATATTTGAAAACCATAATGTCGGCCATTAAGTTGGCTTTGCCGCCCAAAGACGCAACCAGTAAACGTAAAGCTGCCATCGATCCCGCCATATTTGCATGCATAACCCTACTGGCTCATGCTGTGAAGGCTGGCATTAATAATGATGTTAGGGAGATATTGGAACAAATGTTTTCCACTGGTCTTTCGCCATCTTTGACTGTTTGCTTGAGAGAATTGGCTGAAAATGTACCATCTTTGAAATCAGCTATAGCTAATGGCTTAATTGGAGTTCTGTCGCAAATTTTAATGAACAAGCCGGCCGCTTCAAACTACGGAAATATGATGTCTGCTTCAGTTTCCATGGATTCATCTATAAATTATTCTCAAGATGTACCAACAATTGTTTTGGCATTGCGTACACTCGGTACGTTTAATTTCGAGGAACAAAATATGTTGGATTTTGTACAGAGGTAAGAAAATTAGTAATTTTTTATATAATTTTTTTAAAAAAAATTTTTAAAAAAGAATACATTCGAAAACTAACTTTAAAAAAAGTATCTAAAATCAGTTTATATTCCCAAAAGTATAAAACACATGCCCGCTTATGTATTAATTACATTACGATATTTTTTTTAACTTTTAATTGATTTTTTATTATATTAGTTCGGGAGGTGTAAGTATACCAAATTTTTACCCATCCGTTATTAGACATCATCCGAACACACCTTTTCAAAGTGGAATGAATACAAAGAAATATTTTCGTTTAATTTTTCAGATGTGCAGACTATTACATTAATCACGAAAGTCAGGAAATCCGTTTAGAGGGCGTACAAAGTTGTACACGTTTACTTAAGTTGGCTATACAATCAGCAGATAGTTCTGAAAATTCAAAAACTTTAAGTGACACCGTATCACATGCTATCGAACGTTTATTAATTGTGGCCATTACCGATATGGATTGTAATGTAAGAGTGCGTATTTTACGGTCGCTCGATGAAACTTTCGATGCTGAATTGGCTCAACCAGAATCGTTAAGTGCCCTCTTCATCACTTTAAATGATGAAATATTTGAAATACGCGAATTAGCCATGGTAACTGTTGGACGTTTGTCGGTTATGAATCCAGCCTATGTAATGCCTAAATTGAGACGCGTTATGATCCAATTACTTACTGAGTTGGAACACTCGGGCATGAGTAGAAATAAAGAGCAAAGTGCTAGAATGTTGGATCATTTGGTAATTAGTACTCCACGTTTAATTTCCTCGTACATGAATCCGATTCTAACTATATTAGTGCCCAAATTAAGAGAACCGGAATCGAATCCCGGCGTGGTATTGAATGTTTTAAGGGCTATTGGTGATTTGGCTGAAGTAAATGGCGGCTCAAATGAAATGGAAATGTGGGCCGATGATTTGCTCTCCATATTGTTGGAGATGTTGGGCGATGCTGGTTCACCCGACAAAAGAGGTGTTGCCTTATGGACCCTGGGCCAGTTGATTAGTGCTACAGGTCGTGTGGTTTCCCCCTACCATAAGTATCCGGTGTTGATTGATATTTTAATAAACTTTTTAAAAACCGAACAAAGACGTTCTATACGCCGCGAAACGATACGTGTATTGGGTCTGCTGGGTGCCATGGATCCTTATAAACATAAAATGAACAAGGGCTTAATCGACAGCCAAAATGATAGTGTTTTAATATCTTTAACCGATTATAAAGTGGAAGAGAACCAAGATATATCCACAGCCGAATTGTTAGTTAACATGGGCAACATATTGGATGAATATTATCCTGCCGTGGCTATAGCCGCCCTCATGCGTATTTTACGTGATCCCACTTTAAGCAGTCGCCATACCAGTGTCGTCCAGGCGGTTACATATATTTTCCAAAGTTTAGGCATTAAATGTGTGCCCTACTTGTCCCAGGTTTTACCCAGTCTCTTGGAAAATGTACGCACCGCCAATAATAATTTAAGAGAGTTTCTGTTTCAGCAGTTGGCCATTTTGGTGGAAATTGTACGTCAACACATAATCACCTACATGAATGATATTTTCAAATTGATTAAGGAATTCTGGACCAATAACACACCCTTACAATCGACACTTATCAATTTAATAGAACAAATTGCTGTGGCTTTAGGTGGAGAGTTTCGTAATTACTTGTCACAATTGATACCACAAATTTTGCGCGTTTTACAACATGACAATTCAAAAGGTCGTAATGTTACGAAACGTTTGCTGCAGGCTCTTAAGAAATTTGGCAACAATCTGGATGATTACTTGCACTTGATGGTGCCTCCCATAGTCAAGCTGTTCGACTCTCCGTATGTGCCGCAACAAGTATCTTTGGTGGCCTTGGAAACTCTAGATCAATTGGCTTGGAATTTAGATTTTACTGATTTTTCGTCACGTATTATACACCCATTGGTAAGAGTTCTGGATAATGAGTCCGAATTGCGTGATCAGGCCATGTCTACATTGTGCTCGTTGGTCATACAATTGGGTAAAAAGTATTTGGTTTTTGCTCCTTTGGTCAATCGCACCATTACCAAACATCGCATTGTTAATTCGCAATATGAAAAATTACTTTCTAAGCTGCAATCGAATACCACCATGTGCCTGGATGAGGAATTTTTAATGAGGCAGGCTAAATACAAAGCAAGTACTGCTTCCAATGCCATGAGTGACGCCAATACCTCCATTAAGAAGCTTAATGTGAACACCGCCCAACTCTGCATGGCCTGGCAGGTTAATCGCCGCGTATCCAAAGATGATTGGGTGGAGTGGCTAAAGCGTTTGTCCATCGGTTTGCTTAGAGAATCTAGATCGCATGCTTTACGTGCCTGCCGTGTTTTGGCCGAGGATTATGATAAACTTTTGAGAGACTTGTTCAATGCTGCCTTTATATCTTGCTGGACTGAATTATCAACTGAACATAAAAATGAGTTGACCAAATCTTTGATACAGGCTCTGCAGGTCACCGATATGCCCGAAATAACTCAAACTATATTGAATTTGGCTGAATTTATGGAGCACTGTGATAAAGATCCAATATTAATTGATCCCAAATTATTGGGAACCAGAGCCATGGCTTGTCGGGCTTATGCCAAGGCTTTGCGCTACAAAGAAGAAGAATTTGTGACCCATAAAGATCCACATGTATTCGAGTCTTTGATTTTAATTAACAACAAGCTGCAGCAAAAAGAAGCTGCTGAAGGTCTTCTAACTACTTATCGGAATGCGGTGGGTGGTGAAAATTCACGTTTCAAGGATGAACTTAAGGTTCAGGGTAGATGGTATGAAAAATTACACAACTGGGATCAAGCTTTGATACACTATCAACGAAATTTGAGACAAGACAACAATGATATGGAATCTAGATTGGGTTCTATGCGTTGTATGGAGTCTTTGGGAGAATGGTCTCAGTTAAGCAAAGTGGCCAAACAGGAGTGGGATTCTTTTGGCAAAGAAGTCAAATCGAAAGCTGGCCCCTTAGCAGCAGTGGCAGCCTGGGGCTTGCAAGATTGGGAATCTATGCAGGAATATGTTAGATGCATACCCGAGGATACACAAGATGGTTCTTTCTATCGTGCCGTCTTGGCCGTCCATCATGATGAATTTGAATTGGCTCAACGTTTAATTGATGAAACCAGAGATCTATTGGATACCGAGCTAACTTCTATGGCGGGAGAATCTTATGAACGCGCCTATGGAGCCATGGTTTGTGTACAAATGTTAGCCGAACTTGAAGAAGTCATACAATATAAATTGATACCAGAACGCAGGGAACCATTGAAGGGCATGTGGTGGAAACGTTTACAAGGTGGCCAACGTTTGGTTGAGGATTGGCGTAGAATTATTCGAGTACATTCGTTGGTGGTGAGACCCCATGATGACATACACACTTGGCTGAAATATGCGTCGTTGTGTCGCAAATGTGGCTCCTTGCAGCAGTCCCAAAAGACTTTGGTCATGTTGTTGGGGTGTGATCCCAATGAAAATCCCAAAGATCCCTTGCCGTACACTTTGCCACAAGTAACGTATGCCTACACCAAACATATGGCGGCCTCCGATAATATGCAGGGAGCCTATGACCAACTCAGCCGTTTTGTTAATACCTACAGCAATCAATTGAACTGTATGCCAGATATTGTGTACAAACAAGAAGACCATCGCTTGCTGGCCAGATGTTATCTGCGTTTAGCCATTTGGCAAAATAAATTACAGGGTCTGGAACCCGATGCTGTGCAGGGTGCTTTAGAATGTTACGAAAAAGCCACCGACTACGATCCGAACTGGTATAAGGCCTGGCATTTGTATGCTTACATGAACTTTAAAGTAGTGCAAGCTCAAACTCTGGAGAACATCAAATCACCTTTAGATGTACACAATAATACTTTGCTGGTGGAAAAGGAGAAAATGATTATCGAACAATACGCCGTACCAGCTGTACATGGTTTTTTCCGTTCCATTAGCTTAATTAAGGGCAATTCGTTGCAGGATACATTACGTTTGTTGACTTTGTGGTTTGACTATGGCCATCATTCAGAGATTTATGATGCCTTGTTGTCGGGCATGAAATTAATAGAAATTAACACTTGGCTGCAGGTTATACCCCAGCTGATAGCACGTATTGATACCCATCGCAATCTGGTGGGACAACTGATCCATCAGTTGTTAATGGATATTGGAAAATATCATCCTCAGGCTTTGGTCTATCCTCTAACAGTGGCTTCCAAATCTGCATCGGTGGCACGCAAAAATGCCGCCTTTAAAATTTTAGACTCAATGCGCAAACATTCGCCCACTTTAGTGGAACAGACCATGATGATTAGTGAGGAATTGATTAGAGTGGCCATTTTATGGCATGAACAATGGCACGAGGGCTTGGAGGAAGCGTCGCGCCTTTACTTTGGTGAACGTAATATTAAAGGTATGTTTGAAATCTTGGAGCCACTACATGCCATGCTGGAGAGGGGACCACAAACGCTCAAGGAAACTTCATTTTCTCAGGCCTATGGCCGCGAACTAACCGAGGCCTATGAATGGACCCAAAGATATAAATCATCAGATTCTTTAATGGATTTAGATCATGCCTGGGATAATTATTATCATGTATTCCAAAAGATATCGCGTCAACTACCACAATTAACCTCATTGGAATTGCCGTATGTATCGCCCAAGTTGTTGGCCTGCAAAGACTTAGAACTGGCAGTGCCCGGCTCCTATAATCCAGGGCAGGAATTGATTAGAATAAGTTTCATAAAGACCAACTTGCAGGTGATCACCTCTAAGCAACGGCCACGCAAATTATGTATACGGGGCTCAAATGGCAAAGACTACATGTATTTGTTGAAGGGTCATGAAGATCTAAGGCAGGACGAGCGTGTTATGCAGCTTTTCTCTTTGGTCAATACACTGCTGCTCGATGATCCCGATACTTTTAGAAGAAACTTGGCCATACAACGTTATGCTGTCATACCATTAAGTACTAATTCTGGCCTTATAGGCTGGGTGCCACACTGTGATACACTCCACACCCTTATCAGGGATTATAGAGATAAAAAGAAGGTTCCCCTCAATCAGGAGCATCGTACTATGCTAAGCATTTCACCAGACTATGATCATTTGACTTTAATGCAGAAGGTGGAAGTGTTTGAATATGCTTTGGATCAAACTGCGGGTGATGATTTGGCCAAATTGTTGTGGCTTAAGTCACCCTCTTCCGAAGTATGGTTCGAGAGACGTACCAATTATACTCGCTCGTTGGCGGTGATGTCTATGGTGGGTTATATTTTGGGTCTAGGTGATCGCCATCCTTCCAATTTAATGTTGGATCGCATGAGTGGAAAAATACTGCATATAGATTTTGGAGATTGTTTTGAAGTGGCCATGACGCGTGAAAAGTTTCCTGAGAAAATTCCCTTCCGTTTAACACGTATGCTTATTAAAGCCATGGAGGTAACAGGCATTGAGGGCACTTACCGACGTACTTGTGAAAGTGTTATGCTGGTGCTGAGACGTAATAAAGATTCATTAATGGCTGTTCTGGAGGCATTTGTCTATGATCCTCTATTAAACTGGCGTTTGCTAGACACTGAACTGAAAAATCATCGTACCAAGGCCAACAATAATAATTCGGGCAATGGCATTGCCGGTGGAGCGAATACGGGTAGTTTAAGCAATTCCATTGATGACAACATCCTACACAGTAACAATACTGCCACCAAATCCAAAGTCTATGATAATCAATTTTTACTCGTTCATTTGGGAAACGCTGCAAATGCCGATATCACCAACAGCAAGGCTAGTAAAGTAATCAAGCGGGTCAAGCGCAAACTTACCGGCAGTGATTTTCTTACACAAACCAGTTACACGGTGCAACAGCAGGTCGATATGCTGATACAACAGGCTACCAATAATGAGAACTTGTGCCAGTGCTACATAGGCTGGTGTCCATTTTGGTAATTGACTACCACAACGGTAACAATTTCTTTCTCTCTCTCTTTCTCTATCTCTGTCACAATTTATTCGTTCTGAGTTTAATATACATTTTCTTCCTATTTTGCAATTCTTTTTATAAATGAAAAATATTTTAAATTTTTTTATTTTCAAAATTTTATAAATATTTACACATACAAACATTTACGAATAGAAATGTTATTTTTAATATTAAAAGGAAACAAGTGTTTATTTTACAACTTTAATTTTTCATTAATTTTAAGTTTATTTTACAAGTATTTTTAAGAGAATATGTATTTTTTAAAATATTGCATTTGCTCTAAACAATTTTTTTTTAGAAAAAATTATAACGATTAAAAATTTGCTTAAAATAATAATACGTATCTATTTATAATTAGCAACAAAATTCTAAGATTAAAAATAAATAGTTTTAAAAACAACTTAATAAGAGTCATTAATAAATGAAATATCAAGAAATAACATAATAAAAACTGTTATTTCCTTTTACAAACTTATTTTCAATTGAAACTGAGTAAATGGAAATTTCGATTTATACAAATAATTATTCCTCACAAAATTTCAATAAGCATAGACAGGAAAATGTAAAACATGTTTTCAGTTACAGATATTGCTGATTCAGTTAATTATGTATGCTGCTGTTGAAGAAGTTCAACCTGCAGCATTTACGATTATCTAAAATTTTATAAAAATTATATTGGCAATTTAAACCTCCTCTTTTTGACATCAACTTGTCTGTGTTACGAAATAGTTTATTGTGAGACAACCGAAAATTTTATAAATAAAAATTGGCAAATGTAGAAAAACAAATACTGGCTGAACAGCTGAGCTACCGGCCCCATCTGTGTAATGAACTTTTAATAAATTAACAGAGTTTCAAATTTCTACATACAGTTCTGTTAGAGAGCTAACATTGGTCTGTTAACGAATTCAACGTATTAAAAGCCATGATACAAAGACTATGAGGTAGTCTTACAAGCCCAGTGGACAATTGTCGTAAACCACTTGTTTTTAATTTTAGGTGCCAAATTTAAATTTTTGTTTATTTATTATATTTAAATTAAAAAATTTTCGTTTATGAAGATATTTGTAAAATATTTGAAAATGAGTACGAAATAAATATGAGTTTGCATTTGTGCAAAATGGTTGCGACATGTAAAAAATAGTTGAGGTATTGGAAAGGAACCTTTTTTAAAGTTTCCAAATATAAAGCCAAGCTAAAATCGTGTGGAGAAATCTTCAGAAAAAATTTCATAGCAAATGCTGTATTTGGTTTTTTTTTTATATGAATAAATTATTTTCATTTATTAATTTTTTGTCATAGTTTGAAACATAACACATGCATATTTTTGTCTTCCGAAATTAAATTTTCTACCAACATACATATACATACCTAATATTCATTGTATCATGCATGGTAAAAGCTTTTTATCATAAAATTCGTAAACAATAATAAAAGTACTAATGTTTCGACTTTTTACCCCTTAAAAAGTATCCTGAAACTATTATAATCCGGATCATATGCTATCCGTCTACCAAATTTGTTCCAAATCCTTAAACGATATTTATGTACTCGTATATCCAAATATATATACAAACATACAAACCTTCTCATTTACACTATTAGTACGATTTCTTTATTCCAACTGCACAAATACATATCGTTACCTTAATACATAAAAGCACTAACTCATTATTATTTTCAAATCGTGTAGGTATTTATCATTTTTCGATAGGTATCATTTTATGTTATCCATATAAGCAAAAAAAAAAACACGATTTGAAAAATAATATGAATTAGGGCCTTTCTGTATTGTATTGTTCTATCCTATATTGTTGTATATGTACAACAATTTTGATAATTTCTAATAAATTTTTTAAAAAGAATAGTTTTCATCCTTACTTCATACATATGTCGCGCCTCTGATGTAATAGAGTAATAACTCAAAAAAAAAAAAAGAAAAATTAGGAATTTCGATAAAATATTAATTCACAGAAAACCAGTACGCAAAAGTTAAATAATCTCGTGTAACACATGATATGCATTGAAAACCGAATATTTGTGTTGCTATGTTATTTTATGACCTTCCATTATGGCTTTGGCATTTTATATTTTAACTCTTGCATTGGCACTCATGCGCAATATCAAGATTTAATATCAAAATAAAATTTAATATTTGAAAATTTATATGTTTGAAATAAATTTTATCTTATTTTACCAACCTGCTGTTTCTTTTCTTTGTGTGCTTTTCTATTATACTAAATAAGCTAGTAAAGTGATAAAAATTATTGCAATCGAAAATGTGAACAAATTCAATAAAGTAAACAGCCTTGGTTTTTATAAGTTCACATTACCCCGAGTTCACGGTATTTGTAAATAAATTGCTTTCAAAGTACATACCTTCATCTAAAATCAAATGACCGATAAAGCTTTTGTAGGTTTATCAATAATTCGGTCTTGTTAACACGGCAATAGCAAAACAAAATTATTGTGGGATTATTTGCAATTGTAGTTTGTTATTTGGGCTGTTTATTGTATTATTTTTTTATATTAAATTTAGTAGTTGGCAATCAGCTGCCCTAAAAATAATGTAAGTGAAAAATGAGATTTACATCTGAAATGCAAATGAAATGAAAGTGGGCGAGTATAATCACCTGAACCGTCGAGGGCACCAGCTATGCATTTGCCTTATGGTGTTTGGCGTTTTTCGTCTAAAGACAAACGCCAGAGTTGACTTTAATCTAGTACTTGGCGTAGTCGAAAAACGCCAAACACGATAAGGCTGAATATATTTTCCATATAAATTAATGGTTTGTTGAAACTGTTTCTAATTGTCATTAAAAAAAAATTTACTCATGGGAACACAATTTTATAGTCCAAATGAATTTATGTGCACTTTGTCTGTGTTCAGACGATGCAAGTCTTATTTTTAAGCTTATTAGCTTTTAGGAGAGAGAGACTGGCGGAAAAGAAACGAGTACACCCTCTCATGTACTCATGAAATTCGTTTTGTTGTCTTATTCGTAGTGTTAAGTAGATATACATACATACATACATTCATACAAAATAAGCAATAAGATGAGTGCTGTGTGAACGCCAATGAAAGTTCAAAGAAGAAATCGTGATAAGTTTTGCAATAAGACTTGGATAGTGTGAACACAGACTTTATTTCCTATAACATTTATTTCGTTCTCCCCGTATCCTTTTACACGGCAAAATTATATCAAAACAGTAACTCTAAAGGTGGCCGTAATAACATTTAATTTATGTGGCAACTTTAACATCCAATTCCGGGAATTGCTTTAACTCACTGATATTTTCTGTACTCAACTCAATAACGTTCAAATGATAAAAAAGCTTGCAAACGTACTCCAACACAAACGCACACATACGAAATCAAATAAAATGCCATCGATGAGAGAGAGAGCAGCAAAAGAATAAAAACACACACAAATACACTTGTAGAATTTTATGCAAGAAAAAAAACGTAAAATTTGCAGATGGTAAAAATGGCGCCGAGCAAATATACACAAGAATGAGGCAATTAATTTAATGGATTAATAATATTGTTTTAAACTTGCTCCTTAATTTTTTTAATTAAGCCAATTAAAAGGTTGTCTACATTTTTCACTTCTATTCAGTTAAATGATCATAATAATCCGTCCAATCAAAATTTAGCAGAAATTTCTAGGAACTTGAACCAACACTACTCAACTTTACAATTTCAAGGCAGCAGTTGAAGTGAAAACATCGTGTGTTAAGCTTGACTGCCAAATAAAAGATTGAAAAGATTATTTTATCAGGCAGGAATTCCTGGAAAAAAACTTGTAAAAACACAAAATATTTGATTTGAGTAAAAATAGAAAAGGAATACTTTTTCCTGGAATCATGTCGATAAGTGTAAGTGCTCAAATGTGTTCATATGTTCGCACATTGTTTGAACATCCCTCAAAGTGGTATGAGTCGTATCAGGAAAATGGTACAAAATATTTAAAAAGACGCAAGAAATTGAATGAAGAATTGCAACAGCAATTAAATGCATGCGCTGGTGAGGTGAGAGTTGGGAAAATGCAGCATTAAATTTCAAAGAAATAAAACTATGTATGTATTAATTTTTAAGATTTTCATATGCGGTATACCGCCTAGAACCACTGCGGAAAAAATTGCCGAAGTTGCCTCGTTGTTGGGGGAAGTTTACATTTTACGTTTTAAGGTGCATTTTTCTGGAGATTCTAGAGGTTTTGCTTACCTGCAATACATTGATCCAAATCTGATGTCATTGGCTTTACGAGAGTAAGTAAACATAGTCTAAATTATTGGAATTTTTCAAATTTTTTATAAATTGTCCTTTTTTTTGTTTTTTGATGTACTTATATACTTACATAGATTACCTTTGCTGTTTCGCATGTTACATCTGCCCATGGTCAAAGTTTGTGTTTCGCGCAATAGTTCTAAGCTTTTGTTGCGCAAAGCTTTCAATATGACGCCAGACATGGTATATGAAACCTTGAAGAATTTAATAAAATTTGATAATTTAATTGGCTACGAAGTGTCGCCCGAATATTTTGAATATCAAATTATATTTAAATGCAACGAAGACGCTGTACATGCCAGACGTGATATTCTCAAATCAATTTTGAAATTTGGACCCAAAGCATTGATCGTTTGGGATGCTTCCGATCGTACTATTGGAAAAATGAATTATAACATGCTACGAGGAAAATTTAATAAGTTTTATATCCCCCCATTTCAGCAAAGAATGAAATCTTTGGGTATGGCTGCAAGTAATTATTGTCAAAATTCCTATCAACAAACTATTTCATCGCATAATTTCGTAAATGAATTTAGTAATTTACAACTCTCGTAAAAATTAATTACTTAGGTATTTTATTTTAATATTAAAAAAAGTCTATTTTCATAATATTTGAATTTTCATTCTTTCTCTGACGCTCGATTATGAAGTTATTTTTGGTTGCTTATGAGCTCATGATTATCACACAACTTTTAAGATTTAAATTGTAATAAATGAATAATTTAAATATGTACAAAGTTTTTAAATAAATAAATGTTTTCACAAATTATTATTTGTTTGTAATGGGCTAACTAATCTATATGCACTTCGTTGGTAGCTAAATACCAACTAAATTTAGAAAAATTGATTGTATGATATATTATTGTTCCGTCGGTCCAAAAGTAATAAAAAAGCATAGAAATTCGGGAACCATAGTGGCCGATTTTGAGACCTTAATCGACTTCAAAATGATAAAATTGTTGCTTTATTTTATTATACAACAACTAAGAGAAACAACAACAAAGGGATCCAAAAATATCAAATGCTCTATGCTCAGCAGGGGGCAAATTACGGCACTCGATATCGATCGAAATTTCAATACAATTTATGTAAATTTCGATCGATTTCGAATGCCGTAATATGTATGGCCCCACACCTTATTATTGGACCATGATATAATTTCGTAAAAAATCTGTATCGAATAATTTAATTTTCAATTTTTCTTGCAGAGCTGGTCAGTGTTCTTTTCATACTTATAACACTGGTTAACAAAAGTTTTATAACCCTGCTTGCCAAAAACCTCAAAAAAGTGACTTTAGAATTTTTCTAAGATAGATTTTTGTAAAAAATATTTTCCCTCAAATGAGATTTTTCTAAACAAAATAATTCTTAAATTATTTAATCTTTTAAATGGTACTTTTATTTATCGGAAAATTGTACTTCTTGTTAAAGGCCACTTTTGTTTAAAAATAACTGGTTTTAAAATTTCTTAAAAAGTACATTTTCTAACAGCTACTACTTTTTAAAGGTACATACATACATACATACATATGTACTTGTTGGAAAAATAAAAAAAAAATAATTTATTTTAAAGGGTGATTTTTCTTAAGAGATATTTATTTTAAACGTAGGCATGTATCAAGCAAAATTAAATTTTTTTTTTTTATTTACAACAGGTTTGACATTTTCGTGTTTATAATTTATGAGTCATATAAGCATGCAACAGTTATGATCTGTGCTTGCCACAATGTATTCATGTAATTTATTTATATACATATGTTTTAAAATTTTTGTATACATACATACATATGTACATACATCTTTTTTACTACTTCCTTGTAAAATGTTCATTGAACTTTTCCTAGTGTTTGGTCTACAAAAAAAAATAATTTCTTTAAATTTTTTAAAAGAATCTCGCAAACTTTTATTATGCAAAATATTTAATGTCTCAGTTGATGTCTTTGCTGGCAAAAATAAAATTTATATTTATATAATTGCGTTATATCCTTAGGCAAACAAACTCTTAGAATTAATATGTACAACATTAACATGCGTATTACTCGCTCGTACATACAAATTCAAGTTAAGACTAATAAACATTCTTTAAACATTAAACATATCCTTTCCACCTTCACGGACTGACATACACATACACTGAAGCACACAAAAACAATTATGACGTTCATGTTAATAGAAAAAAAAATTCGCTCTCAAATCAAGCTGTAGACAGAGAAAGTTGAAAAGCCTTAAAGTAGGCAAAAGTTTTTTTTTAACGCAAAAAAAATGCGTTACATGAGTATGAAATTTTTTTATTCACACATGCACACATACACATGTGCATTCATAATATTGTTAACTTTTGAAAGTGAGCACTTTTATGGTGTTAAAATTTAAGATAGAAAATAAATTAATAATTAACTGTTTTTTTTGCGCATAAAATATTTATGCATATTTTTGAAGAAATAGAAGAGAACAGATGTAATTGTATAAGCAAAATCTGTAAAAATGTTAAATTTTATGATGCAATACGATATACCTACATATCTATATTGTATTACATATGCAAAATTATGTTCATATATTTAGTATTATTTAGAAATAGTGCATAAAAAAGACGCAGACATTGAATCGACCTAATGAACAATACGTCAGTGACGAGAAGTGACGAGCACAGCTTCCCTCAGATAATCTTCACTTCCGAATAACTTCCTTTAAAAATTTCTAAAAAACTACAAATTGAAAAATATAGTCAACGACAAGCCGTATTTGTACGTATCTGTTCTGTATATTACAGCAAATATTTTTGAAAGCGCAACTTGAATTAGTTGTATGTACTGGTATTTTTGTATTTGTTTTACCTGTGTACATACATGCTCTATGGAAATTCACACTTGATATTAAAAAAATAATATACATGCATGGGTAAATAACAATAATAATAAAACCGGTTTAGTAGTTTATTGCAAATATTACATAGTTCTAAAATTACGAATCAAGATATGATTACTTTGCAATGTCATAATTTAATTAAAGGATTAAAGGGAAAATAGAATTTATACCAAGACGAATTAATAGTAATGAATTCACCGTGGCTTACAACTGACATTTGACATTCAAACAAAATAAAAGCAATGATAAAGTTTAAATAAAAAACAAACACAATTTTTACAACTAAACATGAGCAACAGTTTACAAGAGAATTCAACGAATGGACGGAAGAAAATCGCACAGTTGTATCGTTTCATTCGCTTGGCGGTATAAAAAATTCAAGGAGTTATCGTAGAGCGATGTACTATGAATGTACATAAATATTTGGCACATTTTTGTAAATTTTCCAGCCTTAGAAAAATTTAAAATATAGATAATATCGGTGGACTCGTGTTCTTACCCTATATATATCCAGGAATGCAAAAAAGCCATAACTAATAATATAATAATAATGTCTTCAAGAAATGAAAACAATAGGGATCCTTTTAACTTTTTGTGCACAGAAATCTAAATACATACGTATTTGTTAGTCTCATATGGAGATATTTTACACAACTACACCCAAAAATCTAATGCAATATTATTATAGTGAATTTTTGGTCATTACAGTTTCTATTATGTTTTTGCTTTCTCCAGTAAAGTTGCTATTATCTAAGATAGGGCCTTTATACATGACACCAACCATATTTAAATATAAAACAATCGCTAAAATGTTTAGATTTAGTGTTGCCATCAACTTGTGAAAATGCTGCTAACTTTAGGTTTCAACAAATGATGCTGTTCCGAATTTAAAACTAGTTTAGCAGAGAAACTCACCATTTGTAGCAAGAAATTCTTTTCAATTCGCTTCTATTCAATTCGCTTTTACTGCAGCCAAAAATTGCAATTTGCCTTTATTTACATTCAGTCCGAGTTTTTATTTCATACGTTCAACAGGTGTCTCTTGCAAAAGAATTTTCAATCGGTTGAAAATATCACATTATTTTGTTAAAACTAAATAAAAGTGTGAAAAATATAAATTTAAATAGTTAAATTTTATGCGGGAATCGTATTTTCTTTAATACAAATGAAATTCAGTGCAAAAAAGTGTTTGAAGGAATTCAGTATAAGAATTACAAATCACGATGCCGGCCGGGGCCTGTCTCATTGATGGCAGTTGTTGATTTCTGTGCTAAAGTGTTTGTTGCTGTAATTAAGTTGAATATGATGAGAGATGAGAGAATGTTGTTGGTATCAACATGTTGATATGCAATTTTGTTGTTTCTACGGTATTTTACATTAAAGCCTGGTACTCTGCTCGAATTTGTGAAAAATGTTTAGCTACATTGATTATTTCGTACGAAAATTTTGACACAGAACTCATATGTATTATTCAAGGGCATATCCAAAAGGTGAGCTTTCTAGTACAGCTGACTCAATTCGCTTTATATTATTCTAACTTTATATTCATACAAACTGATACAGTTTAAAAGCATACATGAATAACTGTTATGGTTTTGAAAGCATTCGTAGGAAAATGTGTTAAATTATTTGTGTTTTGATAAAAACCCAATACTTTATAGAAACAAAATACATGTTGTTTTTGCATTGTTGTACTTATTGTCGAACTGCGCATACCTGGTAGTTGTGCCTTGATTACAATTTATACATTTGTTAGCTGTTGACTAAAATTTCGTACGAAAAAAGTACTGGCCATGTTGTTTCGCAGCTGAAAAAAAGTTGCTAGAAACATGTTTCATACTAACAGATACATTTCGCATGTTTTCCGCTATAAGAACACAGTACATACTACTATTCAACATAATTTCACAAATATTTCATACGAAATACTTTTATATGCAGTTTGACAGCATTTCGCACGAAATTATGAACAGAGTACCAGCCTTTAGGGCCAAATTTACAGTAATTAGTTAGCTATTAGTAAACTAATATGATAACTATTGTTTAACTAATACTTCATATTCACAGTGTATTATTTAACCAACACTCTTAATATGAACAAAAAATTGTAAACCTATCAACCTATTAACTTTCTGTACTGGCAATTCTGTTATAGCATATGGTTTTTGTTTACATTTGATATATTATTTCTAAAAAATGGCGTATACATTCAAGAACATGCCACGCCACCTAGATACTTGCTAAGACCGAATCTATCCGTAAAATCTTTTTAGATTACGTTGGCGACGCTCAGCAACAATATTCCGCGCATTATCAGTATCAGTGTCACTTTCAATATCTGATTTTGCGTTTATAATTTCACATGCCATATCTAAAATTTTTCACAAAACAAAAATACTAATAATAAATTCCAACGAATCAGCTGTTGTCTAACTATTAGTTAACCAATGACGTTTGATGGTTTAACGAATGTTAAATTAGAAGCTGTGAATCAAGTATTATTAGTTAAAATATTGATATTAGCTAACTAATGACTGTGAATTTGGGCCTTAAAAAACAACAAGAGCATTTGAATATAGTTTTCAAAATATGTAAAATATCGGCGTTCGGTCGCATTCAATTCAAACAATTTACATAGAATTATTATTTGGGAAATAAACTGGATACTTGTAAGGTTGTCGGTAAGTCATTCAATATATCTTTAATTAGTGTAGGCATATACATTGGGCATTTCCATAGAAAATTCCACTTTTTGTAACGTAACGCCAACAGTCAGTTAAAAAACTCATTGCCTTTTTAACTAAAAAAAGTTTTCCCTTCTTCATTATATGTAGGACTAGTTGTGCGCAACATCAAACACACAAACAAGTAAATAAATATATAACAAAATAAACTTTTCTGCGGCACTGCGGCTAAGGGAATAAATATTTTTCGATATAATTCTCTAAAACTTATTAAAAATATTACTTCGAATTTTTAATATACATATATGTATGTAAATATATATCTATGCTTAATGAATTGTTTATTTTAATTAGAGGTCCTTCCTCTCAATAGAATATCATTGTAGATAATTTTGCTTCGATTAAAGTGGGAAAATAATGCCCAAATATTTTTGACGATATTTATATATTTTGAAATACTGGTTCCTTAAGCCAAACCAAATTTAATCGTTATAAATTATGTTAAAATCTTATCATAGAAGGTTGTAAACTTTAGAGTCGCACCATTTCACTTGTTCTAATAAAAATATTTAATTTTTTTTGAGAAGGACACTCTTTAATAGCAATTTTTTTTAAAAAGAGTTGTTGTTAAAAAAAAATAAAACCTTTTACAGAAGGCTAGTTTTTGAGAACCTTTTTGAAAGAGATACTTTTATAAAAAATGAAATTAAAAAAAGTACACTTTGGAAATGGTACTATTTTGGGAAAAAGTGCTTTTTGAAAAACACAACTTTATGAAAATGATACTTTTAGAAAAAGTATACAATCGGGAAATATTTTCTAATTTTATTTAAATTTATTGTTCGTTCTGTATTTGTCACACAGGACTTTATTGTATTGTACTAAAAGATGATTTAATAACCTTTTAAATGTTCATATAAAGGAGGATTTTTTTACTTGTTTATTTTTTGTATCTGAGTTTTCGCTGTACGAAAAAGTCGTCAGCTTTGCATTAATGAACCAAAAATTTAAGGAGGTTCAATATTTATATTGGAAGCGGGAGTTGTTTGTTTAGCATAGCATGACTGACGTTGTTGTTGCTGCTGACATTGTTATTGTTGTTGTTCTTGTTATTGCTTAAGTTATTGCTGCTCTGCCGTTGTACAGCATTTAAAATAAAGTCAACAAGAGGCGCGCTGCTATCACACTTAACGTTTCACAATGGGAGTCATGATGTTCTCCGTGGCGCGAGTCCTGGTATAATGTCTTTATTTAAATTTCCACTTTTTTTGCCGTTAACGCTTGAAGCTTTTGTTTGTTTTTTCGATTTCTAACATGCACGTTAAATAGGTATGTAAGTATGTACATCTTGTTTCTTAAATATAGTTGAGGCCAGTTGGAAATTTAGGTGCAAGAATACATATTTTGTAGAAAAAATGTATAATAAGTTATAATAAATTAATAACAAAACTTTAAAAAAAATTCCCAAGTATTAAAATTAAAAAAAAAAAGTGAAAAACAAAACACCGTTCAACGAGTTAAATTTAGTTTTTGAAATCTCTTCCCTTTTGTTCCTTCACAATTTCTGTAATTCTCCCACATTAAAGCATAGAAAAAATATGTGTTATTGTTGTTAGTTTCTTTGCAAAATCAATTAGAGAAAAAACACTTGCATATTTTCTTTTTTTTTCTTTTAAACTAACATACATGAGTAATACGTGCGAATATGTATTAATAGAAACTTTAAACGTTAATAACTCCTAAAATGTTTCGTAAGAATTGCACTGGTAATCTAATTGTGTATTATAAAGCGTTGTGGTAAGTTCATGTCAGGGATGTTAATTTCAATGCAATAGCAGTTATTTCAATCTGATAGGCCAGGCTAAGTTCGGCCCCACAGTGTGTATATTTACACGAAACCATTCGAGCTTTTTTTACCCCCCTCATAACTTTGCTCCCCTTGATCATAATATAATGAAACTTGAAACATAAAGTCTCCCCACAGATTAAATTTGAAAGTTCTACGATAAAAGCTACCCGAGATATTAAGGTGTGAAAAGTACATATTTTAGTACATATTCACTGATTCACTGACTCACTGTCTCAACAATATTATTGGGCACTTCCAGTAAAGCTAGAGAGCTGAAACTTGGTACACTGGTAGGTCTTGGTGAGAAAATAACCAGAAAAATCTGAAAACGGGCACTTTCCATCCGGGGGGACTAGGGTTCCCCTTCTTTGTATGGGGCACTGCCAGTATAGCTAGAAAACTGAAATTTGGTACACAGGCAGGTAGTGATAAGCAATTACCGAAAATGATTTTTTAACGGGCACTTTTCATCTGGAGGGACAATCATGCCCCTTTTTTGTATGGGGCGCTTCTAGTTGAACTAGAAAGCTTAAATTTCGTACACAGGTAGGTCCTGATGAGAAATTAACAAAAATAATTTTTAAACGGGCACTTTTCATCTGGTGCGACTATGGTGCCCTTCTTTGTATGCGGCATTTTCAGTATAGCTAGAAAGCAGGTAGGTCCTGATAAGAAATTAACGAAAATGATTTTTAAACCGGCACTTATGGTGCCCATCTTTGTATAGGGCACTTCTAGTATAGCTAGAAAGCTGAAATTTTCTACACAGCTAGGCCCAGATAAGCAATACATATAAATATTTATACAAAAACAACTTAGAAAAAAGAAGTGAGATCCACACAAAATCATAAATGTGAAAATAAGGCCAAGTTCGTATCCAAAAAGTTTCGGCCGTAAAAAGTACTGAGATCAAAATAAGGACCAAGTTCTTGATAGGTACAATTCCATCTTTTGACTTTGTCACCAGTACTACTCTCTATTATCCCCCATACAATGCTTTGTGCTATAAACATTTAGCATGTACTTGTCATTGAAAATGTACTAGTAACATTAAGAGTGTTGACTAGGTAGTGATTACGTAGTTCTAATGGGACCAAGTGGAGACATTCAAACCAGAATGTTACTAGTACATTTATATAATTTTAGTCTATACCTGTTAAAACAAACTAAAAAGTGTAGACGTATCATTGACAATGTCATCAAGAAGTCAGCACTAGTCGTCAAATTGGTGACCTGTTAGCAATAAGCCCAGTAAGAAGTCACCAAACAAGTAGACAAAAGTGGCGACTTGGAGACAATTGGCCCCGAGTTTACTACAGGGCATAAAGAAATTTTTTCGTTGTATGAGTGTGAGTGTGCTACTGTTTGTGTGTGCATGCGTGTTTGGTGAACGTGAAGTACTACTCCTAGTATGATTATTATTTTGTACATGAGAATACTATTTGAACGTGAGTTTTGTACTCCCTTAGGCTGCTTATTAAATTTACACTTGAACACTTGAACATGTTGACGCGTTATTTTTCATGCTTTAGGAAAAATCGTGTTGAATCTATTTGAAAATTACAAAAAGAGAAAAAAAATAATAAAACAGAAAACAGTGAGAAAATAGTAAAGATGAGAAGAGTTTTGTGCGATACAACTTGCTGGTGGTTTGCTGTTGTTCTGTTTCGTCTCTCAGTGTTTCACAATATATTTGAAAAATTCGTTTAAAAAGACTTACACCTTCAAGGTGTGCAGTGTTATGTCGTCTTCTTTTCATTCACCTTTTCTTTATTTCTAACATTGTTTTACAAATAAATTAAATTTATTTCCTTAAACAAGTATGCAGAAAGGAGTTTTAGTGCTTTCTTTACACATCCATGGTGTTCTTGATGTACTCGTAGTTGTTGATTTAAATTATTCATTTATTTAATTTCCGTTTTTCTGTTGATTTGTAAAATTTATTATCTTGCTGATTTAATAAGCACACAGAAATGGCAGGTACAGATTTTAAAGGCATTTTCATACAGATATTCTTGTGATAAATAATAAAAATCAGCGGAATTGAAATAGTGAAATATGATTTTGTATGAATATTTTTATTACAAAAAATGTTAACTCGAATATGGAGAAAATATAAAAAATCAATAAATGAAAGAAATATTTCATCTAAGAAATTGTAGTGTTGTTTTTGAAAACGCGATACATTCTTTTGGGAAAAGCTAATTTCAAAAAAGATGCTTTTGTAAAATGTATCTGTTTTTATTTAAAGAAGTAAACAAGAATATATTAAATAAAATTTGGGAAATTTGATTTATTTTGAGTTTAAAATGATTTCTGTATGACGACAATGCTGTTTTTTTCCCTAGGAATTCTGTAAAATATTCCTTGAATAAAGATTTCGTCCTTCAAAGGAAGTTTGTCGCAATTAAAAAAATATATTTACTAAAAATAAGTTCAGTGTTTATCCAAAAATTTAGTAAAAATTCAGTCGTGGGGTGCCATCTGCTGTAGCTACGATCAATGATTTCATGGTTCATTTCCTTGCTATATGGTTTTTGATCTTGCCAAGTTCTTCTCTACTCCCAAGTATTTCTACGTAGAATGTCAGGAGATCGCTTGAAGTTTCGGGGCTGCTTCTTTAGAGGTAAAATATGTTGCCTGGAATGAGGAGAAATGACAGCCTTTTCATAGAATTCGAAGTCTATTGGATTTCGGACCGGGATCAGTCAATCCCAAAATATGCTTATGTGTTTTAAAGGAAAGTTATGAAAGTTTGTTTTACTAATATATAAGTATAAAAAAATAAAAATATATAAAAGAAAACAATAAAAAGTAAACAATTTCGCGATTAACTAATCCCGAAAATCCCGAAAAATCCCGAAATTGGCATCCCTACTAGGGAGGCACTCTAACCAACATACTGCTAATAATTAATGTTTGGATCAATCAAGATCTTGTTAAGCCAACACAGATGGCGCTGAGCCGTGTTAAAACTTTTAATGAAAATATTTTAAATTGGCCCTCAAAGGATTCAAACTGTGTGATCCATTTGTTACACATTTTCATCCGATTTGCTTGCCACTTTCCATCAATCCTTTTCCACTGAAATATTAATTAATTTCTTAAAAAAAATGCAAGTGCAACAAGAATCATGTATGTAAAAAGCTCTTTAAGCACAATATTAATACCTTTTAAGCTTCTTAAAAGAGCAATTGTGGCATCATGCTGCTGATGACGACAAAAATCCTTTTGGGTTTTATTATTATTAAGGTGTTCATGTGTGTAAAGGGGTTGCTGGCATGCTTTTGTTCTCCGTCCATTAAATGCTCAAATCCAGCTGTATTTTTTTAATAATCACATAAACGTCTGAGTGAATGCAATTTTTTAATTACAACATCTTGAGACCATTAAGATTACTTGAACTCGTATTCGAATTTTGTACATTAATAATTGTTAATTTTGTACACACATACACTTGAAAATACGTGAACATGAATAAAAACAATTCGTAAAATTTATTGTTAAATTTTTATTGTTGTCAATAAGGGAAGGCGAGGGGGATTGTTGTTCTCTTTATTTTCTTCTTTTACTTTCGATAGTGTTTTTTTCCCATTTACTTTCTTAGGAAAGAACAAACTTAATCTTAATCTTGCTCACCTTAGGAAATGCTCTCAAAAAGTCGGAAAAAATCATCTAAAGTTTTTAAAAAAGATTCCAATAACGAAAAATATTATATACTTTTCTCCTTCTGCTATAAATTCTTTTGAAAAAATTTGAATTGATCCTTGATAATGACGGAACACTCACTCACACAAACATATATATTCAAATATATAAATATATATTTTTTTTCTAATTAGTGCGTTTATGTTCAAGTGTTAATGCAACATTGCATTCAATATTCGTTTTCTAATTATTCATGCATTTTAAGTTGCACTTCAGAAAAGTCATTTATAGATTTTAATCAAACTTTGAACTCACATACAATCGGTACTTTCATAAACTATACGCAGTTATTTTTGTAGGTATGTATAAAAAAAAAAAAAGTGCTTAAATGCATATTTGTAGGCATGTAGTACATACATACATGCATACATAAGCCAGCTTGTGCCTAAATGCGTATTTACATATACACATATTGAATGCATGTACTTGTATTTGTTTGGGTGAGCATAAATATCGATTAAGTTCAATTAAAGAAAAGTTTCTAATTGAAATGTTCATACACGCAAAAGCCATACAAATAAATATACACTCAGAGACAGGATAACTAAATTTAAGGCTTAAAGTTCAATTAAATATTTTAGAATAAACTAAATTTATGCAAAAGCCTTGACTAACACAATGTTTTTCACACGTCTACATCAGTTTTTAAGTGCAAATTGCTGTGACCTCTTGTTGTTTTCAAAATAAACTTTAATATGTTTATTTTGTAAACAAAGAAATTTGTATGCCGTCGTCAAAACCTATTTTAAAATACAGTTTGTAAGAAAATTTAGCACACATAAGCAATTCATATAAAATTTCAAGCACTTTAGCAGATTGTAGATTAGACATTTATAAAATAAAAAAAAAATAAAGTTTAAAAAATTTCATTCTTAGGGAAATTTTGTGGTGACACAAAAATATTATAAAAAAAGAATTCTAGCTTAATATATAGTCGGTTTGTCGAAAATTAAAATTTTGGAAAAATTTCCTTGGGGAAAATTTTTGTTTAAAAAACAAAATTTAATTCAATACACAAAATTTAGTTTTAAGAAAAAATTCCTTTAAGGGAAATTTTTGTTTGCTTAATTACACCATATAAGTTTTGAATTTTTTTAACTTCAAACTGTTACTAATAGTAAATAATGGCTACGATTTGATAAAAATTTAATTTACAAAAATTTCCCTTTTAAGGGAAATTTTGTTGATGCCACTGCAAAATCATAGTAAAGTCAAGTAAAATTAATTTTAAACACAATATTTATGTGAAAATTTTAAATGTTTCAATAATTCCCTTTAGGGGAAATTTTTGCTGCAAGTGAGAAATCGGATTTTATCTCTAAAAACTCATGAAAGATTAATAATTAATTACTCTATTTTCATTAAAATTAAGTAAATTTTCTTTTAGAGAAATTTTAGTTAAGCAGCCAAGAACTTGGGTAACAAAAGAATATTACAACACCGGTAATTATGAGAATAATCACCAATTTAATAGTGATGCATTTCTCGTATGCAAATTTCTTCGTGATATAATTTCCCTTACATAGAAAATTCTTCAATACGAAAGAATTAATTGAGTAGAAGAAAACAATAAAATTACACCAAAGACAAATAAGCCTCGTAACAGCTGACGAATATTATTTAATTAGCATACAGTGTCTGCTTAATTGTATTACTCACTGAACCACGTACATTAAGATTTACACTCATTGTAACATTCGATGTTTACATACAAACATTTTGCTATTAATTTTGTTGATGGCCCTTAATGCAAACACGATTTTAGAAAAATATTTACCCAAATGTTTGCTTAAATTACCCAGCCCAGTTCAATATTTTTAGCGACATGTTTAGCATAAATAATCAAAGTGCAAATATCTGTTGAAAAAGAAATAATCTTTAAAAGTCACCTATAAAAGACTTGAACATTTTCGAAAACATTAACAATTCGCAATTGTAAATTGTAAATTAAAATCTATTATTTCTTAAAAATGTTCAAAATCGTAAGTTTCAATATTTATTTGAGTGCAACTGAAAATATGTTTAAATAATTTTTTTTATTTTAGATCTTTGTTTGCTTCTTTGCTTTGTTGGCTATTGCTGCCGCTAAGCCCGGTATTGTGGCACCCTTGGCTTATAGTACTCCCTTGGCCTACTCTGATCCTTTGACTTTTGCTGCTTCTCCCGCTGCCGCTGTTGTTGGTCACGCTTTATATATTTCTCCTTATGCCTCTAGCTACAATGCGCATCATGTTGCCCACTCTGCTGCCTTCCCTGCTGTTTATGCTGCTGCTCCCTTAGTCAATGCAGCATACGCTGCTCCTCTTGCTACTCCTTTTACAACACCCGTTTTGTTAAAGAAGTAGAATAAATAAATAATTGGATAAAAAAAAAAATACAACAGACTAAACAACTAAACGTTTTATTAATATGCACAGTAGTGTCTCCTACAAATCGCCCCGAGTAAAGGAGTTCCCACAAAGAATTACGATATTTTTACTTAAAAGCTCTCCTCGTTTAAATGAATCATTTTATATAGAAAAAGTTTCATGTAATCTGAGAGAATCATTCGCTTCACTCATTACCGCCCACTGTATTTGTAACACTGAGAAGTACCAAAATATGAATAATTATCAATATATTTTGCATTAGATCCACTTTTTTTAATAATCTGTCGTATAGATACAGAAAATTATCTTGAAGAGGTTCTGTCAGATTAAAATCTGGAAAATTTCATAGAAGAAGTAGTCAAAGTGCTGCGTTAGTGTAAGAGGGTGGTGTTGGCTGAAGTGGTTAGCGAGTTGACTACTAAGCAAACAATGACTTGGGGCCTGTGTGCAAACCCTGGCCAGAGCAAGTCAATCAACATCATTAATTTCTCTAATGTGCATTAGTGAGACATTGAATTAATTGTTGTCGGACTATTTAAGTGATGAAGGCATAGCACTGGTCACTAAAAAACTGTTCCGACAGCGATTGATGATATCGAAGCTAATGAATACAACATCGGTTAGCAGAAACATCGGGGAAGTAAAACAACTAATAAAATGCCTGCAAATGCAGCTTAACAAAGT
Organism: Lypha dubia; assembly: GCA_947311025.1. Lineage (NCBI taxonomy): Eukaryota > Metazoa > Arthropoda > Insecta > Diptera > Tachinidae > Lypha > Lypha dubia. The sequence goes on along the minus strand of OX371263.1, from coordinate 96,732,243 downwards.
TAATGCGTCTACTTAACACCGGGGGCGCCTTAACACTGCCTTAAAAATTAACATAACGCGCAAAAAGCAGTGTTGTGAAAGAGTTAAGTCTTCTAAATTTTCAACATCTATCTTCTCTACCCTATCCCTCTCCCTGAGTTCCGGCACAGTGCACTGCCTACGTAGGGGTCATCCCCTGATTGCTGGTCCTAATTAAAAAAAGAATATATTGCTAATAATGCTGACATGTTATTTAAAAGGGCACAAAATAAACTCAGCATCCTCAAAAAAAGAAGTATTTAAAATATTCAAAAACTTATTTAGACTCACACCGTAGACCTACCAACAAGATAATGCTTTAATTGACACTAACAGACCTCTAAAGCGGTGCATTCGTGAACAATATGTATAACTGTTAAATTGTAATCAATATTGTCGGAATGTTAATACATTAGAAAATACTCGCAACTGATTTGGAAAATAATTTAACATAAAGGACCCTTTGAAGGATGCAAAAAATTCCCCCTGACTTCTATATCACTAATTGATATGGCATCGCTTTAACGCTCCATGAGTAACCCAATTTTTCCATTAATTTCTATCAATAGTTGAAGTGACGACTACTAAGTTGTCTTATTTTAAGCAATCATTATACAAATTTAATTAAACCAAAAAACGACTAAGTCTAAAACTACTTTTTCCTAATTCAAGTTTTACCTAAAACAAAAACAAAGTTAATTTATTACAGCGAAATAAAAAATCACATTTTCATTTAAAACAATAAATACAAATCATACTCTCTATATTTTACTTACCCTATAAATTGTCCGAATATGACCTTGACATCGAAACATGTCTTTTATAGTCACCAACATCTGTTTTACAAGATTTGTTGGCTCCAAATGCGTACAATTAAACTTCTTATTTCAGTCATCAAGTGTCTACTACCACTGCACATTTTACATTTTAAATTTATACACACACACAAACACACTCACATGTACAGATTAAATTAATGGCTCGATTATGGATGAGAACCGAAACTAATGGTGTTTTCTTTTCTACACACCAAATGGCACCTTGTTGAAAAGGTACATATATAAAATGTCTTGCCAACCCTGTAATAGTGCAGCTTGTTATTTCATTAGAACTGAACACAACTTATGAAAAAGTGGAACGCCCTGTTTTCAACAGCTGACAGCTAAGTTTTACAGGGCTTTATCAACACGGTCGATTTTTACGGGGCAAAAAGTGCAATGCCTTCCACCATTAGTGAGGGCGATTTTTTTAGAATCAAACACAATGCCCTTTTAGAGAGCAAAACATTTTAAAGAAACGAACAACAAAGTACATTTTCTGCATGGAGATGTACCACTTTTTTTAAAAAAGAAAACACCATAAGTTTCGTTGCCCAGTTGCATTACGGACGCAACTGAAGTTCGTTGGCCATCCAAACAATCGAGCCATAAAGTACGGACCACAATGGTTTATAATAACAAGGCTTTGCTTACAAGGCTGTTTGAGAAGCGCGTAGTAGGAACTAATTCAAATGTCATATTAAAAATGTATTATTTAGGCCATTCGAACTGCAAATGACTACATATTATATATCATTGGAAAGGTAATTAAGTCTAGTTTTTATACTTCAGGAAATAAATTGAATATTAAAAAAATTTTTGGTACATTTCGGCGAATAAAGTAATTTAAATGTTTTTTTTAATTTTGATCTTTTAAATTGAACAAAACGCACATTAAAGGCATTTTTGTATATTTAAAGTAAAATAAAAATAATCTAAAAAGGCACTGCAACTATTATTAGAAATTACTTAAAAAGTTCGGTTACTCATTAATCTCAGGGGATGTCTTTGCGTCCATTTAAAGACTAATATTTTTTATCAAATTAATTTTCACCGTCGTGTACTTTAGCGTCAAGTCATTGCTCGGGCAGTTATATGTTTAGATGGAGTAATATGGTTAGATTCACATCATTTTATTATCAAAATAAATTTTTGTTCTAAATATTATATTCTTGTCTAATACGAGTATAATAAAAATCATAACAATAATATGATCTATTTAACCATAATTTTTAATGGAATTTTAATATTATATGATTAAAAATTGACATATTGTGTTTGTATATAAAAATAGTATGGTTCTGCAATCATTACATTTTTATTCAACTTGTCCGCGTTGTGGTTAAAATGAAATGAAAAATTATGCATTAAATTAATGGAATTATTTCATTAACTACTGAAAAAGATTAAAATCTTCGTATAAATATAAAATGAAAAACATTTTTAGTGTATCACATAATATTTCTATTTATTTCAAATCAATTCAATGATCTACTTTTTCAACAAAACGGGAGTGGCAAAGGGACTGCTATAAGCAGCACCTACAAAAGGAGCAGCAGCATATGCAGCAGGAGCGGCAGCATGAACTAATGGAGCAGCAGCAGCGTGAATCACTGGAGCAGCAGCATAAGCAGCAGGGAAAGCAGCAGAGTGGGCAACATGATGGGCATTGTAGCTGGAGGCATAAGGAGCAACATATGAAGCATGGCCAACAACAGCGGCAGCGGGTGCTGGAACAAAATTCAAAGGAGCTGAGTAGGAGACTAAAGGTGCCACAACACCGGGCTTAGCGGCAGCAACAGCCAACAAAGCGAAGATGCAAACAGTGATCTTAAAGGAAAAATTATAAAACATATTTTATAAAACAAATTATATATAATAGAACTTTTTAAAACTTACGAATTTGAACATTTTAGTAGAAACTTTTGTTTATGTGTGTGTTGAGGGTTTCTTTAACACTGAGCGATTGTTAATACTCTAAGTGAAATAATTGTCTTTTATACTTTGTCGTGCGATGACAGCTGAATAATTGAAATTTTTGTTTTGTCATTTAATATGCCAGACATGATGGCATTTTTAAGGCAGTAGTGGCAAGGTAAGAAAAAATGTTGGATTTTTAAAGAGTGCAAAATGTGGCTTTTACTTGTAACACTCATGCTAAATAGATTTGGATCATGTATATAAATATTTAAAAATTTATGCCTGTTTACCTCTAAGTGGATGTTGTATTAAAAATAATATGTGATTTATTGAATGACATAATAATTTAATTTCACACAAACTCTGAAGGCTAAATAAGAAATCACTTGAAATAATTTATACAAATAACGGAAACATATGAGTGTCAAAAAGGTAATTTTAATTATTTCAGTTTGTTTTTATGAGTTTCACAGAAAAAAAGTCATTCATAATTAATTAATAAAAAAAGCATATTTGACATTTATTCTTGTTCTTCTATTATTAATGGATAGTTTAAGAATTTATGAGGCACAAAATGAATTATGAAGAACATAAAGAATGTAACATTTAGGAAAAAGAACCTCTGAAGAAAAAAGTACTCTTTTTTTTATCACTTATGAAGGTGGATACTAATTGGTAAAGAATATCAACTATTTAACCAGCTTTCCAACAGAAATAGAATTCAAGAATTTTTTTAACTGTTTTTATAAAATTTTTACATGTTGAAAAAGTTTTTGGTTAGTTGGAAAATCCCCTACACCTGTTTGATCTTTTTACTAATATTGCAGCAAACACTCATAGTTCGTTATTTTCAGAGTTGTTTAATTTGTTATTTAACGTATTGTTGCTTCACTTTATAGTAGGTTGATTCACGTCATTTTATTCAACAAAGTTAATTTATTATAGCGAAATAAAAAATCGCATTTTCATTTAAAACAATAAATACAAATCATACTCTCTATATTTTTGTAGTGTATGTACATCACTATGTGCTAAATTTTTGTACACTGCTGTTTGTCGTGCAGTTGTAATATGAACTATTTAATAAAGTAAACAAACATTCTTTTATTGGCCTTGAATGAATAAGCGTACTGTCAGCAAGTTTCACGGAGTTCATTAACGTATAGGGATTTTTAAACAAAATTGATTTCGTGGGATAGTGCTGACATAGATAATAATTTAGAATAAATTTTAGTATATAAGCTGAGACAAAATTCAATAAACTTTAGAATTAATTTGACAATCATATTTTGAAGTCTATTATTATTTTCTCAAAACGAAATCGGCACTTCTGGTGCTGAAGAAAAGCGGCTGCAGAGCTCAGTAAATACTTCAAACATTAAAAACACACACTCACAACATGGCGATCCTGCCAAACAAAATTTGCGTTCTTGTTAAATAATATTTTTCTTTAGAAAACAAAATTTTTTTTTAATCCTGCTAAAACAATATTTTTATTGCAAAAATTTTTATCCTGCCAATCTATGTAAATGAGTCCTGGAGAATCCACACAAAAACAGAATAAATTTTTGAGATCCTGTTTGTTTATTTTTTTTTTTAAATAAATTTATTTTGCTAAATGACCCAAAAAGAAGTCAACGAAATTTTCGAACGCTGGCAAAAAGTTCTACAAGAGGAGTACGTTCCAGAAGGAGCACCAGTTGAAGAACCACCAACGTATACACCAACTCCAAAGTCTGCTGGCCCTAAGCCAATCACGATAGAACAATATCAGGCTAGGCAAGAAAATTACAAACGTCAACTACAAAACTTTAGGAACAAAGCGGAAAACAAAAAGAAGAAAGGAGGAAAAAAGGTGAAATATCAAAGAGCCTGCAAAGACCTACAGCGCATAATAGGCATTAGTCAGGGAGACCAAAAACAGAAATTAATAAAGCAACTGATAGAACTCAGAAGAACCGGTTGGAGAAACTAGCCATCAACAACAACAACAATATTTTTTAATTCAGTTCAATTCAAAAAAAAAATTTTTTTTTTTGCCTTATATTATGCTAAGATTTTACACATTCTAAATAAATTAATATAAATGACTGTAACATAAAGTTATACTTTAAAGATTTTGTATAGGAAACAATATTACAAATGAGAAAATTTGTTAAATGTTTAAATTTAATATAGGTAATGAATCTAGACCTAAATACTTTTCAATTAACCGAGGAAGATAGAATAAAATATACATTACAAAACTTAAAAATGGGCATCGCAGATGCAAAAGTAGAGGGCCATGCAAGTGCCAATGCTATAAATACAAATAAAATAACAATAGATCAAGAAATGATAATAATTTTATTGATAATTTTCATACTAGTAGCCATATTTAAATTCTTGCAGTATTATATAAAGAAACAGGTTGTAAGAAACTCCGTACAAAATGCATAAATAACAAAACAAAATTTAGAAAAATTAAATAAAAACTTTTTTATCTCATACTACAGAAATAAGTATAATTAATGGAACAGATTTTTGAAGAATTACAAAAATTAATTGTAAATGCTAGAAAATCCATAACAAAGAAATATACAAAAGAAACTATACAGGAAAAATTAAAGTCAATAGAACAGTTAAGTGAAAAATTCGGGAAACTTGTAGGGCATTTAGCGAATCCCTTAAGAGATGAAAAAATTACTCAATTCAGAGATTTGAGAGAAATAGCAATTCAGCTTTTGATAGAACATAAAGGAGAAAAATTAGAAATAGAGCAAGAATTTGAAAATCCTAAAATCATGGCGAACTTTGACAGTAAAAAGGCTTCGGATATAATTCCAGTCTTCGACGGAAAGCCAAAACATGTTGATATTTTCCTTTCAATGATAGAAATGGTTCATTCTGAATTAAATGAGCAAGGACAAAATAACCTAATAAAGTATGTATTAGCAATAAAAGTAGTAGACAGAGTCAGGGATATTTTGATTATAGAAAATACACCTGAAACTTTCGAAGAACTGAAAACAGTTCTAACAAAACATTTCAAATCCACAAGAACGGCAAGCAGCATACATTTTGATTTAAGGAATACCAAGCAAAAAGGAAGTGTACTTAATTACAAAGAACGGATTAACACTTTGATAGCGGACTTGACATTGGTACAAATTTCAGAACTAGAGGACAGTTCAAATCCAGTAGCTCGCTCAACGATTAAGACTATGAACGAAAAACTTGCTTTAGAGATTTTTCAAGAAGGTTTATATAAAGACATAAGAACAGCTGTAATAGCTGCACAACCCAAGACTTTGGCACAAGCCTATGACATTGCAAGTACACAGGAAAGATCATTACAACTACCAGATACATTTACAGCCTTACAAATAAATAATAATAAACGAAACTATTACAATAACACAAATAGAAATAATTCAGGATTTAGAAATAACAGAGACAGAAATTATCTCAATCCACAGATGGATAGAAATTTTAACATAAATAGGAATAACAGAAACAAGAACAATATCAACAGAAACTATAACAATAACAACAGAAACAATAACAGAAATTATAACAATAAAAGACATTATAACGACTACAACAATAAATACAATAGCTATAACAACAACAATACATCCAACAGAGGTAATAGATACAATAATAACACAAGGGGAAGAGGCCACTCCAATGTTCATGCAATACAACAACAGGGAAACGTACAAACCCTGGAGACTCATTACGAATCTCCAAACAGGGAAAATTAAGGATTTATACACTACATATTGGGACATCAAATTTTATCTTTTTATCAGTAAAAAACATTAACTATAAATTAACATTTTTAATAGACACAGGTTCAGAAATATCACTCTGTAAAGAAAATGTAATATACAACTATTACAAAAATACTGACAATATTTGTCAATTAAGTGGCATTACAAATGAATGCAAACAAACAGTAGGTTCTACTGACTTGAAGATGGTATTAGGAGAACAAACACTAACACACAGATTTCAATTAGTGGAAAAAGAATTTCCAATCATTGCTGATGGAATTTTAGGATTAGATTTTTTCTGCAAATACAACTGTCAGATTGACTATGAAACACTGACTTTAAATACTTGCATAGAGGGAGAGAAAATAACAATCCCAATAGAGATTAACACAAAAAGAATACATAATATAACTATACCTCCAAGAACAGAGAAGATAGTACCTATAAACATTGACATAAAAGAGGATAGTGTTACATGTAGTAAAGAAATAATGAATGGAATATTTTTAGCAAACACTATAATACCCAAAGATGGCCAACGCTATGTTAAAATTTTAAATACATTAGAGGAACCAGTGCGACTAGAAAAGTTGGGAGTCACAACAATACCATTAAAAAATTATACAATTTATAAAACTAACAAGCGCAATAACAATAAACATTCAGAGCAAAGATTTAATAAATTACTAGAGAAACTGGATTTGAAGAACATTGAAGAAGAAAATAAAAGAGTCATATGTGATATTCTAAGACAATATCAAGAAGTATTTCATCTTGAAGATGAACCATTAAAGTAGAACATTAAATAAACATGAGAAAAATAAATCAGTAATTGAAAAAGAGTTATTAGGTATTCATTGGGGAATACAATTTTTTAGACCATATCTATATGGTAGAAAATTTACCGTAGTCACAGACCATAGACCTCTTATTGCTTTGTTTACCCATAAAAACCCGTCTTCAAAATTAACCAGAATAAGACTTGAATTATCAGATTATGACTTTGATATAAAATATAAGAAGGGAGCGAATAATACAAACGCAGACGCTCTATCGCGTGTAGAAATAAACTCACAAATATTAAGAGACATGATTCCAATCTATATTGATGAAAGAGAAAAGAAAACCTTGGCAATAACAAGAAATATGTTTAACAACAAAATGAAAAATAAATATGATGAAGATGAAAATAAAACGAACGACAGCATATCTCGAAAGGAGACTGATCACCTCCATATGTGGGAATGTACGTCAATAAATAATATTAAGGGTACCCAAAAGATTGAATTTATATATGATAATAAGCTGCAGCAAGAATTAAAAAATAAACTAAAAGAGAAGAATGATAGAATAACGCGCATAATATGCAATAAAAGCGAAAATCCTATGTTTTCAGGAACATTTATGGAGAAACTTTTATTGAGATTGAGGAAATTGAAATTTAAAAAGTACGTACTATATGATAATGATGAAATATTTAAATATATAACGGCCGAAGAATTGAAGGAAAAGTATAACAATATAAAGAAAAACGATATCGAAATAATTATATATAGAATGCCAAGAGATATAAAAGATAATATAACACAATATAGATTGATAGAAGAATTTCATGACTCACCACATGGAGGACATTTTGGAATTAGGAAAACACTTTCCAAACTAAAACAAAGATATATATGGAAAAATATGAACAAAATGGTTAGAAAATACATAACAACATGTGATTCATGCCAAAAACATAAACAGATAAGAAATACAAAAGAACCCTTTACTATAACAGATACACCATCACACGGTTTCGATACTGTTGTAATGGACACAGTTGGACCATTAAGACCATCCGGACAATTTAGATACATACTTACAATGCAGTGCGAACTGACAAAATATGTTGTTGCTTGTCCGATTGAATCTAAAGATGCCAAAACAGTCGCGAAAGCTTTAATAGAACATATTGTATTAAAATACGGTTTATTTAACATTCTCAAAACAGATAGAGGAACTGAATTTACCAACGAAATAATGAGAGAGATTTGTGTATTATTAAAAATAAAACAAAATTTCTCAACACCTTACCATCATGAAACTTTAGGTACAATAGAACGAAATCATCGCGTTCTAAATGAATATTTTCTAAATTTTGTAGATGACAATAGTTGGCATGAGTGGATACCATATTATACTTTTGCTTTTAATACGACACCAAATGTCGATACAGACTATTCTCCGTTTGAACTAATTTTTGGTAGACTTCCTAGACTGCCAAACGACACTTTAAGTGATACTAGAAAGATTTATAATACTGACAACTATTTAAATGAACTAAAGATTAGACTTCACAACTCATTACAAAGAGCAAGAGAGATAATTCTCGAAGTAAAAAGAAAAAGAAAATTAGAATCTGAAAAGAAGCAAAATAGAATAGATCTTAGAATAGGAGATTTAGTTTTAGTTAAAGTTTTAAATAGAAAAAAGTATGAACCTCCATACAAAGGCCCATACAAAGTATTAGATATAGAAGATTTAAATATACTTATAGAAATTGATAATAAAACAAAATTAGTACATAAGAACAATCTAAAAAAATATTTGAATTGACAAACAACAATATATATATAAGAACTTAAAATTTATTTTTGTAGACACATACATAAGTATAATTATATGTATATACATAAGCAAAATATCAAAACATTTTTTACGTTTATAAAGTTTAATATTACATCAACAATTGTTAATTTCTTTCTATAAAATTACAATTTTTTTTAGATATAGTACATAACGTCTTGTTCAGCCAAAGTATTTGTTTTTCTTGTTTCATTTTTAATAATACCCAAAACCAATAAGGGTGAGGGTGTAGTGTATGTACATCACTATGTGCTAAATTTTTGTACACTGCTGTTTGTCGTGCAGTTGTAATATGAACTATTTAATAAAGTAAACAAACATTCTTTTATTGGCCTTGAATGAATAAGCGTACTGTCAGCAAGTTTCACGGAGTTCATTAACGTATAGGGATTTTTAAACAAAATTGATTTCGTGGGATAGTGCTGACATAGATAATAATTTAGAATAAATTTTAGTATATAAGCTGAGACAAAATTCAATAAACTTTAGAATTAATTTGACAATCATATTTTGAAGTCTATTATTATTTTCTCAAAACGAAATCGGCACTTCTGGTGCTGAAGAAAAGCGGCTGCAGAGCTCAGTAAATACTTCAAACATTAAAAACACACACTCACCACATTTTACTTACCCTATAAATTGTCCGAATATGACCTTGACATCGAAACATGTCTTTTATAGTCACCAACATCTGTTTTACAAGATTTGTTGGCTCCAAATGCGTACAAATAAACTTCTTATTTCAGTCATCAAGTGTCCACGACTGCACATTTAAAAATTTTAAAGTTATACACACACACACATAAACACACACACACATATAGATTAAATTAATGGCTCGATTATGGATGACAACCGAAACTAAGTTGCGGTGCCCAGTTGGATTACGGACGCAAGAGAAATTCGTTTGCCATCCACACAATCGAGCCATAAAGTACGGACCACAATAGTTCATCATCATAAGGCATTGCTTACAAGGATGTTTGAGAAGTGCGTAGTAGGCACTAATGCAAATGTCACATTAAAAATGTATTATTCGAAATGCAAATTACTACATATTATCTACATATATATCATTGGAAAGGTAATTAGGTCTAGTTTTCATATATCAGCAAATAAATTGAATATTAAAAAAATTTTTGCAACATTTCTGATAATGAAAAAATAAAATGGGTGTTTTTTAAATTTGCATGTTAAAAATTGAACGATTTTTTAGCTTAAAAATAAAGTTACTATGAACTGTAGATTAATACTTTGTGATTTATACTTGCTAATAATAGAAAAAGAGTTCTTGCTGTTTACACAAGAAGAACTAATGATTTGATTGTAAAGTTTGTCTGAACAGCACCAAGTTTTTCCAGTGATTTCCATATACATACATACATACATACATACATACATTTTATACTCAAATCATTCTTCCGTTTTATGAAAACCGCACAAAAATTGCGTTTTTTTTTTTAAATTTAAAATGATTTTTTCAGCAAAAGCTGTTTATTTTCTTTATTTTCCACTCGGTTTGATTGCTCAGGTAGAAGGGTCCACAGTGTCCAAGGCATGTCCTCTAGAGAACTCATATATGACCATTTTTAGCTAAGTCAAATTTTCATACCCACATGGATGAGGATAAAAGAAACAATAAAAAGTTCAGGTGAACAAAAAGGGGGGAAAAACACACAAATAGTGAGTTTCCAAACAACCTTAATTGGAAAAATTTCATAATAAACTTTAATTTTTAAGGATATTCAAGCATTTGATCGTAGCTGTAGTGATTGGCAATGAAATTTAAACGGACAATAATTCTGCTGATAAGATCGTGATTTTTCACGAAATGTCGCAACATATTTTTCGAATTACAAATGAGACGAAAAAAAAAGTTTGTGAAAATACTACAACCCTGATCCATTTCTATTTGATCGAATCTATTTAATAAAAAAACTCAACTGTATATTAAAATTCGCTGTGTTTGTGAAACGTGTTTGAACGCAGAAAATGATAGTAAAAAAATATCAAATAAAATAAAAATATAAAACAAACAATTCCAAATTACAGGAATTTGCATTTAAAATTTTTCTACTTCTTAAATGTTTAATATGAATTTAATTTAAAAAAAAAATAAAATGAAATACACCAAATAGTTTACCAAGGGCTGAGTGGTTGGCTGCTTTTGTTCAATTTAAATTTGATATCGCGTGTGTGCCTCAAAACGTGCTTGACATTTTAACATTTATTGTTTTTGGGGAAACCAAATTTGGTTTTTAATTTCAATATCGTTTTCGAGAGTATAAAAGTTAAAAGTTTTTCAATATTTATTAACAATTTCAAATTGTAAGAGATCAAACAGACAACTTTATCAAATCAATATGTTCAAATTCGTAAGTTTAATTTAAAGTAAATTCTTATTAAAAATATTATTTTAATTAAATTATTTTAACACTTTAGAGCGCTGTGTTCTTCTTTGCTTTGTTGGCTGTTGCTGCCGCTAAGCCCGGTGTTTTGGCTCCATTGACTTATACTGCTCCCTTTGCTGCTGCCTACAATGCTCCCTTGGCCTACTCTGCTCCTTTGACTTATGCCGCTACCGCTCCTGCAGCCGCTATTGTTGGTCATACTTCGTACGTGGCTCCTTATGCCTCCAGCTATAATGCCCATCATGTTGCACACTCTGCTGCCTACCCCGCTGCTTATGTTGCTGCTCCAGTAGTACATGCCGCCCCAGTTGCTGCTCCCTTGGCAGCTCCTGTTTTGTTGAAGAAATAAATTATGGATTTGAAACAGTAAACGGTAATAAAATTTCGATGCTTTTAAAGACTGAAACAATTTTTTAGTGTGTTTTTCTTTTAATTAAAAAAAAAATCAAACATATTATGATTAGTCAAAGAAATTTTTAATTTTTCAGGTTTAAGTTCGTTTTCTCTAAATATAATTTTGTTATAATTTAAATTAGAAAGAAAAATCTAGTGGCTCTTAATACCTGAACAGACAAAGAAAAATTAGACTGCGCGGAGGGTTGAAAATTCACAACTTAATTATATTATGATTAGTTTATATGGTTGTACATACTTACAAATTCCCCAATAAAAAAGGGACCCAAACTAAAAAAAGAAAAATGGGCCGAAGTAGAAAAATGGTCTCAAAAATATTTTTTATTTTTTATGGCCCGAAAAACAGGAAAAATAGTACCAAAGCTTGTACTGTTGAAAGCCGCACACATTTCTTTCACCTAAACTCAATCCCTAATCAATGTTGTTTATAGAAAAATTTTTCCTGGAAGAACCAAATTTATTTTTGTTAATTTCTGATATTGAACAGAGGCAGCTTAGACCGTGTTTAATACCTTTTATCATGGATTCAAGTACATTTCGAACAAAAATTTCTAATCACAACGCGTACCCAAAATAAAAATACTTAAATTTATTAAGAGTTTTCTTTTTGTTGTGTATAATTTAATAAATTAAACATAAAATGCTTCATCTTTGCGATATCCTTTTCTATTAAATCCGGTTGATTTTCGCTATAAAAAATTGCGCCCTTGTCATTGCAAATTGCAAACACCAACACAAATCTTTGCAAAATTTCAACATAAAAATTAAATTAAAGAAATCTCCGCAAATTTGTTAATGTCTCGTACATAATTAAGTTGCAAAAAAAGAAACGATTCATAATAATAATAAATCCTTAATCAAACATTAATAACTTCCATGTTTGCAAAGAGAAAATTAACAAACAAATAAACAAAAAAAAAAAAAAAACGAAAGACAAAAAAGAACGCAGCCAGTCAAGCAAATATTCTGCCAGCCAAGAAAAGCAGTCAATCGTTCAGCCATCGAGCCAACCAACCAGTCCCATTAAGTGAGATAATCTGCACACATACACACATTTCATGTGTACATTTTAATTCATTCGGTAACAGTAAAAACAACAATACACACCACACAGCTCAATAATGAAAGCTCGGCATAATGAGTGTAATTAAAATGCATCATGCAAAATCATGTTTTATGCTGCAAAAAAAAAAAAAACACAAAAGGAAAATACATCAACTATTACAAAAGAATTATGAGTGGGTGTATGTATGCATATATCCTCACATGCCTATGTACTTATGTATTATATCCATGCATACATACTCGTACATATGTAAGTATGGAGTTTTGTTTGGGTTTGTATGCATGCGAAGGTGTAACACCCTTTTGTAAAGTTTTCTTCGTTTCTTTTTGTTGTTTTTTTTACTTTTATGGTGTGAGTGAGCTAAAAGTTTTTTTGGGATGAGAGTGGTAGAGTGGTGAATTCTTTTTTGTTTTATTATTATTTATATTTTTTGTTGCTGCTTTGCTTTATTTTTTTTCATTTATCAATAATTAACCCTTAACTTGCCTTTAAATTTTGTATAATTTAAAGTTATTAAAGGATTAATCGGAAATGACAAGAAGGTAGCTAACATCCGTTGAAAGGTCACAGTGGATTAAGTTTTGCTTAAAATAAAAAAAAATAGAATAATGAAATCTAACAAGAAATTTAATAGAAATACATCCAGATTAACATAAGTCGTTGTATTGTTCGTTGGGTATTTTTTAACGTTCTCACGTTTATATTTTTGTAATTCTCATTTATTCTTTGAAATTTTTCTAACAACGCGAATAGATATCAAATTTCATATAAAGAACTTGTGGTCGCAGTTGGTTTTCTCAAATTGATACTGGTTTTCAAGATATACCGTTATGTTGAAAAAGGAAGCAATTGGACGACACATACTAACATAACTAGACAACGATTTGATCTATTCTAAGCAATAAAAAAATCTAAAATACGACAACAGTATTATCTTAAAGCCGTATTAACACTGTTTTTCAAGCAGGCCATAAATGATTTTAAGTAAACAAAAAAAATCAAGTCCGAGATAGCCAGCTTCGGGTATCCGAACACTGTCCAACGTTTTAAGTTATGCAGCCATGATGTCGCACCTGAATTTAGAAACACTTCAACTGTGTTTGTGTGAAATTCCATTACAAAATATCTGGAGTTGTTCACCAACTTGCTGCCAAAAAGAAAAATTTTTAAAACACTGTATGGTGGCAAACAATTCGCGCTCTCTTTCCCTCTCTCTCAAACACAATCTCTGTCAGCCAGCCCATTTTTAATATGTTCATTACAATCTGCTTAGTAAACAAAGATTTAGAATTTAATTAAATATTTCCAGTTTAGGCAAAACAATTTTTATTTGCGCCTGAGAATTTCCAAAGGTAAAACAAAACCCTTCAACTGCATTAATTTTGTGTCATTCTTGCTTAATTAAAGTTTACAGCTCCAGCTTAAATAAACAATAACAAAAAGGTTTAATTAAAAGCTCTATATCATTGTTAAATTAACAGAAGCAAAAGAAAAACCTGGTGATTGCCTTCTTTTATTACTCAAGTAGGCAGGCTGGCAGGTTGGCAGGCTGGCACCTTCAATACAAAAATTTTATGCTGAGAACACAACTGGGACGAACGACGTATTTCGTCCAGCGGTTTTATCGAGTTTTAATTAAAATTATAGTTTGTTAAAGATTTTTTAAATTTCTCGCGAATTTTCGTATTTTTCACGACAGGAGTAAAAAAAATTCCAAATTTTTTGGATTTCTTGCATATTTAGAAAATTGTAATCGATAAATGTAAATGTTAGCAAGTTTTTGGGAAGTTTTGTCATTTTACTTATTTTACCAAGTATTTTTTCGTTTTCCCTAAAGTTTTAGAAAGTTTGAATCGAAATTATAGATTTTTAAAAATTTTAAAACGCATGAAATTGTCACAAAAGAAAAAGCTTACTTACAGTTTTAATTAATTCTAAGTATTTTTAAGGTTTCTTCCACATTTATCAGCTTTCGATATTTTTTTTTTTTTGTAGGAGCAGCACTTAGAGCATGACCCCACTTATGCAATGCATTGTGCCAGAACTCAGGGAGAGGGATAGAGTAGAGAAGATAAATGTAGAAAATTTATAAGTCTTAACTTAACGTTGTTAAGTAGACGCATTAACTTTGTTAAGCAGTATTAGCAGACATTTTATTAATTAATAATAAAAGCAGGGCGCTGCTGTGTACATTAGTTTGAGGCAGTTTTTAGTGACCAGTGCTATGCCTACATCACTTAAATAGGCCATAAACAATAAAATACAATGCCAAACTAATCTACCTTCGAGAAATTCACTATGTTGTTTGACTTGCTCTGACCAGAGATCGAACCCAGGCCGCAAGACATTGTTCCCTAAGTAGTCATCACGTTAATCACTTCAGCCAATTACATCCTCAATTTGCAATACTCGCTTACTTTTTATCTTATTACATATAAACATTTTTGCTGTAATCATTAAAAAACGAAGTTACTTCATCCGCTAAAACATTAACAATTAAAACATTTTTTTGCCGATCGTTCGTCACAAACACAAACGATTTCGCTCATCGCCGGTGTTGTGTTAATTTTGTGCATTCACAAGTGTATTTTATCACTGATGATGAACGTTCGCAACGAAAAATTCGTTGTTCGTCCTAATTGTGTTCCCCCAGCATTACTTTGTTGTACAGTTTTCCCAAAAAAAAAAAAAAAAAATTGGAAGGAAAAAACCATTTCATTGCATAAACAAAAACTATTTACAAAATCCCAAAGAAGGATGGCCGGCAATTACACCATTTGTTAAATAAAATGCACAAAAGCGAAAATACACACATACGAGTAGAAGACAAATAAAAAAGAAGCACAAATATAAAAAAAGGAGAAAAGTTTTTGTTTTTTTCTGCCAAAGCCTGAAACAAATTACAGCTCATAAAATGCAAGTTACTAGAAATGACTCGTTTATCATGGTATGAAATGATGCTACCAATTTGAGGCAAATGCTATACTATTTGTTATTGTGGTCAGAGGAGGAGGAAGAGGTGGTGTTTGGTGTGGAACGCTATTAAATGCTGTATGTAGCTGATCTTATACTTAGCGGTTAATAAACCCCTTGTGTCACTAATGACACAGACAACTACATTTTAGTATTTAAATAAGGATCCTATTCTATTTATTTTTTAAAATTTTTTTACATAAAATATTCGCATAATAGACCTTCCACAAACAAACAAACAAACAAAAAAAATATTAACTCAGAAATAAACCAAAAAAACTGGGAACAAACCCTTTAAGGAATTGAAATCATAAACGCCTGGCAAAATTGACCAAAGGGATAAAGTCATAAAATAGCAACAATAAAAACAAACCAGTTAAGTCAATAATTAAACGAAAAACAGAAAAAAACCGTACGAATATAAATACTAGAAAAATAGTCAGTTGCTAAAAGTAAAACTTTTTGCAGGGATGGATGGGTGGGTATAATACTTTTAATGATACAGTTTTTTTTATCCAGGCATGTTCGCAATTTTAAGCAGTTTTACAAACATTGGATGAGCTTAAAAATAACAATAAAACTTTTTTCAAATCTAAAAAAAACAAACGAAAAAAAGAATATAATATGGAATCAATTGAGAAAATTTTTTTTCTTGGCCGTTTTCGTGAAATTAGTTAGTTTGGGAATTCCATTTTAGCTCTTTTAAGGGATATTCTCGCCGTCGAGGTTATAAAATTTCGGCGATTTATTCGTATCGTTAATTTGTTTTTTCGTTTGGACACCGTTTAACATTTTGCCTTCCTTTATTAAGTTTTTAAATTTTGTTTTTATGCAATTTATTTATTTTAGCATTTTTTTAGTTTGGGGGAGTTTTTTATTTTTCACGGTTTATTAATTTTTTATATATCTTTTTGACAAATTTTTGTGGTTTTGGGGTTATTTTTTTGTTTGGCGATTTTTTTATACTTCTGTTAGTTTAGGTTTAAATGACTTTTGTCGAATTTTTACGACATATTTGTTTTGACGTTTTTTTTGTAGTTTTGGTGACTGTTTTAATTTTTTCCGAATGTTTGTGGCGATTTTTATTTTTTTTGAACGCGTTTTTTTGTATTGATTTTCTTCTTTATAGTTTTTACATTTTGTTTCTATTTGGGGGATTTTATTTATTATAGCGTTTTTTGTTTGGTGGTTTCTTCTTTCTAGTTTTGACATTTTGTTTCTGTTTGGGGATTTTATTTATTTTAGCGTTTTAGTTTGGTGGATTTATAGAATAGTTTTCGTTTGGCGATTTATTTAATTTTTTTTTAGTTTTTTGACAATTATTTCGTTTTAATGATATATCCCTTGTTTTGACGATTTTTCAGTTTCACCATATTTTTTAGTTTTTGTTCTGGCTTTTATTAAGAAGTCTTTTTGTGTTTGAGTAGTTTTGGTGTGTCTTTTGTTTTGGTGACTTTTTTGTTTTTGGCGATTTTTTGCAACCACATTTCTTTGACAATTCTTGTTGGGGTTTTGGGTTGATTTGCCGGCTTTCAGCGTTTCGGGCATTTTTCAAGTGAGTCCATTTTTGACAATTTTTTTAAATATTTTAGTTTTGGCAAATTTTTGTTTTGGTGACTCTTTTTATTTTCTGGAAATTTTAAAATTGTGGAAACTATAATGGTTTTTTCGTTTTGGATTTTTTTTTTCGCCTCGACTTTTTGTTTTCATTTGGCGCTATTTAGTTTAAATATTTTTCTTCTTACCGGTTTTTCGTTTTTTAGCACTTATATCGTTTTGTTTGCTTTATTTTCGACGTTGAGGTATTTTTTTTTCATTTGGCGATTTGATTTTAGTATGTTTTAATTATGGCGATATGGTTCTAAAATATATTTTATAAAGCGATTTTTTTAATCTTCTTTACGATATATTGTTGGGACGGATTTCTAACAAATTTAATTTTCAGCAATAATTTTTCGGCATGTCTTTTTTTTCGTTTTGTCGTTTTTTATTTGAGGCGATTTTTTAGTGATATTTTCCGTTTAACATTTTTTCAACGTTTTCGTTTTCGGGAGATTTCCGTTACGGCGACTTTTTCCTAAATCTTTTCCTGTTGTGGCCAGTTTTTTTTTCGTTCGGATCGCTTTCTTCATTTTGGTGATTGTTTTTTCAAGGTTATTATTTTTTTGTTTTTAAATTTTAGCAGTTCTTTAAATTTTTGCGAATGTTTGGTTTGTTGATATTTTAATTTTTGGCATTAATTTTTGCAGTCTTTTGCATTTAACAGTTTTTTCAAGTTCTACGATTTTCTTCTTTTTAGCGATTTTGGCGAAGCCCTTAGTCTTTAATACGCGATGAAGAGCACAGCTTTAACAACTTCCATTAACAGTTTTCCAATGATGCAATTTACAGTATTAAAATCGTTTATGTCACAACTAATAGAATGACTAAATAATGTTCTATCTGCTTTTCTTTTTGGAGAGAAGTTTATTAGAATTTAATTTTTTTTAAATTCCTCACCACTATTTCAATTTAAGGTTCAATAAATGTTTTTTCTTATTTTAAATCCTATTGATCTTTTTCATAGAATATTTTTTATTACCATTTTCCTTTTTAGTGGCATTAGTTGTGCACATTTTTCTCATTAAATCTTTTAGCAACATTCGTCGTCAATGAGATTATTCATTTCCGCTTTTTTCATTTCTTATTTCTCTCTGGCGATTTTCAGATTATTTTCTTATTTCGCAAGCTTTTTGTTACAAATTGTTTTTTGCTTCTTGTAATTTTAACGCTGGATAAACAGTTTGTTAATTTTTTCGCCCTGTTATCATTTGGAAAAGTTTTTGTCTCTGTATTTAGCCGTTTGTGTGTGTGCGTGTTCTTTTTTGCTTTAACAACAAATTTTATAAATGTGTTTTCAAACAAGACTTGTAATTTTCACTAGACTGAATTTTTTGGAGTAAAACTACCGGAAACGGTACTTAATTAAAAAACTTGTTCACTCTTTATTAACTGCACTTACTCGGACTTTAGCATTAGTGTCTTTGTTAAAAGCAAAAAACTAACAACAACCATTAAACAATAATAAAAAAATATATCTTTGAATATATTGAAGTTAGAAACTGCATGTTATTTTTTTGAGTAAAAATAACAAAAAAGTTTAAATTAATACCGGAAAAAGGAATTGATTTTAAAACAATTCAAAAGCATAATTAAAGCTAAATTAATAGCAAAATTTAATTTGAAACAAATGAAGTTCTCTTTTCTCCTTTTTACAAACTGATTTATATTCATGGCCTTTAAAGACGTGATCTGTTTTAAATAATAAAAATAGTTTGCAAACAACTTCTTGCCTTTTTCTTACTATAAAAGTCAGACATTGTTGTCACAGCAATAACAATTATAAATTGTAAATCAAACGAAATAAACCAAAAATGGCTGTTGCAGCCACTAAGCCCGGTGTTGTGGCTCCTTTGACTTATCCTGCTCCCTTTGCTGCTGCCTACAGTGCTCCCTTGGCCTACTCTGCTCCTTTGACTTTTGCTACTGCTCCTGCAGCCGCTGTTGTTGGTCATGCTTCGTACGTTGCTCCTTATGCCTCCAGCTACAATGCCCATCATGTTGCCCACTCTGCTGCCTTCCCTGCCGCATATGCACCCGCTCCATTTGTAGCTGCTGCGCCAGTTGTACGTGCTGCTTATGCTGCAACTCCAGTCGTTCATGCTACACCCGTTGCTGCTAATCTTTTGCTTAAAAAATAAACCAGATATTTGAATTTTGAAATAAATAATTAAAACGATTTATACAGGACGGCAAAATATAATTTTTATTTCATATATTTTTCTAGAGTTAGACTTCAATGAACTAATTATTTCAGGAAAAATTTCATTGTTTTAATGAATAGTTCATGAGCTTAAAATTAATGTGTTACTTCGCTAAAAAAAATCAAGTTCCTTCTTTAATTTTATTAAAAACAAATTCTTTCAAGGAATCGTTTTACATCGAACTTTGGTGAATATGTTCATTGAATCAATGTATTTTTTCATAAAATTAATGAATCTACGTCAATGAGTTTCATTCATTAAAATTTTGTGAATTATAAATTTTTCATTATTAAAGAATATGTAGTTTCAAAATCCCTAATTCATAAATCTTGAAGACATTTCTTTTGTCTCCGACAACCCATACTATACACAGAAAACAAAGAAGAAGACGAAGAAGAAGAATGTATATTTAATTACGTAATTTATAAAAAAAAACAAAAAAAAAAAGAACCTTTCTCTAAGTATTTGCCTACTGTCAAAGCATTTAGGTGTGGGAGTTTATAAAAGAACTTTAGTGCAAATCTTGTGCTCATGCATTTACACACCCACATACAAGCATATATTCGTACATACATTATTATACAGACGACCAAGTACTTTCGTACTGTTATCAGAATCGTAGCCGTCAATTTATATTCCACAGTCAGACATCAGGTGTTAAAGTCAATGTTAATTTAAGGCCTCTTTAATTTTTCATCTCATGCATAAGCAAGAGATTGAATTTTCTAGGAAAAACTTGATTGCCTCCTTTTGACAAAAAAGCGTATATTTTACAGATTCAGTTTGAGATAATATTTCTTTAGGAAATGGAATATTGTTTGTCATTTATTTAAATACAGTCAACTCGCAATATACTGAACTTGACAATATTTTTATTTTCATATTAACACAAAAAAATAAAAAACACATTTTAAAATATTTGGTGCTAAGGAAGGGCTTGACATAAATAAGTAGGAAGAAAAGCTAACGAACACCTTATAGGTGGAAAATCGTTTAAACGGAAATAATCGTTAGCAGAAAAATATTAAATGGAGAAAAAAAGTCGCCAAGACTGAAAAACAAATCAGTGAATCAGAGGGAAATTTTATTATAACCGAAAGCTATTGCTAAAATTTAAAGAAAATCTTCAAAACGGAAAAAACCACCATAATAATAAAAAATTTCGCCAAACGGCGAAAAATTGTTAAATGGAAATATATTTCTCTAAAACGCTAAATACAAAAAAACTCAAATTATCAAAATGAAAAAAATCTTTGGAACAAATAAGTAGTGGCAAAATAGCAAAAATAACTCTTGACCCGAAAAAAACTTAAATGGGAAAATCGCTAAACAGAAAACAAACCACCAAATAATGAATACAAGAAGTTGCCCAGTGAGAAAATCAGCCGGCAACAACTTATTGAAACGAAAAAATAGGCGAAAGTTATAATTTGTTCGGAAAAATACTTAAAAAAGTTGTCAAAACAAAAAAAATGGCGAAATAGGGAAACATTTGTTGAAAAATCTATAAATCGGGAAGCTCTCTAACTAAAACTAAGAAAAATCTCCAGATTAGTAATAAACTGGTAAAAATTAAAAAAAATCATTATTGAGAAAAAAGCGCTAAAACGGGGGAAAATTATTAAAGCGAACAAAAATCTGTCAAGTAGAAGAAAGTTATCAAGACGGAAAAAAAATTAGAACCAAAAATATATTCCCAAAACAGAAAAATTTCTCTTAAATGAGAAAAATCGGCAAATGAAAAACAAATTACCAAAACGATAAAAATCTGTCCCAATGGAAACATATCTAAACGGAAGAAGTTGACAATTTAGAAAATTAGTCAAAACAAAGAAAAATCACTTAAACGAAAAAATGCGAAAACAAACTCTATATCCGAAAAACACTTAATAAATAAATCGCTAAAACGGAACAACTCCTCGAAGCGGGTAAACACCACTAACATGAAAGAAAAACAGATGAACAGAAAAATATTGTCAAAGTTAAAATAACGCGCCAAAACGGGAATTCATTGTAAGGGAAAAAACACGAAACGCTAAAACGGTAAAAAAATATTCGCAAAGCGACAAAATCATTGCAACGTGGTTTTAGTCTTAGGCTGAGGTACCTCAGTGATTGCCTAGGATTAACTTATGAATCCACAAACCTTAAGTTATAACACGAGTTTTTTTCCCTTTCTACGGGGTTAATATATACTCTTTTTTACAATAAATTGTGTACAAACTTCCTTTACAAACTGTATAACATTATAATTCTCATACGGTGCAGTTTTAAGAATATTTTTAGAGCAAAAAAGTTATTGGCAAAACAGAAATATATTCCCCTTTCGGGGAAAAAAAACTAAAACCGAAAAGTCGCCAAAACGGAAAAAAACGCTAGAATGAAAAACAAATTTTTTAAAACCTGAAAAATCCATTGCAACGGCCTTTCTAAACGGAACAAGTCTGTTATTAAGAAAATACATCAAAACGGATTAGAACGATTTAATTAGTTCACATTATCGTGAGTAGACTGTATGTTTTTATTGCGGGCTGTTCCTTTTAAGTTTTGATAATATAACTTTAATTTTGTTGCTCTAGATAGTTTTTTTTTTCTTATTTCCAAAACACAACCCCTAAAACGCGCGGTTATAGTGGTTTTAAAACTAACAAGATTTAAACAAAAAACCGTGAAAGTAATCAAAACTTGAATGAAGTTTTCTTTAGGAGATTTTATAAGAAGAAGTGATTTGTTCGAAAAATTTACTAATCTATTTTTATAAACAAAATTTAATTATATTATAATTGGTTTTTGGATGTCTATTCTTTATAAAGTTAATTGTTTTTTACTATCTGGCAAATGAGTTTTACAAAATGGTACTTTTTCTTGAAATTTTATTTACGTGTACTTGGGGCTAAAATAAGGAAATGCTGCTACTTTTGATGCTTTTAGTTTTTTCTATAAATTTGTTATACAGAGAGATTATGCCTGCATTATCATGTAGCGTGAATGGAGTCACGGGTAAATTCTGCTTAATTATAAAAATGTGACAGTAAAATAATATTGCGTTGTTGTCATAAATGACACTTAAAATGAGACAAAATTCTATGATTAGGTCTGACATCAGATTAATGACAATTTTCAATTTGAATTCACAATTCTGATGACAGACAGCTTATTATTTGTCCAAAACTGCACTTTTTTGCTTTCACTTAAATATTCAATCCACAGTTTCGGAGTTGATTATTAAAAAGTTAAATCAATAAATTTTCGTTAAAATTTCATTCGATTTTGCGGCCGTAGATTACAAGGTCATGGTTAATGAATTCAACTAAACAAAAAAAAAAAAAACAAAACATTCACTTGAAGACAGTAACTGCGATTAGTTGGATTTAAAAGAAATAAACTACAAATAAAAGGTAAAGACGAGTTTGGAATTTATAAATTTATTTTTAACGTCGTCATTCACACAAAGGTACAACTGAGTGCCGAAATAATTTTAAGTCAATGCTTTTTGGTTTAGCTTTTTTTTCGGCCAACTTATAACAACAACAGATATGTTGTTGTTTTTCTATTGATGTGATATTATTTCTGTAAGCAAATACCTTTTAAAGTGTTGCAACAACAGTCAGTGTGAACGTTTTTTATGTGGACTCAATGTCACCCATTTATATAAAATTTTATGTGTTTCGTTTCTTTTTTTTAGGATCAATGATGGGGTAAAAAAACAAAACCGATAACTGGTTCCAACATTTCAGATTTTTGAAGAGTCAACGATAAAGGAATAGCATTTCGTGAAATAATCGCCATTTATTTTTTAATTGCCGTTTAACTCTTGTTCGGTGATGACAGTAATCATCTTAAATTTTGGTCATCAATAATTCTAAAGGAAACTGACAGTTATCGAAATTTTGCTACAGGTAAGACAAACATTTTTGGTTCCATAATTTTGTGTTAGAAAATCTGTCAACAATCCGATGTTTTTGCAGTCATAGCATAGATGACTTGATAATAGCGTTGATAAATTTTTAAATTATTTGTGATATATCTCATAACAACGATGTCACAATTATGATGACATTATGTCATCTCAGCGATCACAGTTTTTTTTAATGAAAGTATAAGCTAATTTAATACAAAATTTTAATTTAACTATTTTATTTTGGTTTTAAATATCGAAACACTTTCAGCCATTTACTTTTTCAATAGAACAGGAGCAGCGGCAAAAGGGGCAGCATAAGCAGCATTTAAGACAGGGGCAGCATGAACAACTGGAGCAGTAGCGTAAGCGGCGGGGAAAGCAGCAGAGTGAGCAACATGATGGGCATTGTAGCTGGAGGCATAAGGAGCAACATATGAAGTATGGCCAACAACAGCGGCAGCAGGAGCAGCAGCATAAGTCAAAGGAGCAGAGTAGGCCAAAGGTGCAACAATACCGGGCTTAGCGGCAGAAACAGCCATCAAAACGAAAAAGCAAACAGCAGCCTTTAAAGGGAATAGAAGAAAAAATATTTTTTTTACAAAAATTTTAAATTTGTTAATTTGAAAACTTACGAATTTGAACATTTTGTGTCAGGAATTGTCTCAATGATTGTACAAATTGATAATAATACTAAAATCGTATAAAATAAAGACTTTTATAGTAAAACACAAGTTTCTTAACACAACCACTGATGGCAGCAATAATCTATGGGTTTTTTTTTGCTTTTACAAACGATGGCCCCTACGGCCATTCGTCCTCCGTCCGTTCGCCTGTCTCTACCTTAAGAAGTCATCAAAATAAATTATGTGAAATAATAAAGTTTCTTACACACCAACATACACGTACTTTCAAGGCAACAAATACGATCATTTCAGATCAGAGAGTGGGGGCGTTTGGTTGAAGGTTCTGTTCACGCGTGTACACCAGAAATATCCATCGTATTATTTTTTTTTGTTGTTTTTCTAACACAAAAGACTTCATTTTTTTAATCATGACTAAACGAAAGCAAACTGATAAGCTGTTGAGCGTCCACTACTAGTTTATGTTTTAAATCACACACAGATACAACAAAATATTTTTATGTACCAAAATAGTTGTGTTTGATGGGACATGTCCAGAATTTATAATTATTTTATGATGGTCGTTTTTGTTGGTCAGTTTTGCAACTTTATATATTCAAGCCAAATATTTCTTTTTTTTATAAATATATTTTTCTTGGCTGTTTTGATTTGAACAAAAAATTTAATTGAGTATAAATAGCAATCGCAAAATTTGCTTTAACTAGTTTATAGTTTAACGTTAAACGGAATAATAAAAATAATTTAAATCTCAGAAAAATGTTCAAATTTGTAAGTAATTTCTAACATAATAGTGTGTTTTTGTGTGTGTGGCATTTTTCTGTAAGAATTATTTTTTAAATGTGCTAAAATTTTCAATAAATACTCGTAGATCGCTGTTTGCTTCTTTGCTGTATTGGCTGTTGTTGCTGCTAAGCCCGGTGTTGTTGCTCCTTTGGCTTACACTGCTCCTGCTGCTGCTATTGTAGGTAGTGCAGCTTATGTTGCTCCTTATGCTTCTAGCTATAATGCCCACAGTGTTGCACACTCTGCTGCTTTTCCTGCCGCCTATGCTGCTGCTCCCGTAGTAGCTGCCTCACCTTATGTTGCTTCGCCTTATGTCGCTTCGCCTTATGCTGCTTCGCCTTATGCTGCTTCACCTTATGTTGCTTCACCTTATGTTGCTTCTCCTTATGTTGCTGCTGCCTCAGCCCCAGTGCTTTTAAAGTGAACTGTGATTTAAAAATATAGTGTTCTTTTTGTTGTTAATGAAATAAAGTTAAAGTGAAACGTATAAAAAAAAGCAAACGAATTTATTTGAGAAACAAATAAGAGGTTGTGTTCCATTAAATTCTCTTAATTGAGAAGATCACTCTTGGAAGCACTAAAATTAAAGAAAAATTTGTTGGTTCTTTCAGTCGGAAAAATGTGACGAAAAAAATAAACAAAGAAATGGGATTAATAATGGATACCGATTCTTGCCTACAATAAAAAAAACATTAATTTTAATTCAAATAAATTAATAACATTCTATTTTGATTAACAAGCCATTTAATTTCAGTGTCACATCAGTTCTACAACTCAACAGACCTATTTAAAAAATAAAAATCGGGGAAGGCAAAAATCCAGACAGTATTGAAATTTTTTTTGAAATGAAAATTAAAAATTATTTTATATGCTGACTATAGAGCAGAATTTTTGAACTGTATTTGAAAATTGTATAAATAAATACAAAAGAAATACAATGAAAGAATGTAGAAAAATATGTATGAAGATATCAAAACACGGTGCAACACAAAAAAAGTATGAAAAATCATTCTAATCACTGATTCTGGTAAAAAATCAAAGAAAGAAAATATTTTTTTCAATGAATGGTTCATTAATGTACGTTAAATCAATTTATTAATTCATTAGTTATGGTTAAGAGCAACAACTACGAATATTTTAAATGAGTCGTTTTGTATTCAACTTTAATGAATATTTTCATTAAATCAATATATTTTTGCATAAAATTATTGAATGTCATGCCTTGAAATTATGTAAAATAGTATTTTCAGTGCACTTGCAGCAGTTGGACAAAATGTTTTGTTGTGCAGTTTAATATGTATATCGTGTCAACCCATCTTCAGCACACAAAGATGAATTTTTTTTTTAGATTTTTTTATCTATGTATATCGTATCATGCCAATACAATTTAACAATCACCGTAGTTTTTATCATCATCATCATCGTCGTCATCGGCATCCTAATCATCATTTATGTCTAAATGTCAATTGTTCTTGAAAGTGTATTCGTATTTGAATATTATATGTGCCACAAAAAACCAAAATCCAGGCAATAGCAGCAGTACAAGCAACAGCAGCCAGCAATGGCTTGCGAAAGGATATAAGTAAAATGTTTGATGATGATGTTGCCCTACGGCAACCTGTTGTAACGATGATGTTCGATTGATTTGTGCTAACTCTTAATTTAGTATAAATAAGTCACATATAAACTCATACAATATTGAAACGACTGTAAGAACGTGATTTTCTCCCTTAATGTCCGGCAATAAAACTGATAAACTGCAACTGAATGGATAAAAATATTAAACTAAATCTTAAAGGAGTTCGATTTAAACATTTATGTAAGTTGTATAAGAATTGTAGCGTATCAAATTAATTCGTTTACTAGTGTACTTCAAGTTATATATTTTGTTTTATTAATTTGTTAAGTGCTTCAATAGCGACTGAAGTGTACTCATCTAATGGATTTGCTTGTAAATTTTGTTTTTCTTTTTGTTTGAAACGGAATAAATTTTTTGTATCGTTATACATTTTTCATTAAAACATTATTTATGAGTATTGATTTCATAATAAGTGGCAAAAAAAAAAAAAACGAAAATCAATTTACTTTCAAATAAAATATGTGTCATCTATGGCAGATTTGATTGAAAAAAAAATTGTAGAACAAAGTGCTACATCTTCATCTATAAATAAAAATTATTGCAATAAGATCTAAAAACAACACTTATTTTGTCCTGTCTTGTTTGGTGTGGATTTGCACTAACTGGTTTGCGTCTGTGCTAATAGTCAATAAATGGAAAGTGGTAAGAGGGTCTTGCTTGTTTTCATAAATACTCGTATTTATTTGAATTGATCGTGCGTTAAATTCATTTCTATAAAAACGTATCTCCTTGTTCGGCACTCTATGCGAACATTTTCATTCCGCATGGAATATAAAACTGTTTGGCGCAATTTTAAAAACTATTTCATCGTTTATTCATTATGTTTTTCTCACAATAAAATCGAGTAATCAAATATTCGTAATACCAAGAATGAGCACTAAACTAAACTTAAAGCTTTGGTACTAACGTCTTACGAAATAAGCAGCACCACCCAACTGAGGATAAACAGCATAGAAGGGATGTATGGCGTATGAACCAGTATAGGCTGGATAATAAGCGGATGCTGTAAAAACTCCGCTATGCACTGCAGATGGAGCAACAACAGGATGTTGAATTACAGTCGCTACTAGAACAGGAGTTGGTGCATAACTCCTGCCAGTAGTTAATAAATGATTTGGCTGCAACATTAGCTGCAATAGCAAGAAAATAAATGCTCAACTAAAAGGATGGAAATAAAAAAATTAGTTAATTCTCACAAAAAAAAAAACAAAATAAAAACAAAATCTTTAAAGTTTTACTAACCAATTTTAACATGTTGCTATGAAGCTAAATAATTGTGTGTGTCACTGCTTCCACGGCTGTTGTTCAAGTAATTGTTTGTCAGTCAGTTTAATTTATTTGCTAGCAAAATCATGTTTTTTTTGTCTGTTGCTTAACTATTCTTTCTGTTGATTCTTTGTCTACGCATTTCTTCTGGGCTGCTCCTTTCTTTCTTTCTTTTGGGGAAAGTGTTGTTGCTTATAAAAAAAGTTAAAAAAAAAGTTGTTTTACTATGGAATATTTAATTACATTGAATCGGATCTAATAATTTTTTATATCTATTTAGAAGTTTTTTATTTTTTGTTGCAAAACAGTTCAAAAGTTGCTAAAAAAAATATTTAACGAAAAATAACGAAGATCCAAAACACTGCATATTAAGACTAATGAGTCGAGTGTAGCTTATAAAAAGTCGTGGGAAAAAATTCTGAGGATACCAGGAAATTTATGCTGAATTTCACATGCAAAGAACCGATCGCCTACAATCACCAAACTTTTTATAATAAAAGAAAGTAGGGAATATGTATGTTACTCTTAAAGTTAAATTAAATTCTTCATCATTCTCATTCGTAATTGTGTTTTGTAAAATGAGAAAAGTAAGAAGGAATAAATTTGAAAAACAAACAAAGAACTCAATGTATACATAATTGCTTTTTTGTTGGGTGTGTTTGCATCTGTCTATATATTTTTATGTAATAATTATTTTAATAAAGTATAATTTTATATTATTTTTCATTATTTTGCACACATAACTGACCATAATGATACGGTTGCGGTGGTCAATAAATTGCGAGAATAAAATTAACGGCCGAACGAAAAATAAAATTGAATTAATGAATGAATAAAATTTTTATTTTGGTTTGCAATTTGTCACGTAGCAAGAAAAAAAACAGAAACAGAAATATTATTTAATCAAAATATTGAATAAATGCTTGAGTTGTTGTTCATTAAAACTTAATGGAATGTTAAAAATAAGTATGAACATGATAATGATGATGGTGATGATATGAAGGCGAGGAGAATGATTCGTATCCAAAAAATATGTGGAAAATTGGATGGGGAAACTAATTTTGGCCGTGGTGTTGTTTTGAAAAATTATTTTTTGATTATAGAAAATTTAATGTGGTTGCTTATAACCAGGATAACCAGAAATATGCAATTGTTTTTCCAATGCAAAGTAGTTGCTGATTATTTCAGGAATTTTTGCTTGGGTTTGTTGATGTTTATATTTATATCGCTTACGGCATAATTAATGCATTAATGGGCACCAAGCAGTATTTTTGTATATTTTTCGATTGCAGTATAATTTTGGAAATTTTATCAATTACAATATATTTTTACCTGCATATATTATTGTTTAAAGCATATTTTTGCATAATTGATAGTTTACGGCATAAAATATATATTCCATATTTTTGCTTATTTGAGAGTTTATAATACACTTATATTTGCATATTTTATGGTTTACAGCATACATTTGCATATTGTTTGCAGCTTGTATTTGCATATTTTGTGATTTACAACATATTTTTATATATAGTATCAATATTTTGTCTTTTTTTTATCATTTTCGGCATATAAATGAATGAAGCATTATCTTTTATATATTTTCGTTAATTAACACATGTATCCATATATTTTGGTTTACAGCAAATATCTGTACATTTTATGCTTCAAAATATATAATATCGTTTAAAACACATTTTTTGCCATACTTTGTAATTTTTAGCATATAAATGCATACAGCATATTATAGCGTATGTGATAGTTTACAGCATTTTAACATATTTTATGGATTAAACCATATATTTTCATATTTTATCGTTTACAGCATTTATTTGCATATTTGATCATACACAATATATTTTTATACGTATTAACGCTTAAAGCATATTTTTGCATATTTTATAACTTTTAGCATGTTAATGCACAATTGTTATTTTTTAATATATATTCGTTTACAGCATATACATACATACATACATATATGCATATTTGTATTTTACAGCATATATGTATTTTATAATTTATATTACATTTTTACTTATTTTGCATACTTTGTCGTTTCAAGCATATTTTTGCATACTTTATAGTTTTAAGCATATTATTAATTGAACACAGAATAGTTTTGATTATTTGTTCGTTTACAGCATATTTTTGCATATTTTGTTTATGAAACCGTACAGTTAAGTATTTATTGCATATTTAAGAGAAACAAAACATAATTTCTAAAAGCATGCATCTGGTTACCCTGATTACAATTATCCCGCTTAAATTAACTTACGACAAGCAAAAACATTTATAAGTAATCCACTTTCGGTTGAATGTATACGCCAATAAACTAGAAATAATTGAACATTTGGAAGAGTGCTTAACATCATGTTCAACCAAACGATGATGCCATAAAAAATGTTATCTCTTAAATAACGCCAATTTTATGGTTATTAAAATAAATTTTCTGCGATTTGTCTGAATTGAAAGAAGTTATTTTAAATTCCTCTGTCAGCAGAAAAGAAGTTTACTTTAAGTGATCATTTCAATACTTATTTCATGTAATTTTGTTACACTTAAAATCTTAAATTTAAATATTTGTGTATATATTCCTTTAAATTAATGCAATATTTTCTCTAGTCGACAGCTGACAATTATTGAATATGTTGGTTCTTGTTTGATGGCTGGCGCTGTTGGCTGACGATTTATTTATATTGTGCTCATAATCGGAGTTTGTTTTTCGGTTTGTGTGTTTTTTTTTGTTATAAAAACGGAAATGAATTTTATTCAAGTTGAAATAAAATATTAAATAACAAAAAATAGACAAAACTACTTCAGCCAGATGTGTCGAGTGTGGAGTTTTTTTTATTCGAACAAATATATTTTGCTGGCTGATACAATTCTTAGGATGACTTTTCAGGATCCCAGAACTCGGGTTCAATTACAAAACGATGTGAGATCTTTTGATATCTTTATGATACATCGTCAGTTAATTTCAGTAAAAGAATTTTGTTTCATAAATCTAATAAAAGGATTTCATTTGCAACGACCTATGCGATCTGGTAAGGAGCTCATCAGCCCACAAATTTGCCACATACCTCACAAAACTTTTATTTTTGCTCACTTCCGTTTTATTGTTTTATTCCTAAATTGGTATGTCTTCTTATAGACTTAACGCGAAACTTAAAAATACAATTTACGATCTTTTGTTTTCCAATTCCTTTGTCTACGCATCTGTGTGTGGAAACTTTTTATTGCATATACTTATTTACATACAAACACTCTCACATAAGGAACTGTGTGTGTTTGTATGCATAAGAAGGGTGCCATTTCTGTGGAATTATTTTCAATTTTCAGAAATAAAATTGTGTTAGAAAATAATAAATCTGGGACAAGGAAATGGGTCTTAGAGGAACAAAAAAAATTTATGCCAAATAGATCGGTTTAGATATGGATGGATGGGAGTGAATCAGAGTTTGAAACTTTTACGCTTTTTAAACACTAACGAAAATTTGTTACGGTTAAAAACAAATTCTATTCCCTTATTGGCGAATCATAAGAAAACTTCAAATAATTGACTATTTTACTTTTGGACTTGATTCAGAATTTTATTTCCATCATCGTCGAAGAATTAATTTAGGAATAATTTCTATTGGTCACCCCTAATAATTTGTTTATTTCATTCAATATGTTTATGTGTGAAAATGTGATGTTTGAAAACTACAAGTCTAGACAGAGTGAAATCATATGGATTTCCTGATGATGTGGTTACATTTTTTATATGTATTTTCACATCAACTATGAAATGCTGCTGCCTGCCCACCCCTCTTTTTCTGCATCAATTTAAAAATTTCCCACAGATTGAAACTTAAATGCAAAATCCGTAATCAGTATTGAAATATTGTTAGCGGCGTAAAAGAAAAAAAAATGCACTCAAATCTGTGAAAACAAATTTTTAAAAAATTTCAAGACATCTGATAACCCTTAATCTTGTAACTTATACGGAATCACGGCAAAATGAAGAAGTTCCCCACATTAATTTTAAAATATTTTACCTAAATCTATTTCCACACGTGTTGCAAGTTATTTCCACAACAAAGTTCTATGATTGTTAGCATTCCATTCCACAAAGAAATTATTTGCTGCAGTAGCAACTAAATAAGTTTTTTGTATAAATTTGTACACCTACTGAATATGTGTATAGGTGAAAACAATATTTTAAATCTTAAGAAAGTGGGCAGAGCCATGCTAACTAAATATTAGTTTTAAACTGTTTTTAAAAAATTCTTTACTTCTATGAAACTTAGCACACATATTTATGTACTATTTGCGATTTTTATTATATAAAAACTGGGCAGAGGCATGCCCATAAAAAACAAATCCCTTATAGTTACTTGTAGTAAGGGCATTCTTATAAATCTGTGCAAAAACATTTAGGAAACTCTACGATGATTTTTTGTGATTAAAAATGTGGGCGTTGCCACACCTACATTAGCTAAATGTTAATTTTTCAACTAGCCAGCATACGAGTAATAAACGGAGTTCTAAGGAACTTGACACATGCAAACTCACGCCAACAAAGTTTTGTGATTTATTTAATGGGATGTGCCACGCCCATACAAATAAAATATTGACTTTTACTATATCCGCCAAATTCGTTAATTATTTATCATACTGAAAAAAAAAAAATTATTTACTTTAAATGAGTGGCCCTTACATATTTCTACATTCATTAATTAAATGCAAAACAGGATTAATTAAAGGTATGATTACGTTGTTTCAATGAAAATATTCATTGAAAATTCGATGCAAAATTATTCGTAGAAAGCGTTCCATGTTTTTTAACAAAATTAGTGAACCAGTTCATTAACATAAGTTACTGGTAAATTACATCAAACTAATGAATTATTTATTAAAATAATGAACTTTTCTCTGAATTTTTGTTTCAGTGTAGTCAATTTAAATGGCTGCCGTTTTTTTGTACGACTATTATTTTCAACTTATTTCAACAATTCATTTAGTTACTTCTTTGTAAAGATTTTTATTTCAGTCTCTAAGAAATTCATCATCTTTATAATGATTCTTATTTATATGAAGTAATAAAGCAGAAAAACAAAAGAATTTTCATTAATTCTTAAGAGCTTCAGCGGACCCTCAAATAAAAGTCTTCATTTTCAGATCTTTTTTCTCTTCATTTTTTTTATTTTTATCGTTTTTTTTTTAAGTTCTATCCATTGTTTCTGATTTACTTTTTCAGCCAACATGTAACAAAATAAGCGAGAAGGAAACTTAGCGCAGGATGATGTAAGAAACTTGTAGATGAATTACAAATGAAAAAAATTTCCTGGAAATAATGAAACGTGAAAACCACCAACAGCAACAGCAAAAGCTTTAACAGCATCAATCAGTTATATGGCAAGAACAACAAAACCAGATAAAAAAAAAAAAACGAAATTTACAGGATATGAGATGGGATGAGGCCGGAACAAAAAAAAAAAAAAATAAAATAAAAGAAAAATAAGAGGAAAAGATGCCTTATTAAAATCAAACAAGTAAATACATACTTCATTTGAAAACAATACGAAAAATATTTGTACTTTCAACATACCTGCAGCAGTTTCCATGAAACGTAAGTTTATAGATAGATTTTTATTAATACTGGTTCGTTGCTTTATGCTTCACTCATACATTCGAACACACACACATATAAGTTTTGTATATGGAGACGGATAAATGCGTGTCTGTATTTGTAGTATTTTACATCTGCACAAATGCAAAAAAAAATACCTTCTAGTTTTC
Organism: Lypha dubia; assembly: GCA_947311025.1. Lineage (NCBI taxonomy): Eukaryota > Metazoa > Arthropoda > Insecta > Diptera > Tachinidae > Lypha > Lypha dubia. The sequence continues at coordinate 96,698,420 of OX371263.1, read as the reverse complement.
ATTAAAAAAAAAAGCATAAACGTAGTGAAATTGTTTGAGGAAAATATGTTAAACGTGGCAGCCGGTTGTTTAAAGTTTCAACATTTTTTAAATTCGTAAAATGTGGAAATTTAATGAAATTGGCAAATTTGTTAAATTTACAACAGTAAAGTTATTTTTATTCTTGGGTGTTGTTGAAATTAATCTTGCGAAAAATCAACTCGAAAATAGATAGATAGAAAAAGCAGGAACTAAACCAATTTAGAAGAATATTGTGGCAAATTAGGAGGTTTGGGGCAGTTATAAAATTTTTCTAATAAAAATAATTAAAAAAAATTGAGAATAAAAGTGATGTCATCAGTACGCATCACTTTAATTCTTTTATATAAGATACAAAAGTCCACAAGGTACGATGGACTTTGTTTAACTGACAACGGCCGTAAGGGTATACATACATATCGATATAAAAATCTTGTTTGAAACTGAAACTTCCCTAAGAAAGTATAGAAAAATTCTCAAATACTCGTACAATTGAGAAATCGGACTTACATAGTCTATAAGTATTGGTTCTTGGCTTTAATTTCCCATTGGTCCAAATGAGTGACAAACATAAATGTGCCCACAAATAGCCAAATTCCCGTAGAGCTGAACAAAATTTACACAATTTTAATCTTTCCAATTTTATAGAAAAATTCTCAAATACAATTGAGAAATCGGACTTACATAGTCTAAAAGTATTGGTTCTTGGCCTTAATTTCCCATTGGTCCAAATGAGTGACAAACAAATTTTATATAAAAATTCTCAAATACAATTGAGAAATCGGACTTACATAGTCTATAAGTAATGGTTCTTGGCTTTAATTTCCCATTGGTCCAAATGAGTGACAAACATAAATGTGCCCACAAATAGCCAAATTCCCGTAGAGCTGAACAAAATTTACACAATTTTAATCTTTCCAATTTTATAGAAAAATTCTCAAATACAATTGAGAAATCGGACTTACATAGTCTAAAAGTATTGGTTCTTGGCCTTAATTTCCCATTGGTCCAAATGAGTGACAAACAAATTTTATAGAAAAATTCTCAAATACAATTGAGAAATCGGACTTACATAGTCTATAAGTATTGGTTCTTGGCCTTAATTTCCCATTGGTCCAAATGAGTAAAAAACATAAATGCGCCCACAAATAGCCAAATTCCCGTAGAGCTGAACAAAATTTACACAATTTTAATCTTTCCAATTTTATAGAAAAATTCTCAAATACAATTGAGAAATCGGACTTACATAGGCTATTAGTATTGGTTCTTGGCTTTATTTTCCCATTGGTCCAAATGAGTGACAAACAAATTTTATAGAAAAATTCTCAAATACAATTGAGAAATCGGACTTACATAGTCAATAAGTAATGGTTCTTGGCTTTAATTTCCCATTGGTCCAAATGAGTGACAAACATAAATGTGCCCACAAATAGCCAAATTCCCGTAAAGCTGAACAAAATTTACACAATTTTAATCTTTCAAATTTTATAGAAAAATTCTCAAATACAATTGAGAAATCGGACTTACATAGTCAATAAGTAATGGTTCTTGGCTTTATTTTCCCATTGGTCCAAATGATTGACAAACAAATTTTATAGAAAAATTCTCAAATACAATTGAGAAATCGGACTTACATAGTCTATAAGTATTGGTTCTTGGCTTTATTTTCCCATTGGTCCAAATGAGTGACAAACAAATTTTATATAAAAATTCTCAAATACAATTGAGAAATCGGACTTACATAGTCTATAAGTATTGGTTCTGGGCTTTATTTTCCCATTGGTCCAAATGAGTGACAAACAAATCTATATATATAAAATACAAAAAATGTTTGTACCCATGTTCGCTATAGACTCGGAAACTATCCAACCGATTTGACCCAAACTGGTGTCATTCAAAAGGGAATTTATAGAGGATGGTTTTAGGCTTTTAATATTTCAAGTGGGCGTAGCCCCTCCCACATAAATTGAATAACATCATATATCTTGACTATTGTGATAGCAAGAGTTTTGAAACATTGCAATAGTTCATATGTTACTAATGTGAGTAATTAGGACAAAAATGGGCGTTATCGGACAAGTGGGCGTGGCAGCTCCCATATAACCCAAAAATTGAAATCGCCATATTTTGGGCATTTTTTGACCTACGTCGATGATATTTGGTACATATGGTATTGCCATAATTTGGAATACGTACCGGGAGAAAAGTGGATGGGACCACGCTCCTTTTAATTAAAATTAAAAATCGTAGTATAGTCTTAACTACTGGACCGATCGTCACAATAGGATATATAAATACTTTTAATTTTATTTTATAACGAGGGGGGTAGCGAAGTACACCGGTATCAGCTAGTTTTATATAAAAATTCTCAAATACAATTGAGAAATCGGACTTACATAGTCTATAAGTATTGGTTCTTGGCTTTATTTTCCCATTGGTCCAAATGAGTGACAAACAAATTTTATATAAAAATTCTCAAATACAATTGAGAAATCGGACTTACATAGTCTATAAGTATTGGTTCTTGGCTTTATTTTCCCATTGGTCCAAATGAGTGACAAACAAATTTTATAGAAAAATTCTCAAATGCAATTGAGAAATCGGACTTACATAGTCTATAAGTATTGGTTCTTGGCTTTATTTTCCCATTGGTCCAAATGATTGACAAACAAATTTTATAGAAAAATTCTCAAATACAATTGAGAAATCGGACTTACATAGTCTATAAGTATTGGTTCTTGGCTTTATTTTCCCATTGGTCCAAATGAGTGACAAACAAATTTTATAGAAAAATTCTCAAATGCAATTGAGAAATCGGACTTACATAGTCTATAAGTATTGGTTCTTGGCTTTAATTTCCCATTGGTCCAAATGAGTGAAAAACAAATTTTATATAAAAATTCTCAAATACAATTGAGAAATCGGACTTACATAGTCTATAAGTATTGGTTCTGGGCTTTATTTTCCCATTGGTCCAAATGAGTGACAAGCAAATTTTATATAAAAATTCTCAAATACAATTTAGAAATCGGACTTACATAGTCTATAAGTATTGGTTCTTGGCTTTATTTTCCCATTGGTCCAAATGATTGACAAACAAATTTTATAGAAAAATTCTCAAATACAATTGAGAAATCGGACTTACATAGTCTATAAGTATTGGTTCTTGGCTTTATTTTCCCATTGGTCCAAATGAGTGACAAACAAATTTTATATAAAAATTCTCAAATACAATTGAGAAATCGGACTTACATAGTCTATAAGTATTGGTTCTTGGCTTTATTTTCCCATTGGTCCAAATGAGTGACAAACAAATTTTATAGAAAAATTCTCAAATGCAATTGAGAAATCGGACTTACATAGTCTATAAGTATTGGTTCTGGGCTTCAATTTCCCATTGGTCCAAATGATTGACAAACAAATTTTATAGAAAAATTCTCAAATGCAATTGAGAAATCGGACTTACATAGTCTATAAGTATTGGTTCTTGGCTTTATTTTCCCATTGGTCCAAATGAGTGACAAACAAATTTTATAGAAAAATTCTCAAATGCAATTGAGAAATCGGACTTACATAGTCTATAAGTATTGGTTCTGGGCTTCAATTTCCCATTGGTCCAAATGAGGGACAAACAAATTTTATATAAAAATTCTCAAATACAATTGAGAAATCGGACTTACATAGTCTATAAGTATTGGTTCTTGGCTTTATTTTCCCATTGGTCCAAATGAGTGACAAACAAATTTTATATAAAAATTCTCAAATACAATTGAGAAATCGGACTTACATAGTCTATAAGTATTGGTTCTTGGCTTTATTTTCCCATTGGTCCAAATGAGTGACAAACAAATTTTATATAAAAATTCTCAAATACAATTGAGAAATCGGACTTACATAGTCTATAAGTATTGGTTCTGGGCTTTATTTTCCCATTGGTCCAAATGAGTGACAAACAAATTTGATATAAAAATTCTCAAATACAATTGAGAAATCGGACTTACATAGTCTATAAGTATTGGTTCTGGGCTTTATTTTCCCATTGGTCCAAATGAGTGACAAGCAAATTTTATATAAAAATTCTCAAATACAATTTAGAAATCGGACTTACATAGTCTATAAGTATTGGTTCTTGGCTTTATTTTCCCATTGGTCCAAATGAGTGACAAACAAATTTTATAGAAAAATTCTCAAATGCAATTGAGAAATCGGACTTACATAGTCTATAAGTATTGGTTCTTGGCTTTAATTTCCCATTGGTCCAAATGAGTGAAAAACAAATTTTATATAAAAATTCTCAAATACAATTGAGAAATCGGACTTACATAGTCTATAAGTAATGGTTCTTGACTTTAATTTCCCATTGGTCCAAATGAGTGACAAACAAATTTTATAGAAAAATTCTCAAATGCAATTGAGAAATCGGACTTACATAGTCTATAAGTATTGGTTCTTGGCTTTATTTTCCCATTGGTCCAAATGAGTGACAAACAAATTTTATAGAAAAATTCTCAAATGCAATTGAGAAATCGGACTTACATAGTCTATAAGTATTGGTTCTTGGCCTTAATTTCCCATTGGTCCAAATGAGTAAAAAACATAAATGCGCCCACAAATAGCCAAATTCCCGTAGAGCTGAACAAAATTTACACAATTTTAATCTTTCCAATTTTATAGAAAAATTCTCAAATACAATTGAGAAATCGACTTACATAGTCTATAAGTATTGGTTCTTGGCTTTATTTTCCCATTGGTCCAAATGAGTGACAAACAAATTTTATATAAAAATTCTCAAATGCAATTGAGAAATCGGACTTACATAGTCTATAAGTATTGGTTCTTGGCTTTATTTTCCCATTGGTCCAAATGAGTGACAAACAAATTTTATATAAAAATTCTCAAATACAATTGAGAAATCGGACTTACATAGTCTATAAGTATTGGTTCTTGGCTTTATTTTCCCATTGGTCCAAATGAGTGACAATCGAATTTTATATAAAAATTCTCAAATACAATTGAGAAATCGGACTTACATAGTCTATAAGTATTGGTTCTTGGCCTTAATTTCCCATTGGTCCAAATGAGTAAAAAACATAAATGCGCCCACAAATAGCCAAAATCCCGTAGAGCTGAACAAAATTTACACAATTTTAATCTTTAAAATTTTATAGAAAAATTCTCAAATACAATTGAGAAATCGACTTACATAGTCTATAAGTATTGGTTCTTGGCCTTAATTTCCCATTGGTCCAAATGAGTGACAAAAAAAATTTTATATAAAAATTCTCAAATGCTATTGAGAAATCGGACTTACATAGTCTATAAGTATTGGTTCTTGGCTTTATTTTCCCATTGGTCCAAATGAGTGACAAACAAATTTTATATAAAAATTCTCAAATACAATTGAGAAATCGGACTTACATAGTCTATAAGTATTGGTTCTTGGCTTTATTTTCCCATTGGTCCAAATGAGTGACAATCGAATTTTATATAAAAATTCTCAAATACAATTGAGAAATCGGACTTACATAGTCTATAAGTATTGGTTCTTGGCTTTAATTTCCCATTGGTCCAAATGATTGACAAACAAATTTTATAGAAAAATTCTCAAATACAATTGAGAAATCGGACTTACATAGTCTATAAGTATTGGTTCTTGGCTTTATTTTCCCATTGGTCCAAATGAGTGACAAACAAATTTTATATAAAAATTCTCAAATACAATTGAGAAATCGGACTTACATAGTCTATAAGTATTGGTTCTTGGCTTTATTTTCCCATTGGTCCAAATGAGTGACAAACAAATTTTATAGAAAAATTCTCAAATACAATTGAGAAATCGGACTTACATAGTCTATAAGTATTGGTTCTTGGCTTTATTTTCCCATTGGTCCAAATGAGTGACAAACAAATTTTATATAAAAATTCTCAAATACAATTGAGAAATCGGACTTACATAGTCTATAAGTATTGGTTCTTGGCTTTATTTTCCCATTGGTCCAAATGAGTGACAAACAAATTTTATAGAAAAATTCTCAAATACAATTGAGAAATCGGACTTACATAGTCTATAAGTATTGGTTCTTGGCTTTATTTTCCCATTGGTCCAAATGAGTGACAAACAAATTTTATATAAAAATTCTCAAATACAATTGAGAAATCGGACTTACATAGTCTATAAGTATTGGTTCTTGGCTTTATTTTCCCATTGGTCCAAATGAGTGACAAACAAATTTTATAGAAAAATTCTCAAATACAATTGAGAAATCGGACTTACATAGTCTATAAGTATTGGTTCTTGGCTTTATTTTCCCATTGGTCCAAATGAGTGACAATCGAATTTTATATAAAAATTCTCAAATACAATTGAGAAATCGGACTTACATAGTCTATAAGTATTGGTTCTTGGCTTTATTTTCCCATTGGTCCAAATGAGTGACAAACAAATTTTATAGAAAAATTCTCAAATACAATTGAGAAATCGGACTTACATAGTCTATAAGTATTGGTTCTTGGCTTTATTTTCCCATTGGTCCAAATGAGTGACAAACAAATTTTATATAAAAATTCTCAAATACAATTGAGAAATCGGACTTACATAGTCTATAAGTATTGGTTCTTGGCTTTATTTTCCCATTGGTCCAAATGAGTGACAAACAAATTTTATAGAAAAATTCTCAAATACAATTGAGAAATCGGACTTACATAGTCTATAAGTATTGGTTCTTGGCTTTATTTTCCCATTGGTCCAAATGAGTGACAAACAAATTTTATATAAAAATTCTCAAATACAATTGAGAAATCGGACTTACATAGTCTATAAGTATTGGTTCTTGGCTTTATTTTCCCATTGGTCCAAATGAGTGACAATCGAATTTTATATAAAAATTCTCAAATACAATTGAGAAATCGGACTTACATAGTCTATAAGTATTGGTTCTTGGCTTTAATTTCCCATTGGTCCAAATGATTGACAAACAAATTTTATAGAAAAATTCTCAAATACAATTGAGAAATCGGACTTACATAGTCTATAAGT